>CM065731.1:40355220-40547720 GCA_033310375.1 Conus canariensis | reverse complement strand
TGATATGAAAAAAGAAAAATGATGATGGTAAAGCAAGCAAGGAAATAAAAAAAAAGGCACAAAGAAAAAGGGACTAGGAAGAAAACAAAGAAAAGAGAAAGTAAGAAAGAAAGAAAAAAGAATAAAAAATAGCTGCGGGGTGGGGAGGGAGGGGGAGGGGGGACGACAGGAACTTAGAAGACAAAATGATAACACGAAAATTAGACTTGCGATGGACGCTATGTATTTAAATAATTTCAGATGGATTGTCGGATCTGCATTAATTCTTCTTCTTCTTCTTCTTCTTCTTCTTCTTCTTCTTGTTATTATTATCATTATTATTATTATTATTTATTATTATATTATTATTATATTTTGTGTGTATGCATGGGTGTAGAATGCTACCTTAAATTAGAAATTGCCCGTGGGGAAAGTGGTCGTGTAAGCGGGCGGGCGCACATGCGGTCGCTTGCGTGTGTGTGTGTAGACATGCGTCGATTAGTTTCCCCTTTACTCGTCACTAATAGTACGCTGCTGCTGGTTTGTAAATTGCTCCCCTTGGCACGAAGGCTGTAAAAAGCTAATACCAATGAAAATGTCGGTCACACACACACACACACACACACACACACGCGCGCGCGCGCGCGCGCACGCACGCACGCACGTACGCACGCACGCACGCACGCACGCACACACACACACATCCACTTCCTGTCTCTGTCATCACAGGTTTCCTGATGTACTTCGCCTATGGGATCCACTTCAGCCGAGAGAATCGAACCCCGGAGGGCTACGGGCCAATGGTGGAGTACCACGGGGACGCGGCGCTCCCAGACTCCAACCTGGCCACCACCATCGCCAGTGACGTCAAAGAACAGCAGCCTGCCCGGAGAGAGGAGGGCTTTTATTGACGTCATACTTAGCTTTGGGTATTAGCGTCCTAGGGGTGGGGTGGGGTGGGGTGGGTGAAAGGTGATGTTGATTGACGTCACGCTAAGAACACCGTTCTGTATTGCAGACGTCGCAATGAGAGCCACCATAGATGTGTTAATGAGAAAAAGTTGTCCATATTATTGACGTCACGCTGATGAAGCCACACGGTGTATTACTGACGTCATACTGAAAAGATCTCTGCTGGTGATTATTTACTCACGTCCAGCTAAGCTCCTCCGGTGTCATTGTTAGATAAAGTGAAGCCATTTACAAGGAACTTAGGTAGAAAACAGGTGGAAAAACAGAAAATTATCTCTCTCTCTCTCTCTCTCTCTCTCTCTCTCTCTCTCTCTCTCTCTGACTAATCTGTCACAAAATGAGATCTGGAGGATACAGTGCGAGGTCAGTGCATGTTGTTTATAGCTGAGCCGACCTCGAGGGGCTCGTATCAGGACTGTGACGTCATGAAAACGTCACAGCATGGCCAGTGGAAAGGGCTGACCATCTGAGAAGAAAATTCTGTTTTCTTGATTATGATGATATTATGAAAGATTGTGATTACCTGTGCCATACTGATAGTGGCGGGTAATAATTATGGGAATGCAGTGCCAAAGAGTGAAGCAGGATTGGAGATTATTCGGTCTGTGTTGGCAGGAATGGTCTGGATGGTGTGTAAAACACTTCATGCTCCGTTTCCTGCTCTCAGGCTTTTTCTTTCTTTCTTTCTTTCTTTTTTTTTCAACCAATGTATTATAAGTCCACGGAAAAGGATTGGCTTTGGTGGCATGCCAGTAAAAGACATCCAGAGGAAGAAGAAAAAGGAAGGGGGGAGAGGAAGGGAATGGGGGAGGGGGTGGTGGAGGGGGGGGGTGTTCAGGCAGTGCTAGAGAGAAGAAAACTAGTAGAGCTGACACCAAGGTGGACAGCTAGAGGGGTGGGTTAAACAGAGAGAACCAAACACAGCAACCACACTAAGCCAGTGTGGTTCAGTGAACAGACCTGTGCACAGTGCCACCGTGTAATTTGTTATTTGTGGCACGTAGCAACTACAGCGCAGTCTTAGTAGCCAGTTCAAGTAAAGGAGGAAAAGAGAAAAGTCAACGGTTGATTTTACTGTACGCAAGCCATCCCTCCCCCCCCCCCTCCACCCCCTCACCCCCTCTCCTTTCCCCGTCCGCTTCTGTTTAGGTCTTTCACAAATCAGGCACAGTGTGTGATGGCTCCAGAGTAGGTAGTAGTCATCACGTACTGAAATGGGTGGGGTGGGGTGGGGTGGGGTGGGGTGGGTGGGATGTGTAACTTTGTAATGTCTAGTCAAACATGGAGATGGTTGCAGACATCTAATGAAGACAATGAATTTCACGTTGGAATGCTATCGTTAAGAGAAGGACGTGGGGGAGGGGAGGTGGGAGAGAAGAGGTGAGGTGATTAGTGGCGGGGGGGGGGGGGGGGGCGAGGGGGGGGAGACCAAGACAGCTCGGGGGAGGGGGGAGGGATCCAAGATGACAAACTGAAGTGATATAGAGCACAGCTGGAGAACGTCACCCAAAGGGCTGTGGGAAAAAAGGTATGTCGTTGATTGAACAGAAACAACTGACCCAAAGGGCTGTGGAAAAGGTATGTCGTTGACTGAACAGAAACAACTGACCCAAAGGGCTGTGGAAAAAAAGGTGTCGTTGATTGAACAGAAACAACTGAACCAAAGGGCTGTGGAAAAGGCATGTCGTTGATTGAACAGAAACAACTGACCCAAAGGGCTGTGGAAAAGGTATGTCGTTGATTGAACAGAAACAACTGACCCAAAGGGCTGTGGAAAAGAGCTGTCGTTGATTGAACAGAAACAACTGACCCAAAGGGCTGTGGAAAAGAGCTGTCGTTGACTGAACAGAAACAACTGACCCAAAGGGCTTTGGAAAAGGTATGTCATTGATTGAACAGAAACAACTGACCCAAAGGGCTGTGGAAAAGAGCTGTCGTTGATTGAACAGAAACAACTGACCCAAAGGGCTGTGGAAAAGAGCTGTCGTTGATTGAACAGAAACAACTGACCCAAAGGGCTGTGGAAAAGGTATGTCGTTGACTGAACAGAAATAACTGACCCAAAGGGCTGTGGAAAAGGCATGTCGTTGATTGAACAGAAACAACTGACCCAAAGGGCTGTGGAAAAGGTATGTCGTTGATTGAACAGAAACAACTGACCCAAAGGGCTGTGGAAAAGAGCTGTCGTTGATTGAACAGAAACAACTGACCCAAAGGGCTTTGGAAAAGGTATGTCATTGATTGAACAGAAACAACTGACCCAAAGGGCTGTGGAAAAGAGCTGTCGTTGATTGAACAGAAACAACTGACCCAAAGGGCTGTGGAAAAGGTATGTCGATTGAACAGAAACAACTGACCCAAAGGGCTGTGGAAAAGGTATGTCGTTGACTGAACAGAAACAACTGACCCAAAGGGCTGTGGAAAAGAGCTGTCGTTGACTGAACAGAAACAACTGACCCGAAGGGCTGTGGAAAAGGCATGTCGTTGACTGAACAGAAACAACTGACCCGAAGGGCTGTGGAAAAGGTATGTCGTTGATTGAACAGAAACAACATGAGGAATCTGAAACGTCGGCCATCAACGCTTCCTGTATCGGCCCACATGACACTTCCACAGCAGAAAGACTTCGTCAGCTCCGTCACAAACAGCATCCTGAACGCTGACATCGCTCAAATAGTCACCTGATAATTATAACACTATTTTAGTCCGTAACGGATCGCATAATTGACTGAAAGCTGGACATGAAATGAATCTGTTGATAGAACCAAACTGCAAGATGGTCCTGTGACAAGATTTAAAACATGAACAACCTGGGAAGGGGGTGTGGGGGGGGGAGATGAACGTCTCTTTAATGCCTGTCACTGTGGAGGTGGTAGCCTAGCCTTGCAGATGCAGCCGATGGCTGGTGAGAATTGTCTACCTTGCAGATGCAGCCGATGGCTGGTAGGAATTGTCTACCTTGCAGATGCAGCCGATGGCTGGAGAGAATTGTCTACTTTGCAGATGCAGCCGATGGCTGGTGAGAATGTGTCTGCCTTGCAGATGCAGCCGATGGCTGGTGAGAATTGTGTACCTTGCAGATGCAGCCGATGGCTGGTGAGAATTGTCTACCTTGCAGATGCACCCGATGGCTGGGGCAGATGCAGCCGATGGCTGGTGAGAATTGTCTATCACCACAAAGGCCACAGATGGGAAGCATGTTCCTTTTTCTTGAGCTTGAGCTTAAACTCTACACGAGCGAGTGCCAGTTTTAGAAACCAGCATGCAGCTGACTCTCATGTATGACTTGTGTACATAACGAGGGATGTTATCAATGCAAGTTGTATCCCTGAAATGCCGAAAAGTTTGGGTCTGTGGTCAAAGTGCTGTTCACCCTTTCCTTACGTTATGTGGTCAAAATGCTGTTTACCCCTCCCTTAGGTTCTGGCATCAATGTCGGTCATACTGCAATCAATGATGCCATACGAAAACAAGAGCTCAGCCCATCTCCAACCACCTAGAGGCTTGCATCCGACCAGAAGAAAGCTACACTGTACTTTACCATGAAATCGACACTGATGTCAGGAATTTCTTTGTTGCTCTTTATGAGTTTGGCTTTTTTTAATACACGAGGGAGGCATGTTAGCGGGAAAGAGCAATAAGACAAGGACCAATCGATGAACGTTATATCTTCTGCGCATGCGCCTGTTTACATTCCGGCTTTTTCCGGTTGGCCCTATTTCTCATTGAAGCTTTTGGGAATGTTTTAGGAAGTTTGGGGTTGGTTTGGATGATGGTTAGGCTTAGGGTGAAGGTTAGGATAAGAAAGATGGAATTTCATACAATATTCATTGATTCGCCCAGCGATATTGCCACTTTGTCACTGTGGAGAAGGGGATGGAAGAAGGGGGCGGGGAGGTAGGGGTGGGGGGGGGTGGTATGTTCTGCACTCTTATATCTCTCTGTAGCGGAAAGAGTGTCCCTTTTTTTCCTTCCGTTCAGTTCATTAGTGTTGGAACGCTCCGCTGACCTCTTCACGAGGTTGTAGGTTTGAATCCCGTGTGGCCAACATCAGGGTCATTTTTAAAGGCCACCTGAATGTGTTGTCGTTCTAGTGGTGTCAGTGTCGTATGTGATAACCCCCTCCTCCCACCTTTCCTTCCCTTCACCCCTACCCCATCCTCCTCCTCCCTCTTCCATTTTTTGTTGGTTGCTTTTCGACAGCAGCTCGTGATCCAAAGAAAAACGTTAACACCCTCTCGCTTCCCAAGCCCCTCCCTTCTCAAACATGGGACAGAAAGTGGCATGTCTGACTTGGTTTGGAGAAATCTCCAGTTGGGGTCCCACTGGCAGAGAGTACACCAGGGTTATGTGTTGTTTGTGTCACAGATAAAGCTTTTCAGGGTCAGTCAGGGCGCGGCCAGGCCTGACGTCACAGCTACTGTTGTACACCAGCTCGGCCGATGACGCTGTGAAGGGCGTCGCTCTTAAGTTTGGCAGAACAGGAAACACCATGAAGGGATTTGAAATAGTCAGTTGACTTTATACAGGAATCACCATGATGGGCTTTGAAATACAGTCAGTTGACTTTATACAGGAATCAGCATGATGGGCTTTGAAATACAGTCAGTTGACTTTATACAGGAATCACCATGATGGGCTTTGAAATACAGTCAGTTGACTTTATTCAGGAATCAGCATGATGGGCTTTGAAATACAGTCAGTTGACTTTATACAGGAATCACCATGATGGGCTTTGAAATACAGTCAGTTGACTTTATACAGGAATCACCATGATGGGCTTTGAAATACAGTCAGTTGACTTTATACAGGAATCAGCATGATGGGCTTTGAAATACAGTCAGTTGACTTTATACAGGAATCACCATGATGGGCTTTGAAATACAGTCAGTTGACTTTATACAGGAATCAGCATGATGGGCTTTGAAATACAGTCAGTTGACTTTATACAGGAATCACCATGATGGGCTTTGAAATACAGTCAGTTGACTTTATACAGGAATCACCATGATGGGCTTTGAAATACAGTCAGTTGACTTTATACAGGAATCAGCATGATGGGCTTTGAAATACAGTCAGTTGACTTTATACAGGAATCAGCATGATGGGCTTTGAAATACAGTCAGTTGACTTTATACAGGAATCACATGATGGGCTTTGAAATACAGTCAGTTGACTTTATACAGGAATCACCATGATGAGCTTTGAAATACATTCAGTTGACTTTATACAGGAACGACATGATGGGCTTTGAAATACAGTCAGTTGACTTTATACAGGAACGACATGATGGGCTTTGAAATTCAGTCAGTTGACTTTATGCAGGAACGACATGATGATTGAATACAGTCAGTTCGCTTCCAGCAAGAAACAACATGATGGGCTTTTAAAGACAGTCAGTTCACTTAATTTGATATAAAGCCAAGAGAGAACTGCTTCGGAAATAATGAAGATACCATCATTTGAAGAAAGTTACTAATAAATCAAATGGCGCGGGAGTACTGGGATTGTAGAACAGCTCTCGTGGCATGCAGGAAGGGGTTACCTAAACTGGGTTGGAAAATATCCAGAAAACTGTGGAAGTAGCGTGCAGCCTGGTGTAGGTCCCCCAGGTCACGTGATATTTCATTGAATACTTTCTTACCAGGGTACATTATGGTGACTGTCGGGTGCGTGTTGTATAGGGGGCACCTAAACTCCCAATTTCCCTGTTATATTTTTTCTACAGGCAGGTACTTTATGCTCTGCTGTGGGATGGAAACAGAATACCAAACCTTGTGATCACACAGCGTCATGAACAGAGGGGAAACACCATGTGGTTTCCAGTGCCTCCAGTTCAGGGTTGTTACAGCTGTATGGAGAGGCTTTCCGCCCCCACAGCTTTGCAAAGAAGGCGAGCTGTGAGTGAGAAACGGCGTATATTTTCGCTTCCCCGCTCTCGCCGCATCCTCACTTTCCCCCCTAAACACAGCCCTTTCCCCCCTAAACACAGCCCTTTCACCCCCTAAACACAGCCCTTTCACCCCCTAATCACAGCCCTTTCACCCCTGAACACAGCTCTTTCCCCCCTGAACACAACCCTTTCACCCCCTAAACACAGCCCTTTCACCCCTGAACACAGCCCTTTCACCCCTGAACACAGCCCTTTCTCCCCCACCCCAAAACACGGCCTTTTCACTCCTGGACACAGCCCTTTCACCCCTGAACACAGCTCTTTCACCCCTGAACACAGCCCTTTCACCCCTAAACACAGCCCTTCCCCCTTAAACACAGCCCTTTCCCCCTAAACACAGCCCTTTCACCCCTGAACACAGCCCCCCCCCCCCCCCCCACAACACGCCCTTTCACCCCCTAAACACAGCCCTTTCACCCCCTAAACACAGCCCTTTCACCCCTGAACACAGCCCTTTCACCCCTGAACACAGCCCTTTCCCCCTGAACACAACCCTTTCACCCCTGAACACAGCCCTTCCCCCCCACCCCTCCCCCCTGAACACAGCCCTTTCACCCCTAAACACAGCCCTTTCCCCCCTAAACACAGCCCTTTTTTCCCCCCCCCCCCCCCCCACCCCCCCTCCCCCCTAAATACAGCCCTTTCGCCCCTAAACACAGCCCTTCCCCCCTAAACACAACCCTTTACCCCTAAACACAGCCCTTTCATCCCTGAACACAGCCCTTCCCACCCCTAAACACAGCCCTTTCCCCCTAAACACAGCCCTCCCCCCCCTAAATACAGCCCTTTCACCCCTAAACACAGCCCTTTCCCCCTAAACACAGCACTTTACCCTAACACAGCCCTTCACCCTAAACACAGCCCTTTACCTAACCAGCCTTCCCCTGAACACAGCCCTTTCACACCTAAAGAAGCCGAGCCGTGCTGGCGCAGAACTGATGCAAAATTGTCTGTCCGCTTGGTAGTCGAAGACACCAAAAATGAAGTGATTGTGCATGCTGAAGAAATGATCTTCAAACATTTTCTAATATGTTTACGATGGCAATCTGTCTCAGAAGCTATCCGCAGAAAATGCGAGCTCGTGTGGCAAGGAGATGAGCATACAATAGTATTGACCGATGTTCAGGTTACTGTGTTCCTTTCCGAGATCATCCCCAGTTTCAGCTGTTACGTTACACTTCAAAGCAACAGTAGAATTGCTGAGCCGCCAAACGAAGGAACAAACAAATTCCAGAACAGACAATGCGTATTTTGAACTGTCATTTCAGTCTGTGTCTTCTCCTCTCTACCCCCTTTCCCTCTTCTCCTCAGTCCATGCCGCAGTTGTTCGCTTTTCATCCACGCTTCAGAGCACAGCCATCTCGAAAGAAAGGCGGCTGTTTGTTCATCCTTTGTTTCCATTGTCTTCGATGTGGCTTGTCCTGCCTGAAGTAGACCCAATAGGTCGAAACGTGTTGAGTCTGGATTGTCATTGGTATGATCCTTCGTTTGGCAGCTCAGTAATTGTAGTTTTGCCTGTATGTTTCAATTTCCGCCTGTAGTCATCCCACTTTGAACCCTGTCTTTCGCTTAATTCAGCTGTGGTGTTTTAGCTTTCATGAAATGGAATGGTTATCATACTATTTTGTATTGGAGGGATGGGGTGGAGGGCACTGAAAGAGCTGTGGTGTTTTAGCTTTCATGAAATGGAATGGTTATCATACTATTTTGTTTTGGAGGGATGGGGTGGAGGGCACTGAAAGAGGGGTATACACACACACACACACACCTACACACACACACACACACACCTACCACACACACACACACACACACACACACACACACACACACACACACACACACACACATATATATATATATATATATATATGTGTGTGTGTGTGTGTGTGTGTGTGACACACACACACACACACACACACACACCACACACACACACACACACACACAACACAACACACACTTTATATATATATATATATATATATATATATGTGTGTGTGTGTGTGTGTGTGTGTGTGTGTGTGTGTGTGTGTGTGTGTGTGTGTGTGTGTGTGTGTGTGTGTGGTTAGGCCGGGGAAGTGTAGTGTTAGGGAGGGGTGGAGGTAGAGATGTTAATGTAAGTGAGGGAAACAAGGGCTAAAGGAAAGAGTGTGAAAAGTGTTCATATTTAAGAAGTTCTTTGCGCACCTGTGTATACAATATTTGATCTGTGATGTTGTAAATCGATCTTATATTTGACAAATTTAAAGAAAAATGATTATAAGAAAAAGAGCATAAAATGAGAGATTCATCTCCACATGTATATATTGGATTCTGATCTGTCTCTGTGAATATGACTGTTGCTGTTTTTTTTTGTCTGTGACATGTATCTTTGTATACCTGTGACCCCCCACTCCTCTCTCTCTCTCTCTCTCTCTCTCTCTCTCTCTCTCTCTCTCTCTCTCTCTCTCTCTCTCTCTCTCTTCTTGCTTTTTGTGACTCGATCTAAAACGGTGAAGATCGCCGTTTGCACATATACTATCAGGAATCATAAAGCACTCAGCATCAGGGAGCACGGATATGTCAGTGTACTGCTTGTGTGTGTGTGTGTGTGTGTGTGTGTGTGTAGTCACTCCGTGTGTGTTATTGTGTAGACCAGCCGTTCTGTTTGACAAGCCTAATGAATGAATTTCAATCGAGCTGCATTCCAAATGTTGGACTACGCAGGGTTCATAAATGCAGCTTAATTAACACCAGTGTTTTTGTTGTTGTTGTTGTTGGTTTTTTTTTTTTTTTTTTTTTTTTGGGGGGGGGGGGGGAGGTCTTTTCTTCTTTTTGCTTTTTTTTGTTTTTGGATTTTTTTGTTGGGGGGGGGGGGGTCTTGTTTTGTTTTGTTTTTAATTATTTTCACATTAATTCATGACAATGATTCAATTTCCCACTTCAAAATTGTTGCAAAATTCCACGTTTTTGGATAAAGTACATAGACATCGTATGGAAAAGGCGTGTGTTTCCCAGAGGAAATGAAATGTATGCCATCCAGTCATTTGTGGAGGCTTTACAGATGGCGTTATGATAAACAAGAACAGAAAAAAGTTATTTTGAACATGACAGACTCGCACACACGAGTGTGCATCAGTAAAGAAGTGAAATGATGTCTGTGTAGTCCTGTCTGTACCTTCACAATGATGTCTGTGTAGTCCTCTCTGTACCTTTATAAATATCTGTATGTTGTCAGATTTTTTTTTTAACTTTTGTTCTGGAGATATAAGGTCTCAAAGCTTTGTTTCTATAAACTTGTAATTTTGTTTATTTATTTGATTGTTGAAATACATAAGGCCTTGTTCTAAACAGCCACTCTGGTGTGATTTAGTCATAAAATAAATCACTGTGCTTTAAAAATCTGGTGTGAACAGCAATGCAAATGCCGGTTTGTTTGTTTGTTTGTTTGTTTGTTTTCCTTAATTTGTTAGACAATTGCAGAAGTGACCATAGCGAATTCTCATCCAATGTGAGCAGGTGGTTTTTCGTCCGTGATCATGAATTGTACAGAGGAAAGACGTCAAGACAACCGATGAATGGCAAGTAACGGGTGATGGGGCTCCTAGTGTCTACCAATAGCGGAGACGTAGACAGAATTCGGCCAATGGCGAAGCCTGACACAAACAGTATATTATATACATAAGAGAGACAGCGACAGAAAACAAGACAAAGTTTAAAGGACAGTATGGCTTCAGCGTTTTCCCTGTTTCCATTCCTGTTCATCCCCAGTGCCAGGTAAAACTGTTTCAACAGTGACAAAGGTCAGAAAGAAAACCTGTTTTGCTTAGGCTGTCATTGTGTGGGGATTTTCGCCATGAACTGTAAATAGCAGTGTCTTGTGATTGGTCCTTTCATTGTGCACACAATTCATATATCTAGAGGCTGAGGTTTGGGGATATGTTAACTCACAGACTGAAGTCTCCATACAATAGTCTACGTGGACAGATGTCGAAAAGTGCGCTAGGCATACTAAACACATATTTAACGTTCCAAAGAAAGGTGCAATCTATTTGTGTTCTGATAGTGTTCAGTGTAGCATCAGTGGCATGCCCGGCCTGCATTTGGGGAGGGCTGTGTTCAGGGGGCTGAGTCAAGGTCTATATTCTTTGTCTTTCCTAGAAAGACTCCGGCAGGAACTACACATACAGTGGGTCACACGAAGTGGGCGCAAACAGCATCCGGCCATCTTCTTCTTCTTCTTCGTAGGCAGGCTGATACTCTTGCGGACACTCCCTATAGAGACAGGCAAGGATTAATCCCATTACCCAACAAAGGTAATGGAGTTTTGTGTGTATGACCGTTTTTTATCCCGCGATTAAGGCAGCCATACTCCAACTTCGGGGAAGCAACCGGCCGTCACATTGAATATCTCTGAAAGATGGCCAGATGAAATAATTAACCGGAAGACTTCTGAGATCTCTGTCACTGATGATAGGGAATGGGTTTCCCGGGCTGTGACACAAGGCACAGGATCTCTGACACACAGATGATGGGTTGCCTGGGCTGTGCTACATGGCACGGGATCTCTCACACACAGATGTTGGGTAGCCCGGGCTTTGCTACATGGCACGGGATCTCTCACACACAGATGTTGGGTTGCCCGGGCTTTGCTACATGGCACGGGATCTCTCACACACAGATGATGGGTTGCCCGGGCTTTGCTACATGGCACGGGATCTCTGACACACAGATCATGGGTTGCCCGGGCTGTGCTACATGGCACAGGATCTATGACACACAGATGATGGGTTGTCCGGGCTGTGTTACATGGCACAGGATCTCCGACACACAGATGATGGGTTGCCCGGGCTGTGCTACATGGCACAGGATCTCTGACACACAGATGATGGGTTGCCCGGCTGTGCTACATGGGCAGGATCTCTGACACACAGATGATGGGTTGCCCGGGCTGTGCTACATGGCACGGGATCTCTCACACACAGATGATGGGTTGCCCGGGCTGTGCTACATGGCACAGGATCTCTGACACACGAGATATGGAGAATGGGTTGCCCGGGCTGTGCTACATGGCACAGGATCTCTGACACACAGATGATGGATTGCCTGAGCTGTGCTACATGGCACGGGATCTCTGACACAGATGATGGGTTACCCGTGCTGTGTTACATGGCACGGGATCTCTGACACACAGATGATAAGTTGCCCGGGCTGTGCTACATGGCACGGGATCTCTGCCACATGGCACAGGATCTCTGACACAGATGATGGGGAATGCGTTGCCCGGGCTGTGCTACATGGCACAGGATCTCTGACACATGGCACGGGATCTCTGACACAGATGATGGGGAATGCGTTGCCCGGGCTGTGCTACATGGCACGGGATCTCTGATACATGGCACAGGATCTCTGATACACAAATGATGGGGAATGAGTTGCCCAGGCTATGCTACATGGCAGCCTACACAGGATCTCTGACGTCGTGAACGTAACGAAACAGCTCTGATTCAGGCGACACTCAGCATATTCCTCCATACCGGTATAAATGGAAGTGTCGGTCATAGCTACCTTATATCATCATGGCAGTGGCGCTGTTAGTTGTCAGTATTGCGCTGCCTCACACACACACACACACACACACACACACACACACACACACACACACACACTCATCAAGTACTTGATACAAGCAGTCACACACACACACACACACACACAAACACACGCACGCACGCACGCACGCACACACACACAAACACACACTCTCTCTCTCTCTCTCTCTCTCTCTCTCTAGTATGAACACACAGGCTTCGTGACAATGCAGGGCGAAGTTTAGGAAAAGGCATACACTTACGTTTGACATAGATTTGTAGTTTGACCTGGCGTATGTGTGAGTGTTATTGCTGATGCTTTGGAGTTATGAAAACCATCTGTCTACGCTAAAACTTTGTTGAATTATTGCTGTTGTGTGGGGGGAAAAGCACATTGGACAAGTGTCTATATTCTGCATACTTCTTTTTTCTTTGGAAAGAAAAAATATATAACCATGCTTGTTGTGTACATTTTTTTTCTTGTTTTAGAGATCTGTATCGCTATAGTCATGTTTCTGTACATTGGGTTAAAAAAAAAATGTGATTATCGTAAACATGTGTGTTCAGGGTATCATAATTGTTTTTCATTACAAAAGGGGTAGCACACTGTTTTATGCTTACAATTCAATCAAAACTTTGGTGTCTGTGATATCTGTACAACTATTGCAAGATATCATGAGGACATGCATATTACATTCCAGTGTAGATAGGACGCAGGATCATGTTCTCACAGAATGAACCACGAACAGCAGCCAGGGCTGTGTGATTACTTCCCTTATTTCTTCCTGCTCCGGCTATAGCACATCACAGACCAATTGGGTTAGCATTCACTCAAGTGGACATTAATGTGCGAGTGTGTATGTGGTGACAAAATTGTGGGTGAAGTCTTTTCTTTCGTTGATATATATATATATATATATATATATATATATATATATATATATATATATATATACTGCAAAGCCCAGATAATTGAGCATGCTATTGTACAGAGCTGTTGGGTCTCACCTGAATGACTTACAATGAAGAGAAATTTTAGAAATGTGTATATAACAAGTATACCTTGGCAATACGACTGGTGTTGTGTTGAGCCAAGTCCCTACCACACTTTGTGCGTGTTGGGATTGGCACTAGGAAAAAGGTAATGCCACTGCTGCTGCTGCTGCTTACCATTATTATTATTATTATTATTATCATCATCATCATTTACCATCCTTATTATCACATCCTAATCATCATGATGTCAACATCAGCATTATCATCATCATCATATTACTATGACTATTACTATCATTATTATTATTGATATTAATATTATTATCATTATTATTATCATTATAACTATTATCATTATTATTATTGATAATATTATTATTGTTATTATTCCAGTATTGTACGGGAGGAAATGACAAAATCATCTCTGTGAAAGAAAAAAAGCAATAATATAAAAAGGTCACTATTGCCTTTGAAATGAACAAGTGCTGCACTGAAACTTGCTGTAAACAGATTGTAAATGTAATACATGAAATGAATTTCTATTGTGGCTGTTCAGTCATTTTGTTTGCGGTTCATTCTGTGAGAATAATTAATCTCCGTGTTACATGACTGAGCTAATTAGGAGACTGGGTGCAGGTAGGTTTTATTTCGCAGTGTGCAAACGGTGTAGTTCATGTTCATCTAATAAAATGGTTTCCGTGCTGTCTTCAGATGTTTCAAGACTGTTTTTTGTTTGTTTTTTTTTTTTTGTAGGCGAGTGTGAGCGAATGCGTGCGTACGTGCGTGCGTGCGCGTGTGTGTGTTTTTTTTTTTCTTTCCCGTTTTCTGTGCCACTTCAGTGGCATTGCACCCACACCGCTCATCCCCACTCCCCGTCCACAGCCCGGCCCGGTCCGCCCCAGCGTCGACCCCGGCAATCCTCAGGGAGCAGGATATGTACTTGTACATTGTTGGCTGTGTGTGCCTCATCTTGCCAGGTGACGTCGTCTCCTTCCCTCTCCGCTCTCCACCCCTTTTCTACTTACCCTCTCTCTCCTTCCTTACCTGTTCTCCCTTTCCCGCCCCCCCCCCCCCCCCCCCCCCCATCATCAACCCCTGTCATTCTTTCACACCCCCTCTTCTCATTCTCTGGCGTTAACAATTTTCAATACTTCCTATTCTCTAGCCTCGGAGCAGAGGCTGTTGATGATTAGCGGTCAGTTCCTTGCTCCAGAGAGCCCTACACCAGCATAATGCATCATCATCATCATCATCTCTCTCTCTCTCTCTCTCTCTCTCTCTCTCTCTCCCCACTGAACTGAGATGTTTCCTTCGCGACACAATATGGTCTTATTCCCATAACATTTTATTTGTAACTTGTTTGCACTTTCCCTCCACCTACCCCTCCTTTTGTGCAATGTGGACATTATTTCCATTGTTACTATTGTTATCATTGTTCATGACAGTTGATGGTAGGGTTGACTGCTCCCTTCATCTTGTGCCCTGTTGTGTGTGGCATGGTAGAGATATTGCCACATATCCAATGTAACTGTTTATCTTGTACTTCTGTGGTTTGTCTACAGGACATCACATCTGCTGTCCCCAGTAAAAATGGTCTGTCTCCATGACGTCATATACCCTGTAGAATGGTCTGTCTCCATGACGTCACATCCGCTGTCCCCTGTAGAATGGTCTGCTTCCATGACGTCATATCCCCTTGTAGAGTGGTGTGTCTCCATGACGTCACATCCGCTGTCCCTTGTAGAATGGTCTCTCTATGACGTCACATCCGCTGGCCCCTGTAGAATGGTCTGTCTCCATGACGTCATATCCCATGTAGAATGGTCTTTGACATGGAGCCATGCCCAAAACAGGCAAGGTCACTGCGCTTTATCACTAAAGTCTTGGAGGAGAGGTTGATGTTGAGTTTAACGTCCTCAAAGCATGGCCTTTAGGACAAAGTTGTTTACTGCAATAAGCTGGCAGGTTTGAGTGAAGTTTGTATCTGTTGGGAAGGAAGCACCCAGGGTTGTCGTTATCCTCAGGCAGGAGCCGGGATCAAGGTCTGCAGTCGTTATCCTCAGGCAGGAGCCGGGGTCAAGGTCTGTAGTCAGTGTGTTCCTTCCTAAGTTGCCAGTCGCCCCAGATGTGTCTGGGTGATGATGGTGTCTTGCCTTGTTGCCCTCCCTCCAAGGCTGTCTTCAGGACTACCGGGCGGCCATCTTCATGCTGAGTGGCGAGAGTCATGTGCCGCGTGAGGCTGACTCAGGATACAGACACGACAGCCGTGGCCAAGCCGCTGCCAAGATCCACGACCACTCTTCGCCCGTGACGGACGTTCGCCCCACTCCCTTCCCCAAGGGGAGGGCCCTGCTGGTCGTGCAGGTCACGGTGATGTCACAGAATGGCAGCGCCTCGTCTCCGACCTGCCCGACAAGAGCCGTCCCCCGAAGACACAAGACAGACTTGTCGTCAGTGCTGATGCGAGGAGACAGTTCTTTTTAGCCACGATATGTAGTTCACCCTCTTCTGCCTTAAGCACGCAGTCATGAAAGGCATGCTGCTTTTGCGTCCAGACAGTGACGTGAGCGAATAACAAACTGGGGTTGGTTTGTCAGCTGGAGGATGGTCGGCTGTCGTCTTGTTTGGAAGTTTCCCTTGTGTGATGACGTGCGAGGTGTCCAGAGGCAAAGACAGAAATCCTCAACCGTCAAACGAAAAAAAAAAAAGTACAAAAAAACACAATGGTTTCGACCTATTTGGTCTTCTTCGGGTATGACAAATAACATTCAAGACAATGAAAATGAAAGATGAACAGTCACTGATCTTTTCGAATTGATATTCAAAGGCTATGGAAACGAGGCTGGAAGGGACACAATATGGGTTAAAATGATAGTAAAAAAAATATTGATGATGCTTAAGTAAAGAAACTATTACTAATAATGATATGTTAGTACCATCATGTAATACTAAGATAATATATCTGCCTCATTCTTTTGGAGGATGGGCTTCCAGTGCAGGTGTTCTGGACAGAGCTATGGTGCAATTGAGAGCATCATTAATGACGGCACTGGGGTATCCACTGTTGGTGAGAAACTCAAACACTTTGGCTGTTTGTAGTGTGAAAAAATCATCTTCGTTGGAGCAAAGTCCGTGCAGGCGGAGGAATTCAGAGTAAGGAATGCTGTGTTTTGTGGATGGGTAGTGGGAAGATGTGTAGTCCAGGCACAAATGCACGTCGGAGGGTTTCTAGAAAACTGAGGTTTTGAGTTGTCCATTTTTGAGGGAGACGGAGATATCGAAGAAGATGACTGACTGGAAAAATGATGTATGTAAATTGGATGGGTGGATGGACCTTCTGTCGAGCTCTGGTGTCGGGCCTCTATAAGTAATTAGGTAGGTGGTGTTCAGGTGTCCTATTAAAAGGCAGGCATGGGATGGTCCCATTTTGGTTCCTACAGTGACACCACTGATTTGCGAGAAAATGTGGTCATTGACTTCACAGCTGTTGATGGTGGGGACCAAGCCTGCAAGGCTTACCAGTGCAGCTGTGGGGGGTGGGGGGTGGGGGGTAGTTAGGGGACGGTTGGTCAAGTTAGGAAGGGCCTTCAGTCCATCAGCGTGAGGGCTGGACGTGTACAGAGACAACATCCTGTGTGAAGAGGAGGTTCGGATGGAAAGAGGGATCGCAGCTGACTGGCAACAACTGAAAACTGTTTCCTACAAGGCAGCGGATTCTGATTCTTACCCACTGTACTCCCATCTATGTGCTGCAGAGGGCATTTCCTTCTCCCCATTCCTACGTCTCTGACACCTATGCAGTCATGACCAGGACTCTCAGGGCAATGGCGCTGGAAATAGCTTTTTTTTTTTGATACACATGGTTTTACACATGCCATTGGCACCGCTGTCTCCTCTCCAAGTATTCTACAGATTGCTATGCATTTTACTGTGGTCATAACTCACTAAAATGACATGGAGTACAAGATGTATAGCATTCCTCTTCTCTCTCTCTCTCTCTTACACACACACACACACACACACACACACACACACACACACACACACACACACCATCACCATCCATAGCACAACAAAACACAACCATTTTGTGAAACAGAAAGAAAAACATTTTTATCATTCTCATATCTGTGGAAAAAAACATTCACATCTCTCATTTCTTGCATATCAAAATAATCATAAAAAATAATTGTACCAATGCCTTTGTAACCTATTAATTCTGTCAGGATTTAATAGAAATAGAAAGCCAATAAATTCACCAGCAAGTGCTTTTAACTTGCCCAATAAATCAAAGACTATATTAGCTAGCTTTGCTGCTACACACACAAAACGCACAACCATTTTCAAAAGCTTGTAGATGAAAGCGAGGCATTTATATGAAAGGGCTATGTCTGCACTACATAGCATGCATGAGCACTGATCAATTTTTTACTTCATGAAAATGAATATGTACATGAGTTTGCGTGTGTGTGTGCGTGCGCATATGTCAGCGTAATTTTGTACATGCCCATCCATTCTAATGCGTATCTCTGTAGAGATCATATGCGTTGCATTGGTACACGCCAATGACCATAACTTGTCTATCAGCATATGTGTATAGCAGAAACCATTTGCTAACATGCAATTTTAATTCAGTCTTACACTGTAACATTATAATAATAATAATGACAAGTCTTACACAGTAACATGACAGTAATAATGACAAACTCTAAAACCTCACAGCCTTCATCCCATGTCAACAGTCATGCTCAGAAACTACATGTAATCTGCATGAAAAATAACTGACTGAAACAGCAGTGTGCTTAGTTACAGGAAACAAATATCATGTGTATTCACATTCAGATATTCGATTATCAAACGTGGCATGCCATAGTCGCCCTTACATTACACAATGGAAAGAAAACTATGAAGTGGAAAACATTTACAGAACTGAAGACATTCAATTATAACCATTAGGAGAATATATTATGATGTTATAGTTACAGAGTCAGACTGACAACTTCAAACCGTGGGCGTGAACAGTTGCACATTGTGAGAGATCACAGATGGCAGCCTAGCCAGATGAGAAGAAATGTGCCAAAATGAAAGATTATACTATGACATGGTAAGCTACACACACTGTCACAGGCAGTGAGATGATTTAAGTGCACAGCAAAAAGTATATGTGGAGAACCGTTTCACATGAACTGCAACAATCATGAACTTTGATGTTGACACAAACATGGGGCAGAGGCATTGTCAGAAAAGCACATCTTTTGGCAGGCACAGCTGGGGAAATCAGATGATGGGCAACATGACGGATGAGGTCTCCTCCTCTCAAGTGACTTTCAGTTTGTGACCGACACTGACAGCACTGAGACACGGACAACAGGACCGTTGGTCTGGAGACTGGGGTGAAGGGAAGAGTGATAGAAGCGGACTGAAGGGGGTAGACAGTTTGGGACAAGTGTTCAGTCCACTGCCAGTTTACCAGCATTGTTTAAAGAAGCTTCCCATTTATGTCCAAGCATGTTGCTCATTTCCTATTGGCAGCTAGTCATCCAGATGTGGCTTGTTTATGTAAATGCACATTTGCCAATGAAAAACACTGAGTCCAACTAGAGAATTATGCATGTTGGGCGGGGGGGAAAAAATCAAGAGTCAAAAAAGAATAATCACAAGCTATGTAAATGATCAGCATACACACATGACAAAACGAAGTCAAACTTTTGCAAACACTGCATACAGTCCACATGTCAGCATATGCCTGGTGAACAACTCTCACACACTCACTCACAGTGTCATGTCCACATGTCAGCATATGCCTGGTGAACAACTCTCACACACTCACTCACAGTGTCATGTCCACATGTCAGCATATGCCTGGTGAACAACTCTCACACACTCACTCACAGTGTCATGCTACATAATAAATTACTACACATCAGAATTGGGCAAGTTTTGTTTGTTTGTTTGTTTGTTTTTTTAAATAACAGCTGTCTACCACACGGTAATCTACATCTATCACAGAAACAAGCAAAATTCAGAGCACTATGCCAGCTGGGACATACATTATACATGTTTCGAAAAAACACTTGTGTGCTTGCATCAAAAGGCATTGAGGAGAGGACAGAATAGTTTCAGAATAAAAAGAGATCAACAGAATAGACATGATATCTAACTCTGGATTCGTAGTAGGCTGATATTTCGGTTACAATTCTATTGCAAAAATGCCCCACAGCCTCCAACACTGGGGAGTATTTATACATACACAATAATGCAGAACACATACCAGCATTTAAAGCGAAGCAAACGATGAATCAAAATGTCAAGAACATTTTCAAGCACCACTGGATTACTAAGCAAAAACAGTGTAGTCTCAACAAAACCATTAATCTTTCATATTGGGCTCCATAATTTCAAAACCACAAATGACGAAAATATATACCAACAAAAAAAAAATTATGGACACACAGAAGAACCTTACATGTGTATACTAAATGCACCAGTACTTGTTCCACATCAGATGAATCCGATTTCCTTTATAGTTTGCAACACCATCCAAGAGGTGGAGTAAATCACAAACTTCGGCAATATGAAATTTATCAAGAAAAAAAAAACATATGAGAATAGCACTCTTAAGTATGAGCATTAAAAAGTATTTGCACTGAATGTGTAATCACTTTATTCAAAAAGGACAATGTGCTACACATTACCTTTGTTTTATTCAAAAAGGACAATGTGTTACACATCACCTTGTTTTATTCAAAAGGACAATGTGTTACACATTATCTGTTTTATTTTAAAAAAAAGGACAATGTGTTACATATTACCTTGTTTTATTCAAAAGGACAATGTGTTACGCATTATCTCTGTTTTATTGAAAAAAGGACAATGTTTACACATTACCTTTGTTTTATTCAAAAAGGACATTGTCTTACGCATTACCTTTGTTTTATTAAAAAAGTCATTCCACTTTGCCATCATCAGACATTATTACAGGTCCACACGTAAGCTTGAAAAGCAAACCATGTGTCAAAAAATAAACATGCATACATATATAAGAACTCACATTTGCACATATACAAACATGCACACTGCAATATGTGAACAACAGCAATGTCAATATGTCTGTCACCATCTATCCGTCAATCAGTCTCTGCAAAAAAAAAGAAAAAAAAAAAAAACAGAAAAAAATTGGTTCAAACCAATACATCAATGCAGACATCAAGGGCGATCAGAGCCTGCCTTCAAAACACCCTATTCAGTCTTTAAATATCCCAGTTTAATTTTTTTGCTTTGCTCGAGTGATGCAATGTTTTGTTTACATTCGAAAACTTTCACACCTGTTTTGATCTCTTTCCACACAAAGCATGCGTGCAGTATAAAGCATCTTCAACACAACACATACAGAGCCTGGAGTAAGTGGTGGGCCCACTACTTTACAGGCAAACGTTGCAAATTAAAATCCCGCTGGCGCTCAAAATTTTTTTTAAGTTGCTGCCTATCTTCATATATTACTGTTTTGACCAGGATAATGTTACAGGGTCTCCTCCATTCTCATCTCCTCCCTCCCTCCCTACCACCCTCCCCTCCTCCTCCACCCCTGCCCACACTATTGAGACGACTCTCTGCCCTAGTGTCTGAGGTGGGTGTGGGCATTATGTCGGAATGTAACAAACATACACCCCCAACCTCCCTCTTCCCGTCCTGCTACCCACCACACATTCCCCGTTTCCCATCCACTCCACCACGTCTCCTGAAGTATCCTCTTCACCCAATTCAACCAACATCTCTATTCATACTCAACATTCGTCCTTGCGCCCAACCAACTATATATGGCCATAACATGCTGTGATCATAAACAATTCAAGTTTTAATGATGACAGACCAGCCGACCGCACACAAACTTTACAGGGCTGTCGGACAAGCACAGCTGTAAAATGTTAACCAAACTCATGACATACAGAACTGGGCTGTACTGTACAGCGCCAGGCACTATCCTGGATTTTTCAGTCCCCAGATCTGGAAATTTTTTTTAAAAAAGAGGAAAAAGAAAATGCCACGAAAAATGCATGTGACAAAAGCCACAGAACCGCTATCAATGCAGAACGGTCAGCCAGAGTCCACTGTGGACAGTTTTCATGGCTTACTTGACAGATTAAAAAAAAAAAAAGGGATCATGTTATACACTGCCATCAGATAGCAAAATGTGTCACAATGTCCTGAGCAGCCAGGAGAACAGTCTATTTCAGCAGAAAACCAGTCAGTGACAGTCAACACAGTCAGTGACGGTCAACACGATCAACGACGGTCGACACAGTCAGCGACAGTCAACACAGTCAGCGATGGTCAACAGTCAACAACGGTCAACACAGTCAACGATGGTTGACACAGTCAGTGACGGTCAACAGTCAACAACGGTCGACACAGTCAATGACAGTCAACACAGTCACCTCCAGAGGAAGTGTCTGACACACAAGGTCCTGAAGGCAAAGTGCTGGCTGTACTGAAAGAGCCCCCAGCCTCCCTACAGGGACCTTTCTTAACAACAACAAATCCACCCCCCCCCTCCCTCCCCTTAAACAAACTAACAAACAAACAAAAAACACACCAAAAAAAGTCACAGTACATTGCAACAAGTTTTTTTTTTAGTTTTTTTTTGCAATTCATCTAGTGTGTGTTAAAATTTAGAAACAAACAAAAAAAAAAACCCATACATTTATAGGAAATTTACAAAATAATGAAATTACTGACATCATCTTTACAACAGGTAAGGCTATGCTGCTGAACTGGCTATCTACTTATTATACACACCCACATTAAAAAAGCAACAAAAAATTTAAAGTGCAAGTGCCACAAAAATATCTGATGGGCAAATGAACGAAGCACTAACCATTTCAATATTGTCCCACACAGGCTGGCTCAAATCTAATAATCACTCAAGCTGCGACACCAGTTAAACGTAATACTCCATCTGATACTCCTGTTCACATCTTTTTAATCACACACACACACACACACACACACACACACACACACAGAGTTCCGAGAGTTGCCTTCAAACTGAGCACAAACACACACTGACGTAGCATACTAAAGGAATGGAACCTGAATACTAGACTTCACAACCGTTACAACCCAAACATGTGCACCACCCTCTAAGTAAAACAAAACAGAATGCACGTCATCTGGTCTGTAATCAACAACCCCATTCTGTACAAAGATGAAATACAATGCACTCCCAGGAACAAAACCAGAACTATCAACATGGCACTGCACTTTATCCCTCCTTAGCTCTACTGGACTTGTTTCAATACCGAGACTGGCTCAAGATATATCCTATACCAGGACATCAATATCACATGCATGTGTGTGTGTGTGTGTGTGTGTGTGTGTGTGTGTGTGTGTGTGTGTGTGTGTGTGTGTGTGTGTGTGCATGCGCGCCAGTGAGTGTGTATGCATGCATGCTGTGCACTTGGTAATACTCTTATGCCCGTTACTCTGTCCATGTTGCTTGTCTCTTCACTTTCATGTTTTACCAACCAATGGCACTTTCTTGATGATATCTTCATTCAAAAAACAATAGTCATGTGTGTGCATGAAACAAATGAATATGGATGGAACATATGAAGGAAACAAGATTTCCAGGGATAACCCTGCCAGTCCCTAACTGCTACGATTACATGATTAATACCTGTTTTTCTCTTCAAGTGGGTGACGTGTTTCCCATGTCCTATGACAAGAGCTTAAGCCATGATCAAATTCACCATGATGATTGTGAAAATCAGTTAAATGCACAGTTTTTAGTGGAACGATGACTGACTGTACAAATCAGACCAGGGAAAGGTGGTGGACACACTGTCTCTTCACCAAGTGGTGTCTGCAAGCCCTTCACCGACATACCATCATCACCTCAGCAGCTTTCAGTGAATGCACGTAACATGAAAATAGTTTGTTTTTATAAAAACTTTAAAATGAAAAAAATGAAAACTGAATTCCTCTCCCATCTTGTCATCAAACAGCTTGATTCTTAACTGACACTTCTGTTCGTCATCCTCAATCCATGTAACTTTGTGATCAGCCAAAAAAGCAACAAAACCATATCACACGATCCACAGCAATATGGGAAACATCAAATCATCAGGGGTTCAGGCAGAAAATATCATCATTAACTCAATGCCGACGCAACTTTCTGCCACAACCGTGACACGCTGAGACGCACTATTTTCGGTATTTTTACAAAAAATATACAGACAGAACCAAACCGAATACAACAATGAATATTATGTTTTTGAAAACTTCAAATCATGTTCTTTTAGAAAAAAAAAATACTACAGTCCTGTGCTCAGTACACACTTCACTTGCCACTGGTTTGAAAAGTGTAGGCAAACAGCTATCAGCAAAAACTTTTTCTCCACGTAAGTATGGATTAAAAATCAATATGATCATAACTGTAGTCAACACAATGTGTAGCAAACACATAAAAACAATGTATCTTTCACACACACAGCTGTGTGCATGGTCTAAACCTCAAACAGAGAGCTGATGTCACATATTTGAAGAAAAAATGCAAAAATTTCATCATCATTTGGTATGTGCAACTCACCATCGTCAGTCATATCCTCTCTGTCCGATTCGGCAAGTTCGGAAAACAGTTCGGAAAAGTTCGACAAGTTCGGAAAACAGTTTCAGTTCTTCATTTGATCGTTCTTCCATTATTCTTTCAATTACTTATTGAAATAAGATGTTTCTGTTCGCTACCACTCGCTGACGCTTCGGTGCCGACAACATGATGAACATGGGCAGCCAGAGTTATCTCCAGCTATCCCATAATATGAGCGAAAAAGTAGAATTAAACGCGATATACACCAAGGGAGAGTACCACCTAATAGAGGAGATCCTCAGCTTTCTGTAGATACCAAGATTGTTTCCCTTAGACCGCACAGCTACATGTGAAAATTCGAGTAAATCGTCTATCACCTGGTGGGCGACGCGTCAGTGCGAAGCACTTAACCTGTCGCCCGCCAGGTGATCGACGAGGCGGCAATGAGTTAAAAGACAGCTGGCTAAAATGCAGCATGGATTCCAACAAATCACAATGAGAAATAAAAAAAAAAAAGAGCGAGAGACAAAAAGCAATAGTGTCCTCAACACTTCTTATTCTGTACTTAGCCTACACCTTTGTCAGAGTTTGATCAAAGTGCATGTGGGAACCAACATAACACTGTCGTGATTGGTTGGGGGGCCTAAGGAGAGGGAAGAAGGTAGGAGGGTATGCTGTTTTTTACTTTCACTTTGCCTTCATTCCCTTCAGTGCCTGCAGGGCACAACATCTGCATGGTCAGAAACAATTCAGTCATGGCTGGCAAGCAAAGAAACTGAACAAAGGAAAAATCATCAATGTACTTTTGTACGATGCATGGTGTGTATGGCAGGTAATTTTTTTAATCTGGAACATTCTTTGCTCCATGATGTAAAACCACTTGTCGAGAAATAACATCAATGGGGAGAAGAAAGAGGGCAACTGCACAGCATTCATAGCCATTATTGCAAACCTTGGAGGTGTTCATAGCCAAAGAATAACACTATTCACATAAACAGTGATATTATGTTTCACCACTGGGTTCAGTTTCTCCGACTGTCACCCAGCCCCATCACACAGTGCCCTGGTCCACACTCCACTGACTGTTTGTGAGGACAAGACACATCAAAGGAAAGACGTCAAACAACAGCAGATTTTACCTGTTTAGGTCTGAGCCTAAATGCAACAAAATTCATCTCTTCTGTGACCTCAGTCCACCTGTCTTCACCTGAAACCTGGGTCAGCATCAAGGCACTTCTCTTTCAGTACTCAGACTGTTATATCGCCTGCTTAGTTTTGTCACCATCCTTTCACAATTTTTCCTGAACATGAATTCCCTTTTTTTTTTAACATGCAATTAACTCCCACCTACACATAATGTGAACCCCATTTACATCTTCACACAGACCTTAAAGAAAAGAATCTGTCAAATAGCGACCAATCAGACATTAGTCCCATCTCCATCAAACATGACACCGGTCAAGCACCTGTCACATTTCAAGCCATCCTCCCTCAGTGTTCTGCTGGCTATGTGTCCATCATTCTACACACTGAAATTACATCACTGCCCACAATCACACCACTTGCCCAGTACATGGGCCCCTTAGTACACCAACTGTTTTAACGAATGAACTACAGACTGAAACCCAGTGCACATCACAGGCCTGTGACTAGTTTCCACACTCTGAAACCACCATGACAGGCCCTCAGGGGTTTTTACACAACACAACAGTTCCCTTTTGTATTCACAAAACAATCAACCAACAATGGGATCTTGTCCCATTTCAAATTCAAACATTTATCAAGCAAACATTACTTATACTTTAACAGGTTGGAAAGTCGGATAAAAAAAAAAAAATCAATCACTATTTCGTAAACAGTGAATATGTGAATTTGTATGTTTGTTTCTTTAGTCTCATATACACAAATTGTTCATACAAATTTTACAAACAGTGGACAAAGAAGTCATTTATGACTGTTAACAAACAAACAAAAAATTCAAGATGCATTCAGTTACATATAAATTCAGTAATATTGGCCAGATGCTGTGTAATATCCACAACAAACAAGTCCTTACATTCATCACAGAGTTGGAAAACCTTTCGGTATCTCATGTAGTACTGACCGAAAATCATTGTTTGCATGATTTACTGAACCAAAAACGTCAGTATCTTCCATGATGCACATTAACAACCAATGCATTTTACATGTCAGCAGGGAGAAAGAAGGGTTGTGGGGACCAGGATACCCAAAGGAAGGAAGTTTCAAAGAAAGACAGAGAGCACTAAATGAGGAAGAGAGATAACGGACAGACAGGAACCTGTTCTGGCACGCCACACACATACTATTGCTCTTTAATTTCTAAATGTATTAGAAGACAATTTCATACCTGCCCTAGCATGAATCTCATTGTTAGTGGATGCCATCAGTGCTATACACAGACCATATCATACATTGAATTGCCATTCCTTTCTGTAATGCTGGAATTTTTAATCTTGTATGCATCTCACAAGAAAAAAGGGATAAACTGCCTCTTTCCAACCTTTCTCCCACACATTTTTTTCTAGTTGTCTGAATATTCAATCTCTCATACGCTGAATAAGTAACACTGATGCCTCGCACACATATCAAACAAAACCTCTGACAGATTTGAAGCAGAAGCAAGACTTCAGTTAAAGCTGTGGGGCGGTAAGCAATCGACATCACTGTCTCATACATGCATCAAATCAAAAAACCTTGAAAGACTGTAAGCAGAAGCAAAAATGTCAACAGAAGTGAGCTTGGCAAGCGGTACAGGCGTCTGATACATGCATAAAATCAAAAAACCTTGAAAGATTGTCAACAGAAGTGAGCTAGGCAAGTGATCCAGACGTCTCATGCAGGCATCACACTACAGAAAATGATCCAGACGTCTCACACAGGCATCACACCACAGAAAGTGATCTAGATGTCTCACGCAGGCATCACACTAAAGAAAGTGATCTGGACGTCTCACGCAGGCATCACACTACAGAAAGTGATCTGGACGTCTCACGCAGGCATCACACTACAGAAAGTGATCTGGACTCTCACGCAGGCATCACACTACAGAAAGTGATCCAGACGTCTCACGCAGGCATCACACTACAGAAAATGATCCAGACATCTCACGCAGGCATCACACTACAGAAAGCGATCCAGACGTCTAACACAGGCATCACACTACAGAAAGCGATCCAGACGTCTAACACAGGCATCACACTACAGAAAGTGATCCGGACATCTCACGCAGATATCACACAACAGAAAGTGATCCGGACGTCTTACGCAGGCATCACACTACAGAAAGCGATCCAGATGTCTAACGCAGGCATCACACCTCAGAATCATTCCTGAAAGACTTGTGACGCAAACAGAAGACTAATGAGAACATAGTGAGCGAGGAGAGAAGGCAGCCCTGGAAAGGATGTGAGCGAAGAAAGAATGGTGGTGGTAGTGGAGACCAATCACTGCTTCATGGACGCAGCCTGCTACAGCATAAACCTGGTCACACACCTAGACTTAACAATCACTACTTCATGGACATAGCCCTGTCCTGACAATCACTACTTCATGGACGTAGCCCTGTCCTGACAATCACTACTTCATGACGTAGCCCTGTCCTGACAATCACTACTTCATGACGTAGCCCTGTCCTGACAATCACTACTTCATAGACGTAGCCCTGTCCTGACAATCACTACTTCATAGACGTAGCCCTGTCCTGACAATCACTACTTCATGGACGTAGCCCTGTCCTGACAATCACTACTTCATGGACGTAGCCTTCTGCACAACACTTCTGGTCACGACCCTGTCCTGACAATCACTACTTCATGGACGAGCCCTGTCCTGACAATCACTACTTCATAGACGTAGCCCTGTCCTGACAATCACTACTTCATGGACGTAGCCCTGTCTGACAATCCATGAGCTCACATGGACGTAGCTTCTGCAGCAACACATCTGTCACACTGTCCTGACAATCCCTACTATCATGACGTAGCCCTGCCCCCTGACAATCCCTACTTCATGGACGTAGCCCTGTCCTGACAATCACTACTTCATGGACGTAGCCGGTTGCAGCAACACACCTGTTCTGACAATCACTACTTCATGGATGTAGCCAGCTGCAGCAGCGCCACCTGGTCCTGGCAGTGCTTCTGTAGGGGCAAGTCTTCTATACTAGTGGCTGACAGCGGCACCTGAAAACACAGACCAGTCAGACATCAGGGTTTCTGGCCTCACTCCCAGTCATGACAATCCCCAGATTCAAACCTCAGTGGATATACACAGCTAACAACTTTAACAAACAAAATGTACAATCCCCTTCAGGAAAATGTAGAGAACTTTGTGATGTATTGATTGAGAGATTAATGAGTTCATGGAAAGGAGGGTACACCATCAGGGCTTTTACCGTGTGTGTGTGTGTGTGTGTGTGTGTGTGTGTGTGTGTGTGTGTTTGTGTATTGTATGTGTGCATGCGTGTGCGTGTGTGTATGTATGTGCATGCGTGTGTGTGTGTGAGTGTGTGTGCGTCTGTGTGTGCGTCTCTCACCTCAACCAAAAACCATAAAGTCACCCACCAGAGAAGACAATTGACATGTGTGCTGTTAAGTCATGCCTGCACCTAAGTTACGATTGGAGAGAATCTGGTGTGAAAGTGGCACAAAGGAACACTTTCTATAATGCTACATGAGAGGAATGAGACTGGTATCTATCTACCCATGACTTCCTCAATAACTAATGACAGCACTGGTATGGAAAAGGTACTTTAAGGAGGAAGCAGGGCTTCCATAATCAGGCCGTGAACCACTGTCCTCAACAATCTCTCTGTTCACCTGACATCATGAAATCTTTTCAATCCTGTGTTCTGCTCTCTCCAATAACAGAATGAACTGCAACATCATCTTTCGGGGAGAAGTCGGTATATTATAGACACATCAGCCAGTCTCATGAGTCGGTTGTTTACTTTGGCTGCAGCTTCCCAGATAAACACTTTTGGGATGCCTTATAAGCAAATACTCAGTCACTGCATACATGCCACTCAAGAGAGGATTGCATAAATTACTTTTTCTTCCTGCCTCACCACAATGAGCAGCTGCACTGTCCTCAGAGAACTGTGAAGAAAAAAGCAATCTGGCCAGCAGAGACCTTACCTGGAACACCTGGTGCCACACCCTGGCCTACAGCTTACCTGGAACACCTGGTGCCACACCCTGGCCTACAGCTTACCTGGAACACTTGGTGCCATACCCTGGCCTACAGCTTACCTGGAACACCTGGTGCCAAACCCTGGCCTACAGCTTACCTGGAACACCTGGTGCCACACTATGGCCTATAGCTTACCTGGAACACCTGGTGCAACATCCTAGCCAAGACTTTACCTGGGACACCTGGTGCTACACCCGGGCAAAGAGTTTACCTGGAACACTGGTGCCACACCCTGGCCAAGGCCTGCACAACGCTTACCTGGAACACCTGGTGCCACATCCTGGCCTACAGCTTACTTGGAACACTTGGTGCACACCCTGGTCAGCTTACTTGAACACTTGGTGCCACCCTGGTCAAGAGCTTACTTGGAACACCTGGTGCCACACCCTGGCCTACAGCTTACCTGGAACATCTGGTGCCATACCCTGGTCAACAGCTTACCTGAAACACCTGGTGCAACACCCTGGTCAATGGCTTACCTGGAACACCTGGTGCAACACCCTGGTCAACGGCTTACCTGGAACACCTGGTGCAACACCCTAGTCAACAGCTTACCTGGAACACCTGGTGCAACACCCTGGTCAACGGCTTACCTGGAACACCTGGTGCAACACCCTGGCCTACAGCATACCTGGAACACCTGGTGCCACACCCTGGCCAACAGCTTACCTGGAACACTTGGTGCCACACCCGGGCCAAGGCTTGCACGAAGCGGTCCATCTCCAGCGGGGAGTTGAAGTAGAGCACCCAGCGTTCACTAACCACACCACTCTCTTGAGATTCAAACTCCTGCACATGCAGACACATCCCTCACCCTTCAACACCCACCACCACAACAGTAGGACACCTTTCTTCACGTCCTAGGTTGAAAAGAAAAAAACAACAGAAATATCCATCACCACCAATAAACACAAAACAACTAACAAACATAAAAAGTAAAAGAAAAAGGATTTTGCACCTGAAATCTTTTCACAGATAACAAGGCATTTCTCTTCACTTAAAAAATATCCACATAATTGGAAAAGAATTCCCAAGTAACGTTTATCTTGAACTGACACAATGGCACATACAGACCTGTTTAACCTACAACAGACCTTCTCTGGAAAAAAGAAAAAAATCTGGGGAAGATAATGTGTGTCTCTCCATTCCTAACAGAGTTACCTTTTCTCATTTCACAGGCTGAGCAAACAGATCCAGACAGTGAAGTATTATACTTGAAGCGCACATCAGGATAAGAATCGGGACACTGAGTGACCGTGTTACAGACGCAACGTTTGACATCCATGTTTTCTCCTCTCTCTCTGTTCAAGTGACTGATGGGGCAAAGCTGCTGTAGGCGTGCCCACCACTCGCGTCTGTCCCATGAAAACAGTGGTTCACTCTCGCTGAACTCGATCTCTAACACAGAATACCTCCTTTGTAGATTTCTAAATATCCGTCTATCACCATTGGAGTACTTTTCAACAAAATCGAGAGTGTGTAAAACTCAGGGTGGGCGGAGGGGGGAGGGGAGGTTCAGTTTCAAAATTTCTCTAAAGGAATGGGGGAAAAGGGGAGGAGGGGGAAGAATTCATTTTCATCCGCCGTCACACAGCAAAGGGTTGACAGGAACCTGATCCTGAAGCAACCTCAGCAAAAATAGGTTCTTCGAACACAAGTTGTTTTCAAATCCCATTGATCAGCATACTCTGGCCACAATTCATGCCCTTCCAGTGTGTTTTTTTTTCAATACTTCAAGGGCTGTAGTCATTATAATTGTTGTTATGTATTGGCATGTTCTTCAAGAAGCAGACACAGCCTGATGCAATTTCATGCACTATAGCAAGAATTGTTGATCTTTGGACAAATTGGAACACCAAGACAACAACATGGTTACAATCCGCAACTCCAATTACTGCTCAAGATGTTGACTTCTAGATTCCCCCAGCCCTCCTTTTTTTCTCTAGTTCATCTTTTCATTACATTTTCTCGGAACATAAGTACAAAATATAGCAAATTCAAATGCGTAAAGAGAGCTGCATGTAACTTTGACCCAATGCTGCTTGCATTAACTAAGTCAATAAAGGCATGAAGAACAAACCAGGGCACCACACAGCAAAAGTCCCTGTTCCATGTTTTGATAAGGATTTATTTGACGCACAGAAGCAAGACATGAAAAGAGACATACAGATGGAATCTCTGTTTACAACACTGTCCACCCTAGAAAGAGCATTAAAACAAACAACAACGAAAAGACGGGAACTTGGGCAGAACATGAAAACCAGACAGAAAGGGGTCAGACCACCCACCACAATGCAGTAGGTGTTAGCCTCAGGGTCAATGGTGAGGGCGGTGATCTCTTCAATCTTGGCGCTGGCGATGGTGCGACAGAACTTGGTCTGCACATCCTCGTGACACAGCAACAGCTTCTGCCCGGTCACCACGGACACACAGGGGAGACAACTCAAGTTGCTACTGTCCTGTAACAGCCCATTTGTGTCCCTTTCAGTAACCATCGTTTCTACATTTTCAGCATGAACTTTGAATGCAATATGGAAGGAGTTTCTTTTTTTCTCAATTTTACCAGAAAGAACTTTTTCTTCTCCCCCCTCCCCATATCACTGTCTGGGCTACTCCAGCTCGCCATGCACAGCCACAGCCTGGCTTGTCTAGTCACAGCCCCAGTGCCAGTAATCCACGGGTCCAAGATGTCATGAGGCAACCCACTACAGGAGACACTGCACTACTGTCGAGTCCATTCAGCAGTCTTTCCTGGTGCCTGTTCTGTTCCAACATATGTGGGACACCCACCTCTTATGAACCCTACTGACAACAATAATCAATTAGTAGCAAAGTCAGGGTAAGCGAGCATCCCACTGCATCAGTTTCTTCCAACAACAGTCCCCTTGAACTCACAGAAGCCTGAATAAGAATTTACCAAAGACATAGATGAGGAGAAGAAATGGAATTCGAGGTCACCATGAGAGCAAGGCATGAAGGGCCACAGTATTTGACATTTGATGTTTAATGTTGATTAGACAGGATGAGGATGCTGGAGATGACGCTGTGGAGTTAGTTCCCTTCTGGTCCGAGAGTGCATGACAGGGCTGTACTCTACACTCCATTTCCTCATATATCCTGGCATCAACCAGGATTCAGAGATCCACACACCTGCAGTGTTGATCTGGAAAGCTGAGCAACACTCTTGAGACACAAATATTAAATGGATGACACTGGATGGTGTGGTTCCAGTCTTCCCAAATGAGCTGATGGCAAACTCAACTTCTGAGTAGGTGTCAGTCATGAGCCAAAAATGCAACAAATATATATCTTCCACACTGCTACAGTGAATTTCTAATGTTGTTAATACATGTCTGTTTTCTCACTGAAACAAAAACACACCCTATTCTGCATATATACATGAAGGTTTGTCAGGATATTTTTGCCATCACCCAAGAAAGCAAACCAAAAACTAGAGCAATCCACATGATTCTTTTTCATTTTGAAATATACTGATATCATAATATATGATAAATGCAACAGAGCATGAACAGAGCATGAAAGGGACCAGCAGCCATGGCTTAATGGTTAGCGTCATGGATCCCAGACTGAGAGGTAATGGGTTCAATTCCCATCAGAGCCATTTATTCGTGGGATTTTTCTGCCCTGACCAGGTCCCACCCACAGTTCAGTTTGCTATGAGTTCAACTGGAAGATTTTGGGACTGACCACACAATCAAGTTTCATCCACTTCATGGTTGCGTCCATGAGAGTATTCCTCAAGTTTCCTGACCAACACTGCAGGTGTCTGTATCTCTAAGGCCTGGTTGATGCAGGGATAAATTACAGTAGAAAGCATAGACTACAACCCTTTCATGCAGTCTCAGACTGGAACAGAACTCCACAGCATTACATTCATCATCCTCATCCTCATTGATCAGCATAAACAAAACAAAAATCTCTAATTCTGTGGCCCTTAATTCCCTGCTCCCATGGCGACTTGTTTTGATTTCCTCTGCTGGTCTATGCCGTTGGCGAGTTCATGTCAAGGTCATCGGCACTGGCCAGATCATGGGGACTGTTGTTGGGTGAATGTGGTTGCATACTCCCAAGGGGGATGCTTTCTCACGCTGGCTCTGGCACTAAGCCATTACTGTGACCTGTAGGGGGCTTCCAAGGTAGCGTCCTGTATTTGTTGGACCAGAACATGTACCACTCAACAACCAAGTGACTGAACAATGACGGACCAGAACATGTACCACTCAACAACCAAAGTGACTGAACAATGACAGACCAGAACATGTACCACTCAACAACCAAGTGACTGAACAATGACGGCCCAGAACATGTACCACTCAACAACCAAGTGACTGAACAATGACGGACCAGAACATGTACCACTCAACAACCAAGTGACTGAACAATGACGGACCAGAACATGTACCACTCAACAACCAAGTGACTGAACAATGACGGCCCAGAACATGTACCACTCAACAACCAAGTGACTGAACAATGACGGACCAGAACATGTACCACTCAACAACCAAAGTGACTGAACAATGACGGACCAGAACATGTACCACTCAACAACCAAAGTGACTGAACAATGACGGACCAGAACATGTACCACTCAACAACCAAAGTGACTGAACAATGATGGACCAGAACATGTACCACTCAACAACCAAAGTGGCTCAACAATGATGCAGTGTCTCCTCTGGTGGGTTGTCCTAGGACTACTTGACACGGACTGTTTCTTGTGATGGGTTGTCCTAGGACTACTTGACACGGACTGTTTCCTGTGGTGGGTTTGTCCTAGGACTACTTGACACGGACTGTTTCCTGTGGTGGGTTTGTCCTAGGACTACTTGACACGGACTGTTTCCTGTGGTGGGGTTGTCCTAGGACTACTTGACACGGACTGTTTCCTGTGGTGGGTTGTCCTAGGACTACTTGACACGGACTGTTTCCTGTGGTGGGTTGTCCTAGGACTACTTGACACGGACTGTTTCCTGTGGTGAGTTGTCCTAGGACTACTTGACACGGACTGTTTCCGGTGGTGGGTTGTCCTAGGACTACTTGACACGGACTGTTTCCAGTGGTGGGTTGTCCTAGGACTACTTGACACGGAACGTTTCCGGTGGTGGGTTGTCCTAGGACTACTTGACACGGACTGTTTCCAGTGGTGGGTTTTCCTAGGACTACTTGACACGGAACGTTTCCGGTGGTGGGTTGTCCTAGGACTACTTGACACGGAACGTTTCCGGTGGTGGGTTGTCCTAGGACTACTTGACACGGACTGTTTCCTGTGGTGGGTTGTCCTAGGACTACTTGACACGGACTGTTTCCTGTGGTGGGTTGTCCTAGGACTACTTGACATGGACTGTTTCCGGTGGTGGGTTGTCCTAGGACTACTTGACACGGACTGTTTCCTGTGGTGGGTTTGTCCTAGGACTACTTGACACGGACTGTTTCCTGTGGTGGGGTTGTCCTAGGACTACTTGACACGGACTGTTTCCTGTGGTGGGTTTGTCCTAGGACTACTTGACACGGACTGTTTCCTGTGGTGGGTTGTCCTAGGACTACTTGACACGGACTGTTTCCTGTGGTGGGGTTGTCCTAGGACTACTTGACACGGACTGTTTCCTGTGGTGGGGTTGTCCTAGGACTACTTGACATGGACTGTTTCCTGTGGTGGGGTTGTCCTAGACTACTTGACACGGACTGTTTCCTGTGGTGGGTTGTCCTAGGACTACTTGACACTGACTGTTTCCTGTGGTTTGCCCGTGCCTGGGCTGCGGTGGGACGAACTAGAACATGGCTGTGGATGGAGAGCCAAAGTGAACAGTGTGAGGGTGATGCTACTGAAGTGGCACAGATGATTAGACAAATTTAAAAAAACAAAAAAAGAAATTAACTCCAACAGCAATCACACACACAAAAAAAGGAGTGTTGTTGTTAGCGCAAATCTTGTAGATAAATCAACTGACAGGTAGAGTTCTCACACACACAGACCTGAAATACCCACTTCTCCCAAAACAAACTGTACCTTTACCTCTCCCCACCCATGACCCAACATACCACCTGTCTGCCCAGCCCACCTGCACGCCTTCCGACACTGCCAAACAGAGGCTCTGTCGCCATGACGCCACTTCCTCTTCCGATGCTACGCTGAGGAACCAACTTCCCCCCTTGGCCAGGATGATCTCGATGCAGTGAGGGCGGTCTAGAGTGGTGGCCAGGCGACAGCCAATGCACTGCTCTCCCCCCAGGCTGACATACTGCTGTGGTTTGTTGTCTGCCTTGTCCGCGAAGACACACAGCATGAAGTCTCTGTCACAGAAACAATGACAGACTCTGTAAAGCTGCAGTAGCATCTCTTGACAGACACAACCAAAAACTATAAAGTATGAAAAGGAAGGGGGGGAAAAAACGGAAACAACCATATGTGAAATGGGAGGTTGTCTTCATCAACTGATAAAGAATCTACCTCAATGGCACGTCTTTAAAACAACCAGAAGCAACTTTTACACCCTGGGTGTTTGGAGAAAAGTGGTCTTTTTCATATCGTTAACCTAGAACAGGCCAAGACAAAAATGCTTGGAAAGATGAGGTCTTTGTTGGATGGTTAACCTAGAACAGCCACAGACAAACAGTTCCTGACAAAAAATAAAAAAACCACTCAAGTCTTTAACATGACTGCATAAATAGACATCACACATATTGTTACACTGGTATGTTGTTGTCATTAGTTTGATGTCCTCTGCGTACAGAAAATGAAAACAGAAATCTTTACACACTGAGATGAAGACATAATAATTTGAATATTATTGTTTATTTTGTCCATGGCTCTTATTCTGATAAGCACACTAGTGACACAGGGGTTCCATAATTTTAGGTTTATTTGCCAAAAAAATGGACAGCACTGAAAATTTTCCGATTCCTGGCAACAAAATGGACAGCGCTGAAAATTTTCCGTCATGGAAGATTCTCACCCATAATTTGCCTTAAGGTTTCTGCAATACTTTCTACACAAGAATTTAACATCGCAGTGCCTGCCAATTGCAGCAAGCAACAAGACTATGAAGACTGGCTAGCAGCCAACAGCATTTTCACTGAACTCGGTGCATGAAGCAGCATCAGGTTTTGGCTGAAAGATCATGACCTCTTTCTGCCTTCCTTCCGCTAGAAGTCCCTGACCTACCCATGAGGTGTCATAGGAACCTGACTACTTCAGAGGAATGCAGCATAGGCCCTCTTTATGTCACTTATGTTTCCCTGGGATCTTCCTCATCCTCTAGATGTTGACTTCTGTCAACGACTCTCCTACAAAACATATACTGTCATCAAAATTAATCTTCCTGGTGATTGTCCTCCAAGTACCTTTCATCCATTTAATGTGGATGGTTTTCCATTTTCGGAATCTCTAACATCATAACAGAAGGTAATAAACAAGCCATATCACAGCTATAAAACAGAAAGTAAACCAAACATGCAAGGTAGTAAGTGTAGGATAGGGAGTGCATGAGAAGAGCTACAGTATTTGAAGTAAGAGGATGCTAGGAACAGGTCGCCACAGCCACCAAGATACAGTAGTTCATGTTACCGACTTGCACACCTGAAAGTCAATACTCAGATTTCTCTGCCTTTCCCACCTTTCCACTTTCCACACTTGCTCTGGCTCCTATTTCCACTCATTCCCTCACTCACCCTCAACAACCACTACTCCCTTTTTCTTTTTTTTTGGACGTAACAAAAGTATGAAGAGCCGCCACTGACCTGAGCACGACATAGACAGGCTTCCAGATGTGACCTTTGAAGGGGTCGTTGACACGGAGCAGCATGGTGCCTTCCCGTGAGGTGGCCAGGGGCTTGTTCTTGTTGCACTGTGTGTCCTCCCAGAACACTAGGGAGTAGTCCTCGATCTCCACGTCCAGCTCCTGCACAGGTAGCACTGGCTGGTAAGGGGGGAAGGGACAGAACACAGGGGGTGGGGGGGGGGGGGGCGGGTATGCCTTAACAGCCTGCACTCTTTTTTCCTCTTGAAAGTTGCTTAAATTGTGAAAGAAACAGAAACCGCAATCCCATTCCCACTATGGTTTCTATTTGTTTGTTTTTGCTTATTATCTTCTGAACCCCTTCAACATGCAATCATTTCAGCTTCTGCATATGCAGCCCATACCCAGATATGTCCTGAGGCAGAATAGTCCACATGAAGCAAGGAATTATAAGGTGCTATGAGGCAACCCTTGACAACAGACACTGCCTGCTGCCAGGTCCTTTCGGTCTATGGTAGCTGTTCTGATCCAACATGCTGCCAGAAACAGACATGGAGGAATTTTCCTGAAGTTGATGGATGGAACTCCTGTCCGACTGGCCAGTTCTCTACCAACTTCAAGGCCGAGGCAGATGCACTAGTCAGCAGCCAGAACACTGTATGAGAACAGAGGAGCCATACGTCCCAGAGTCGTCGTCTTCTCCTATGCCTTGTCAGTACTGCAGGCTGTTAACAATCCTTGAAACAAGGACCTCAACTCCCTTGTCTCTGTCCAGACCATTCTGTAGCAGTCCATGTGTTTCTGTCCCCTTTACCCGACAACCGCAGTCCACCACATTACCTGTGTTTCTCTCCCCTTTACCTGACAGCCACAGTCCACTACAGTACCTTTACCTGACAGCCACAGTCCACTACAGTACCTTTACCTGACAGCCACAGTCCACCACATTACCTGTGTTCTTCTCCCCTTTAAACTGACAGCCACAGTCTACTACAGTACCTTTACCTGACAGCCACAGTCCACTACAGTATCTTTACCTGACAGCCACAATCCACCACATTACCTGTGTTTCTGTCCCCTTTACCTGACAGCCACAGTCCACCACATTACCTGTGTTTCTGTCCTCTTTACCTGACAACCAACAGTCCACTACAGTACCTGTGTTTCTCTCCCCTTTACCTGACAGCCACAGTCCACCACATTACCTGTGTTTCTGTCCCTTTACCTGACAGCCACAGTCCACTACAGTACCTGTGTGTCTGTCCCCTTTACCCGAGAGCCACAGTCCACCACATTACCTGTTTCTGTCCCCTTTACCTGACAGCTACAGTCCACCACAGTACCTGTGTTTCTGTCCCTTTACCTGAAAGCCACAGTCCACCACATTACCTGTGTTTCTGTCCCTTTACCTGACAGCCACAGTCCACCACATTACCTGTGTTTCTGTCCCCTTTACCTGACAGCCACAGTCCACCACAGTACCTGTGTTTCTGTCCACTTTAGCTGACAGCCACAGTCCACCACATTACCTGTGTTTCTGTCCCTTTACGTTACAGCCACAGTCTACTACAGTACCTGTGTTTCTCTCCCCTTTACCTGACAGCTACAGTCCACCACATTACCTGTGTTTCTGTCCCTTTACCTGACAACCACAGTCCACTGCAGTACCTGAGTGTCTGTCCCCTTTACCTGACAGCCAAAGTCCACCACATTACCTGTGTTTCTGTCCCCTTTACCTGACAGCTACAGTCCACCACATTACCTGTGTTTCTGTCCCCTTTACCTGACAGCCATAGTCCACCACATTACCTGTGTTTCTGTCCCCTTTACCTGACAGCCACAGTCCACCACATTACCTGTGTTTATGTCCCTTTACCTGACAGCCACAGTCCACCACATTACCTGTGTTTCTGTCCCCTTTACCCGACAGCCAAAGGCCACCACAGTACCTGTGTTTCTGTCCCCTTTACCTGACAGCCACAGTCCAACACATTACCTGTGTTTCTGTCCCCTTTACCTGACAGCCACAGTCCAACACATTACCTGTGTTTCTGTCCCTTTACCTGACAGCCACAGTCCACCACATTACCTGTGTTTCTGTCCCTTTACCTGACAACCACAGTCCACTACAGTACCTGTGTTTCTGTCCCTTTACCTGACGGCCATAGTCCACCACATTACATGTGTTTCTATCCCTTTACCTGACAGCCACAGTCCACCACATTATCTTTGCCTGACAGCCACAGTCCACCACAGTACCTGTGTTTCTGTCCCCTTTACCTGTCAGCTACAGTCCACCACATTACCTGTGTTTCTGTCCCCTTTTCCTGACAGCCACAGTCCACCACATTACCTGTGTTTCTGTCCCCTTTACCTGACAGCCACAGTCCACTACAGTACCTGTGTTTCTGTCCCCTTTACCTGTCAGCTACAGTCCACCACATTACCTGTGTTTCTGTCCCTTTACCTGACAGCCACAGTCCACCACAGTACCTGTGTTTCTGTCCCCTTTACCTGACAGCCACAGTCCACCACAGTACCCGTGTTTCTGTCCCCTTTACCTGTCAGCTACAGTCCACCACATTACCTGTGTTTCTGTCCCCTTTACCTGACAGCCACAGTCCACCACATTACCTGTGTTTCTGTCCCTTTACCTGACAGCCACAGTCCACCACATTACCTGTGTTTCTGTCCCCTTTTCCTGACAGCTACAGTCCACCACAGTACCTGTGTTTCTGTCCACTTTACCTGACAGCCACAGCACCACATTACCTGTGTTTCTGTCCACTTTACCTGACAGCCACAGTCCACCACATTACCTGTGTTTCTGTCCCCTTTACCTGACAGCCACAGTCCACCACATTACCTGTGTTTCTGTCCCTTTACCTGACAGCTACAGTCCACCACATTACCTGTGTTTCTGTCCACTTTACCCGACAGCTACAGTCCACCACATTACCTGTGTTTCTGTCCCCTTTACCTGACAGCCACAGCACCACATTACCTGTGTTTCTGTCCCCTTTACCTGACAGCCACAGTCCACCACAGTACCTGTGTTTCTGTCCCCTTTACCTGACAGCCACAGTCCACCACATTACCTGTGTTTCTCTCCACTTTACCTGACAGCCACAGTCCACCACATTACCTGTGTTTCTGTCCCTTTACCTGACAGCTACAGTCCACCACATTACCTGTGTTTCTGTCCCCTTTACCTGACAGCCACAGTCCCATCACACCTGTGTTTCTGTCCCCTTTACCTGACAGCCACAGTCCCATCACACCTGTGTTTCTGTCCCCTTTACCTGATAGCCACAGTCCCATCACACCTGTGTTTCTGTCCCCTTTACCTCACAGCCTGAGTCGCGGGCGATGTACTTTCGCAGAGCGATAATCTGCAGGGGTTTGTCGCTGCCCACGCTGAAGTGTGAACGGACGGCGGTGCGCTGCTGCACCCCCTTCATGGCCTCCTCCAGGCAGTCCAGGATCTGTCTGTATACAGGACACAGCACACTTCCTCCGTCACTGCCTGTGTGGGGTGTGTGTGTGTGTGTGTGTGTGTGTGTGTGTGTTGGTGTGTGTGCATGTTTGTGTGTTTTCGAGATCTCTGTGTGTGTGTGTTTGTTCGTTCTTTAATTTAACGTCTATCCACCTAACAGTGATCTTAGACAGTCTGCAAGTGTTGTGTGTGTGTGCATGTGGTGTTTTTGTGTGTATGCATGCGAACAGTTGGTGTCGATTTTGGGAGTACGTAAGGATGTATAATGCAATTAGGCCTAGATAAAATTTTAAAAAAAAACAATAAAAAACAACACCACATAACTGAATCCAAAACTTTAAAAGAAACACTAAATAAGCAATTAACACCAAGATGGGGAAAATAACATAGATGTTAAAGTAAATGTCCAACTGGGCTCTTAATCAGTCCTTGAACAACTTCAAAAATGTTTGATTCGTTAGAGATGACGTCTTCAAAGACCAAGCAGGTAAATAGGGTTTCATTCTATCGCACAAAAAAAGTAGATGGAACGGAGTGATTTGCTGGCCACAAATACAAGTCACATGTTTACAGAATTTGGTTTTAAAGGCATCAAGCCTCAATCTAAAAATTAAAGTTTTAAAATCCACTCTTGGTAGAGATTCTTGATACCCGTTTTATTGTCTGATATTTTGTTAAATAATATCAACTTTTTGTTTTTGGTGCCTTTTCCCTTATTTAAAATAGAGTTCCAGGATACGTCTTTTAAAAGACTATAACTCCCATGTAAGGATAAAGAAATGCATGTCTCTGTTAAATCAGTATCAGTGATAGCAGCCTTTTTGGCTAAATTGGTCTACCCTTTCATTTGCAGATAATCCACAGTGAGACAGAACCCAACAAAAATCGACATAAGAACCACGTAAATGCAAAAAATGAATTAAGTGGTAGACTTCTGATATGAGTTCTGCTCTCACACTTGTATTAGAAAATTTTAGAGCTTGTAGGACTGATTTTGAATCAACACAAAGTAGTATTTGAAATGCAGGAAATCGAAAATCAAGAAGAAAGTTTAATGCCATAATAATGGCAACAAGTTCCGCAGTAAATATGGAAATATTCTTACCAAGGTGGTAACCTTTCTCTATTTTTAAGGATGGAATTATGTGTGTGTGTGTGTGTGTGTGTGTGTTGTGTGTGTGTGTGTGTGTGTGTGTGTGGTGTGCTGCGTGTGTGATGTGTGTTGTGTGTGTGTGTGTATGTGTGTGTTGTTGTGTGTGTGTGTGTGTGTGTGTGTGTGTGTGTGTGTGTGTGTGTGTGTGTGTGTGTGTGTGTGTGTGTGTGTGTGTGATGTGTGTGTGTATGTGCGTGTGCGTGTGTGTGTGTGTGTGTGTGTGTGCACGCATGCATGCGTGTGTGTGTGTGTGTGTGTGTGTGTGTGTGTGTGTGTGTGTGTGTGTGTGTGTGTGTGTGTGTGGTGTGTGGGGTGAGCGAGATTGCATGCCTGTTTGTGAATCAAGGCATGTGTGTCCATGTGGATAGATTAGAAAAAGCAAAACGAGAAGGTAGACAGAATGTTCTTCTTTGCTAGGTTTTCTTGTGCATGTGTTGTGTGTGGACCTGAGTGAGTACTTGCAACAGTGAATCAGTATCTGAAAGTCTCACATGCTTTTTCACTTGGATAAATGTTCGTCAATGCAATCACATCTTAAAAATGTTGTAACAAACACAAAATCATGAACTGGATAGGAAAACATTCCACAAATATCTAAAACAATCAATCAATACACTGAAAAATTTCAAAAGATAAAATTTTCGCCAAACCATAATCCAGATAAGATACAAGCAGTTTCTGGCATATTTACAACACACACAGACACACAGACACACACACATCTCAAACACACACAAGCACATGGGAACAGACACCCCCATAGGGCTTGGACAAATCACAGGCATTCTGGTAGAATGTGGAGGGGGTGCCAACCCGTGAAGAAGCCACTCTGACACTCACTGGGCAAGGAGATTGTCGCCAGGAGTGAGCCACACTCTCTCTTTCCTCCGGTTGGGCCCTGTGCTCTCTATGTTCACAATCTGCTTGTTCAGGCTCAGCTGTTTTCAAACACACACACACACATGCATGCATACAGGTATGATCAAATAAACGAAGCTACAAACCAAATACAAATAAACTCAAACAGGCAACAAAGGAATAAACTGAATAATACAAGGATGAGCAAATGTGCGATAAAGGAGCAAGCCTAGAATAAGAATCAGAATAAGCAAAACAACCACCAGATATACCTAAACTGTCAGAGACAGATGAGTCATGATAGATTATTAAAGGCACAGGTAACACACACTCTCACTGATCAAGCATCAGAGTTAGCCAGACAGGTGAATCATAAGAGATAACTGCTGAAGGCACAGGTAGCGCACACTCTCACTGATGAAGCACCTAAAGGTACTCAGACAGTCAGACTGTGAATCATTAGAGGTAATTAGTGAAGGGACAGGTAGCAGACACTCACGCTGATGAAGCTGAGGTCTTTGAGAGGGATGGCCAGCTCGGTCTCAAACTTGCGGTCCGTGTCTCTCTGCCGAGCAAGTAGAGGCTGTGACTGGTGATGAGCACAAAGGTCACCTTCTGTTCCCCTTCCGAGTGACCCTCTCGGCTCACAAACATCTGAAATGGCAGACATCCAGTGAGACAGTCCCAGTGTGACACCCAGTAAGACAGTCTGCCTCCCTGTGACATCCAGTGAGACAGTCTGCCTCCCTGTGACATCCAGTGAGACAGTCTGCCCCCTGTGACATCCAGTGAGACAGTCTGCCTCCCTGTGACATCCAGTGAGACAGTCTGCCTCCCTGTGACATCCAGTGAGACAGTCTACCTCCCTGTGACATCCAGTGAGACAGTCCGCCTCCCTGTGACATCCAGTGAGACAGTCTGCCTCCCTGTGACATCCAGTAAGACAGTCTGCCTCCCTGTGACATCCAGTGAGATGGTCTGCCTCCCTGTGACATCCAGTGAGACAGTCTGCCTCCTGTGACATCCAGTGAGACAGTCTACCTCCTGTGACATCCAGTGAGACAGTCCGCCTCCCTGTGACATCCAGTGAGACAGTCTGCCTCCCTGTGACATCCAGTAAGACAGTCTGCCTCCCTGTGACATCCAGTGAGATGGTCTGCCTCCCTGTGACATCCAGTGAGACAGTCTGCCTCCCTGTGACATCCAGTGAGACGGTCTACCTCCCTGTGACATCCAGCGAGACAGTCTACCTCCCTGTGACATCCAGTGAGACAGTCTGCCTCCCTGTGACATCCAGTGAGACAGTCTACCTTTCTGTGACATCCAGTGAGACAGTCCGCTTCAGTGTGATATTGCTTTTGTTTCTGTTCAGTGTTTGGTGTACATGATAACTGTTCAATGGTGTGGTGTGGTGTTGAGTTATGTTGTGTGATGTTATGCAATGCTACACAAAAGGGTGTTGTGTATTGTGTCATGTCTGCTGCGTTGTGGTATGTTGTGGTTTGTTGTGGTGCTGCATGATGCGCAACGTGTTGCATTGCGTTGCGGTGTGGTGTCTCTCATTACGCTTGGTCAGTGTGATCAAGGCTGTTAACACAATCAGAACACGCACGCACACACACACACACACACACACACACACACACACACACACACACACACACACACACACACGCTCAGAAAATACTGAAATCACTGAAACTGAACAGAGGTCCAGAGGGCATGCTCTCCTCCCACATTAAAAAAGAGAAAAAAAAATGCTTTCTAAGTGGTGCCGTTTGATGAACACGGAGTATGGTGTGGTGTGTCGTCCATTTTTCCATCCAACAGCCATGAACACTATCTGTGTGTACAGCCTTTGTCAACCTCTTTCACCTGTGCTGTGTCTCACTGATGCCTGACCTCTGTGCATGACATCACTTCCCTTTCAACCAGGTAGGCAAAATGGTGACAACCTGCTCTTGGGAAGAACTTGACTCCAGTGAAGAAGATCATTCAATATTTATACCATCAGTGTCATCTGCTTGTATTCTAACAGATCAATACTTCTTACATCAGTGGTATCTGCAGGTATTCTAACAGATCAATACTTCTTACATCAGTGGTATCTGCAGGTATTCTAACAGATCATTATTTATTACATCAGTGTCATCAGCAGGTATTCTAACTGATCATTATTTATTACATCAGTGTCATCTGCTGGTATTCTAACAGATCATTATTTATTACAATACTGTCATCTGCAGGTATTCTAACAGATCAATACTTCTTATATCAGTGGTATCTGCAGGTATTCTAACAGATCATTATTTATTACATCAGTGTCATCTGCAGGTATTCTAACAGATCAATGTTTATTATATCAGTGGTATCTGCAGGTATTCTAACAGATCATTATTTATTACATCAGTGTCATCTGCAGGTATTCTAACAGATCCATATTTATTATACCAGTGGCATCTGCAGGTATTCTAACTGATCATTATTTATTATATCAGTGTCATGTGCAGATATTCTAACAGATCAATATTCATCATATCAGTATATGTGTGGGTATTCTAACAGATCAATATTAATTATATCAGTGTCATGTGCAGGTATTTAACTAATCATCATTTATCATGTCAGTGTCATGTGCAGGTATTCTATCAGATCAATATTGATTATATCAGTGTCACCTGCAGGTATTCTAACAGATCAATATTGATTATATCAGTGTCATGTGCAGGTACTCTAACAGATCAATATCAATTATCAGTGTCACCTGCAGGTATTCTAACAGATCAATATTGATTATATCAGTGTCATCTGCAGATATTCTAAAAGAAAAGTGACCATTGCTCGGCATCTCCACAACCACGTCCACCCCTCATACCCACTCTAATTTCTTTCCGCTGGAATATTTTCCTTTACTGTTTCTCATATTTGACATTTCATAGAAATCCACAAACTTGTGGTGAAGTGGTGGCCTTGGCAATCCATGTTTCAGTTACCAAATTCACTGATTTGCAATGCAATGGCACATGCTTCTTGTTAAGATACTTCAACTTAGGATCTGACAGGCACATACCAGAGACAAGCACAGAAACAGATCTATATCACTGGGGCATTTCAGAACTAAAAGGAAACAAAGGAGCGAGGTGAGACTTGGGCAGAAACGATGTAGGCATCTTACAAACCTTCATAAACTCTTCGTCGTCACGAGAAAACACATCCAGCATGATCTGTAACTTAGTGTTGTTGTCCAGTCTGCACACAGCAACAGAACATGGGGCATGGATTCAAAACAATGAAAAAGTAGACTCTCCCATCAACTCACTTTATTTCATTCCTTTTCTCAAAGCTCTGTCATTTACACCAGTTCTTCAAACAACATATTTCATATGCATTATGTGCCTGTAAGGTCAAAGAAAAAAAAAAACAGTTGTGGATACAGTGATAAGGCCATAAAAATAGGGTTGCTAGGACAGCTGGAACTTCTTTTTTTTTTTGGGGGGGGGGGGGGTGATGGCTGACACACATCTAACCGACTCTCCATAATGCACAGTGTCTTCTTTTTGTCTTGGTCGTTTAGTGAAATCAGGACCCCATCAACAAAAAGCAAAAATCGACTGCCCCCACTCTCCCCCCTCCCCATCTCCTTCTCATCCCCATCCCACCCCTGGAAAAATGTGAAACTGTCATTGCAAATGCCACAATCAATGTGACCCAAGCTCCAGGCATCAAGTAGTTATGGTCCACTGTTCAGTCCACCCTTGACCAGGACCATTTGCCGGGCTCTTGTCCATCTCTTTTCCTTTCCCAGCATCTTGTTGTTGTGGGCAGACACATGGCCACTGCACCAGCTGCCATGGCAAAGTGGGTTGTTGTGGGCAGACACGTGGCCACTGCACCAGCCGCCATGGCAAAGTGGGTTGTTGTGGGCAGACACGTGGCCACTGCACCAGCCGCCATGGCAAAGTGGGTTGTTGTGGGCAGACACGTGGCCACTGCACCAGCCGCCATGGCAAAGTGGGTTGTTGTGGGCAGACACGTGGCCACTGCACCAGCCGCCATGGCAAAGTGGGTTGTTGTGGGCAGACACGTGGCCACTGCACCAGCGGCCATGGCAAAGTGGGTTGTTGTGGGCAGACACGTGGCCATTGCACCAGCGCCATGGCAAAGTGGGTTGTTGTGGGCAGACACGTGGCCACTGCACCAGCCGCCATGGCAAAGTGGAAGACTCGCAGACTCCTGGCTGGGAGGTCATGAGATTGATTACCCATACAGCCATTTCTTTATGCAAAGTTTTTCCCCCAACCAGCTCCTAACCAGAGCTTAGTTTACTATGCGCTCAACTGGGAAGACTGGGACCACACAGTCAAGTTTCATCCACTTACCGAATGCATCTATGAGAGTGTTGTTCAAATTTTCTGTCCAACACTGCAGGTGTCTGTATTTCTCTGGCCTGGTTGATGCAAGGATACATTAGGAAAATAAGCACAGAGCCCAGACCTGAATGGAAATCCATAGCATCATCTTCAGCATCCTCATTCTAATCAATTAGCTTTAAAAAAAAAGAAAAAAAAAGTGGCCTTTCATGCCCTGCTCTCATGGTGATATCAGCTTCAATTGCCCCTCCATGTCTATGGTCTTGGTTTGATACTGTCGGGTTGCTGGAATTGGCAAATTCACGGGGACCGTCATTAAACAAATGTGGAGAGAGCTCACTTCAGCTGGTTCTGCACACTAAGCAATTATCATTATCAGTATCAGAACAGGCACCACAGAATACCACTGAAGTGGCTCGACAGCAGTACAGTGTTCTTGTGTTGCATTGCCTCAAGTCAACTTGACACTGACTGCTCCCTGTGGATTACCAGAGCCAGGGCTGTGGCAGATGGGTCTTGCTGCAGCTGTGGCTGAGGGCTCAGAATGAGCAGCTGAATGGATTAAATGTCACTGAGGTGGAACAGGAGACGGGACAGCAACTGTAGAGCAGTGCATCCGCTGTGCATTACAAAACTGTTCATACATCTCTGAATTTCTTTGTACAGCCTTTTTAACCTCAGCTTCCCATGCTTCCACATAGGAAGGGGGAGTAATTCTGTCTTACCACAAACTGTAAGCATCCTTTTTTTACCGAAGTTTTCATTGGACCAAATACTCCCCGATATGCAATCTCAACAAATCACTGTCTACACTGCAAATTAAAAGCAGACCATTGTACATTCTTGATGATTTTCAGCAACAAATGCTGGCAGATAAAGAGATGCTCTCTCTCTCTTTCCTCCCCCTCTCCCCCCCCCCCCCCCCCCCCCCCCCCCTGCATCCCCTCGGAAGAAAATCAAGCATACTGAGGGTCATATGAAATGGGAATGAAAACGTTGGATTTCCACCTTGCTGTGAGGAAGATGAGTGAGCCAGAGGATGGAAGTGCCAGACAGCTGCTAACCAGCAAAGAGCAGAAACGCATTAGACTTTAGAGTCAGTCAGGGAGACAAACAAAGAGGGACATCCACATTTTCAACAGCATCAAAAACAGCAAATATGTATAGTGTATGTGTGTGTGTGTGTGTGTGTGTGTGTGTGTGTGTGTGTGTGTGTGTGTGTGTGTGTGTGTGTAAGGCATCAGCAATGCTTTCAAACTCACAGACAGTAACAACACACTTACAAGAGGTGATGGCCCTCTGATTTTTTAATGAATGAGCGCAATGACCCATACATGTTTTTTCTGACAATGAACACTGCCTCTGTTTCATCCCTTCTGCAAAGCAGCTAATCATTACATCATGATGTGCTGATCACAGGCATCCACACTTTCTGAGTGTGACGTAGACACTAAGTTAAGGCAATGACTGAAGTGTCTCAACAGTTCAGAACAGTCTCACAAAACACACACACACACACACACACATACACACACACACACACACACACACACACACAGATGCTTCAAAACTGTCCCATTTAAAACCTAGCCAGCAAATGCATGCCAAATTTACTCAACGTTTATAGCAGAGTTAGAAAATAGACTGGTAGACAAAATCATCCCCCCCCCCCCCCACACACACACACACACACAACACACACACACACACACACACACACACACACACAACACACACACACACACACACAACACACACACACACACACACACACACACACACACACACACACAATCATTACATGCTTACAATTAAAAACATGTGAAGGAGTAGGGCAAGGCAAAGAGGAGAAGAAAATGACAAATCAAAGGAAGTCAGAAAACAAGTAGAAGAAAATGAAAGAAAACAGGACAACTTGGAAAAGAATGAAAAAACAGAAGAAACCAATGACAGAGAAAAGAAAAAACAAAGGCAACCAGACCCACCTCAAGGCATAGTCCTTCGTCCAGTCTCTCCTCTCTGTCTCCACCACATTCCCTCCTCATCCATCCCCATGCCATCCTCTGTGGGTGACTGGTTATTATGGTGACCAGAGATGTAGTCCATGTAATCCTGCAGTTGACTGCAGCCATGGGTCTTGTTGCCAGGCACCCCGGCCTTGTCCGGGGAGCTGTAGAAGTCCACCTCCTCTTCCTCCTCTTCAGTCTGACACTGTTCCCACTCACCCTTGGCGGGGACATTGACCTCCTCGGGACTCTTCCCATCACCACTGGACACCTGGTCTTCCTGCTGGCTGCCTGAGGTCAGTACGGACTGACTGGACACTGGACTGGAACCAGCGTCCCCCCCACACCCACCGCTCATGTCCCCTGGGTCCAGCGGTCGACAGAGCTGGGCACACTTGGACTCCAGTTCTTCCAGGGCGGACATGGGAATGGTGGAGTCCTCTGAACGTCCAGGCACTTCAGCATTCAGCGCGAGCACAACAGGCATTGTGTCTGTCGCATCGTTATCACAGGTGATTGCACTGGCAGGGCAACGGCTGTCTGTAGGGTCTGTGGAAGAAGCCCGCAGAGAGACATGAGAATGCTCGGACTGTGAGGAAGGTATGTGGAATGGTTGGTGTGAGGAGGAAGAACATACCACAGTGTCTGCAGTGCTGGCTGCTGACAGTGGTGATGGTGCCCAGTGTGGGTGCTGGTGCAGACTGCTGGCCGTGGCACGAATGCTGGCCACCGCCGTGTCAAGCTGTGCAAAGCCATCAGCAAGGGAGTCTTTGGTCTCCGCCGCCAGTCTCTCCACCTCTTTGCCAGCACTTCTGCCCACAGTGCTTCCTTGTCCCTCTACAGCAGCAGGGTGGTCTGTCAAGGGATCCCCTTCAGTCAGGTACTCTGGACTCTTCCTGCTTTGTGGACTTCTCCCGTACAGACTGTTCCTCTGTGAAGGACTGTGTCCCAGGCTTCTTCCTTCCAGCGAGGTCACCGACTGACTCTGGGCAATCCTGATGGGCGCTGAAGGGTTGGAGGTCTGCGCTGTGGAACTCTGGGACTGGACCAGTTCTGCTGAGGCTGTCAGCCCCCCCTGTGACAGTGTCCCCCTGGACCCTTTACTGGTCAGGGCCCCTTTCTTCTTCTTGGTCCCTGACGCTGATTTCTTGCCCCCTTTGACACGGATTACCTCCAGACCCCCGCCCTCCACCTCTGACCCCACTTCAGTGCAGCTCACGATGTTCTCCAGCCGGGTCAACCTGTCCGGTTCCCCTCCGGAACCGTGACTGGACACCGACAGAGTGTCGATGGGGGTCACGCTTCGCTGCCTGCTGTTCTGCTGGCTGAGGATATCGCCAGGGAAACCAGAGTCCACGGAGACGGAGCTGATGCGTGTTGAGCGAAGGGCGGGGGTGTCCAGACTGCTGAGGCTGGCAGTGTCACTGTCTGTCATGGCTTTGGCCGACTCTGGCGTCGACGCTGTCGTCTGCATCATCACAACCACACAACAGTCACATAAAAACATCAAACTATGATGATTCTTTCTTGACAAATGTAACTTTCCTCTATTTCTATTCATTACTCAACCTTCCACTGACTGATATCATCTGTCTAATTAGCAAGTGCAGATATATGTACTCATGTTCACGCAAATGTGCGTACATAAACCCACACACATACACACACAAGTGTATATGCGTGCACACACACACACGCACGCACGCACGCACGCATCCACGCACGCGCGCGCACACACACACACACACACACACACACACACACACACACACACACACACACTCTCTCTCTCTCTCTCTAACACAAACACAAACAGACCAGGTTATGCATGCTAATCATCCCTGCTTTAAAATTAAATGTCAAGCTAACTGCTGCTGCTATATAGTTATAATGCTAACTGCTGCAGCTATATAGTTATAATGCTAACTGCCCCTGCTTTTCAATCATCCCTACTAAATATTGCTTCCTTACAATTCCCACCTAACTACTGTTGGTTGAATGATTAATAACAATAGTATGATCAATGCTACTTCACAATTATCCAGCTCCCTGCTGTTGCTTTTTAACTATCCATCTGACTGTCGCTTTACAGTTACACAGCTGATTGTTGCATCACAATTAAGCAGCTACCTGCTGCTGCGATACAGTTACACAGCTGATTGTTGCATCACAATTAAGCAGCTACCTGCTGCTGCGATACAGTTATGCAGCTCATGTCCTCTGTGGAGTTGTGGGGAAAGCTTTAAGTACTGAGATGCGCTGTTCAATGAAAACTGCTGTTGACAGAATGGTCGCCATTTGCAAAGGGATTCTATTTGGCTCTAAAATGTTTAAAACATTTTTCAGCTGAGGTCGACAGTGGTAGTGAGTGACAATGATGGGGACTGCCCGTTTATCATGATTGTGAACAACTCTGCAGCCAAGGCATCGCTGAATCAACAGTGATGGCATGACAACCCATGCAGGCTTTACAGATAGAGTTGTCTCAACAGTAATGGCATGACAACCCATGCAGGCTTTACAGATGGAGTTGTCTCAACAGTAATGGCAGGACAACCCATGCAGGCTTTACAGATGGAGTTGTCTCAACAGTGATGGCAGGACAACCCATGCAGGCTTTACAGATGGAGTTGTCTCAACAGTGATGGCAGGACAACCCATGCAGGCTTTACAGATGGAGTTGTCTCAACAGTGATGGCAGGACAACCCATGCAGGCTTTACAGATGGAGTTGTCTCAACAGTGATGGCAGGACAACCCATGCAGGCTTTACAGATGGAGTTGTCTCAACAGTGATGGCAGGTACATACCCATGCAGGCTTTACAGATGGAGTTGTATCAAACTTCAGTGCCAGTGTGTGAGATAACCAGAAATGGGCGGACCAATCAAGGTTAGGGATAGATTCTCGGTTTTCCTGATCAAGTGACTGACCATGATGGTCAGTCACAAACATTAAAAAACACACACTGACCATGACCTGATATTGGAAATAAATCTGATTTGATGGTCAGTCACAAACATCATCAACACACACACATTGACCATGATCTGATATTGGAAATAAATCTGAAGAATAAATCCAGGGTAGCACATCCCACCTATGTCTTCTGTTACATATGTAGATTATGTCTTTTGTTGTGTAAGTGGTATAATTTGTATGCCCCCCACCCCTTTTTTTCTTTTTCAAATAGAAGGTGCTGAGAGATGTAATCATCCGATATTTCGTTTTTTTTTGTTTTGTTTTCCTCCCCATTAAAAGAACAAAATATCGAATGATATTTTTGAGTAATTTGTGCTACGTGTTGGTGTTTGAAAGGCAACTTTTCCTTCAACAAAATCAAGATTTTTGTTTAAAAGCCTTCAATAAATAGTCCAAACACTATCCAGGAAGAACAAAGTACCTAGGCTTGCTATTTCCAAAGCACGTGACGGGCAAATATGTGTGGCAGTGAAAGGGTTGAACACCACCATGAGTAAACAGTCATCACTGTGACAGGCAAATATGTGGGGCAGTGAAAGGGTTGAACACCACCATGAGTAAACAGTCATCACTGTGACAGGCAAATATGTGTGGCAGTGAAAGGGTTGAACTACACCATGCGTAAACAGTCCTCACTCTTTACTTCTCCCTTCAGAGATTGTTAGCTGATAACAGTCAACCGTTTCACAGTATTGTCAGCTGATAACAGTCAACTGTTTCACAGTATTGTCAGCTGATAACAGTCAACTGTTTCACAGTATTGTCAGCTGATAACAGTCAATCGTTTCACAGTATTGTCAGCTGATAACAGTCAACTGTTTCACAGTATTGTCAGCTGATAAGTCAACTGTTTCACAGTACTGTTAGCTGATAACAGTCAACTGTTTCACAGTATTGTTAGCTGATAACAGTCAACTGTTTTACAGTGTCAACATGCTTGTTCATTCCCACATAGCTCTCGCAGTACGTTTTCTCCATGTTTACCTATGTTTCTCTGTCTAATTTACATTTCAAGTTTGTCATACCCATTTTACTTGAAAGCCAAAGTCTTTTAGCCTGGCCATCATGACATGCAGGCTATCTCAGTCTCCTCTTTCTCCATACCTATGAAATGGACAGCATGGCCTCAGAGGCAGACAACGTCCTGCCTATGTTGCCTCAGACCAGGTGTCACTGAACACCACCAGAGTGACTCATCAGCAGTGCCACGCCTCCTCAGATATGTGGCCTGATACTGCCTGCTCCTTGTGGACTGACTGAGCAGGGGCTGTGACAGGACACTTAGGGTGTGGCTGTGTCGGTTGGAGCCGGAATGAGCAGTAAGGTAAGGTAAGGTAAGGTAAGGTAAGGTAAGGTAAGGTAAGGTAAGGTAAGGTAGGTAAGGTAGGTAATGTAAGGTAAGGTTAGGTAATATTGCTGATAGCCCAACCAACCGCAAAGGGCCATATCAGGGCTGTCAACGCGCTGAAGTCAACTCACAAGTCTTTAAACATAAAAAAGAAGAAAAAAAAAATTATAAAAACCCTCATTCACACGACTCTTTAAGAACACTTCTAAATACTCACCAAAAATTTTGGTAAAAATTTTTCCTCAGTAAAATCTTAGATCAGATGAAAAATGTTAATCTACCTCAGAAATTCAACAATCACATCAGGTGGGACATCTCTGAACACGGTTTTCATGCAGTCCACTGTAAAGTGTTTATGTCTCACATCATGCAAATCCCAACACTCTAAAAGAATATGTTTCACTGTGAGTGGTACATGACATGGAATGCACCACGTAGCTTCTCCACCTTTTAAAAGATAAGAATGGGTGTGAAACGAGTGGCCTGTATGCAGACAGCACAAGACTGCTTCTTCTTTACTGACGCCTTGGGAATATGATAAAAACTCTTTCAGGTTTGGACCGATTTTAAATAGTTTGTTATCCATCTGCGAGTTCCATTCCTCTTGCCAGAGGTCTTTCACATGAGCCTGGGTTTGGGGTTTCAGATCAGTGTGAGGAATAGACAATCTGCTCAAGTCTTTCTATGTGGCACTCTTGGCAAGTTCATCAACCATTTCGTTGCCTCAAATGCCCACATGGGAACCCAAGCAAAACTTATGTTATATCCATCTGATTTTACAGAGGTGTACAGTTTGAATAACTTCAGCAGAAAGGGAATCTGACAAAATGAGGAAATCTTTATGTTTTGATTTAGAAACCATTTCGAGTGCCAGGACCAAGGCTGTCAAATCAGCAGTATAGACAGTGCTGTCAGTGGGAATGTGTTTAGAGCATCTCTGAGAAGCACCTGTTTCACAATACACAGCTGAGGCAACCCCCTCCTCAGATTTGGAACCGTCTGTGAAAATTCTTCTGAAGGATGGAAACTTGGAACACGGTTCGGCAAAAAAGGACTTGTATGCCAAGGAGCTAATGGAATCTTTATGATATGAGGCAAAATCAAACCGGCGGATCTCTGGAATGAAAAAAGTCCATGAATGAGTGGAATGGGGTCATGCCTCTAATGGCCACATGACAGACAGCAAAAACAGAATCTGACCTCAGTAGTTGGCTGTGTGGAGGCAGCCACACTCCGTGCCGCAGCACTGGGCTCTTCCTCCTCCACCATCTCAGAGGCAGTGCGTGTGCGAGGGGGGTAGGCGGTCAGGTCCAGGTAAGGTAAATCCTGCACAACAATACCTATACTTTTGGGGGGAAAAGCTTGCTTTTTATCACCCAGTGAGTTTTATACTTTGAAAATGATTCAATAACTCTGAGTGGTATATGATACAAACTGTTTTCACAAGAAAAAACTCAAATTTGTGGAAAATGGAAAAAGATGTGTGATTCGTCATTTCATAACTGTTGCAGAATACACACGCATGTGTATGCACATAAACATGCAAACACACACACACACACACACACACACACACACACACACACACACACACACACACACACAACACTTGTGCACACACAAATTATGCGCATCTGGGTGCTGTCGTAACAATGCTAACTAAATTGAATGTATTATAATAGAAAAAAGGATTCTGAAAAAAAAACAACAACAACTCAAATGTGAAAATCCTTAACTTGTTTTTCTTTACACAGCTTTAATGCTTTATTCCTGGCTTCCAATGCAATGTAGTATTTCCTGCATTAAAACAGTGCCTTTATTATCAGAGTTAGAATTTCAAGTCCATTCTGAACAAGGTTATACTATTAAAATCATTAACCACCTCCAACGCCCCCACCCCTCCCCAAACACATCTGCACCATGTATCCTCCCCTATCTTTCTCTCCTCGCCCATCACCACCCCATTCCCCTTTCTCCTCTAATTTTACAATGACCACTACCTTGCCCCTTTTCCCACTGACGTTTCCATGACCAGTGTCTTTCTTTCTTTAATTGCCTCTCCATCAACTACTCTCCCATGCGCAAAATACAAACATACACACACAAAAAAGTGCCCAGTAATGGTTTTCTAGTGCACAGTACAAAGAAGTGAATTTTTTTTTTTTTGGTCACATATTTAATGTCACCTCTCTCATCCTCCACTCAACAATTCCTTCATTTTCTCACACATTCATCCATCAACATATATTTCGCAAAGTATTTACTTAAACAAATTAATAACAATTTCATGTATGTACAAATATGTAAGTTGTTATAATAAAGAGTTCAATTCAAAATATCCTATGACATTTGTCTTGTTGTTCTTTGTATCTGAAGGAATGGATGGGAGAATGATTTGACACAACTGACAACATGTATATGTTGGAATTATATAATAGTGCTAGGAAAGTATTAGCAAAGAGGTTTTTTTTTTTTTTTTTCCAGAAGTGAATTTTTGGCAAACGTCTTCAGCTGTCACAGATATCACATACAAAAATAGCATAAAACCTGAGTGTATCCACACAACTTTCCAATGCAGAAGAGAAACACAGAAGCAGAAGCAAGGAGAGTTAAGAAACTGAACCAGAGTAAAGAATGAAAGACAGGGAGAAACTGAGAGGGGGAGTGGGGAAAGAGCATAACCATGGGCAGGGGGAGGTTGGCAAGAAGTGAGCTGACATTCTTCAACCACCAGCAAAGCGCAGCTAAAAGATGGTGTGAGACACCAACGTAAACCAGACAAGTACACACACAGACCAACTTCAATGCCTGTTGGCAGATGAGACAAGTACACACACAGACCAACTTCAATGCCTGTTGACAGATGAGACAAGGACACACACAGACCAACTTCAATGCCTGTTGATAGATGGAACAAGTACACACATAGACCAACTTCAATGCCTGTTGACAGATGAGACAAGTACGCACACAGACCAACTTCAATGCCTGTTGATAGATGGAACAAGTACACACACAGACCAACTTCAATGCCTGTTGACAGATGAGACAAGTACACACACAGACCAACTTCAATGCCTGTTGACAGATGAAACAAGTAAACACACAGACCAACTTCAATGCCTGTTGACAGACGAGACAAGTACACACACAGACCAACTTCAATGCCTGTTGATGGATGGAACAAGTATGCACACAGACCAACTTCAATGCCTGTTGACAGACGAGACAAGTACACACACAGACCAACTTCAATGCCTGTTGATAGATGGAACAAGTATGCACACAGACCAACTTCAATGCCTGTTGAAAGGAAGGAGGAAAGGGGGCCATCACCTAAAGTAGCTTGCCAAGACCTTGCCCTAGGACAGGTTGTCTTCCCTAGAACCAATGGTGGAGGGGGGACTGAAAAACTTGAAAAATTCCAAATCAGATATGGAAACAGCAGCAAAGCTCCTTAGACAAAAAAAAAAGGGGGTGGGGGGGGGTGGGGGAGGGAAGGGGAGTGTGGAGAGACAGAACGCGGACAGAGGAATAAAGAGATCAAGACAGAGACAGGGTAAGACTGACAGAGATGCTGGGCAGTTGAGAAATCCATTCGTACACGGTTAAGTGTGGGTGTTCTGCTAGAATGGGCACAGTGTGATGCAAACATGCATGAAGCAGGCAAGTGGTCACACATAGCTGGGACTCTGTTCTGCTCTGCTGAACGATGTGAATGATTCTCTCCTGAAACATCAACTAAACACGCACAAGAAATGGTGTATGCATGGAAGTTATGCATCTATGGGCGAGTGTGTGTGCTAGTGAACACATTTGTGTGTGTGTGTGTGTGTGTGTGTGTCTGTCTGTCTGTCTGTCTGTCTGTGTCTCTGTCTATGTCTCCGTCTGTGTGTGTGTGTGTGTGTGTGTGTGTGTGTGTGTGTGTGTGTGTGTGTGTGTGTGTGAGTGAGTGAGTGAGTGAGTGAGTGAGTGAGTGAGTGAGTGATGAGTGAGTGAGTGTGTGTGTGTGTGTATTGTGTGTGAATGAGAGAGAGTATGGTGTGTGTGTGTGTGTGTGTGTGTGTGTGTGTGTGTGTGTGTGTGTGTGTGTGTGTGTGTGTGTGTGAGTGAGTGAGTGAGTGAGTGAGTGAGTGAGTGAGTGAGTGAGTGAGTGAGTGAGTGAGTGAGTGTGTGTGTGTGTATTGTGTGTGAGCGAGAGAGAGAGAGTATGGTGTGTGTGTGTGTGTGTGTGTGTGTGTGTGTGTGTGTGTGTGTGTGTGTGTGTGTGTGTGTGTGCGTGTGTAAATTCTCCCTTAAAATAAGTGCTAATTGTGAAATTTTGAAGGTCGTAATAATAGGATAACAACGGCTTGGACTCTTATATTCAAAATTACACAATGTTAATGGGTATTACACTAATGTAGGTAAGTTTTGCACAGTTATAGAATTAAAAAACAAAGAAAGAAAAACAAACAAAAAAACTCACATATTCCAGCTGAAAGACGACACACTCCAACCCTGAGGTCAGTGTCAGCAGTACACTCATTTGCTGCACACACACACACACACACACACACACACACACACACACACACACACACACACACACAAACATACTCGCACACATCCACAAATACACACACACACACACACACCATACTCTCTCTCTCTCACACACACACAACACACACACACAACACACACACACACACACACACACACACACACACACACACACTCATACACGCACACACTCATACACACACACAAACACACACATATCTACAATTATTTTGCATTCAGTTCTTCAGATATTATTAGTTTATCTGGTTTTCCTACTTACACTGGAAAACAAATATCATATATCATCAATTTCCAGCCTCAACTTTTCATCACTCAATCAATCCATATCCATCATTACCAGCTAATTACCAACCCACCAGTCATGGGTGATCTTACATTTTGTTCTCAAACACTTATACAGGGTATCATACTTTTTGAGCTGTAAGCAAAGACCATTTTTTCCCTGAGGGTATCATACTTTTTGAGCTGTGAGCAGAGACCATTTTTCCCTCAGGGTATCATACTTTCTGGGCTGTAAGCAGAGACCATTTTCCCCTCAGGGTATCATACTTTCTGAGCTATAAGCGAGACCATTCTTCCCACACGTTATCATACTTTTTTAGCTGTAAGCAGAGACCTTTTTTTCATCAGGGTATCATACTTTTTGAGCTGTAAGTAGAGACCTTTTTTTCCTTCAGGGTATCACACTTTTTAAGCTATAAGCTTATTTGAGACGAGTACAGCAGTCACTACTTTATTTTTCTATAAGCAGAGACCATTTTTTTCCCTCAGGGTCTCATACTTTCTGAACTGTAAGCAGAGACCATTTTTTCCCTCAGGGTATCATACTTTCTGAGCTAAAACCACAGACCATATTTTCTCTCAGGGTATCATAATTATTTTCTGAGCTGTAATCAGAGACCATTTTTTCCCTCAGGTATCATACTTTTGAGCTAAAAGCAGAGACCATTTTTCTCTCAAGGTATCATAATTTCTGAGCTGTAAACAGACACCAATATTCCCTCTGGGTATTACACTTTCTGAACTATAAGCAGAGACCATTTTCCTCAGGGTACCATACTTTCTGAGCTATAAGCAGAGACCATTTTTCCCTCAGGGTATCATACTTTCTCAGCTGTAAGCAGAGACCATTTTTCCCTCAGGCTATCATACTTTCTGAGCTGTAAGCAGACACCATTGTTACACTGGGTATAATAGTTTCTGAGCTGTAAGCAGAGACGATTTTTTCACACAGGGCATCATAGTTTTTAAGCTATAAGCAGAGACCATTTTTCCCTCAGAGTACCATACTTTCTGAGCTGTAAGCAGTGACCATTTTTTTCCCTCAAGGTATCACACTTTTTGAGCTATAAGCACAGACCATTTTTTTCCCTCAGGGTATCACACTTTTTGAGCGATAAGCACAGACCATTTTTCCCTCAGGGTATCATACTTTCTGAGCTGTAAGCACAGACCATTTTTTTCCCTCAGGGTATCATAATTTCTGAGCTGCAAGCAGAGACCATTTTCCCCACATGGTATTATACTTTCTGAGCTGTAAGCAGAGCCCATTTTTTCCCTCAGGGTATCATACTTTGTGAGCTATAAGCAGAGACCATTTTTTCCCTGAGATATCATACTTTCTGAGATATAAGCAGAGACCATTTTTCCCTGAGGTATCATACTTTGAGATATAAGCAGAGACCATTTTTCCCACAGGGTATCATACCTTCTGAGCTATAAGCAGAGACTATTTTTCACTCAGGGTATCATACTTTTTGACTCATAAGCAGAGACCATTTTTCCCTCAAGGCATCATATTTTCTGAGCTATAAGCACTGACCATTTTTTCATCAGGGTATCATACTTTTTAAGCTGTAAGCAGAGATCTATCCTCTCAGGGTATCATACTTTCTGAGCTGTAAGCAGAGATCTTTCCCCTCAGGGCATCATACTTTTTTGAGCAATAAGCACAGACCATTTTTCCCACAAGGTATCAAACTTTCTAAGCGGTAAGCAGAAACCATTTTTTCCCCTCAGGGTATCATACTTTTTTAGCTGTAAGCAGAGACCATTTTTTCCCTTAGGTTAACATAATTATTTTCTGAGCTGTAAGCAGAGACCATTTTGTCCCTCAGGTACACTTTTGAGCAATAAGCAAAGACCATTTTTCCCTCAGGGTATCATAATTTCTGAGCTGTAAGCAGAGACCATTTTTCCCTCTGGATATTACACTTTCTGAGCTATAAGCAGAGACCATTTTCCCCTCAGGGTATCATACTTTCTGAGCTGTAAGCACAGACCATTTTTTCCCTCAGGGTATCATAATTTCTGAGCTGCAAGCAGAGACCATTTTCCCCACATGGTATTATACTTTCTGAGCTGTAAGCAGAGCCCATTTTTTCCCTCAGGGTATCATACTTTGTGAGCTATAAGCAGAGACCATTTTTTCCCTGAGATATCATACTTTCTGAGATATAAGCAGAGACCATTTTTCCCTGAGGTATCATACTTTGAGATATAAGCAGAGACCATTTTTCCCACAGGGTATCATACCTTCTGAGCTATAAGCAGAGACTATTTTTCACTCAGGGTATCATACTTTTTGACTCATAAGCAGAGACCATTTTTCCCTCAAGGCATCATATTTTCTGAGCTATAAGCACTGACCATTTTTTCATCAGGGTATCATACTTTTTAAGCTGTAAGCAGAGATCTATCCTCTCAGGGTATCATACTTTCTGAGCTGTAAGCAGAGATCTTTCCCCTCAGGGCATCATACTTTTTGAGCAATAAGCACAGACCATTTTTCCCACAAGGTATCAAACTTTCTAAGCGGTAAGCAGAAACCATTTTTTCCCCTCAGGGTATCATACTTTTTTAGCTGTAAGCAGAGACCATTTTTTCCCTTAGGTTAACATAATTATTTTCTGAGCTGTAAGCAGAGACCATTTTGTCCCTCAGGTACACTTTTGAGCAATAAGCAAAGACCATTTTTCCCTCAGGGTATCATAATTTCTGAGCTGTAAGCAGAGACCATTTTTCCCTCTGGATATTACACTTTCTGAGCTATAAGCAGAGACCATTTTCCCCTCAGGGTATCATACTTTCTGAGCTGTAAGCACAGACCATTTTCCCCTCAGGGTATCATACTTTCTAAGCTGTAAGCAGACACCCTTTTCCCCTCAGGGTATCATACTTTTTGAGCAATAAGCACAGACCATTTTCCCCAAAGGGTATCATACTTTCTGAGCTATAAACAGAGACCATTTTTCCCTCAGGGTATCATACTTTCTGAGCTATAAGTAGAGACTATATTTCCCTCAGGGTATCATACTTTTTGACTTATAAGCAGAGACCTTTTTTTTCCTTCTGGGTATCATACTTTCTGAGCTGTAAGCAGAGGCCATTTCTTCCTCAGGGTATCATACTTTCTGAGCTGTAAACAGAAACCATTTTTTTCCCTCAGGGTATCATACTTTCTGAGCTGTAAACAGAGATCATTTTTTCCCTCAGGGTATCATACTTTTTGAGCTGTAAGCAGAGACCATTTTTTCCCTCAGGGTATCATACTTTATGAGCTGTAAGCAGAGACCATTTTTTCCCTCAAAGTATCACACTTTTTGAGCTGTAAGCAGAAATCATTTTTCCATCAGGGTATCATACTTTCTGAGCTGTAAGCAGAGACCATTTTCCCCTCAGGGTATCATACTTTTGAGTTGAAAGCAGAGACCATTTTCCTCTGGGTATCATACTTTCTGAGCTATAAGCAGAGACCACTTTTCCCTCAGGGTATCATACTTTCTGAGCCGTAAGCAGAGACCATTTTTCCCTCAGGGTATCATACTTTTTGAGTTGAAAGCAGAGACCATTTTCCTCAGGGTATCATACTTTCTGAGCTATAAGCAGAGACCATTTTTCCCTCAGGGCATCATACTTTTTCAGCTGTAAGCAGAGACCATTTTTTCCCTCAGGGTATCATATTTTCTGAGCTATAAGTAGAGACCATTTTTCCCTCAGGTTATCATACTTTCTGAGCTGTAAGCAGAGACCATTTTTCCCTCAGGGTATCATACTTGCTGAGCTGTAAGCAGAGACCATTTTCCCGTCAGGGTATCATACTTGCTGAGCTGTAAACAGAGACCATTTTTCCCTTAACTCTCACCCCTGCAGCTGCTTCCATAGTAGACATTTTCTGAAAATGACAACTGATATTTGAAATTTTACAATTTTCTTCATCAGTCTGGTCTGCAATTTGACATTTCGACTGATACGGCATCACTGCCCAATCGGAAAGTATGCAACTGACAAAAATTTCCAACTCTACCAAAAATGGCTTCATGGATGTCGATCTCCAAGGGTTTTTTCACTGGTCTGCTATTCACATTGCAGGGCAATGCTGCTTTGTTGCCAACATTTTATAATGGGCAACAAACTGAGATTTTTAACTCTATCAAGTCAACTTCATGAGTATGAACCTCTAAGGTGGGTTTTCTTTTTTTTTCCCCCACTACTTAATTGTTCAGCATTATATTTCTTTTTTTTTTAATTCCAAAATTAATGTATTTCTATATAAGTCACAACTGATTCTTCTATGACTTTTGTCACTAATGGCTTTGCCAAAATCATCTGCTATTTTTGATAAATTTGTGGCGACACTGTTGCTGTCATTGATCAACAAATCTTCAGTGTCTGCCATTACAAAAACCATACTGTTATTAGAGTTAACACTGTAAAAACCATCCATTCAAATTCATTTTCGCTCTTATTCTAGGTGCATTTGTACAAAAATGTTGCTGAATCTTCACAGGTTTCAGCGACAGATAGCTAGAATGTGTGATGTCACAAAACTTGTAATTGATAACCTGTTTACACTGTGTTGCATCTCTGTGATGACTGTCACTACTATTTGCAATTTTCTTGCTACCAAACACCTCTTGCAGCATAAGTGTTGTTTTTCAATGAGTCTTTTGAAATATTTAGTGGGTGCACCTTAACACTGATGCACATTACAACCTGGAAATTTACAGCATTTGGTAAACCTTGAGCGTTATGCCATAGCGCTTGATGGCATTTCACAAACAGTCCATTTCTGACTTATTATCATTGGTCAAATCTCATCTACATATTCTGGGTTCCAGTTTCCATGTGTTAAATTTGATTACCAAATGACATGTGCATGAATTGTAAAACAATGCCCAGAACAAGGCAGAAAAATCCTGAAGCTCCAAGAAAATGCCTCTTGATTGTTCCAAGCATTTTCATCAGTTTTGAGATGTGATGGTACTCAATTCTTTTGGAAAGTTTCGTACATTTTGATTAGCTGTGCCGTCATGGTTCTCTGACATTCCAGAATACTCCTCCCTGATTAGTGACTAGTTAAACCATCCACGTTTCTTGAACTTTCGGTTGTATAACCAATAATTAATTGAGAGAATAACAGCGATGAGTACAGAAAGAGAGAACTGAAAGTGAGAGTGTTTGGAAAGGACACATTCTTGTTCTGGGATGGTCATCAAGTATTGATTAATCTGTGAATCTTCTGTTGTAATTAAAGACTTTGAACTTGTTTCCAGAATCAACCTTTTCTCTGAACAGATCCATTCAATGAGATCAGAACCCAAACTACTGCTTCCTACCTCCGCCTCACTGAAGTATCACAGAACAGTAGTTCAACTCTTCTTAGTCATTACAGGCATCTGCTATAATGACAAAGGCCGCCATTAGGGAAAAAAAGCTTCAATTCAAGCCCAAAATGAATTAAATGTATCATTCTTCAACTCTCAAGTGTGACAACGAGTGAAAGTAACAGGATCTACCTCATTCACCTAAGTATGGGCAGTTTAGAGGCCTATGCGCTGCTGACTGGGTAACGATGGCTAAGAAAGCAGTGCGTACTGTACTAGTGCATTTGGACTTGCTTTTAACTTCAGTGTAGACTGTACCAGTACATTTGCACTAACTTTTCACTTCACTGGCAGTGTGTGAAGTGTGCAAAAAGTTGAGAGTCTGCCTTATCATACAGATCAATGGCAGATTTTCGAATTGAAAGTATGTGATCACACTGGTCAGTAATGTAAACAAAACTATGCAGAAAAATACCTGCACAACAAATTACATCTGCTGCTAGACTGCTATGCAAATTTGGTGTGCTTCAGATTTGACTTTTTTCCTTTTAAATACTCTTTTTTTCAAACAGTACCCCTGTTTCGTAACTTGTGAAGTGCTTTTTTTTACATAACATAAACGTCAGGTAAAAAAAAAAAAATGTATGGCAATGAAAAGGTTAAGCATGACAAATTTTCAATGCAGTTACAAATTATCTGTGAAATGCAGTACCACAGTGTATCAATCTCCACTCCATCGAGTCATTTTGCTCTGAACTGAAACAGCTGGGTTCTATCCGCTTCTTATCCAGTCATTTTGCTACGAACTGAAATAGCAAGGTCCTATCCACTTCCAGTGACAGTGGACCAAAGGTCAACACTCTTCAAAGGGCTGGGTTCAAAAGGCACAATTCAAGTGTCATTGGCTCAAGCCATAAACTGGCTGTAACTTCATTGGCTCAAGCCATAAACTTGCTGTAATCTCCCTGGCTCAAGCCATAAACTAGCTGTAAGCTCAACGACTCAAGTCATAAACTAGCTGTAAGCTCAACGACTCAAGCCATAAACTAGCTGTAACCTCAATACATTAGCTGTAAGCTCAATGACTCAAGTCATAAACTAGCGGTAAGCTCAATGACTCAAGCCATAAATTAGCTGTAACCTTAACGACTCAAACCAGAAACTAGCTGTAGCCTCACTGACTCAAGCCATAAACTAGCTGTAACCTCAGTGACTCAAACTCAAGCCTTTAAACTTGCTGTAGCCTGCATGGCTCGTGGGTCTGTCCCAATGTGGACAGTGTGGAACGACTTAGCTGCACGGCTCATGGGTCTGTCCATGTGGACAGTGTGAATGACTTAGCTGCACGGCTCATGGTCTGTCCTATGTGGACAGTGTGGAATGACTTAGCTGCACGGCTCATGGGTCTGTCCCTATGTGGACAGTGTGGAATGACTTAGCTGCACGGCTCATGGGTCTGTCCCTATGTGGACAGTGTGGAATGACTTAGCTGCACGGCTCATGGGTCTGTCCCTATGTGGACAGTGTGGAATGACTTAGCTGCATGGCTCATGGGTCTGTCCCTATGCCGGTGTGGCCTGGAGTCTCCCCAGCCTACCTGCTGGTCCAGCAGCAGGGCATCCTTGGCGTAGTGCTTCTTCAGCATCTTGGTGTGCTCGGTGATGCAGCGAATGTAGCTCTCCAACAGCGAGTCGTTCAGCGCCATGAAGATCCATGCTCTGCCTGTGCAGAGGACACACATTCTTCTGACAAGCATTCATGTGCATGCAAAAATGTGTGCATGCATCCATGGTTGCATAAGCTGCATAAATAGCCTCTACCCAAAAATAAAAAAGTATGTCAGACATAAATTTATACATGTTCACTAGAGTATCTGTGCTATGTATGTACACATACACATGAATGTGTGCATGCACACACACAAACCTCACACATGCACACACACACACTCATATGTACAGGCCCAGAACAGGTCTAATACACCTACCTACCAGATTATAATCATTTTCTTTTCTTTCCTTTTTTTTAGACAAATTAGATTCTGATTATTTTCCTCCTTTCCCATAATCTCACTCTTCAGTCTTGCTGTCTAAAGCCTAGGTTAAATATAGGATTATGTCAGGGGGTATCTGTGTGAGTATGTATGTGCGACTCGCTCTGTGTGTGCTTGTGTGCATGCGTGCCTGCATGGGAGTATCTAGACACTGTTCATAGCCAGACACGATTCAGACAGAAAATAAACCCATACCTCTGCCAAGATCTGTTGTGACGTTTCGTAGATTCTGAATTTCCCTCACAGCATTCTTATGAGTGTACTCTGTGACCACTTTCCAGTAGCCATAGGAATGGTGACGAAGACTGCAACAATAAAAGAATGACAATCATAATGATGTAACAATAATGATCATTACAGTAGTTTTTTTTTTCAATTCTTAAAGAATGATAATGATGTCAAGAACAAAAACTGATGATTACCAACAATGACAGCTAAATAAACTGTTGATTATATAAAGAAAACCCTGATACTACTACATCCCTATTTCTTCCAGAGGTAAAAAAACAGTCAATGCTGTGGTCTTGAATAAGCTGCTGAGTGTAGTCTGCACAATCTACAACTGATCTGCACTGCGCAGTGCTATGCATCTCTGTATGGTGTCTTGTCATGGTGTGACACTCCCTGTTATGATCATATACTGCACAGTGCTATGCATCCCTGAATGGTGTCTTGTCATGGTGTGACACTCCCTGTTATGATCATATACTGCACAGTGCTATGCATCCCTGCATGGTGTCTTGTCATGGGTGACACTCCCTGTTATGATCATATACTGCGCAGTGCTATGCATCCCTGCATGGTGTCTTGTCATGGGGTACACTCCCTGTTATGATCATATACTGCGCAGTGCTATGCATCCCTGCATGGTGTCTTTGTCATGGGGTCACACTCCCTGTTATGATCATATACTGCACAGTGCTATGCATCCCTGCATGGTGTCTTGTCATGGGGTGACACTCCCTGTTATGATCATATACTGCGCAGTGCTATGCATCCCTGCATGGTGTCTTGTCATGGAGTGACACTCCCTGTTATGATCATATACTGCGCAGTGCTATGCATCCTGCATGGTGTCCTGTCATGGGGTGACACTCCTGTTATGAATCATATACTGCGCGTGCTATGCATCCCGCATGTGTCCTTGCCATGAGGTGACACTCCGTGTTATGATCATATACTGCACAGTACAATGCTGCACTTGATTATAGGTTGAAAATACACTGCATTCCACTGCGATGATACCACCACAGATGTGGATGGAGATAAGTTTCCAACCCATCCTCTCCTCCACCCCCACCCCACACTTTCCCTCACCAGTCACGTAACTGTAAACTCAACAGGCTATTTATTTGGACGGCTTCATGTCATTTGTGTTTGTGTGAAATTTCAATGAGCTGTGTTGTAAGTTGTACACATCAATGACTTTCAAAACGCCAAAGACAACACTGATCTCAGCTTTAGAACTAACCATTAACTGCATACTTTGGTGGTAAATATGATGCAACACCTACTACAACACTGATCAACTTTATGACTGTATTAACTTTGAGGTAACCAGTTAACTCCACACTTTGTTGGTAAACATGATATAGTTCCAAATACAACACTGACCTCAACTTTATCACAGTAATTACTTTTGAACTAACCATTTAAATCCATACTTTCGTGATAAATGTCATACCCAATACAACACTGATCTCAACTCTATAACTATAATTACTTTCGAGCTAATCAGTTCACTGCAGACTTTAATGATAAACATGACAAAATACCTAAACCACCACTGGTCTCCACTCTGACAGTGACAACTTTTGAGTTAACTAGTTTACTGCATTGTGTTCAATACATCATGTGCACATCTCAAAATATTATTGACTGATCCAAGTGCTGTTGTTCTCTCTCTCTCAGTTTTGCCATCGTCATCCATCTCTCTTTCCTGATGTTATTGACTGATCCAAGTGCTGTTGTTCTCTCTCTCAGTTTTGCCATCCTCATCCTTCTCTCCTTCCTGACCTTCTGATGACCCATGCCCCACACTTACCCATGGAGGAAGACAGGGTCCAAGTTTTGCACACACACTTACCCATGGAGGAAGACATGGTCCAAGTTTTCACACACACTTACCCATGGAGGAAGACATGGTCCAGGTTTTCACACACACTTACCCATGGAGGAAGACATGGTCCACGTTTTCCCACACACTTACCCATGGAGGAAGACATGGTCCAGTTTTCACACACACTTACCCATGGAGGAAGACATGGTCCAGGTCTTCACACACACACTTACCCATGGAGGAAGACATGGTCCAGGTTTTCACACACACTTACCCATGGAGGAAGACATGGTCCAGGTTTTCACACACACTTACCCATGGAGGAAGACATGGTCCAGGTTTTCACACACACTTACCCATGGAGGAAGACATGGTCCAGGTTTTCACACACACCCATGGAGGAAGACATGGTCCAGGTTTTCACACACACTTACCCATGGAGGAAGACAGTCCAGGTTTTCACACACACTTACCCATGGAGGAAGACATGGTCCAGGTTTTCACACACACTTACCCATGGAGGAAGACACGGTCCAGGTTTTCACACACACTTACCCATGGAGGAAGACATGGTCCAGGTTTTCACACACACACACTTACCCATGGAGGAAGACATGGTCCAGGTTTTCACACAGTTTATGACACTGCCGATCGCTGTTGCGTAGCACCAGAGGACTGTCGTCTGCTGCAGTTTTATTTTTAAAGAACACAGCCTCTTGGATCTGAAACAAAATAACAAAAAGTGTATATATAAACAAAGAATATTCATCTTAACATATCTTACTTTTTATGTACTGAAAAAAAATAGTAACACTGTGGTAAGAGGAAAGAAGCACTTTGAGCTTTATCTGCCGATGGTAGTGTGATGGGAATGATGTCTCTTTGCCCCCTCCATTCTTTCAGTCTCCCCTCCTCTCCCTAACAATAACAGTTTGGATAAACTTCAGCAGAAAAGTGAGAATGAAGAGTTACACACTATGAGAGAAAAACACATCAAGGGGAAGATCATTAAGATGCACAGCAAGGTGGCTAAATGAAGACGTGAAAGTTAGCAGCTACTTTTGCAATCTGGAGAAACACCATAATGTTGGTAAAAACATGGCTGTATTTCAGTGTTGATAATGAAGTAAACATTTTAACAAATCAGAACCACATTCTCCAAGTCCAAGACAGACAGAAGTTTTACAAACTGTTGTATGTGAAAGTTGAAGCTGAGAAATGTTAAATAAAAGATTTATTAAATAATATTCCATGCTCTAAATAAAGTGAAAACAAATGGCTTTGAAAAGAAATTACATTAAAGGATGCTGCATCAATTTCAAAAGATATGAAAACTAATTAAAGTCCAGACTTTGATGGGCTTACTGCAAAGTTTTCTTGAATATTTTAGGAAACAGATAGGCATACTCGATTTAAAAAAAAAAAAAAAGCTTTAAATGTGACTTTCAGAAAAGGTGAATTAATGTGTATACAGAAGGAAGAACTTACTGCCTGTCTCCCTTACACATCAAGACAGTATAGAAAGAATTGGACAACCTGTCTCCCTTACAAATCAAGACAGTATTAAGAATTGGACACTACCTGTCTCCCCTACACATCAAGACAGTATATATAAAGAATTGGACACTACCTGTCTCCCTTACAAATCAAGACAGTATAGAAAGAATTGGACACTACCTGTCTCCCTTACAAATCAAGACAGTATAGAAAGAATTGGACACTACCTGTCTCCCTCACAAATCAAGACAGTATAGAAAGAATTGGACACTACCTGCCTCCCCTACACATCAAGACAGTATATATAAAGAATTGGACACTACCTGTCTTCAAGACAGTATAGAAAGAATTGGACACTACCTGTCTCCCTTACAAATCAAGACAGTATAGAAAGAATTGGACACTACCTGTCTCCCTCACAAATCAAGACAGTGTAGAAAGAATTGGACACTACCTGTCTCCCTCACAAATCAAGACAGTATAGAAAGAATTGGACACTGCCTGTCTCCCTCACAAATCAAGACAGTATAGAAAGAACTGGTCACTAATTTCACTCTTAGTTGTCACTCACTAAACTGGTTCATCCTGCACTGAAAATCATTTGCAAAATGCACAATACTAAAAATGATTGATGAAGATCAAACAGACTTTGTCAGCAACTGGTACGCTGGTGATAACAAAAGATTATTATATGTGATACATTTTACTGAGATAAACAAGATTTGTAAGGAATGTTGTTCACTATAGATTTTGAGAAAACATTTGATTCGCTTAGCTGGGAGTTCATGTTCAAAGCATTAAAGCATTTTGGACTTTTGTTGCTGTTTTTAAAAAAAAAAAAGAAAAGATATTTGGTCAATAGATAAACATACTGTCTAAAAACATACCAAATCTTTTTTTTTATTGTAAACAATCAAATTTCTCACTGGTATCAAACCAAAAGAGGATGGAGAAAAGAAGACCTAATACCTCCCTACATTTTGTAGTATGTGCATAAATATTATCTCTAATGACAATAGGAAAATAAGATATTCAGGGAATTGAAATGGATAATAAACTCTCTAAATATGCTGACGACACAGAATTTTACTCTTTAGAAGATTGTAAATCCTTTGAAAAATGTATAGGTGTTATTTCAAGACTTGGTCATATCTCCGCTCTGCATATGAAATCAGATAAAACTAGTGTAATATGTTAGGCAATAGAAAACAATTCTAAAATTCATTCCATGGAACACGCAGGAATGGTCTGAAATTCCTCCAAAATTTGAATGGTATGTCTTCAGTATACCAATGATCTGAAAGTATGTGTAACATTAAATTTCTCTGAAAAATTAAGACTTTTAACATTTGAGATATGGGTAAACCATCAGATAACACCTCTTGGCAAAGTAGCCACTGAACTACCTATAACTCAACAATATAAGCAATAAGTGTACAAGACTCAGTCTGGTTCCATTTTTGCGGCAGACCCAAGAGACCCCACTTCCCACCTGATTATATATTAGTATTCCTATCAGTAATATAATTATCATCATTACTACCTTGACTCACACATCATCTCCCTTCTTAAGCCTCGTTTTCATTCAACGCCTACCTTGCACCGAAGAGATCAAAGCTAAGTGATAACTCGTTCATTTTAATTGTCCTGTTTGCTTGTGTCTTGCCTGAAGAAGACCGAAGACGAGGTCAAAACGCGTCATGTTTTGTCTTGTGACTCGTTTGTCCACGTTTCTTTTGGCGGTTTGCTAACATTTATTTAAGATTTGTTTGGATTTCCGCCTGCAATCGTCTCACTTTGCAACTCAGAAAGTGGACAGTGTCACACACAAAAATTCTCAGACACTAACTCGGAAACACACAAACACACACACACACACACACACACACACACACTGACGCATACTACACTGGCATAAAAGCACATGCACATGCAAGCACGCACGCGCACACACAGTAGTTGTTGTGTAATGTAAGCATTCTGACTGAAGAGAGAGAATGGAAGGATAGGATTTTGGAAGGGGGCCAGGGTAAAACAGTTTTAAACTAACCTTCACAGTTAAAAAAAAAAAAAAAAAAAAGAAAAAAGGTCAGCCACAAAGCATGCACAGGATCTGATTATCAACCAGACAGTGGGGTCCACAAAGGTCAAGCTGTCACTGGTATCCAGCCATCAGCAACACATCACCTGTCTGACCACGTGAATCTGGTGGTCATTCATCCATTTTATCACTCACTTGCCATTATCAATGATCCAGTCATTTCATTCACCAAGCCAGTTTTTGCTATATGCTTTAGTCTTATACTAGATTCAATGCATTGTTGCACTAAATACTCATTTTTATGATCATGACTAGTGTAAAATAAGTGTGACCGCATGTCTCTAACATTACTATTGCATTTCAATTTAAACATCAAGTTCTGGATGATGGAGACTGAAAACTGTAGACCTTGTCTTTATGAAAATTCAAAGCCTGTTCCCTTGGTGCCAAAACTCCACAAACATGAAATAAAATTCGGCACAATGAGGTTTTAAAGGTAGATTACTCCAGCCCTTCCCCACTTCCATCACTGGCCACCCAGCGCTAGCTTCAACAGTTTTTCTTTCCTTTCCCTCATTATGATTTGTGAGACTTGCGGTTGGAGGTGGAGGGAAGAAGGGGACTTCACCTCCAAGTCTCTCAAATTTTAGTCTATTACCAACTAACAAGCATTCATGTTTAACAGCATATAGCACACACAGGTTCTAATACCTTAAAAAGTCATTAAATGTTATCAATTTATGAGGAACTGATCAAAATGATGCTGACAGAAAAACAGTCATCATTAGTAATGTTAAAACAAAATTATAAACAGTTTCATGGGTGAAACCTACAAAACTTGATTTGACTGAAATAAGGCCAGGGTCCAGGAGCCGCCTAGGCCCCGGGGGGTACAGGGGCAGTGCCCCATTGGGGGGTGAAGGGGGGCAAAGCCCCCCAGACGAAATTGAATTTTAAAAAAAATTTTTAGGCCAATTTCGTTGGCTCTCCTGCACCAGAAAAAGCTTAATTGTAACATGATTTCTGCAGTAAAAAGCTTAACTGTAACATGCTTTTGTCAGTTACTGGTGTGTTTTTTAAAATTGATGGAAGTTCCATCAGGACTGAAAGTCATTTTGACGGATTTCCGTCCATAGACGGAAAAGTTTCACCCATGCAGTTTCAAAATAACACATGCGCACGTGCGTGTGTGTGTGCGCGCACGCACTCACGCACACTCATCTCCCTGTCTCATTTGTATTTCTTATTCTTCAGTCACTAATTATCAGCAAAGACGTGTTTCATTAGAAAATCACCTAATGGAACTTGAGCCATTTTTAAGATTTGCATGCCCCCTGCTGTTTCTTGTTTGCCTTTTTCTTTTTTTTTCCTTTTTTTTCCCATAGTAACCAAGTGATGTCAGAACAACTAGAATACATGGATATAAACACCATCCAATGTATTTGCATGAGCCTCCTCAGTCATAGAGTGCACCGATTCTTGTCAAGTATTGATAAACTGGTCAGAAATAAAGCTGCTAATTCTAAACATGTTTTTCGACTGGCTGTAACATGGAAGAAATTTGAAGTGATTAAGTTTTGTGTGGTGCATGTTGGTTGTAAAGCTGATATCACCCAGAAACTATGGGAGTATCTGTAGACACACACACCATTTGAACAGATAGAACACACACACACACACACACCACACACACACACACACACACACACACACACACACAATCAATACATACACATACATTTGTGCACATATACACAATAACACACATTTATACATTTATTCATCCACATCTAATTTTTCTCTTTTTTTTTTTTTAAGTTCGGCTTTGAGTGCAAACAGTGGATCAACATGCATACTTTGATGTGTGCCTCTGAAATGGGATTAATGGCAGACTTCTCACTTGGAGGAAAAAGTACAACTACATTTTTTTTTTTTAGAGAAAACGTGTGCTATTTCCTCCTTCCTGTCTCTCCTTTAAAACTATGAGTTTCCAAGAGAGGACCCTTTTCTTTAACAAAGAAAAATTTTAAAACTTTGCTATTTCCTCTTTCCTGTCTGTCATTTAAGACTCTTAACTGTGTGCTCCCACAACAGGATCTACAATCCCAAGTTGGAAAATTGATTTTACCAAAATACTTGTACACCTCCATTTGAAATGGTCAGCACTTACCCATCATTACTGCTTTCACACACATACAAAGCAACATATATCCATCCCTCTCTCTCTCTCTCTGTCTCTCTCTCATTGTGTCTGTCAGTCTCTCTCTCTCTCTCTCTCTCTCTCTCTGTCTTTTCTTTTTTCTCCTAAGACAAGTCTTTCAGTTTCACATCAAAGAATCATTTGCGACTTGTGGCGGCCCCCATCATTCCCAGAGATTCCAGTCTTAGTGGATGTATCAGCATTTCTGATCTTTACCATGTATCTATCTGCTGTGGCCCTGCACTGCACAGGATTCCATCAGAAAGTGCAATACTAGCATTTACATTCCCCGATACACAGCTACTATTCACTCAGGACCAGCTGGAATGGGAAAAAAGGCTGAGGTTATGTATTTATGAGGATGAAAATGCAGTTATTCCCTGAGACATGAAAAATTCATTACAGAAGTGGCAGAGTGTGTGGGGTGGATGGGTGTGTGTGTGTGTGTGACTTGTGTCAATGTGTGTGGAATCAATTAGCACTGATAATTCACATAATTTCTAAAATTGCCTTAAGTCTCAGAGTATGTGTATAAAAGTAATCTTCAAATGCAGTTGGGGTTGTGGGTTAAAAACAGGATACTTTTGGCGACATGTACAATAGAAAACTAACGAACACGCTCATGAACGCTCTGACAGATGAAAGACACCCATTAAACCAAGACTTTTGTAGTCCAAGATCAGAGAAAAGTGGTAGATTAAGAGCTTCACATGGTGCTCTCCCTGTGGCTTCAGTGAACTATTTCTGTCCACGTTCATATTGTCTTGAAGTCATTGGCAAGTTCATGGCAATTGTCTGCTGGATGGATGGGATGGCACCTGTCTGCCAGACACTTGAGACACTCACTGATGCTGGCTCCACAACTGAACTATTGTTGTCATCAGTGGGGTCTAGTGGGTCATGTCTTCAACAGGCTGGCTCACAGAAGTCACAAAGAACACGCTTAGCGGACTCAGCAGCAGTGCAGTGTGTCTTGTGGCGGACATCCCCCTAATCTGCCAATATTCATTACTCCAAAGGGACCGTGATGCTGGGTCTGAGGCAGGATGAGCCAAGAGTGGCTGTGTGAGGGGGACCCAGAATGAACAGCATGGAAATAATGCTACTGAGGAGCCACAGCAGAGACAACACCACAGAGAGAAAAAATACATGAACAGCAGATCATCAGCCTGGAGAACAGGCTGAGTTTTCTCATTTCAAAGACTGTTGAGTCAACTTTCCCGACAAACTATCATTTTGTTAGTACTTTCAGATTACACCTCTTGAGCCCCGGTTACTGTTACTGTCAGGTACATCATCACTAAAAAAAAGAGAAAAAAGTAAACAGCACTACAGACCAACCAGTCTTTCTTGTGGTGTCATGACTAAGGGAGCCGGAATAGCTCAGTTGGTAGAGCGCCGGACTCGTAATCTTGGTGATCCTGGGGTTGCGGGTTCGAACCTCCGCCGGGGCGTTTCGGTACAGGGGGATTTTTCCCTCGGAGTTAACATTGGTTCTGACTCCATTTCCCATACAGTCCTTCGAATGAGACTATAAACCGAGGTTCCGTGTGTGAACGCACGCATAACATCTTGCACACACGTAAAATCCCATCACCAACTTTCGGAAGAGTAGGCCAGTTTGGCCGTTGGTATGGATGACACGTTACACATAGCATGCACCCTGCATGAGAAATGGAAAGAATGAAGGAAGTAAGGAAAATGAGTGATCGATACTGAACGATACTGACTGGATGACACGGCAAACGACTGAATGAAGCGCCAGCTGGCAGCTCTTCAGTCGGCACTACCCAGGTAGGCAGCCCGTTGTGTAAACGAGTGTTGATTGTAAAGCGCTTAGAGCTTGGTCTCTAGCCGAGAATAGGCGCTATATAAGTATTCATTATTATTATTATTATTATTATAAGTGGAAGACTGCTAGTAATGTAAGACAGATCAGTGTACTGTAACAAAGGTGAGCACAACAGAAATGTGCTAACCACTAATGACCACCACATTTCCCTCATCAGTATGCAGTGCAACTCGTGGAACCTATGACCATGAATACAACACCATGAGTGTCAATGAGGCCAATCTCTTCCTGTGTGAAGGGCCAGTCTTGCATGAGTCAACAGCTGAAACTTCTGCATGAGTTCTACTAATGCAACATGGATTCTGGAAAACACTTTGGTGACAGACTTCTCCATGGCATTCAACACAGTCAGCAGTTCACTCCTGATTTACAAGTTTCCTTCTCACAGAATCACTGACAGGAGAGAACTATAAAATAGGCATTCTGGCTCACCCGGCTCCGCTGTTGCTCCGCCGGCTTACCCAGAATGCCTATTTTATAGTTCTCTAATAGTAAACACTTTACAAACATACATAATGTGTAGGATTATCTGTTTTTAACACTAATTTAGAAAACTTTTGAGACTTAAGTTTTTGCTTAATCCTTCGTTTTTCTTGATCGTTTTCAATAACATCATTTTCTTTCATACATTCATCAAATGCGTCTCTATCTTTCATGTGGAATAAAACCACTGTCTTTAATTGCTCTCTAAAGTCTTTTAAAACTGAGTTATATTTTTGACATAAAATCCACACACTTATCCCAGCATGTCTTCCACTAAAAGCTAGTCTTGACAAAGTATTTCTTTTTTTGACTATATCCTTTTCTGCCGAACAATCATCAATAATAAATAATGTTTGAGTTCCTTCAAACTGTCTATAAAAGTGTTCTAAACACTCACTCAATTTATTGCTAGGGTCAACTAAATAGATTTCATCATCCGTCCATATAAACCTTCTGTCGTGATATGCTTTGTTCCATTTAAGTGTTGGGCAGAAAATTACTATATGATCAAAATTATAACGATAAACTGTTTGTAATAGGTCGAGGACAAATATTGTTTTTCCACAACCAGTCTGTCCACAAATCAATGAACAATGAGGGGTTTTTATCATAAAGTTTAACATCGGCATTGACACCAAAGTCGTTTGCTCCATAGTTTTATAACAGAATTTAATTTACACCAGTTAGTGTTGTTATCATACTATCCGTCAAAATTTGATCAGTACAATAAAATCTTATAAGGTCTAAATGTGTCAGATTAATCCAACTCAGTTTTGTCAGATTGTTTCTATTAAGACTAACATTGATTTTGTTGCTTGTTGTTACGACCTTAAAATTTTCACCATCGTGACGAACCACAACAGTAACTTTAAGATTGTCAACGTCTAAGTTTTGCCAGCTAATAAGAATTCCTTCCATAAGGTTGTCACTGACACCCACAGCTCCATTCCTCCCCACATCTTTTAAGACAGAAATTTCAAGTATTATTGTGAACGTGTCTCCTAATAACGTGCGTGGAAAGAACTGTACTTTTGTAGTAGCTTCCTTCAAAACTGATTCTCTTCTGTGGAGGATGTACTGTTTGCTCCCAAACTTCTTTATTTCGATCTCTTTCCGACTATTGTTCTCTGGCATAAGACTTACATGTAAAGGGCCAGAGTTCAATGCTTTTCTGAAACTTTTTTGACGGTCGAAAAATGTAAATGGGCTTACGAATTCAAATTTTATGTCCCATTCTAAATATGGTTCTAAGTGCCATTTGCTGTCAGTTTTTCGAACTATTTTATATTCATACTGACCCGCATTATTTGCTTCTACATTGCGTAGTTGTTCTAGTTTAGGAAACCTTTTGCTGTCGCTAACCTCTTTGCGTTTATAATAACCATCTTTAGTGTACTCAAAACCATACAAAGTGCTTATCTCACCGTTCTGTTCAAAGTCCTCAACGTCTGCAAGGTCTTTTAATTCTAAAGTTACACACCTCTCAGGCGCTAATGTAACTCCTGATTCTTCTGGTCCACGTGACATTTTTTAAAACAACGTATTATTTTATTTCTAAAACAATGTGCAGGTTATCACATTTCACGACTTTCCCTGTTTTATCTGTGATCTTTATATTAAATGATCTGACCCTCCCACAAGCTAATCTTTTAAACTGTAAATTAGGGAATTGTATAATTTCATAATCGCAATATGCAGCTTTCCCTGATGGAAGAGCTCTTAAAACAGTTGAGGGCCTTCCATCATATAAGTTTTCATCAGTGCCCAGCTCGTCCAAATGAACATAGAGTAATGAATGTAATGCAAGATCGAGCGGATATTCTCCCTCATAAGTAGTTTTGTCTGGTGTAACTATAAATTCATGATCGATTGATTGATTGTTAGTTGCAAAGCCTAACATTTTAGCTAGCTCTACATCAAAATGGTAACTTACTCTTTTTTCTTCAGGTTTGAATGTCAACATTACTTTCAAATTTGCATTGTTAAGTTTGAGAGTAATGTCGAAGTTACTCATTGCTTCTTTCAGCGAGCAAAACCCGTAATAACCATCAGGTATGGTTAACTGGCTAACTAAGTTTAATATATTATCAAATTTTTTAATCTTATTATTTTCCTTGGATTCACTTATATTAAACCATACGACTTTGTAAAAAATTTCATGGAGTGCAACCCTTTGGGTTCCGCATTCATTATTAATAGCATATTCTAAAAACGAAGGACTGTCTTGAGTTGTTATTGTTACAAACATTTTTAAAACAAATTTAAAAATGAGTGCATTCAAATATACTAATGCAAAATATTCTGTTGGGCCGCACTACAGTCCTAAAGATATAACAACTGATACTCTTGACATTTCTGTGACTCAGTCTGACGCCTTTCAAGTAAAGGTTAGTACTCCATTGGATCGTTATCTTAACCCCCCTATTAAAAACGACTACATCCCGAAAGTGTGGTTCAGTCATCCGATGCAGTTTTATCAGAACCAGTTAAACTTTGTTGTGTTTTGTGCATCAACTGGGTGTGGAGTGTCGTATGCTGATCATTTAAATCATCCTGATCCTTTGGTGAGGTCAGTGTATAGATTTCATTTTTATTACACCTTCAGACGTATTTTGTCTGAACTGCAAGCGCCATTACCAAATGACAAAACGTTTAATCCATTCAGCAACAGAATAGATTACAAGGCTTTTGAAAGGATCTGTAACGAATTTGATATTGACCCAAAGACAGACTTTAGACAAAAGTTGGATCTTAATCATGGTTTAGGCACCCTTTATTTTTGGGGCGTGCACAGAAAGTATAACTATGATTGGAATCCTCCTTACACATCTTTTTCTTCAGGCGCAACTGTTCACCTCGGGTCCATAGAGCAAGAGCATAAAACAGCATGGACAACATTTATTTTGGATACTTCTAAGGGCCTAACTAGAGCGGGAATAGAACGAATAAACGACTCTATTCGTACTTATGTTTGGTGTTTGCTAGGTTCGCAAGCACAGGCAAGATCTAACATAACTGATCCTTCTACTGGCTTTGATGCCCAAAAACAGTATTTAGCAAATTTAGAGGACGCCATTAATTCTGCAATTGATTTGCCTTCAAGTATTAAAAGGTACCAAAATGTTTTACAATTTGCAAGATCGAAAGTAGACTTTGCTGTCGGCACTGGTTTATACATGCTACCTTCTGACCTCAGGCTCCAGGTAGGAACAATAATAAACTACAACAATGAAATCCTTGTTGCAGGAAATGAACAGAAGGTTGGACAAAACGACATAAATTCTGAGCCAGTAATATTACAAACAATAAAAAAACACCCCCCAAGATTAAGTCATCCAATCCTCAAGGCCCAAAGCCCAAAGGCCATTGAAGACGCGGACTTTGTTCGTGATGACCATGAATATGAAAAGACGGCACTTGTTATTGGATTAACTGCCCTAGGATTACTTGGTCTTTATCTTACTAAAGAGTAACCCAACTATTAAGACAACTAATGCCCATAAGTGCTCAGCCATAAAGCCAACTACTTTACTTGCGGCAGACAAAAGCCAGCTAACGATCCCTCCTATTATACTAGGCAAAGAATCTATTGCTTTACTGGCTAATTTTTTTAGTAAGTTTGCAAGGTGATCGAGTTGTTTTTTTACCCATGATTTATCTGACGACGGAGTTGGCGGGCCTGGTGGCACTGCTCCCCCACCACCACCGCCTGTAATAGCCAACACCAGTGTACTTATTGCAAATCCTAAGGCTGTTATAACACTTGCTAATGTGACGCCTTGCTCTCTAAACAGTGTTCTTATTCGTTCTGCTAACGTTGTGTCTTCATATAAAATTCTTTGGATAGTTTCTCTTATTCTGCTCACTTGAGTTCGTAATTGTTCTCGGTTATTAGACAACACTTCTAGTCTTGCTGATCTCTCTTGTTCAAGATCTTTTAGTCTTTGTGTTATTCTTTCTTTAACACCAGGTCCTAAGTTGTGGTCATCAGCCTCAACTAGTTTTTCTTTTTCTCTTTTTATATGCTCATCTAGTTCACCCAGTTTTGCTAAATTGTTTGTTAATTCACCTCTGATGTTTTTCAAAGCATGATCAAGGGCCGTTATTTCTCTCATAGGTAGCGGCGGATCGTGCATAGTTTTTAATACTGTTTCTTCTGAAAAACTGGTTTCTGCTTGTATTATTTCGTCTGCTGTTGGGCTTAAATCTTTAAGGGGTATGTTTTGAATTTGGTTTTCTGTTGGGAGTTTCTGTAGTGTGTTTTGAAGTTTAGCAACTGCCTCACTGTCTAATCTTCGCGGTTTAGCAATGCCAAGGCGATTTTGATCGCTCACACTGAGCCTTTGTCTAATTGTAGTCTTTGCTAAAAACTTTGATGGGTCTGGTTTAGTTGTAAGCTGAACAAGTTGTCCTTGCTCGTTTTTCACAAACAAATGGTCATCTTTTGTTTCAAAATCATTAGGGTCTATAAATTCGGGAGGTTCTTGGCCTAAACTTTGATAAAATGATTTGACCTTACTTTCTGTTAATTCACGCCGCAATGATTGTAATGGATGTGTCAAAGGAGTCATTTCACTCATGTCGTCTCCAGGATCAAAAACATCATAATCTTCTTCTGCCATGTTTTTAAATAATTAACTTTTTATTTTGTTTTATAAAAAAATGTCACAAGCATATGGCTCGATTCTTGACCCGCATAGAAGACTGAAAGAGCCCTTTGGCGTGAAGGGAAATAAACAGAATATTATTGTTCCAAATAATCCATCTACTATTGATTCAGATCAAATTCTTACTGTTAAATTTCCAGACCTAGGAGCAGATGAAGTGATTGTGCCGGGATCTGCACGGCTTACTTTCAAAATAGAACTTGATTCAGCAACAGACCCAAACAGGACAGTAGTCCAGAATCTGGGACGGGCAATCGTTAAGAAAATTTCTATAAAACTTGAGGGGCAAGAAATATTTTCTTTACACAATGCAGACATATTTCTAATCTATTCTGATCTATGGCTAACCGCGAATGAAAGGGCTGACCTCGCGTTTCAAGGAATCGAAAATAACGAAGCACTAAAACACAGAATAGACGCCGAAGATGCTAAAGCCGGCAACAAGTATGAAGCTGTAAGTTTTGCTTATGGAAATCGCTTTTCCATACCCTTAGATTTTGAGTTGTTAAAAGCGCATGCGCCATACTTTCAAGGAGCATTAAAAGACAGATTGTCATATGAACTAACTTTTAATGAATACAAACGTGTCATTAAATCTACAGACACTGATTCCAAGTACAGCATTTTCGACATCTCGTTAGAGTTTGACATTGTTAGCAACCCTAACTTAGCAAGGCTGATTGAGCAACAATATCAGTCAAAATTAGCAATATATTACGAAAGAGTGATTCATCATTCAAAATATCCTAAAAGCAGAGCAGACACTATATGGAATTTTAGTTTTAGCGCCGCAGCACGATCACTTAAAGGTATTTTATTGCTGTGTGAAGATGATAAAGAACCATACCAAAGACAAAGTGAAAAGTTTATCAATCCTAAAATAACGAAAGTACAATGTTCAATTGAGGGTAGTCCTAACCAAGTCTACGGTAGCGGGCTTAAACCTTATCATCATTTTGATGAAATAAGAAAATTGTTTGGAGGCGGGAGGTCTAGAAGTCCAACAGTAGACCTTGTGTCTAAAGATCTACACCTTCACAGTGTCAGACTTGATGAATATTTAACAACGAAATACGGTTTATGGATTGACCTAAGGTCAACAGAGGATAATCAGTTGCATGGGAGTGGGAGAACAGTTAAAGACGTAATAAACATTCAAATTGATAAAGAAAAAGAGAGTGATAAACCGCTTAATGTACATTTGTTTTTAATATATGATGCGCAGCTGAATATTCAAGATAACAGATTAAAAGATATCCAATACTAAATTATTTTTATTTTTAAAAAGCATGTCTGTTCAGGTTTATCCAAAAGTGCCCAAAGAAGAGAACTCTGTTGCTGTAGACATAAAAACTTTCAGATTAACCAACATTACACAAATGCAAACCCAACTAGAGCAGGACCTTTCAAAATACAGTAAAACCAAACGAAGGTATTCTGCTGCCTTTAATGCTGTTACATATGTTAATACTGGAGCATCGATCACTAGTGCTCTATCAGCAGGAACAAGTGTAGGTCTCTTAGCAACAGGCGTAGGTGCGCCGGCAGCTTTACCTCTAGGCGGTTTGTCTTTAACTCTTGGCCTGTGTTCATTGGCTGTAAGTGCTGTCAGCAAAAAAATAAAAGCTAAACTCCAAAAGCACACAGCTATGGTTCAACTAATAACAGCTAAACTTAGTTCCTTCAAACTGATAATTGATAAAGCACTTGCTGACTCGAACATCACGGATGAAGAATTTAGTCGCCTACAGGCTGATTTTGAGGACTACAAAAGACAAAAGTTTGATCTTCAAAAAAAGGCAAGGGCAACTTTTTCTCAACAGCCAGACACCGACCAGATAAAAAAGGAATGCTTAAAAAAAGTAAACGAGACATTAAACTCTGTTCTAAACAGCTCACATTAACAACACCAAAGGGCGTTTATACTTTAGTTTACGAGTCCAAGCACAAAAAGACCGTTGATATTGATTCTGACTAAGTATTTTTTTTTAATTTAAATAAATATTTTGAGTTAGAAAAGAAGCTCAACATGGATAAGATATATGACAGTTTTGACTCTTGGTTAGATGCAATGGAAGAGGAAGAGCGTTTGTCAAAAGCTTTAAATGAGGTCGTTTTAGAAGTTATTGATCCAACAAACGTACAGGCAAGCGTTGTACATGCTATTTCTCAAGTTCCAAGTAAACTAACAATAAACCCTCCAGTTAAAGTAAGGTTAGTTGTTTTAATCGACTATATAACAATAAACGAAGAAAATCTAGAAGTCTGGGTCTCAACTAAACAGCAGACTATTCTTTCTTATAATGACTTAACACCCGTTGGGCAGATCAACTTCTTACACAGTTTAATGAAGCCTCTGAAGCAGCTAAAATGAGAGGCTCTGGTTGGTCAGAGGGTGAAGTCCTAGACATCAGATTAAGACAGGCTAAGTATGAGCCAATTGTAGGCAAGTCTTACATTCCACTGCCTCCAACATTAGTTGCAAAGAAAGCAGTTCTGAACATAAAGAATTCAGACGACAAATGTTTTATGTGGTGCGTTCTTGCTAGGCTGCATCACGTTGCCAAAAATGCAGAGAGAGTATCTAACTATTTGCAGTGGGCCAATGATCTTAACTTTAACGGCCTTGAATTTCCTATGGCTGTAGACAAAATTGATCAGTTTGAAAAACAAAATCCACCAATAACTGTTAATGTCTACACATGGTCTGAAGAAACCAACCTTCTGCCAATTAGAGTGTCAAAGAACAGTCCAACAATAGGCGAACCAACCAAAACTCATGTAGACTTACTCCTAATGCAAAGCCTTAATGGGTTGCACTACACTCTAATACGCACAATGAGTAGATTACTAGTGCATACTACAAAACAACATAGCAAACAAGAATTTTGTAGAAAATGTTTAACAAGAATTCCGTCCGTTCAAGCTGCGAGCGAACATGTAAAACATTGTCTCAGCCCAGTTGGCTGCAATACAGAACTAATTATGCCAAGAGAAGGCAGTAAGGTTAGTTTTAAGAATTACAAAAAACTCCAGAGGTCTCCATATCTTGTTTACGCAGACTTTGAATCACTTATTGTTCCTTATGAGGGGCCAGCTCCAAAACATTTACCAAAAACAGTTATAATGAATAACCACCAGATTTGTTCATTTGCCTTCATTGTTGTCAGGTCAGATGGTGAACATTCAAAGCCAGAATTATACAGAGGACCACATGCAGCAAAACATTTCTTAAAACGCATGCAAGAAGTTCGTAATGCCTGTTCTAATAATCTATTCTTATCCGATCTTAAGATGACCCCCGAAGATCAAGATCGCTATGACTCAGCCACTCACTGTTGGATTTGTGGTTTAGAGCTAACACCTAAAAGTTTAAATCCAACAGTAAGAGACCATGATCACATTAGCGGAAAGTTTAGAGGAGCAGCGCATAACAATTGCAATCTTCAACTAAAGTTTGATCCTAGGACTTGGAGACTTCCTATATTCTTTCACAACTTGCGAGGTTACGACTCTCACCTTATAATGCAAGCAGTAACTAGCGCTTTTAGGGTGTCATGCATTGCGCAGTCATCAGAAAAGTACATGTGTTTCACTTTAAATAATTTATCTTTTTATGACTCTATGCAACACCTGATGGGGAGTTTAGAGTCACTGGCAGGATCCTTAAAGTCCTGCCCAATAACAGAAGAATATTTTGACCCAACTCTTGTTAGAAAGGGCGTTTACCCTTATGAGTACATGAACAGTTGGGAAAGGTTTGATAACCCAGCCCTTCCACCTAAAGGCGCGTTCTTTAGTAGTCTTAGAGGAAAGGACATCAGTGATTCTGATTATTCTTATGCTCAAGATGCGTGGCAGAAGTTAGAGTGTAAAACGATGGGAGACTATCATGATTCCTATTTAATGGCGGATACCTGTTTGTTGGCGGACGTCTTTGAAAATTACAGAAAGACCTGCATGAAACATTACAGCTTGGATCCCGCGCATTACATTTCTGCGCCCGGGATGAGCTGGGACGCTTTCTTAAAATTTACTGGAGTACAAATTGATTTATTGTCTGACCTGCCAATGCTTCAGATGATTGAAAACGGATTGCGTGGGGGAATCAGTATGGCGTCGCACCATTACTGTAAAGCAAACAACAAATACTTGGACGACTATGATCCAAGTAAAAGGTCTAACTATCTTATGTATTTAGATGCAAACAATCTGTATGGATGGGCAATGGCGCAATCACTTCCATTATGCAACTTTAAAATGTACACAGGACTCAAAGACATTCAAAAGTTTTTAAAATGGCTACCTACTCTAGAAGCTGATCGTAAAAGAGGTCTCATTCTAGAAGTTGATTTAGAATATCCTCATGAACTTCATGATTACCATAATGACTATCCATTAGCGGCAGAAACCCTAAAGGTGTCAATGACAGAACCGCCTAAACTTGTGCCTAACCTTCGTGACAAAAAAAATTATGTCTGTCATTACAGACTTCTCCAATTTTATTTAAGACATGGTTTAAAGTTAACAGCTGTTCATCGTATAATTGCTTTTGATCAAGAACAGTTCATGAAACCATACATAATGAAGAACACTGATCTCAGAACTAAATCCGCAGATGCTTCAGAAAAAGACTTTTTCAAGTTGATGAACAACAGCTGTTTTGGAAAGACTATGGAAAATCCGCACAAGCGTAAAGATGTTAGATTGGTCACCAGAGAAAACGTTGCAATTAAGTTGACTTCAAAACCTAATTATCAGGACTTCAGAAGATTTCATGATCAGCTTTTTGGCATAATGATGAAAAAAAAGAAAGTCAAATTGGACAAGCCCGTTTTTATTGGGTTTACTGTTTTAGAGCTGTCGAAGCTTTTGATGTTAGAATTTCTTTACGACTACTTTAAACCCTTGTATCCAGAGTCCAGAGTTCTGTACACAGATACAGATTCCTTTGTAATCGACATCCCTACTGAAGATTTTTACAAAGACATGGAATTAGAAGTAGCAAAAGAGCATGCTGGATGGTACGACACATCTGATTACCCTAAAGATTCGCCTTTGCATTCAGATATTAATAAGAAGGTTTTAGGTAAGATGAAGGATGAATTATCTGGAGAGGTGATCAAGGAGTTTGTTGGTTTGAGGTCGAAAATGTACAGTCTTTCAAGCCAAAAAAAAGTTGTTAAAAAAGCAAAGGGAATATCTCGTAGTGTTGTGCAGTCAAGCATAACCCATGACAACTACAAAGAAGCATTGTTTGGCAATAAGACTTTTCATCATGACAATTACAAGCTGCGATCTAATCTGCATGAGATTAACACAACAGTTGTAACAAAACGGTCTCTTGACCGCACTAACACAAAAAGAGTATTTGTTAATCCAGAGTTTTCATATGCAATTGGTCATTGGAGAATAGTATAATCATATGGGCTTATATTTTTCAGCAATCGCACGTTCAATTATATCATCATCTAATTTAGCAAAATTAATATTATTTATTAATGCTAGATGTGCTTTAATTTTTTTTGTCATTTCACAATATTCATGTTTCCATAAATCAAAATCAAAATAAAAGCTTTGGGGTTTAAAGCGATTGTCTGGCGATTGTTCTAGCCAGGGATTGTCAATCTTCTCAAATACTTCTTTAATGATATACTGATACTCAAATAAATCTTGCATTAATTTTAAAGACTTTTCCTTTGCCATTTCTGCCATTTCCCTTTGAGCTTCCATTTTAAACCCAAATGTATTTGCAGATTAAAACAGTTCTTTAAGCTTAAATATATCACCAACCAATTCAACCAAATTATTATCCATTACTGCTAAATGTGCTCGAATTTTTTTTATCTTTTTAATATATTCTTGCTCCCAATCAAAATTTGAGGTTTTGTCTAGCATGGCATGATCAATCTTCTTAAATATTAGTCTAATAGCAAGATTAGAATCAAATATTTCTCGCATTATTTCTAAGGACTCTTCCTTCACCATTCTTGCTTCCAGTGCCATTTTACGTAAGGATTCTTCCTTTTCCATTCTTGCCGCCATTTTAATTTAAATTAAAAAATAATTAAGCGACTGGAACTGTGTCTGGAGGGATTATCTGCAGTTCTTCCTTCACAAAAGATCTTCGGGGGGCTGGTCGTTTTGTTGTGTCAGTTTCTCGTAAATAATACACGGGCGGATTCATTTTCACAATTTTTTTTATCTCATATGGATCAACACTCCAAACTGGATCTGTTGCCCTGATGCGAGTGTCCCCTTCCGCTTCTCCCGGCGAATAAAGGTATCTCACTTTTAAACCAAATGGTAATAGTTTGCTTGATGAAGACTCTCCTTCAACAACATTTATTGTTTGTTTTCTGATTGCTTGTACTGGTTTTAGACCTTTAAATTCTTCATTATTCATTGCGCGCAAAACTGAGGGCAGCCTTCTAACCCATTCTGTGTTGCGAGAATTGTCAATCAGCTCTCTGTGATACTGGTAGGAGAAAAGTCTTTCAGATAACTGTTTGTTAAAGTTTTCAACCAAACCCTGTGATCTGTGAACACCCGGAATGCCTCTTTTAATGGTAACTCTATGTTTTAACAATAATTGATTCACTTGACCTTTAAATTCTTTTCCATCATCGACTTGAATCATGCGAGGATAAGTTAAAGGGCCTCGTTGGTATATCAGCTGTATAGCGACAGCAACAGCAGAAGCACTCTTTTGTGTTAATGGTTCCGCATCTTTGTATCTTGAAGCTATGTCAATGACTGTAAGTGCGTACTTAAATCTTTTTCGTCTAATCGTATCATGGGGTAAATATAAAAGATCCATTTGATGGGTGTCGTTCGGTATTGTGTTGACAAAGTGTGGTCTTTGTATTCGTTTGGGCGCTGGTAAATAAATTTGCCAAATCGCTTGTTTAGATAACCATTCCTTTGCTGTTTGTTCACTGACTCCAGCTGCTTGGCTTAGCTTTTTAATTGCTGTTATTCCCTTCCAATATCCTTTTGGCGAATAATAGATCTTGTTCATTTTTTATTCAGCCAATATTATGTGCAACAAAATACACAACGGTCATGCCAAAAGCAATAAACAATATTTCTTGCATCTTTTGTTTTTCTGATGGTTGATAAAAATCGCTGAATTTTGGTGGAGGCAATGTCTCGATTGGCTTGCCTGTTACAAGATAATATTCTTTTATTGCTTGATCAACATCTTTAAATGTGTAAGCTGCATGTCCCTGTTTTTTCAGTTCATCGTTAATAAAATCTAACTGCTCAATTCTCTGCTTTTCATACGCAGCTTGTGCTGCGGCTAGTTGCTCCATAGCTTTGTTATGTCTTTTTCTCTCGCCGTCATCCCGTAGTTTACTAAATGCGTAATTACTTCGCTAAAAGCAAGCGCATTAACCACAGCGCCACCAATCATCATTACGAGTGAAGCCATTTTTATAAATGTATTTTTTTAATTTTACATATTGATACTGTCTGGAATTATTCCTTGCTTAACTAAAAAATCTTTCGTAGCAAATGAAGCTGTAATAACAGCAATCAGCTTTGCTGAGTCTTCAAAGTCTAGTTTGCCAAGATCTGCTGGTTTTATTTTTAACAGGCTTTTACCAAGCATTGTGTATCCTACACTTAGGCCTCCAATAACAGCAGAATGGTATACAAGGTTAGTAATAGTTTTTTCGGTGCTCATTTTTAAAAAATAAAATAATATTTATTCATTAATAAAACATGAACTGCGATGATTTACTTCCTGAACTTACAAATGATCAAGTTGATGACCAAGCTATTATGCGCCAAAAAGAAAGGCTGTATTCTTTGGCGGCGTGTGGAAAAACAAAACAGTACCTTGGAAATGAATTCAGCATAGAACAGATTCAACAGATGTCGACGCAAGACATTGTAAAGTATCACAACAGGTATGAAGCGCAACTGGGGTCAAGAATGGTAAAAAGTGTTGGGCAAACGGTTCTTAGTTTGTACACTAAACTAGTTAGTAGATTTGCTCCCATTGATTCTGAACAAGATTTTATGTATGATTTAACACAGGATCCCGTTTTAACAAAGTCATTAGAGTCTCTAGGATGTGATCTATATTACAGATTTGGAACATTGTTATCGCCATTAATCATGGGATTAATTACTTTTAATCATATAGATTTTGTTTCCCTTCAAAATGACCGAGCCAGAAAATCAGCAGAATCAGAAAACATTGATGGAGAAAGTGACCAGTAAAAAGCCTCCTCATCCTGGGCGTGTTGCAGCAGGAAAAAAATTAGCAGAGTGGAACAAACAAAAAAAATTAATGTTGCAATCACAGAATGTAACTCATAATGAAAACATAACACCGCCAACGCCAACAGTTGTTTCAATGCCAGCTGTAAATACACAAGTTGATTCAAGACCTACAACACCAAAGTCGTCATGGAATATTGAATTTAAAACAGTTGCCATTTTTGGCGTCATTGCTGCTGGGGGTGGTTATTACGGTTATAAAATATATAAACAACGCCAGCAAAAACCAAAGCAGTCCAAAAAATCTCAGCCACTAAATACAGAAGCCGAACAAAAAAGCATGCCAGAACCGCCAACAACAAAAGATCATTTTGATCCATTTCAGATGGAATAATATTTCAAGAACTTAATAAATAATTATAAAATTGACTTGAATAAGAACTTGATAACGACTTGATAAAAACTTAAATAAGAACTTGATAAAAACTTAATGACGACTTGATAAGAACTTAATGACGACTTGATAAAAACTTAATGACGACTTGATGACGACTTGTTAAGAACTTGAATAAGTACTTGAATAAGTACTTGAATAAGAACTTGTTAAGAACTTGATGATGACTTGTTAAAAACTTGATGTTGACTTGTTAAGAACTTGAATAAAAACTTGTTAAGAACTTGAATAAGAACGTGATGCCGACTTGAATAAGAACCTAGAACGACTTAATGACGATTTTTTTTCACAATTAATTGTTACATTCTTTTCCGGGGAGACAACTCCCTTCTGCCTTTATGTAGTACTCTAGGCCACGGCTTACTCAACTGCATAATTGCCGAGTCGAAGCGTCGCACTGTTTGCTGGTTCGTGTCAAGTTACACATAAGGGCGTCAGGCCGCCACGCGGCATTGTATAAATTTAGACGGCTAAATTCCCCACCGGCGTCGTTTAGTACAGGCGTTAGACGTCATTGTATAAATTTAGGCGGCTAAATTTCCAAACATATCAAAACATGTTTCTTACCTTCCCCCAATCACAAGACTAGATAGAATCAGCTGATTAGTAACAGTGACGACATTTCCGCCCAGCACTTGTGTTGTTAGCAGCTGAACCTAGCTGTCTTGTCATTTGCGGGTGTGGTGTTGTGCAGTGCAGTCGTGTTTTCAGTTAGAAAGTGTTGTGTTATGTCGCAAGACAGTATCTCTTCTGAATTAGAGATAGAACTTCTTGAATCACAAACCGTTCATCAAGAATTGCTAGATTACTCAAGACAAAAATGGGAAGATTGGTTGAGACAACATATTGGAATCTCACCTTCCTATTCCCGTAAACTGAGGGTGATATCTCGATTGCTGAGACCGTTCACGCGTGAACGGTACTATTTTTAGAATCCTATCTGTCGGAGCTGGCTTGTCTAGAAGACCTACCGTTCACGCGTGAACGGTACTATTTTTAGAATCCTAGAATTCTTGAGAATTTCGGAGCTGGCTTGTTTCTGGAAACGTATGAAAAGGTTTTCTACTGTTGGACTACCTTTCATTGAAGTCTACTCCATGCTTTGTCACGTCCTATTCAACAGGCTGCCTATTCAGGCGGCCGCCGGGTGTACTTTATACAATTGTCTTGTTTGTTGAATCAAGCTTTTAATAAGTGCACTTGGTGGCTGCTTAGAATAATCTTCAACAACGTGCCACGATTCTACGCTTGTGTGAACACACATCCCACCCCTTTTCAGACACTCCCTATTCAGATAGCTTTCAATAGCCAGTCATTCCTCACAATAGAATGAAATCCCAACTTGGTTGACAAATAGCCCTCCTAAGAATAAAGGCATGGTTAACCAAGTCCCCATTGTTTTGTTTGTTTACTTCTTAACGGTCCAGTGACAGAGAACTATAAAACAGATAATCCTACACATTATGTATGTTTGTAAAGTGTTTACTATTAGAGAACTATAAAATAGGCATTCTGGGTAAGCCGGCGGAGCAACAGCGAAACCGGCTTCAGCCGGTTGGAGCTGGCGGAGGTGGGTGAGCCAGAATGCCTATTTTATAGTTCTCTCTACAGGTCAGCACCTGAACTGGTAGCTTCCCAGCACACAGGTAATGCAGCAGCTGTTGAAGGTGGTGCTGTACTTGAAGTCATTCCTGTCAATTCTGGAGTCCCCCAGGGTTTACTGTGGGTCTTGCCCTCTTTCTTCTCTAAAGACCTCCACAAACTGCTGTCCTCAACCATAAAAGTCTTCCATGATGATACCCTCTGCCACAAGATCGTTAATACCTGAGGGACTATTAAGTGCTCAAGCAGAACCTTAACTACATGGCAGAATGAGTGAGGAGGTGGGTGATATCCCTCCACCTAAAAAACTAAAAATTGTCTTCATGTCTCTAGATGGAGGATCCCGCTGACTAGCACAGACCATCTCAACTGCAAAAATCTGCTAAAAGAAAATGATGATGGAGAACAAATACCAGGCATCACCATCTCACAAGATCTTAGCTGAGACTCCCTTATTTCCCCAACAGAGCCAGAAATACCATTGGCTTTCTACGAAACGAGTTGAAAATAGACTCTGTTAGTGTTACCAATAAGCAGTGATCCTATTTATAAAGCTCTAATGAGACCAAACTGAAAGCACCTCACTTGACTGATCCATTCATTGTGAAAGACAGGAGCAGGATAAAAAGTAACTTGCAATAGCCACATGCTTCCCACTGGATTACAAATCGTCACCACCAAACATCCAATGTGGGGAACATCTTCACCCAAGTGCACTGGACGATACTTAAAAATCACATTGCCAAGCTGTTCAAACTAGTATAAGTGTCCTTCAAAACCACCTGAAAGGAGCACAGCCTGATGACAGGTTTCACAGGTTTGGCCTTAAACTTCCCTTATACCCCCCATACAGTGATAGAATAATGAACAGTGACTTGTTGCTGTAGGAATTTCCTTAAGCATTATCAGCAAGTGGACTACCTTCTACCTCATAGTGACATCATCCTTAGTTGAAAACTTCACATCCTGGATCCTAAATGTCTCACTAGTCCCTAATCCCACCCTGTCCCTTATTCGTTTCCTCCTCTCTCCTTCCACTGATTTGTGAAGGTCAGCTCCTCCCATACCCCATCCCTCTTCCTATACCCCCCCCCCTCCCCCCATCCTTCTCCCCATACACACATAAACTGTGTTGTCTTTCTTGGCCGCGCCGATTCCACATGTTACAACTGAGGCCCCACACAGATCCCACTATCAATATCAGAACAATCAGCAATATCAAGGTGGAAATATAGGATTAAAAAAAAATAAAGATCCATGAAGAAACCTAATGACACCAAATCAGCACTTTATTGGAGAGGGGGGGGGGGGGGGGGGGGGGGGGGTTGGGTCTTTTTAAAAAAAACTGTTCACAGACTTGCAACAAAGCAAAAAAGATCAATTGGGTTCAACTGCAGAAATCAGACAAACCCATCCTCCTTTTTACTTTCATTTGTTTTTGCTAAGTGCAGTTTGGTCTTGTAGTTAACCGGATGCAAGTGGTGAAAACAGAGGGCTGAGTACCTCCTTGAATTCCAGTCATTGTGGATAGCTATACAACTTTAAGTTTGACATCACTTTTGTTTTCTAGTTCTAACTCTTGGTAACTGTGGTTGTGCGTTTTCATAGCACTGAAAGATGATACAACGAGGACAGATTTCTTTTTGTCCATAGAGGTGGATATTAAAAAAATCTTTCTGATAACGAAACTAAAACATTCTTTTTCTTAACTCTCACTTAGTACGCTACAACCGAGTCCTTGTATGTGCTTGAAACTAAAATGTTGTACACAATGAACCTGTTTCTTTTTTTATAATAAATCAAAATAGATATCAAGCGAATACTGTAAGTGTTTATGTCAGCTGCGAACATAATCATCATGACACCTGACAGCAGACGATTCATTCAGTCATGTGAGATCACAGGACACTGAAGTCATCCTCTGGTCACCAAATCACAGAGATTTTAAGACAAAGTATACTCACTCCTTTGATAGCTTTCGCAATATTTGCGATAATTTTATCCTTGAATCGCATTCGATCCGAAGATACTGCCATTCCAGTGAGCATTCTCGATCACTGAGCGCAGATTCTTTCTCGCATCCAAAACATAATTTCCAATGTGGGTTACTGATTAGTCTGGGGGCGCTTTTCTCGATGTGTACTTCACAGCAGACACCAGAGGCAGCCGATTAGATTCTCTGTGACTATAAAAAGCATAGCTGTGCATTTTGTGAGAATGTGTGTGTGTGTGTGTGTGTGTGTGTGTGTGTGTGTGTGTGTGTGTGTGTGTGTGGTGTGTGGTGCTGTGTGCGTGCGTGCGTACATGTGTGCGTGTGTGTGTGTGTGTGTGTGTGTGTGTGTGTGTGTGTGTGTGTGTGTGCGCGCGCCCTCGCGCGCGCGCGTGCGGTGTGTGTGTGTGTGTGTGTGTGTGTGTGTGTGTGTGTGTGTGTGTGTGTGTGCATGGAAAGTGTTGAAAGCCGGGTGGTAGAAAGAGAATGGTTTGACATGGCGTTGACACAGCATAGAACATCCTCTTGTATGGTATCCAATTGGTACTAACAGCATAGTGTTGAAGTTACAAGTATGTTTACAAACGCTCCACCATTGCAGCAAAAAGTACATTTTTTTTTTTTTTAACCGCAACCTTACTAACATCCAAGTGTGCATTTTTCAAATGTTCCCATTAAAGTGAAAAAAAAAAAAAAAATAATAATAAATGATAATAATAAAGGAAAAAAAAGTATGGCTAAACAAATTCTGATTTCACACAGTTTTATTCTTTCAGCAAAGGATCGTCGGCAAAAATTCTTCTCCCCTATCACCACTGTGAAGACCAGATAAAAACATTAAAAACGGTTCCTCCAATCAATCAATTCATTTTTATTTCTCTAAAATATGTCCATGTTTACGAGTATTTTGGTATCCATTTTATGTAGATTATTTCATGTTACATTACCATACTCACAGCGGGTCACGTGATTTCTTGATTAGGCTATATTCAGTTTATAACCTAGGAAGGTTCCAGCAATGTAGAAATCCTGAAAGACAGACCACCTCCAGAACTTAATTTTAGTAAGACAACAAAGCGATGTCTCAGCTTTGGAGTTATTTCACGCAGAAATGTTGTAAACAAGGGAATTAATTTGTATAGATTTAGTTTCAAAAGTGATGTGACAACACGTGGAAATTGAATCAAACGTAAAAGAAAAACTACTATTCCGCCGAACGAAAGAGAATTTGAGAATGTGTCTTGTAATCTGTTTGTCTCTTTCGTTCGGTGGAAAAGTAATTTCTCTTTTAAGTTTATATAGATTTAATAATGGGCTGTTTAATTGTTGTTGATGTTGTTTATTTGTTTTCGACAGAAAAAAAAACTGTCGCCACGTACGACGTTTTTGGAAGCCAAAATCATTCTGTAATAGTTTTGTTGTTTGTTTGAGTATCTCAGGTTTACATTTTGGCAACTTTGATAGTATACCGGGTAGTTAGTAATTAGTAACAGATACAACAGAATGAATGATGAAGAGTGATGTTCATCAGAGAGAGAGAGAGAGAGAGAGAGAGAGAGAGAGAGTGGGGGGGGGATAGAGAGAGAGCATCCTGTTCTTGCCTGCAGTATGGATTTCCTTTCAGGCTTTCTTCATGGATATTTCACATGCTGGATTTGGATCTGCTTTGCCAGCCATGAACTCAGCTGGCTGCCAGTTGAAGAAACCATGATAGTGATAAATACAGCTTGGGTGAACGCACTGTGGGACATGTACTGCTGGTTAACTGCACGTGTATAAAAGGTGGGAGGGGGCACAGAGCGGGGCGGCTGGGGGGAAATGAGTAGGGGTGAGGTGGGGACAAGGTGGAGTTGGGGAGTCAGTAAAGAGAAGTGACTGCTTCCCCAAAACTGCCCTGCACCGAACGCAGAGAAGGCACTGGTTATCTTCTGCAGGACCATAGAAGGCAGAGAAGGCACTGGTTATCTTCCGCAGGACAATAGAAGGCAGAGAAGGCACTGGCTGTCCTCTGCAGGACAATAGAAAGCAAGCAGGATAGAAGAAGACAGAGAAGGCACTGGCTGTCTTCTGCAGAACAATAGAAGGTAGAGAAGGCACTGGCTGTCTTCTGCAGAACAATAGAAGGCAGAGAAGGCATTGGCTGTCTTCTGCAGGACAAGAGAAAGCAAGCAGGATAGTAGAAGGCAGAGAAGGCACTGGCTGTCTTCTGCAGAACAATAGAAGGCAGAGAAGGCATTGGCTGTCTTCTGCAGGACAAGAGAAAGCAAGCAGGATAGTAGAAGGCAGAGAAGGCATTGGCTGTCTTCTGCAGGACAATAGAAGGCAGAGAAGGCACTGGCAATCTTCCGCAGGACAAAAGAAGGCAGAGAAGGCACTGCTGTCTTCTACAAGACAATAGAAGGCAAGCAGGACAATAGAAGGCAAGCAGGACAATGGAAGGCAAAGAAGGCATTAGCTGTCTTCTTCAGGACAGAAAGATAGAGAAGGCACTGGGTATCTTTTGCAGGACAATAAAAGGCAGAGAAGGCATTAGCTGTCTTCTTCAGGACAATAGAAGGCAAACAGGAAATAGAAGGCAGAGGAGGCATTGGTTGTCTTCTGCAGGACAACAGAAGGCAGAGAATGCACTGGCAGTCTTCTACAAGAGAATAGAAGGCAAGCAGGACAATAGAAGGCAGAGAAGGCACCGACTGTCTTCCACAGGACAATGACGGCAGTGAGGTGGTTCCATCCCAAGCCTGTTTTCATGAAGAAGAACCATGTAGTGTGCAGTTCTTGCAGATGGAACAGTGATCACTCGACTGCCGTTACTAACCAGTCTTTGAAGAACGTTTTGAGTCGTTTGTTCTGTCAAGGTGGTTGACTTCACTTATCTCTTTGCCTGAACACTGAGCTGAATCAGGAAGGTGTGTTGGGGGAAGAGCAGAAATTTGGCTGCAGGCTGTTTTGCACGATATGCATGGTGTGTCGGAGTGTCGTCGGTGATGATTGCTTGATTCGTTCCCGTGTCCCTCTTTGCATGTGGGTCCCACACCAGTGACTGCACCATAATCGAGGGCGAATCTGGTGGGTACAACGTGAGCACAACAGCAGTCTTCTTGTGGGTAGTTCTAAATGTTTTGGCTTGGGAACTCCAGGTGGGTCCAGCCCTCCCGGAAAGCCCAGTGATGTAATGGTCCACTTTATATATGGGAAATCTGGATCACACAGACAGGACTTCTGGCTCATTTGCTTCAGGGTGGTGTTTTCCAGGCTACATACCGATTGGTTGACTGGATCACGGTGGAGAGGGCGAGACCCTTTGCCACTTGGTTGTAAGTGCATACTCCACTGACGTGCCTACTCCACTGACGTGCCCACTCCACAAGATTCTGGAGGTTCTCCTGCAGTACCTGAAGGTCAAGAAGGAACTGATCTCTCCAACTAGCAGCCAGTCATCTGCAGAGAGGTGTACTGTGGATTACACGATTTAATGAGATCATCAATGCTGCACGGGAACAGAAATCGGCCAAGTTTGAGGAGCGGGGAGGGGGGGGGGGGGGACCAAGAAAGGACTGTCACTTCCTCAGACGCATCTCCCTTCAGGATAACTTTCATCTGTCTTCTGGTCAGGAAGTTCTGGAGCCAAGAATCAACAAAGCTGTACACTCTGTAATGGTCTAGTTTGTGTAGAAGTCTGCCATGGGGCACTATATCAAAGGCTTTGCTGAAATCGTGAACGATGATGTTGGTGTTACACCCAGCATAATGGGAGAGAGAGCCTATCTCCTATGGTGGTGAGAAATTGTTTCAGGAATATAAACTGAAGCCTGCGCTTTATTCAGTCGTTTCCGTGTAATCCAGTCCATATCATTCAATATCGTTCACTCGATTTCCTTGCGTCTATCATTCTTTCCATTTCTCATGCAGGGTGCGTGCTATGTGTAACGTGTCATCCATACCAACGGCCAAACTGGCCTTCTCTTCCGAAAGGTGGTGATGGCATTTTACGTGTGTGCAAGATGTTATGCGATCAGACCACGATGCTGTTTGTATAATGAATGTACCTGCTATCCGTCATTTATTCAATGGCCCGTGACACACACACACACACACACACACACACACCAGTTATGAAGTTGGATACTCAGAATCATATGCATAAATAAAAGAAATATATCTAAGGAAAAGAAAACTGCACACACACAAGAAAAGCATAAAACGTCGTTGGGTTTACTGTGTTCGAATACGGTCGAGTGAAATAACGTCTAAGGACGCTCTTTTGACGCGAAGGAGAAGTACATAGCACACCAGGACGATGGAGCAGACGCTACTTTTACTTCAGCTGTCGGACAGTGGCAAGTTGTACAAATTTGAATTAAGGGTCTAAGAAGACCAGTGTGTTTGCATTAAGTTTTTTATTTTGCCTTTTTTTTTTAAGTGGTAGAGCAAACATTTAGCAAGACATTAATTTCTTGCTATTTACAGTTGGCAGTCACACAGGTGGAACAGAGTAGACGACTGAACGATACATGAAGCGGCGTCAGCTGTGGAAAAGATGAAAGCGATAGCTACTGAAATAGAATCCAAATCCAGAAACAGACTGACAGTGTTCCTTCGAACAATAGGTTGAGCGGTTTGGTAGGATTTGGGTATAACCGGATTCAGATGTTCTTTCCCTCAATACATGAAAAGTACATTATCTGTTTTGAGGTTGAATGCATGTCTTCCTTCCCCATCCCTCTTCTTTTCCCTTTACACCGCAGGGGGTCACTGTAGCGCCACACTGAGGAACAGTTTACCAGGTTCCTCCAGTTCTGTGGGCTGTGTGCCATGGTCTTGGCCTCAACAAACGTGTTCCCTGTCAACTCTGCAATTTTGTCTGTCCATCGTTTTTGTTTGTTCTTCTGTTTTTTTTCCAGTGAGGACTATTTTAGCAAGGCCATTGACTTATTATTTTGGCCATACCAACGTAGTTTTCTTTCACTGACTGATGTGAGTAGGTCTTCCTGTGGCCATATGTGTTGCCAGATGGCTTAACACACTTGATGATTTGTGATGTGATCAGTGTAATCTGAAATGTAGTATCATGCAGTAAGATCTATTTCCATGGCTTGGGGTCGCCTCTCCAGATTCATAGTGAGGGTCCATGTGTGCAGGAAGATGGAATACACTGGCACATGTCGAAAAATGATCTTGTGTCTCATAGAGATGTTCTGGTCCTTCCATTCAGGGCTGAATCTGAACAGTTCTGGTGTTGTCTGCCCTTGAGAGGATTTTTGGTTTGGATCCCTCCTGTCAATGATGGATCCCAGGTAACTGAACTGTAGAACAGTTTCTGGCTTCTGACCGCTGACAGTTCTAGCAATAGTGATGGTGATTTTATGGTCGACCAACCACTTGGTTTTCTGAATACTGATTTCTTTCTATATGCTGTTGATGGTTCAACCCGTGGTTCATCAAGCTTGGTGAAGTCTTGGTCTGTGCCTGCCAGGCCATCAATGTCCTCTACAAATCAAATGTTAGTGATGATTTGTCTTCCAGTGCTGCCTGTGTCGATGTGACCTTGGAAGTGCATAAGTCATAATGCATTCCAGGAATATGTTGAACAATGAGAGGGACAGAAGGTGGCCTTGATGAGCCCCAACAGAAGAATGGAATCATTCTCCAGTAGCACCCTGTATGAGCACTGCACTAGTTGCTGTGGAGCACAGTTACTGGATGGTATTGATGAGCTGCCTGATGTTGAATTTCTTCATTGTGGCCTATACTGCCACCTGCTGGACTCTTGTCAACACCTTGTTAAGGTCTGTGTGTGAAGACTTGGTAGCACCCTGTCTGGTATTAGAGATGGTTCTCACTCAGGGTAGGCAGTTAAAGATCTGTTCCGTGGCACCTCTGCCTTGACTGAATGCTGCCTGTTCTTCAGCAGTAATGGTATCTGCTTGTGGTTACAGTCTGTTTCAGAATGATTGTAAGCGTAGCTTTATTGGCATGACAGATCACACTAATAGTGTGGTAGTTCTGGCCATGTTGGAGATCTCCTTTCTGGAATAGGGTGATGATCGGTGAGTGGATCTGTGGTGCAAGCCTCTGCCCAATGTGCTAGGTTTTGTTGCAGATCTGTACGGCATTTCACATATCCTTTACTGCTTCACCGCAGTATGTCAAGAATTCTGCAGGCATGTTTGTATTTTCACTCTTCTCTTGTTCTTCAAAAACACTTCGAGTTCACCATGACAAAGTCCTCATTACCGACATCAGCTCCTGGCAATGTCTTGTGTGTCAGCCCTATTGGCGCTAGACCTGTACTGCTTCCTCACTAGGGTGTAGTCTATCTCATCTGGCTGTGGTACTGACCGTTTGGGGAGTGCCATGCCCACCGTCAGATCCTTAATGCTTATCAGGAGTGTTGGAAAGAACAAAGTCATTATCATTATTCTAGCAGGTGTAGCCCTCTACAGTCGGAGGACTCGTTGCTGTCAGGGCTACAGAAATTCTTTCAGTCTTCTTACATCTGCACCAGCCTTGGCATTCTAGTCACCCTGAATGTCGAGGACCTATTTCTTGTCAATAATTATCTTTTACCGGGTTAAATGTACATCTCCACTCAGCATGCGCTTTCTCTTGTTTTCATATCTTGTGTGTGTGTGTGTGTGTGTGTGTGTGTGTGTGTGTGTGTGTGTGGAGAGAGACACACACACATTTATCTACCTGTCTGTCTGTCTGTCTGTTGGTCTATTTATTTATTTGTACACTCATAAAACTTTCTGAAAAGATATTTGTGTTTCTTTTCAGCATTTCCTACGGGTGGCTTTGCTCACAGCTTGGGACTGGAATCGTGTGTACAGCACAGACAGATTGGCAATACAGGTACATCAACATAGAAATGGACCAGTTATAGTTACCTCAAATGTTGCTGCAATACAGGTACATCAACATAGAAATGGGAACACATGATGTATAGTTACCTCAAATGTTGCTGCAATACAGGTACATCAACATAGAAATGGACCAGTTATAGTTACCTCAAATGTTGCTGCAATACAGGTACATCAACATAGAAATGGACCAGTTATAGTTACCTCAAATGTTGCTGCAATACAGGTACATCAACATAGAAATGGACCAGTTATAGTTACCTCAAATGTTGCTTGCAATACAGGTTACTAATTCCAACATATAGAAATGGACCAGTTATAGTTACCTCAAATGTTGCTGCAATACAGGTACATCAACATAGAAATGGACCAGTTATAGTTACCTCAAATGTTGCTGCAATACAGAATCATAAAATACAATATCCTAGGCAATCATCCTGGGATTCAATTCCAAAAAATACACAACAACCCACATCACACACACACACACACACACACACACACACACACACACACACACACACACCACACCCACACACAATATGCAAGCACACACTTATGCACTCTCTCTCGCTAGCTCTTTCTCTCTCACTCTCTGTGTGTGTCTCTCTCTCCTCTTTTTCTAATAATGATAATAATGATAACTTGCACAGAAAAAACAACTCTCTTCTCTGTGTGTGTGTGTGTGTGTGTGTGTGTGTGTGTGTGTGTGTGTGGGTGACCGGGAGCTTGTCGAATAGATATGGCACAACTAATGTTTGGATTCATTCCAAGAACTGGCCCTCAGAACTTGTGTCTTAAGAGGTTATCTTTTTATATTTTCTACTTTTCACAAGAAAATGTAGCTTGTTTTGCTCTTTCATGAGTTTCTTTTGCTTCTTAGGTGGCACCTTTGGTTGGTTTTTTGAAAACTCAACAAACATACTACGGTATTGCACACCAGCCTTTTTCTGGGATAGCATTCTTCTTAAAACCGAAAGGCAGAGGAGTTAAGTTACCATTTCCATGGTCACTGAGGAGAAACAATCAGGTTTCGAAATACCCTATCTGACCAGGAGTATGTTAGTGAGTTTCCTCCCCGTTGGAGATTGTCTCCCCCTTGGAGACTGTAAGCTTGCTGAAGGCTCATTTTGAGAAGCATTTATTATTCCCCATTCACCCACTCAAGCACATACTGTTAGTTAGGCAGAATTAACTACCACTGCAGATATGAATGCTTACCTCCCCCTATTTCTTCAGTCTAAGACATAAGAGCAAGCTTTGTTTATAATTGAATATATATATATATATATGTATGTATATACACACACACATATATGTATTTATTTATTTATTTGATTTATACACACAGAGAGAGAGAGAGAGGGGGGGGGGGGGGAAGAGACAGGGATCTGTGTGTGTGTGTGTGTGTGTGTGTGTGTGTGTGTGTGTGTGAATAACAAGAAATCTAAGAGCATGTTTTATTTGTTGACAGATGATCTGAAGAATTTCCTCATCTGTATCTTGGAGAATGCAGGTCAGATGTTGGAGTACATAATTCGTTAAAGCTGAATATTGTAAAATAAATTGTTTTACAGTTTTCTCTAGAGGTGGTTTTTCTTAAAGCCAGATTTGAGAAAAAGAGTGTTTTGTTACAAAATTATTGTGCAAAATTAATGTAAAAATACATCCCTTGATTGCGTATCTTGTTTGCTGATCATGGATTGTCAAGTTTTTGTTTATCAGCAGTAGAAGATAGTAGCTGTATGTTCATTAGATTGACCTTAGTATGTATGCGAGTTATTCACTTAACATGCATGATGTGAAGATGACTTGTTTTGCATTTGATGGCTGTGTTTGGATGACTAGACATGTTTTGAAAAACCCAGGTCATAGGGAACACAAATGGCAGTATCTTATCTTTAATGCAAGAGAATCTTGCAGAGTTATACATGCACATGTCGCTGTGAATGAAGTCCAATCTATGAAGACGCGTTGACATCACTTTTGTTGTAACGTATCCAAAAGCAGTGAATTTGTGCAGTGTCACATCCAGACATGATCTGATGATTGATGGGAAGTTTCCATTCTCCGAGAGGTGGTGCACCTCAGCTCTTTGTAATGTTACTTTCAGGTCTGGATGAATGATGTGTGTGCTGCAGGTTGTTTCAACTCTTTGTGATGTTACATTCAGGTCTGGATGAACAACGTGCGTGTGCTGCAGGTTATAAAAGAAGTTAGACTGCCTGGGTTCTTTCAAAACAGGATAACAAAACAATGGAGGAAAAAAAAATTCGAACCCACTACAGAGATGAGGAATTGAGTATTTCGACTCGTAGAGTCTTCTTTGAAGAATACTCAATTCCTCATCTCTCTAGTGGGTTCAAAGTTTTTTTTCCTTCGTTGCTTTGTTATCCTGTGTTGCAGGTTCTTTCAACTCTTTGTAATGTTACACTCAGGTCTGGATGAACAACGTGTGTGTGCTGCAGGTTCTTTCAACCTGCCCTTTGTGAAGGAATCCCACATCTGTTGCTCAGAAGTTGAACAGCTGCAGCAGCTGGATCGTCTGTGTCATGTGAGCATGGGAAACCACGTCACCCGCCGAGCCAGCTCCAGGCAGGTGAGAGATCAACACAACACCTGGAAACATGAAGTCAGTCCTAGGGCATATACCGTCAGATCCTGCTTTACCACGGTGGAGGACAGTTCACATGATTATTTATTACACTTGGATGTTATCTTATGTTGTCTTTATTACACAGGGATGGTATCTTATGTTGTCTTTATTACACGAGGATGTAGTCAGGCCAGTATCTCTTATTACACATGGGTGTATGTTGTCAGGCCAGTCTTTATTACACAGGGATGTCATCAGGCAAGTCTTTATTACACAGGGATGTCATCAGGCCAGTCTTTATTACACAGGGATGTCATCAGGCCAGTCTTTATTACACAGTGATGTCATCAAGCCTGTCTTTATTACACAGGGATGTATGTAGTCAGGCCAGCCTTTATTACACAGAGATGGAGTCAGGCCAGTATTTATTACATAGGGATGTAGTCAGGCCAGTATTTAGTATTACACATGGATGTATGTTGTTCTTCTGTCTTTAAGTGTCCGCCTTCATCAAGTTGAAGACACTATAGTAGAGGGTTTCCGGATCTAATGGTAGATCAACTGCTGCCTGGATTATCAGCATATGAATAAGTGGGCCTTACACTGGAGTGGGGGGGGGACGGACTAAGGTGAGGAAGAGGAGGGATAGGTGGGGGGGAGGGGCGAGGGGACCAGGAGAGGGCGCGAGAGAGGGGACGGGAGCGGGGAAAGGGGGAGTAAGGGGGGGGGGTTTATATCCAGGATCTGAAGTCCTCCAGCGAAGCCGATGCCACTGCCTCTGACCTCTGAACCTCTGACAAGCGAAGGCCTCCGATGGCAGTGAAACCCCCGACCTTCCAGCCAGCAAGCCTGTGATGGTCATCACTGCGCCACTGGTGAACTGGTGAACAAGACACTGGGCTAATTTCAACAGTTGTCAGCTCTCAGACTTGTTCTGCTCAGCACAAATGTGTGAGAATGGGGGGTGGTAAATGTCTCATCTCCTGAAAGTCAGGTGAGGTCAACTGCTCTGAATCTCACATTTCTGAACCTTTTCAATGGCAGTGTTGTTACAGTGCTGGTGTGAAACACAGTGACCAGCCGTTTCTGTCTGTTTCATCACTCTACTCATCTAGGGGTCACTCACTGATTTGACGTTGATTAGAAACCACATTTCCTCCTGGTGCTGTTTGTCTGGTTTTGTTTTGTTTTGTTGTTTTGTTTTCTTTCTGTGGAGACAACCCAGTGGATTCACTCCAGTTGTTTTCAGTGACAGACCAAGGAGGAGAGAGACAAGCAGGGCAGGACTAGAAACAAACTGGTGCTCTGCAGGGCAAGTTCAATGAAAATGCCACAAGTATGGACCAGTGGCAAGAAAGTGTGCAGCAGTCTTTGAATCTCACAGTCGGGGCCATACATATACAGGTCAAAGTGAATGAAATACAAGGAAGGAACTGAAAACTTGGAGAAATAAAGTCTCTGATTCAACTTCTTTCTGTTTATTTCTTGTTCTTCTTGGCAGCTAACAAACTAAGGGTCTTTAAAGGACCAGAGATGGGACAGGGAATCTGCTCTAATTCTATAATGCCAGTTTTCTATTAATCTTGTGGTACACATATTCACAGACATTTTCTTCACTGTGATGCCCGGGTGCAGGGTTCCTATGTCACTGTGTCTCAGTGCGCAGGGTTCTCATGTCGCTGTGTCTAGGTGCGCAGGGTTCCAATGTCGCTGTGTTTGGATGCGCAGGGTTCTCATGTCGCTCTGTTTGGCTGCGCAGGGTTCTGATGTCGCTGTGTCTGGGTGCGCAGGGCAAGGCGATGGTCAGCTGCAGTCGTCAGGTGTTCGGCGTGGACGACATCAGTCACGTGGCCACCGCCCTCCGGCATTGCCACCACGCTGTTGTGTTTGGCGCCATCTGTGGCAGTCTAGGAATCACCCAGCAGGCCACGCTGGCTGCCTTCCTCTCCGCCACACTTCGCACAGCTGTCGCCAGTGCTGTCAGGCTGGACCTACTGGGGCCTGTGAAGGTGTGTATGTGTGTGTGTGTGTGTGTGCGTGCGTGCGTGCGTGCGTGCGTGTGTGCATGCGTGCTTGTGTGTGTGTGCATGCGTGTGTATGTGTGTGCATGTGTGTGTGTGTGTGTGTTTGTGTGTGTGTGTGTGTGTGTGCGCGCGCGCATGTGTGTGTGTGTGTGTGTGTGTGTGTGTGTGTGTGTGTGTGTGTGTGTGTAAGCATGTGTGTGAGTGTGTGTGCATTTGTATGTATATGTGTGTGTGTGTCTGTGTGTGTGCGTGAGCGTAAGCATGTGTGTGAGTGTGTGTGCATTTGTATATATATGTGTGTGTGTGTGTCTGTGTGTGTGCACACACATTTGTGTATGTGTGTGAGTGTGTGTTTTTGTTTTGTTATGTGTGTGTGTGTTTGAGAGAGAGAGAAAGTGTGTGTGTGTGTGTGTGTGTGTTGTGTTGTTGCCTGTCTTTGTGTGCATCTGTGAGTGTATTTTTAATCTTAAATTAAGTATGTGTGTACCAAAAAAGATAGACAGGGAGTGTGTGAGAGTCTGTACTTGTGCCCATCTCTATGTGCCGTTGGTTCAAAGTGGAAGCTTGGAAACACTCAGCTGATTGTCATTCCCAGCTGTCTGGTGACCTCAGCAATGACTTCTCTTTCACAACCACACTCACGGGACTTTGTCTGAAGTGTTCATTGCTGGGGAAGTGGCAGGATGGCGTTAGAGGCAGTCTCCCTCTGGAAGGGAACATGTGTGTGTGCTGGCTTTGCCAGGAAGCTATCGCTGCCATCAGAAGTAGGCCAGGTAGAGAGTGTCTGCGCATGTTGGTTTAGACCTCCAGGAAAGAACTCTTACATGGAGTCTACTGACACCCTGATAGTGACAGTGCCATGAGGATTGCTGGCACGGGACCTTGACAGGGTGCGGCTGTGTGTGGGGTGGCTGCAGGGAGAGGCATGGGAGTAGTAGTATCACATGAGGATAGGACAGGTGAGACAGCCGCAGAGAGAGGCGTGGGAGGAGCATCACTGAGAGGATAGGACAGGTGAGACAGCTGCAGTGAGGTGCATGGGAATAGTATCTTTGAGGATAGGACAGGTAAGAGCCGCAGTGAGGTGCATGGGGATAGTATCACTTGAGGGCAGGACAGGTGAGACAGCCGCAGTGAGGTGCATGGGGATAGTGTCTTTGAGGATAGGACAGGTGAGACAGCCGCAGTAAGGTGCATGGGGATAGTATCACTTGAGGTCAGGACAGGTGAGACAGCCGCAGTGAGGTGCATTAGGATAGTATCTTTGAGGATAGGACAGGTGAGACAGCTGCAGTGAGGTGCATGGGGATAGTATCACTTGAGGACAGGACAGGTGAGACAGCCGCAGTGAGGTGCATGGGCATAGTATCTTTGAGGATAGGACAGGTGAGACAGCCACAGTGAGGTGCATGGGGATAGTACCTTTGAGGATAGGACAGGTGAGACAGCCGCAGTGAGTTGCATGGGGATAGTATCACTTGAGGACAGGACAGGTGAGACAGCTGCAGTGAGGTGCATGGGGATAGTATCTTTGAGGATAGGACAGGTGAGACAGCTGCAGTGAGGTGCATGGGAGGAGCATCACTGAGAGGATAGGACAGGTGAGACAGCTGCAGTGTGGTGCATGGGGATAGTATCTTTGAGGATAGGACAGGTGAGACAGCTGCAGTGAGGTGCGTGGGAGGAGCATCACTGAGAGGATAGGACAGGTGAGACAGCTGCAGAATAGAAAAAAAGAAGAGAGGTAACCCAGGTGTCATGTGTTGTCGACAGGCCCAGAAGCTGGTGGTGGAGGTACAGACCCACATTCCAGACATCATGCACAGGTAATAATTCACAGGTAATAAATCACAGGTAAATCGGGCAAGCACAGGTGCAGTTTCATTTCAAAACCCTGCCCTGAACATTTTCCGCAGAATTCAAGGATAAAAACCAGTTTTTGTGTGTGTGTGATTTATCTTCATAACGGTATTTTTTTTTTTCCTTTTTTTTCTTTGAATAGGTAAACTGGCTGTATGAATCTTTTTAAAATTTGCCATCGTCCAGGCTTCAGACACATTGGCAAGTTTTGCCAGGCATTTCCTCCACAAGCTTTCCTTACTTATTTCTGTACATTTTTTCAGTGTGGAATGTGCTTGCGTGCACACACACACACACACACACACACACACACACACACACACACACACACACACACACACACACACCACCACACTTAGACGCACACACTCTGACTGATGTCATTTAATAGCAACCTCATTGTTAAATTGCACCTTCCTCTGGTATGCCCTTCCCCCACCCCTTCCTTCCTCTCCTGATTACCCCTTGTTCAGTTATTGTCATTGTCAAATTTTATCTTCACACTGGCCTGGGTGATATGAGGACAGCAAAAACAAACAAACAAAATAAAAAATAAAAAACAACAGGAGAATGGGAGGAGATACGGTGTGGATAGGGAAGAGTGCAGGGAGAATTGGACTGGGGTAAGTGACTTGTTACACTGACACCACTGGGGGGTGGGGGGTGGGGGTGGGGGGGAGGGGGATTGGACTGGGGTAAGTGACTTGTTACACTGACACCACTGGGGGGGGGGGGTGGGGGGGAGGGGGATTGGACTGGGGTAAGTGACTTGTTACACTGACACCACTGGGGGGGGGGGGTGGGGGGGGGGAGGGGGATTGGACTGGGGTAAGTGACTTGTTACACTGACACCACTGGGGGGGGGGGGGGGGATGGGGAGGGGGATTGGACTGGGGTAAGTGACTTGTTACACTGACACCACTGGGGGGGGGGGGGGGGGGGGGGGGGTGGGGAGGGGGATTGGACTGGGGTAAGTGACTTGTTACACTGACACCACTGGGGGGGGGGGGGGGGGGGGGATGGGGAGGGGGATTGGACTGGGGTAAGTGACTTGTTACACTGACACCACTGGGGGGGGGGGGGGGGGGGATGGGAGAGGGGGGTTGGACTGGGGTAAGTGACTTGTTACACTGACACCACTGGGGGGGGGGGGGGGGGGGGGGGGGATTGGACTGGGGTAAGTGACTTGTTACACTGACACCACTGGGGGGGGGGGGGGAGGGATGGGGAGGGGGATTGGACTGGGGTAAGTGACTTGTTACATGACACCACTGGGGGGGGGGGGGGGGGGAGGGGAGGGGGGGGATTGGACTGGGGTAAGTGACTTGTTACACTGACACCACTGGGGGGGGGGGGGGGGGAGGGGATGGGGAGGGGGATTGGACTGGGGTAAGTGACTTGTTACACTGACACCACTGGGGGGGGGGGGGGGAGGGGATGGGGAGGGGGATTGGACTGGGGTAAGTGACTTGTTACACTGACACCACTGGGGGGGGGGGGGGGTGGAGGTAAGTGACTTGTACATGAACACTGGGGAGGGGGGGGGGGGAGGGGGGTTGGACTGGGGTAAGTGACTTGTTACACTGACACCACTGGGGGGGGGGGGGGGGGGGGAGGGAGGGGTTGGACTGGGGTAAGTGACTTGTTACACTGACACCACTGGGGGGGGGGGGGGGGGGGTTGGACTGGGTAAGTGACTGTTACACTGACACCACTGGGGGGGGGTGGGGAGGGGGTTGGACTGGGGTAAGTGACTTGTTACACTGACACCACTGGGGGGGGGGGGGGGATGGGGGGAGGGGGATTGGACTGGGGTAAGTGACTTGTTACACTGACACACTGGGGGGGGGGGGGGGAGGGGGGGGGGGGGATTGGACTGGGGTAAGTGACTTGTTACACTGACACCACTGGGGGGGGGGGGGGGGGAGGGGATGGGAGGGGTTGGACTGGGGTAAGTGACTTGTTACACTGACACCACTGGGGGGGGGGGGGGGGGGGGATGGGGAGGGGGGTTGGACTGGGGTAGTGACTTGTTACACTGACACCATTTGGGGGGGGGGGGGGGGGACGGATGGGGAGGGGGTTGGACTAGGGTAAGTGACTTGTTGCAATGACACCACTGGGGGGGGGGGGGGGGGGGGCAAGGGGGTTGGACTGGGGTAAGTGACTTGTTACACTGACACCACTGGGGGGGGGGGGGGGGAGGGATGGGGAGGGGGTTGGACTGGGGTAAGTGACATGTTACACTGACACCACTGGGGGGGGGGGGGGGTTGACCGAGGTAAGTGACTTGTTACACTGACACCACTGGGAGGGGGGGGGGAGGGGGGGTTGGACTGGGGTAAGTGACTTGTTACACTGACACCACTGGGGGGAGGGGTGGGGATGGGGGTTGGACTGGGGTAAGTGACTCGTTACACTGACACCACTGGGGGGGGGGGGGGGGGGGGGGGGGATGGGGAGGGGGATTGGACTGGGGTAAGTGACTTGTTACACTGACACCACTGGGGGGGGATGGGGAGGGGGGGTTGGACTGGGGTAAGTGACTTGTTACACTGACACCACTGGGGGGATGGGGATGGAGAGGGGGGGGGGGGATTGGACTGGGGTAAGTGGCTTGTTACACTGACACCACTGGGGGGGATGGGGATGGGGGTTGGACTGGGGTAAGTGACTTGTTACACTGACACCACATGGGGGGGGGGGGGGGGAGGGATGGGAAGGGGGGTTGAACTGGGGTAGGTGACTTATAGACATTACACAGACATCACTGGAGTGACAGCATGTTAAGTTGGGTGACAAAATGCCAGTTGTTGTGTAAACGGTCAGGTGAAGGAGTTTTCCGTGTCTGACATGAACTGCTTACTGGTTCATCTGAGTGTCCTTACCCCTGATAGATCCCTCAGCAATGCTTGGGTGGCCTGAAGTCTGCTGGAGGGCTGAATCACAGCAGAACAAAACCTGAACTCCCCCTGCCCTGTCCTGTGTGAACTGGTTCACCCCTGTCACAGATTGCTGATCAAGGTCGTCATCAAGGCTCTTACTGTAAACCCTGCAGTCACATAGACTTGATTAACGTGATTTCTTGAGCTTTGAGGGGCATGTTCTCCAGCTGACCGTGCCTGGCAGGTCAAGGTTCAAAGGGACTGGGGTGTTCTGGCGAATGCTGCCCAGACTGGGTCATTGAGATGATCTCCCCTTACTCTCCAACCTTGCAGCCGCTGCTGCTTCGTCAGAGTGCAGCTCACATAGTCATGGCTAAGTACTGGAATAATTTAAAAAAAAACAAAAAAAACAAACATTTATATACCATAAAGAAATGAAAGACCTGAAGAAAAATGAAGTCTTCCACAATCAGTTGGGTTGTAGTGAGGAAAGTGAAAAGGGATACCAACAGGTTTTGAGCGGGAGGTTGTGTAGGTCGCTGTCTCATGATGTATCAAGATCAAGCTGTTAAGTTGACCACATTGGTTGTTGCCATATGGAAGGAAGTTCAGTTTTTATTGCCATGAAAGTAGCCAATCTTTGAAAGCTTTTTACTTCATCAACTCTGAAAGATAAATGAAAACGAGCGGTGTTCATGTTTGTGAAAGCCCCAGACACCTAATTCCCATGAGGGAAGCTTTCAGCTGCAGAGGGGAGCTTTCAACTGCTCTTTTGTACTTGTGTGGAAAAAGAAATATGACACTCTTTGTAATGCAGTCGTCAGTGTGTATAGTTAAAATAGGCTGTAGGTAACTCATCCTCATCGGCAGTATATTGATGTGCTTATGCATTTTGAGCGTCTGAAGCAAGCATGGAATAAATAATTGTTGTAATTATGCTGGGTTTGAACAAGTCATACACTGTGTTTCCAGGAATGGGGGAAGGTCCACGCAGGATGCCTGCATCCTGTTCCCAGTGCCAGACATCCTGCAGAACTGCCATGACCAGCTGTTCTGCAAACTGTTCTACTCCTGACCTGACTTCACTGGGGTCCGTCACCGTGATTCTTCTTTTCCCTCCATGGTCTGTTGTTGACTGGTTTTCTTTTTCTGACTCAACTTCTGTGTTCTTCAGTCATTTTGTTTCTCTGTTTCCTTTATTCTTTTTCTCCTGATCTGGTATCCATTCAGGTGTGTTTTTTTAATCATTTCCATCTTCCCTTCCTTTCACTTCTTTCATTCTTTGATTGGTATTGTCTTTTCTTTCCTATCTTTCTTTTTTTTGCATTTTCACACAGTATGAATTCTAAGTGATGAAATGACGTGCAAGATGTATGATTTCAAGAGCGAAAAATCATAGAAACTGAGGTCAGCCTGATGGACTGGTGACCTTTTTCACTGGCATGTGGAAGTGGAATGAATATTCATAGTCACCTTACTTTGGTTCTTCCTGTGTCTGTGCCATGGTAAACCATGAGGAATGTGGCAGCACCTCCTAGTGAGGGCGGAGGTCTGCTTTGTAAGGCCTGTTTGGACTGAATGGCCGTGTTTGTGGCATTTGTCATGCTTGCTACAGTTGTTAGGCTGCCTCCGATGTAACACTGCTGCCCAGGTAGGCTGTAATCCTTCTGCCTTGTTACAGGATTGATGAAGTTTGTTCAGCTGTGGAGGTTTCAAGATTGCTACATGTTCTGGCTGGGGTAGTTTATCTAACAGCGAATTGAGCGTGTCTCTGTCTGCATGATTGCACAGACCATTGTCTAGTTTGAGGCCAGTGCTGTCTTGATCTTGGGTCCTGTCTGATCTTCAGTCACGAAGAAGGAATCAAAATTATCTCCACAAAGGTTGATCTCTGAGGAGCCATCATCGTCCTCCCAAGGCAAGCATTCTTCAAATCATTGGACTGGGAGACTAAATTCAATGTTCCGCACTCAGCTTGGTGTGACCGTTTTGCTGCCAACTCCTCATCCTGTGGGTGTCGGTGTTTGCTGGCAGCTCTTCAGCGCCATCTTGATCTTCAGAGGGGTGATCAGATTCAAGTTTGTTCACTCAGGTCAGGTCGGCTGCCTCATCTTTCAGCACGTTTTTCCACCTGTCAGTCAGTATGGTCAAGTCTGTGCAAAAATCAGTGGTGACAGAAGTTGAGCTGGTTCTTTGGTTTTGTTGTTGTCTTCTTCACAGGCTTTGTTGACTGCCACTGGCACCACTTGCGCCTTTGCCCTGTATGGTCATGCCACTTAAGTCTCTTTCATGATCTACTGCTGTTAAACGGCTGGAGTGTGCTGTTGAGCACCTCATATACACTATAAAACAGCTGGAACGTGCTGGGAAGCAGCTGTTTGTGCACTGTTGATTATCATGTATATTTTTGTCATCACAGTCATCAGCATCACTGTCTTAGTGCAGAGGATGATGGCAGATTTTAGTTATTAATCCCCTAGGCCACACTGGCAGATGTTAGTTATTAATCCCCTATGCCACACTGGCAGATGTTAGTTATTAATCCCCTAGGCCACATGGGCAGATGTTAGTTGTTAATCCCCTAGGCCACATGGGCAGATGTTAGTTGTTAATCCCCTAGGCCACACGGGCAGATGTTAGTCATTAATCCCTAGGCCACACTGGCAGATGTTAGTTATTAATCCACTAGGCCACACAGGCAGATATTAGTTATTAATCCCCTAGGCCACATGGGCAGATGTTAGTTATTAATCCCCCAGGCCACACTGGCAGATGTTAGTTATTAATCCCTAGGCCACACGGGCAGATGTTATTAATCCACAAGGCCACACTGGCAGATGTTAGTTATTATTCCCCAAGGTCACACTGGCAGATGTTAGTTATTAATCCCCAAGGCCACACTGACAGATGTTAGTTATTAATCTCCTAGGCCACTCCAGCTGACATAGGTGTCCTTTACTTTCAAGACTAGTATGAAATAAGTGTCTGTTTTGTGACACAGACTGACATGACAGGTCCCAGGATTGCAATATTAGTGGTTAAATGTTCAGTGTTTGTGACACTGATTTGCTGGCAAGGTTGGTTGTTAACATTAAGTGTTTGTGGCACTGGCTGATGCGACGTATGCTTGGTTCGCAAGGTGTCATGTTACATGTCCAAGTTTGTGAGAATGGCTGATGAGACATGTCCTTTATTTGTAAAGTTTGTTGTTAGATGTCCAATGTTTGTGACATTAGTCAGTGTGACATGTCCAGGTTGATATGATGTCTATGTCAGCAACATTGATTGTGATCGATTTTGAGTTTGTAACACTGTCTGGTATGACATCCGTGTGTTAGCAGTGTTGGTTGTTATGTCCAGTGTTTGACACTGCCATTATTATTATTATTATTAATATCATAATGAACACTTATATAGCACCTATTCTCGGCTAGAGACCAAGCTCTAAGCGCTTTACAATCCACACTCGTTTACACACAGGCTGCCTACGTGGGTAGTGCCGACTAAAGAGCTGCCAGCTGGCGCTTCATTCAGTCATTTCCCCGTGTCATCCAGGCCATATCATTCACTCAGTTTCCTTACTTCCTTCATTCTTTCCATTTCTCACGCAGGGTGCATGCTATGTGTAACGTGTCATCCCTACCAACGGCCAAACTGGCCTTCTCTTCCAAAAGTTGGTGATGGGATTTTAGGTGTGTGCAAGGTGTTATGCGTGCATTCACACACGGAACCTCGGTTTACAGTCTCATTCGAAGGACATTATGATCATGTCCTGTGTCTGCAGCTGTTAATTTTTTGTTTGTTCGATGTCAGTTACATTGGCTGATGTGACATGTCCTATTGTCATGTGATATGGGGGAGTTGTGTCATGCAAAGAGTGAAGTGGTAGGTTCAAAGCATGATTCCAGCCCTCCTGTTCAGTCCATCTGACACATCTGGGCAGGGGCTGGTGGGGGCCAAACAGTGCCACAAAGACAGGCCTTTAGGAAGACTTGAACCCACAACCTCCCAGCCTGCAGTCATGGATGCTAACCACTGCTCTATGACAGCTGGTTCTTTGGCCGTGTTCACATCAGACTTCATCTTGTACACAGAGCACCAGAGTTCAAGGTGAAGCAGCTCCTTTTAAGTGCAGGAATATATGAACATAAGATCGTTGTCAGTTGGTATGTTGGATGTTGATTTTGAATCAGATCACAGAGATTTTTCTGTTTTTACAACTCAAAACTACATGCAGCAGACAAACTGGTATGTGTTTGATGTTGTGCAGAGGAGGTGATTGCACCCTGTGTTCTTTGTTCCTTTCTTGCACCCATGTTACACAGAAAACAACTTTTTTATGTGTGTGAAAATTCAAATAAATGGTTTTGTAACATTGATGAACTGGTGCTTTTTTTCCCAGCAAGTGATGTTTAAACTTTTCATGTTGTAGTCAGTTGAATTTTAATGTGCAATTGTGGATACATAACATAGAAAGTCATCAGACACACCAGTAAACAACCAAATAGCGAAAATGTTTTTTCATTACGTATTTACTTTCAAATAACATAGAAGAATAAACATACAAATGGTTGTACACAAACACTGTTCTATGGCTACCATGGTTACACATACACCAATCATTCCAACAAAAAAACAAACAAAGTGACAAAATACCCACAAGGAAATAAAATCCATTTTACGATGCAACCCAGAAACTTCCTTCTATGTCCACTCTCGTTAATGCCCTAGAGTTTCCATCTTTCTCTACAAAACTGGAAGAAAGTATCTGCCTCAGTCTGAAATGGCTCTAGATTTGATTTGTTTCAATGTGTAGGTCAACAAACAAGTGTGTGTGTATGCCTACAAAGTATTTACACAAATGTTGCCTACAACCACCCATTGCCTGATGCCCAATAAAATGCAAGAGGATGGGGGATACAAAAAACAACAAAGTATAATGCACCAAAAGAAAAAAACAAAAAACAACAGAAAAAAGTCCATTTAATAAAACAGTGAAGCCTCCCATTAAAGTGTGTCTGAGTATAAGACGACGTCCTCCTGTTGAACCCAGGATTAACTTTTTTTAAATTAAGAAAAAAAAAAAAAGTTTAAAATTTGTTGTACAGTTTTCAGCATATACTAGTCTAAATGCAAAGGAAACTGCCCAGGACAAACTAATGACCATTTAACTCTACATAGTGCTTTCTGGTAAACCTGAGCAGGGTAGTTTTCTCTCTGATCTTGTTCTTTTCTGACAGGTGAAAAGAGGTTCCCAAACCACGAGGTAATGAAGGCAGTTCTCACTCCTCCATGCAACTGAATCTCTCTTGTGCAAGGGATTCAAAACTGAGTGGGACTTTCGATACAAAACTCATCCAATGTTCCCCAGAGCATTAGCTAACTGGTCTTTGGAAACTCTCTATGGTGAACATTCGTTTCAAACTTCTTCTTTTGGTAGAAAGGAGAAATGAAAAGAAAAAATTGCAGAAATTTACTGGGAGCACTGGTGAAGTATCTGTCTAGGCAGAAGTGCTATAAATTTCAAAATGAGATGAAGACAAGTCTATTTTGCATGTATTACCACAGAGTTAAAGGGCAAAGTCCAACAGTGCACTGGCTTTGGTGGCAGAGGCCTGTCCAGCGGCTCATCAGGTGTAGGGCATGTCAGCACAGAAAGCTAAGCCCACCTGCCCCAACTGTCCATGACGGGACCATGGGGCCCAGCATCAGCCAGGTGGACAGCGAGGGTTCCAGCCCTGACAGTGGTCCCTGGGAGGGGTTCAATTCCATGATGGCCGCTTGGCAACCCTTGCCACTGAACTCACAGCCCTCTACAGCTCTACACTAAGTTACCTCCCTGTGAAACCTGCCTTTAAAGAACGACATTTCATGGATTTCTGGAGGTTGTTAAAGCAGGTTCCATTGTGTCTGGGAAGAAATGCCAACACACACACACACCACACACACACGAGGACAAAAAGAAATAAAGAAATCCAATGCCCTGAGATTAAAATGAAAAAAATAGTTAAAAAAAAAAATAAAACCTGATGAGACACAACAGTGACACCAGCACTAGCATCAAACACACCTAGCTTATTCTACAGCCAAACATGAACCCATTTCCTGTTGTTTTTGTTTGTTTGTTTTGTTTTTTTGGGGGGTTGCATTTTTGTTTGCTGCTGTTATTTTATCCAATTCTAAATGACACTTATTCCAGAACTTGACCCCCCCCCCCCCCCCCCCCCCCCCCAGCCGAAGAGAACTACACAGAGGAAATAAAAAGAGAAAGTCTAGTGACAAGTTGGTGGCTGCCATCCAAATGAAATATGTTTCTATTTCAATCAACTTTGCATCAAAAACCCTGAGAAACGTTTCTCCTTGCTGAATGTTTAGTTCCCCCTCCCCTCTCTACCCGTCGTATTACACAGCCCACAACATGAATGCTGCTACATCTGACTGCTACCATGGCACGGTTCAGACAATTTACATTTACCAAGCAACAAACACAAACAGATTTCTATCATCACAAACCACCACTTCCACCTTGTGCGGAAGGGAAATCCAAGTCTGTTTAAAGTTACAACACACACGCTCTCCATCAAATTAAAAATGCATGCAACTGGAACTGTTCTTCATTTGTGTTAATGTCAACCTTCCCCTGGATTAGCTCTCTGACCAAACGGTGTCCCACATCGACACTGGACAAAACCTTGTGCTGAGTGGTGCAGAGGCCATGAAATGGTCCACCTTTTCTTTTTTCCTCTCTGAGAGCACTGTAACTACAGGGGGCACTGAGGCCAGAGGGTACCAGTCATGTCCTGGCAACAGGTGGACCAAGCAGACAGCAATGCAAAAGCAGTGGGTCTGAACCAATTTGGCCTTCCACAGATGGAAATGCAAAAGCAATGGGTTTGAACCAATTTGGCCTTCCACAGACACCATTTGAACCACTTTGGCCTTCCTCACACAGCAATGCAAAAGCACTGGGTTTGAACCAATTTGGCCTTCCACACACAGCAATTCAAAAGCAATGGGTTTGAACCAATTTGGCCTTCTACACACAGCATTTGAACCACTTTGGCCTTCCACACACAGCAATGCAAAAGCAATGGGTTTGAACCACTTTGGCCTTCCACACACAGCAATGCGAAAGCAATGGGTTTGAACCACTTTGGCCTTCCACACACAGCAATGCGAAAGCAATGGGTTTGAACCACTTTGGCCTTCCACAGACAGCAATTCAAAAGCAATGGGTTTGAACCACTTTGGCCTTCCACAGACAGCAATGCAAAAGCAATGGGTTTGAACCAATTTGGCCTTCCACAAACACCAATGCGAAAGCAATGGGTCTGAACCAATTTGGCCTTCCACAGATGGAAATGCAAAAGCAATGGGTTTGAACCAATTTGGCCTTCCACAGACAGCATTTGAACCACTTTGGCCTTCCACACACAGCAATGCGAAAGCAATGGGTTTGAACCAATTTGGCCTTCCACACACAGCAATGCAAAAGCAATGGGTTTGAACCACTTTGGCCTTCCACAGACAGCAATGCAAAAGCAATGGGTTTGAACCACTTTGGCCTTCCAGACAGCAATGCAAAAGCAATGGGTTTGAACCACTTTGGCCTTCCACACACAGCAATGCAAAAGCAATGGGTTTGAACCACTTTGGCCTTCCACACACAGCAATGCAAAAGCAATGGGTTTGAACCACTTTGGCCTTCCACAGATGGCAATGCAAAAGCAATGGGTTTGAACCACTTTGCCCTAACAAACACACTGCACAGACCAATGTGACAAAAGAAACGCACAGCTCTGAACTTGCCCAGTCTTCCTTCAGGCTCCATTGCCACAACTGGCTTTACATCATCACAGAATTCTGGTGGGCCAAAAGGAGAAAATAGTAACTAGTCATCTTGAAGCAACCCACCAGAAGAGACACTTCAGTGCTACACTGCCACTTCAGTGTTGTTCAGTGGTGCCTGGTCTGAGCCACCCTAGGCATCAAAACTCTCGGTGAATCCCCTTCTGAAGGCAATCCTTGCAGGGCTGCAGAGCCATTGTGAGTAAGCGTCCCCCATAGAGAGGCTACCACCACACACAGCCAGTGCCAGTCCCCATGAACTGGTTGATACTGAGCACTTTCACAAACTCACCACAGGCATGAACATGGGGAGGAAACCACAACCAAGGTCAGCACTAGGGCAGGGCATGAATGGCCACAGAGTGGGACTTTCAGTGTGGATATGGACATGGGGAGGAAACCACAACCAAGGTCAGCACTAGGGCAGGGTATGAAGGGCCACAGAGTGAGACTTTCAGTGTGGATATGGACATGGGGAGGAAACCACAACCAAGGTCAGCACTAGGGCAGGGCATGAATGGCCACAGAGTGAGACTTTCAGTGTGGATATGGACATGGGGAGGAAATCACAACCAAGGTTAGCACTAGGGCAGGGTATGAAGGGCCACAGAGTGAGACTTTCAGTGTGGATATGGACTTGGGGTGGAAATCACAACCAAGGTTAGCACCAAGGCATGGCATGAAGGGCCACAGAGTGAGACTTTCAGTGAGGATCTATGATGACGACGCAGTACAGTTCCATCCTGGCCAGAGACTGACAGGGCTGTACCCGACTCCTTCAAACCACATCCAGCATCCACCAGCCCAAGAGATCCCCAACTGCTGTGTTGGTCAGCCAAGTGCAGCCAGAGTCCACACCACAAACCACTGCCTGGATGACTCCGGGGCTCCAATCTTCCCCCTGGACACAGAGCTCCCTCCACAGTGGGCAGGGCCCCTAATCAACACTGCTGATGGGAGTCCCACCAACAACCTCTCAGCCAGATTGCCTTTGGCTTGTTGAACACCTTACTGGTAGAAACCCACTACCTTTCCATTGCCTTTTTCTTCCAGTTGCTTGGTAGTTTGGTACCTGCGATCCTCTTCCGTTACCTGTTGTTCCAGCCCTTAAAAAACATTACCATTTCTTTGATTCTGTCATTCTTGGATGAAACTTCTCACCTCAAATTTCACTGAATTAAGAATCCACTGTCAATTAATCAATGCTCAGCAAAGGAACGCCTAGGCTGTTGTTCTCAACAAAAAAATAACAGACACACTATCATCCATTAATTCCTTACATCAATATTGGGCAACATTTTTTCCGATGTAAACATCAATAAACTATCGCTGCACATTTTTTGTCCCTCCATATTGACATCAGTAATTCAGCCTTCCCCTTCCCTGCCTGATGATCAATGAATGTTGTCTGCATAACGCACAACATGAACAGTGAAGTAAAGTAGGCCCCTATGGAGACCCGAACCTCCAATCCCTGACTAACCTGGCTGGACAAAAAAAAAAAAAGGGCACTGTGCACTGAAAGGACGGGATACCAGGAAAAAACGTGAAACTGACAAAAGGGACGACAGTGAAACACCGTTACCTGAGTATTATAATGAGGTTTGTAAGGGCACAGGTCATGAGTCGACATGCTTTCGGACTCCTAAACCTGATGGGGAAGGGGGGTATGATTTTTTACAAACATCACAACATCAACCAATAAAAACACCATATTCATGAATGTAGAATCTCTGAGAGAGATGTAACAATAACATGTATATGTATAATCATACATAAGACCATGAAACATCCATCAATAACGACTCTTAGAGATGCACATTCAAAGTACACAGTTCCATAGGTACACAGTTCACAACACCAAGTTCATGTCAAGACCGTACCACTTCATGAGCAAAAGAACAGGACTTCTCTGAGATGGGCCAATACTAGAACAAGGATACAAATCAGTTTGACATATTTCTCTGCCCAAAGAAACATAAACGGGATGGTGATGGGAGTAGGCTTGAAATGGTGCTGATGTCAAAAAACAAAAGAAAAAAAAAAGGGGAACAATTCAAGGCGAAAAAGAAAATCGCACCCAAATAGACCATGGGAATATCATTTAAATATATATATATATATATGTAAATATATACAAAATACACAATGTATAATCCCACTAAAGTTCTGGCACTCAATTTTCTTTCCTGAGGTTACATTTCACAATGTTCACATATTCAGAAAAAAGGCTATGATTAAGGTTCTCTACAATCTAATGAGAGTGAGAGCAAACTTGACTGTCTAGGATACAAGTTATGAAGAGCTGCTATTATGAACAGAAATGACAAAGAAAAAAAAATCAGTCACATCTCTGTGCATGTGTGCATGGATGTTTGCAACAACTGTGTGTATCAGTGAGTTCATGCACACAGATATGCAAGAATGTACACTGTGTTGGCTTGAAAGTAACTGACAAAGAGCGAGTAAGTGTTGCCATGCGCATTCATGCACATGCATGAATGTATACATAGGACTGCATGTACATAGTGTGTACACAGGTATGTGCTTAGGGAAATGGGGAATAACACACACTCACACAGACACACAAAGCTGCTGCCACATCAAGACTGCTGCTGCTCTCATGACGAAGGTTGCTGAAATAACTCTCCATTCAAAAAGTTTCTGCACAAACAAAAAATTATTTGCCTCGTTTTTCCAGACAACAAAAATCTGTCATTGGTAATACAAGGGAAAAAAACCCAGCAATTACAACAAAGAAAAGCAGTTTAATCATCACAAATCAAACCTCCACCCTCTTTCTCTTCCCTCCCCCTTTCCACCCCAAAAAAAAGAGAGGTCCAGTTTCTTCAACCTACACTAGATCTAGTTTCTTCAAAGTTTCTGTGATGTTGTGTTGAAAAAGGCTCAGTTTCTGTCCTACTACACACAGGTAAGAGTTCAATATTATCTGCCTGTAACAACAAACTCGTTTTGCATTATATCAATCGGTAAACTCATATTGCATTCCATCAATCAGTTTTGCAAAACAGAACAGTCAGTACACTTTCTGCACATGTTCACTGCAGGTCTAATCTCACATGAAACCATGAAAGAGAATGTTCCCACTTTATTTTCATGTGTATGTGCGCATACTCAACAGTCTGCACGAAAGGATTAAGCTTTCAGTCAGTAAGCACTCCTGATCCCGAAGCTAGATCTTTAATCAGAATCGATGGTGTACACTTGCATGAAATAAAGAAGTAAGAGTTTTGTGCTGTGTGATTTCTCTTCGATGAGTTGATTTCTATAACGCATAGTTTGCACGCAGGCAGTGATGCTACTGCACTGTCTTGAAGAAAAATTTCCATCTACATTAAAACTGAACTTTTTCCACTGATACACTCTGTGTATGGACTAGAGCGCATCTCTGTTAGGCATTTTCAGATTATAGACTGGCATTTTTTTCTTTACTTTCTGTGCATGTTGCCTTTATATCAACATAAGCAGATTTCAATATGAATTGTCACTAAGCAATCGCTCCCCTGAAGATGGAATGTAGATGCCTTTTGGCAAGATTTTTAAGAAAAAGGAAAAAGACTAAAGCAAAAGAAAACTACAACACACGTCTAATGTCTCCTGCCATGCCCTGGACTGTCTCTGATCTGCCAGGAAGTCTGCATGGGGCCAGGCCAGACTAGGGGCCGTACTTATATGTCGACGGTAAACTTACTTCTACAACGAGATTAACTCCTGGGTACAAACCCTGTGGGTTCAGCGCATTCTACTTCCGTACCTATATCCTCTGGATTTTGTCTCGGTTTCTACCTACGAAGTATCTAGAAAGTAAAGGGTGAAGGTCAGATAAAAAGAGGGATTCCCTTCTTGTGCCCATGTCTTGAATAACCGCCAACCTTCTGCGCATGCCCACAAACACGCTGACACAGACACACACAAAGACTGAAAAAGCAGCTTAACTAAAATAAATCTGATAAAACTATTAAAAGGCCATAAACATGATGAAGTCACACTCACACGCACACACACATACACACATTGACAAAAAGTAATAGTGACACACACAGGCACGAAGACAGATTTAGCCTACCCACACATACACACACCAAGAGGTAAGCCAACTATCGTAGCAGACGAACTTGGGAGCTACAGACACACTTGTAGAGCATGGGGGCCGAGTTCCGTGTCTCAGTCTGTGCAAATGAAATTCAGTGTCTTCTTGGAGAGTGTCTGTCAGCTGGAAGATGTTGTGACGACGAAATCTTAACTTTGCGTGAAGTTCGTGATCATTGAACGTGCCCAATGGCTTTGTTCTGATCTAACCCAGGGCGAACTCATGCCCTATCCTCGTTGTACGTTACCCACCCCTCACCCACTGCAAACCACGAGGTTAAAGGTTACTCTCGACATATGGATCTGCAAGCAACGGACCTTTGTGCTTACAACAAGGTAGTAGGTCACTTCCCCGTTACCGACGACTTGTAAGTACGGCCCCTGGTGGTGTCATGAAGGAAGCTAACTGCTCAGGACAGGGCCTTTGCCCAGCTGTTCACTGCCAACTGCCCCCTCCACTTCCACACAAACCTCACACCTTCACCAATGGCAAAGTACCTGACACTGGCAGGTGTGCACACACTTTATTTACGTTTTTGTTTGCTTTCCACAAATCTTTTTTTTTCTTCTACACACTCTATCTGTTTCCATGTTTACTTTATGGCAACAGACTTGACATTGGCAGATTTATCATGCTGGACATGTTTGTGCACCTTAAATGTTGTTTTTTTCCCCACACGTGATGTTGTGCCATTTTCTCGCACAAAGTGTTCCAGTTCCATCCCAAAGTCTCCACTGTGCTTAACACCTTTCCCACATTCCGGCAAACCCATCCAAAATGTCCCCTTCCCTTTGGAGATTTACAAAAAAAATTGTCTGTCTACATTTATTAGCCAATACACACTCTCTCCCTTTAAACTTGTATTTTTACAGGTCATTAACAATAGGTTTTTCTGCAATTGTTCTCTGGCTTCTTATAAAAGGCATTGACATGTTCCTATCCTATCAATGCTGAAAGACTTCACTGAATGATGCATGAAAGTGTCTCTACAGCAGGCAGGTTAGCTTTTGCTGACCGACAATGTAGAACATGCTCTAAACGGGAAAACAAGATATCCTTTACAACAATTTGCTTGTGCATATCATTGCGACATGAGATGTCTTGGATCTGTGCAAGTGTGTATGTGAATATCAGATGCTTAGTTTGTGCATGTGTAAGTGTGCGCGTGTGTGTGTGTGTGTGTGTGTGTGTGTGTGTGTAAATATATTCATGTTATTTGTCATAACACACCTATTATGTGTGCAGCTGGCGCAGTGGTTGTATGCCTTCAAATATGACAGTGCAACATGTGAGCCTGGGAGAGCATGAGTACCATCCACAGTGTGTATGGGTGCATGTGAACATGTCTGGAATAGTCTCACATCTACACAATCATGCATCACATACAAATCCTACTCAAAATTCAAAAAACAAAAAAAGTGTACAAGACATATTAATTACAAACATCTAACAGAGGAGAACAAAAGAGAGAAGGCGGGGGACATGATTCTGAACCATGTCCAGACATGACTTTAAGCTGCTGGACCTTATCAGCCTGTAAGATTTCATCATGCATTGTGCTCCCTGCACTACACATGTCATACATGAAAAAGACAACAACACAGCTGAGCATCCACTCTGCCACTAGACAGCAACAAAAAAAGTGCTAACTACGCTGTGAATTTGACACCTGAATTGGACTACAAGTGCAGGTCTCAGCCACACCCACAAGTGAACTGGGCCAGCTCACACACTTCAGTGTAGTCTAATATCATTTCTCCTCATCAATCCTATGCACAAAAGGTAAAGTAGATGTTTATATATTATATATATATATAAACATGTAAAGTGTATAATGTTAGGTATCATCCCCCAAAAGTAACATGTTACTAAAGTATGTATGTTATTGGCATAACTACCCGTTTTTGTTTTTGTTTTTTTTCTTTTTCCCTTTCCGTTTGTCAGGAAATCTTAATGCATTTGTATGATAACATGACCAAGCATCTGCAAAATGACATCAACATCAAACAAGCCTGCAACAGCTCTTTCACTTACACACACACACACTAAGTAACACAACCCTGGAGCAAAACAAAGCGAAGCGGCTGGCAGGAATGGAAGAGTGACCTCCCCTGACCAGCTCACACTGCTGCTGAAGACGCACGAGGAGGACTTCCATCCACCCAGACCTGAGACGACCGTCTTTGGTCAGCTGGTGTAAACTCTATGCAATCTTTTGATTTTCACACCCCACTCCCCACCTTCCATTTAAACAAAACGAAAAAAAAACCCAACAAACTTCCCATGCTGTCTGACCAATAGTTTTATCAACAATACCTGTACCTGAAAAGCAGTAATGTCTTAAAACAAAAAAAATCCTAAACAAAAGGTTTGAGGCTCGCCTGTAAATGCTGTGTCAATAGGAACTGGTAAAGCAAAATAAAACAAAACCTCCTTTTAAAAAGAGGAAGACCACTCTCCCCACAAATACTTGAAAAGTTCTTACAAAAGATGTGTGACAAGTGCAACTTTGGGTTATAACAGTGTACCAGGCAGACACTCATTGGACATGAAAGAAAGGAGGGAAGCTGGAGGGGGCGGGGGTGGGCAACACAAATGAGAAAGACATACAGAGAAAATGAGAGATGCAAAAGGACCGATGGCAACACACTCTCCTTGAGAGAAAGCTGCCCCAAGTTTCAATCACTGCAAGAAACCTGTGATGAAGAAACTGTACAATATATAAATTACAACACAATATGATACAAAGCACGCACGAAGGAACTGGTGTTCAACACTATGGCACCATTGATTGAAACATGTCTTCATGTTTCCGACAGATACAGACACAGTACAATGTGTGAGACACTGGATTGCTCTCCCCCTTCCCATTGACATCTGTAGTAGCCTCTTTGTCAATCAGCAAAAGAAAATGAAACTGGGTACAAAGATACATCTCAATAATCATACGGTCTTCTTTCAATATGTCAGTGCAGAAATAACTTTCCAGCATTCATACAAACAACCAGAGAGCAATGTGAAGCACTCACTCACCTACACATACCTACTAACACTTACACTCTGCTGCTTTTGAAAATAAGTTTGATGTCATGCTTCTGTTATTCCTTATCAATGGCTAAAAGTTCTGGTGAAACTGGTTTTGCTGAATTTCCTGTGCTGATGTACCAACTCCGCACAGTATCATGTACTTCCTAGGAAAACTTTTCTTTGTATATTCATCTCTTCTAAACTCTCACAGGGACTTTGACCTTCACAAGCATTTGACAGGGGGTTCTCTTGAAGCTCTGTAGGGCTGAAGTGTGTAGAAAGGCCAAGGCTGAGCCTGCATTCTCCAAATAAAAACCTGTCAACCTTCCACATGGGAGAACCAGGAGACACAAACTATGGAGAAAGAGAAGCAATGGAGAGACTGCCTGCTGATGGCTAGGACTGCAACACTACTATTAGTGTCAAACTTCCCTCAGCCAACACCTCTATGGAGAGAGAGGCCACGGACAGACCACCTGCTGGTGGGTTAGTGTCAATCTTCCCTCAGCCAACACCTCTATGCCTCTGATGCTTCATCACAAAGGACAGTGCCTGGAGGCCCACCACAATGGGCTGGCTAGATCCACCGTACATTGTCGCCTACCAGCTGTTTGGTATGTGCATTACACCACTGCACCAGATGTTAGGTGTGTGCATTACACCACTGTACCAGCTGTTTGGTGTGTGCATTACACCACTGCACCAGATGTTAGGTGTGTGCATTACACCACTGTACCAGCTGTTTGGTGTGTGCATTACACCACTGTACCAGTTGTTAGGTGTGTGCATTACACCACTGTACCAGCTGTTTGGTGTGTGCATTACACCACTGTACCAGCTGTTAGGTGTGTGCATTACACCACTGTACCAGCTGTTTGGTGTGTGCATTACACCACTGTACCAGCTGTTTGGTGTGTGCATTACACCACTGTACCAGCTGTTAGGTGTGTGCATTACACCACTGTACCAGCTGTTAGGTATGTGCATTACACCACTGTACCAGCTGTTTGGTGTGTGCATGTGCATTACACCACTGTACCAGCTGTTTGGTGTGTGCATTACACCACTGTACCAGCTGTTAGGTGTGTGCATTACACCACTGTACCAGCTGTTAGGTATGTGCATTACACCACTGTACCAGCTGTTTGGTGTGTGCATTACACCACTGTACCAGCTGTTAGGTGTGTGCATTACACCACTGTACCAGCTGTTAGGTGTGTGTATTACACCACTGTACCAGCTGTTTGGTGTGTGCATTACACCACTGTACCAGCTGTTAGGTGTGTGCATTACACCACTGTACCAGCTGTTTGGTGTGTGCATTACACCACTGTACCAGCTGTTTGGTGTGTGCATTACACCACTGTACCAGCTGTTTGGTGTGTGCATTACACCACTGTACCAGCTGTTAGGTGTGTGCATTACACCACTGTACCAGTTGTTAGGTATGTGCATTACACCACTGTACCAGCTGCTTGGTGTATGCATAACATCACTGTACCAGTACTGTACCAGCTGCTTGGTGTGTGCGTTACACTATTGTCTTTGTGGTCCACTTGGTCCACTGGCTATCTATACCAAGGCTGAAGGTCAACTGACCCGGGACTAGCCATCCATGCCTTTGTTAAGAGGTGATGCAACCCAGTATTGGTGCATGATACATATCTTTATGTTGGTACCGTACCAACATCTCACACTGTCTCCTGTCCTCATCACAACCTCACACAGAAAATGGCAACAGACTGAGTGCATTCCACTGATACGTATCTGGCTCCACGGATCTCCACAACCACTCTCTCTCCTTCCCCTTCTCTACCAACACTCCACTCCCTCTTTCCCCTCACCACTCTGGCTGTGCATCTGTCATCAAATACCAGTGGCATTCTGTACAGACAGCTGAAGCACAGTACTATGACTGGGCTTGGACAGGCTTGTCACTGGTCCAGTGGGCAAAAAGACCACAAGGTGTGCAGGACTCCAGCCAACAGTCCAACTTAAGACGACACTGAACCAAGCTGCAATGACCACAAGACTGAAATCTGTCTTAGACAAATGGCCGCACACACACACACACACACACACACACACACACACACACACACACACACAGAGCTAGTATGCTGTAAACAGAGTCCTGAGCAGCCTTTAGTACCATCCTGTCATGATCTGTCGTCCTTCTGTCCTACACACACTGTGAACAACTCCAGAAAGATGATTTCCACTCCATCTTACCCAACACCAAGGAAAAAGCTGAACTGGCAACATGGCCACATCTTCATCCCACCCCCACATGATGGACAGAGCTGTCCATAACCTTCCCCTCTTCCACGCAACAGGGGCAGCATGTTCACCTGATTTAACATGGCCTTCAGCATAACCTTATCAGGCCCAATCAACAGGCACACATGTAGCCAGTGCGGACACAAAACGATACCAACACAGCCCTGACCACACAGACATAACATCACCCTTGCCTTGCTATCACGCTGGTGATAAGGCGCACAGAAAGCAACGTCCACAGCCAGAGTGACAGACAGAGATAAAGAATGTGGCAGAAACAGACCGGACATAGAGTGACACACAGCATAAGTGTGAAGGAGACCGACTGGCAGAATACAGACACACAGTGGGCCTAAGCATCCCACCTGCAAAGACTCCAGTGGCTCTATTCACAACAGTGTGAACTCCGACACAAGCAACACCTACTTCCCCTATTAACCAACAGTGAGGACACCAATGCGCAACACTCACTACAATAATAACAGACTACAGGGGGACCAACACTCACTACAATAATAACAGACTACTGGAGGACCAATGCTGCCCTGGAAGGGAAGAGGGCGAGGGGGGAAAAGGGTGGGAGGTGGTGGTAGTAAGGACATCCAAGATGCAGACTATATTAGGATTTAATATCAACAAAATTCATTTGCCAAGGAGATGCATCGATACATCTTTTAGAAAAATAAAAGGTCGCACAAAAATCATAAACACGAACGCATGTGCCAAAATAATGCATCAAAATTCACTTTAGCAAAAAACAGTTCTATGACATGCATCATGTAGACACACATATGAGATGATTATCGTATCATATAAACAAAACATACCTGCACTAAAACACATAGGAGAATAAACAAAAAAGAATTGCAACAGAGGATTACTACCATCTTGACCCCACACTAGGACCTGTCAACACCACCACCAACTGGGTCTTTACTCCAGATACCAGGTCTTTACTCAAGATGCTTGGTCTTTACTCCAGATACCAGTGTTTACTCCAGATGCTGAGTTTTTACACCAGATACCGGGTCTTTACACGGATACTGGGTCATTGCTCCAGATACCAGGTCATTGCTCCAGATACTGGGTCATTACTCCAAATATAGGGTCATTACTCTATATACTGGGTCTTTTACTCCAGTTACCGGGGTCTACTGCTTCAGCTACTGGGTCTTTACTCCATATACCAGGTCTTTACTCCAGATTCCGGGTCTTCACTCCAGCTCAGCGGTCTTTGCTCCAGATACACAGTCAGACCTGCCAACCATTACGCATTTTGCGTAATTTATTACGCCCAAGTGATAATTCTTATGCCCTTAGGCATTTAGCCAAAAAATTACGCATTGAAAGTTTAAAAAAAAAACAACAACAAAAAAAAACCAGACGAAAAAATCGGCTTATGTACAGACACGCACGGCGCCGTGCGTATAACCAGTAATCTTCAAGAAGCATTTCTGGTCATGCACAGTTTGTTTCACCATCTTTACCATTCAGTGAAGTTGGCGTCCTTTTGAAGTTTTTGCTAAGAAAATGTCAAAACGTGGAGCAGAAAGTTCTGGACAAGATGCGGAAAAGAAAAAACTTGGTCAAAAGTTCCGAAAAGAATACTCGGAAAAGTTCCCCTGCATACGACCTTTGGCTAAAGGTGTAAACTGTGCACGATGTACCACTTGCCAGTCAAACTTCACAATTTCCCATGGCAGGATGGTGGATGTGAAGCGTCACCTTGAGTCACGCAAGCACATCGACTCCTCTAACGCACCGAATTCTTCCAGCATCACACAGTTTTTTCTGACTGTAGACACCTCAAAAGAGGATGAAATGAGGAAAAGGGTATCGTGTTTGTTTGAAAAAAGGTAAGTGTCGCGCTTGATTACTCTTAGCTCTCTGAAATTACACATTTCTGCCTCACTGAGCTTCAATTCTTACTCATTTGGTCTCTTAGGGGGTTGGCAGGTCTGCACAGTCTTCGCTCCAGATACATGGTCTTTACTCCGAATACATGGTCTTTACTCCAAATACACTTTACTCCAAATACACGGTCTTTACTCGTGGTCTTATGGTCTTTACTCCAAAGACATGATCTTCACTCATGGTCTTTACTCCAGATACATGGTCTTTACTCAAGACATCAGGTCTTTACTCCAGATACTGGGTCTTTACTCCAGACACAAGGTCTTTACGTCAGATACTGGGTCTTTACTCCTGACAGCATATCGTTACACCAGATACCAGGTCTTTACTCCAAACACTGGTTCTTTACTCCAGATGCTGGGTCTTTACTCCAGACACCAGATCTTTACTCCAGATACTGGGTCATTACTCCAGATACCGGGTCTTTACTCCAGATACTAGGTTGTTACTCCAGATACTGGGTCTTTACTCCAGATACTGGGTCCTTTACAGACAAGGAGCGTGTTATGGGAGGTAGATCCAGTAACGCCTCGCAGAGAAATGCTCTACAAAACAAAAAGCCTTCAAAGGAAAGCCTTCCACTGAATGGTCTTTACTGGGAGGGGGAGGTGCTCCTGTTGAATGAAATGTTGGTGCTGATAAGAAAGATGATCATATTAACAGGCTGCTGTCATCATGACAACAAACAATACACATGATTTTTGCTACCCTTTATCCAAGTACACATGCTGAACACAGACAAATGGATTATCTGAAGAAAGAAAATGATTCAGCTTCGATTACAGACATTTTCCTCAATGCACAAATCCTGAAGAACCTTTGAAACAAGACACAAGGTATCAATCATAGCGAGCAGAGACACATTATCATCAGTTACATGAAATGAACAACACACCAGATTATTAAACACAAAGAATAAACTGACCTATGGTTTTGAACAATGATACCATGATATACTTATACATACTGTATACTAGCTGCAGATTTCAAGGCCAAAACAAATTAAACCCACAACCATAACCAACATAAAATTCACTTCTTACCATCCAGCTCTTGCAAACCGACAGTCAACTATGCTTAACCTTTTTTTCATTCATTCTCCAGCCTGAGAACAATGTCGGTGTCCACAGAGACGCAATAAGATCAGAATATGGCATTTCAGACCCGTTTTTTGACACTCACTCTTTGCCAAGAGCATTTCCCCTTGTCAACCCTCAATAGTTTGATGAATGTGTACTAGCAGGGAACACAGTTCTCAAAACAACAAATAGAAAGACAGACACTTAAATTCTGTGTGGTAGTTGTGCATAATGCTGTTCTCCATTACTGCTACCCCAGCTTTCTTTGTTAGTCTCAAATACATTATCAAAACAGCGTGAATACTTAAAAGCTACACACCGCTACACTGGGAGTCAAGTAAGGACATGTCACATAATGAACTGACCAAGGTGACGCTCCACATGTGAGCAGTTGCACCACATAACTGGCTGCCCCACTTGTGCACACAGTCACCAGCCAGTGATGTAAGATGACTGCCTCTCTTGTCCTCAGCCCTGTTCTCCTCTGACCTTACTTCACACAGATGACGTGGCTTTCAACATCAAATGATCACAAATGAAGATTTTTTTTCCAGGTTAATGATCTGAAGCAAGTATGTCCATTTTTGTTTTCTTTCGTATCTTCTATCTGATCTACCACCAGGGCTGTTGTTGATGCAAAATCCCTCCATTTAAAAACCAAAAAAGGAACACATGTGAATGAACTAACAGACTATTCACTGGATTCCCAACAGCCTGCAAGCATTCTGTATGCATATGTAAATAATCATGTCAGTGCTGTTGGCGTTCATATCATGTGATTGGTGATAGACTTTGTATGAGATCAGTTTTCCAGTTGATGCCTTGCTTTTCTTTCTAAGTACTGGCATTTCATACTCCAGTCCTTATTTTGCATGCAGCCAGCCCTGATATAAGTGCTATGGTGGTCAGGACTACTGATTATCAATAAGGTGGGGGTAAAAAAACAGGCATTAAAGAACTGTTCAAAAAACTGTTCAAAATATCAGTATTTATGCACATTTTCCCTGTTCTCGTAGCGTCCTTTCGAGTGTTCAGCACTTTGGATTTCATACACCTGAAAAAAAACAACACAAATCACTTTATTTGCTACTTTATTGTCTTCATCACCTCAAACAAAAGATTTGTTCAGGTTCACCCGTAATGACAATGCTCAGCCAAAGCCTAGACACAGTGATATTTCTTTGATCACACAAGCACTCTCCTCTGTGTGAAAGAAGACCAAACCTGAAAGTGCAGCAGAAAACAGTCTTTCATGCCGGCTATATACTAAGCCTGTCATGACTCTGTGTCCACTATGACACAGGAAAAAGAGCAGAAAATCTTGTCACTCTACCAGCCTAGGTCTCCACGGCAACCCATCAGGGTTTTAAAAAATCATTTCACAACTAAAAAAGGCTAAAACTGTTCTGTGTAAAAAAACAAACAAAAAAAAAACAATCAGAGGGTTGTGAGCTAATCATAAATGTGTGTGTGTGTGTGTGTGTGTGTGTGTGTGTGTGTGTGTGTGTGTGTGTGTGTGTGTGAGAGAGAGAGAGAGAGAGAGAGAGAGAGAGAGAGAGAGAGGGAGTGAATAAGTTGGAATGAAAACAATTGCAAAAGAACAAAAAAATTCAACACTGTTATCAATAATACAGGAAGAAAATTCTTGCAATGTTGAAACAAAAGAAAATTTCAATCCGGTTTAATCTAGGTCAAACTGTATACTGTCATCCTTCTAACTCCCTGATAAAAGAAAATATAATGAAATACAACAAAATCAATTTTCTGAGAAGTACAGATATTAGAAATTGACTTGTACTGTATCAACTGCCTGTGCAAGCATGTACATATTCATGTGTCCATCAAAAACTGTAACTGTATAAAAAATCTAAGCAGTCAATGAACGTCAGAGATTCATTTGCGCATCAAACGGAATACATAATGTGGCATGCAAGGTCTTTGAATCTTTCTGCTTCTATACTGGTGGCACCAGCATATTTTAAATTTCAAGATGGAGTGACTGAGGGCGGTTTTAGTATGATTGACACATTTTAATTTTCCTGCTAAAAATGTTGACTAGTGGAGACAGGGATGAGATGTGGGGGCAGGGTAACAAGTAAAACAAAATGTGTGTGTGTGTGTGTGTGTGTGTGTGTGTGTGTTGTGTGTGTGCGTGCGTGTGTGTGTGTGTATCCATGTGTGTGCGAGTGTGTGTGTATGTATCCATCTGTGTGTGTGTGTGTGTGTGTGTGTGTGTGTGTGTGTGTGTGTGTGTGTGTGTGTGTACAAGTGTGTGTGTGTGTGTGTGTGTGTGTGTGTGTGTGTGTGTGTACAAGTGTGTGTGTGTGTGTGTGTGTGTGTGTGTGTGTGTGTGTGTGTGTGTGTGTGTGTGCGCGCGCGCGCGCGTCTGAATAAAATCCAAAACAGCAGTCCTTAAAACAGTCCCACAATTTTTTTTTTTTTTTTTTTTTTTTGAGGTAGAGGGTGGTGGAGGGAGGTAAGTGGACGGTGGTGGGGGGGGGGGGGGGGGGGGGCATATAGCATAGAAGGGAGAAGCTGTAGAAAAACCAAGGCATTAGAAATTATCATGAATGGTGATGCAGGAAACTGAAAGCTGTGTTTGTGTTTAGCTTGTTGGAGTTACTGTTTCTCTGCTTTCTTTGTTCTCTACTTTTTCCTTCACAGATCATGCATGCAACAGAAATGTACAAAGATAACAGTCCAGCTAGCTGTATCACTTGGCTTTTAAAAATGTCCCATTACAACTCACTTCCTTGCTATTCCAAAAGAACAAAATTAAATGCTTGAACTGACATCTACACCATTCATTTCAATAATAACAAGAATACAAAATTGATGTGGTAGAAAAGTTACCTAAGCTGCTCACTCTACCTTCCCATCCACCCCCCATATGCCCCACCCCTCCCCCACACAAAAAAGAACAGGCCCAAATCTCAGAATCAATCATCGTTACAACCACACACTGGCTTCTTCTTGAAGGAAACAAATTCTAACTGAATGTCTGAAATGATTTCATGTCTATTCTAAAATAACACAGACAAGGGAAACTTTTTAGTTCTGCTTGCAAAGGAAACTTCATTAGTTTTCCAAGGAAAGATCTACCTTTCTCTTACCCAAGGAAAACATTTCATTCCTTATTCCAAAGAAAAATGGTGTGATTTCTGATTTCCTAGGAAATTTTCGTTTCTTTTTCCAAACAAATAAAAAACTTTTCACCCATTTGAATTACCCTTGGAAACTTTTCATTGTAATTTCTCAAGGATATCCCTTCCATCACCAGTTCAAAGGGAAAATAATTCCCCCGAACTATCTGCAAATCTACAGCAATTGTCATAAAAAGAAAAAAAAAAAGAAAAGAAAAAGAAAGCCAGAAAGCAGAGACAGAGGAAAAAAAAATCACAAAGTAAAATTGGTCCAAAAAGGTGCTCAGTAGTGAGAACGGTTTCTTTCTCCAGCCAGCCCTGAGAATACAATAAATCCTCCCTGAGTCATGCAGGTTAACAAACATAAAAAAAAGAAAACCCACAGCTGAGCTAGCTGCCCTATGTCCTTCCAAGTCACTGAGAAATGAGATGCATTGTGAATTTCACTGTACAATGACTGGTATTTAATAGTGTCACAACAGACAAATACCCAACAGATGACTGACGTTAATGAAGTGATGTACCAATCAACACAGGCTAAGAAAACAACAGCTACTGATCTACATACTGGTAGGCTTGCTGCTTCTACTGTAGTTATGACTCCCCTCCCCCACCCTCCCCTGACACCCACTGCTCCCCCCCCCCCCTTCAATCTCTCAATGAAAAAAAAAAGACAATGATAGAACAGACAGTTCATGCACACTCAAGGGCAAAACCTGACATGATGCATTTGGCAACCTACCGCTGGATCCATGCGGCCATGCAAGACTGAGAGAAACATGGCGGCAGACTTTGCAACCAGAAGGTTTTCACACAACCAGTGTAGACGACATTACATCCACTATGCTGGTGGGCAGTTCTCAGAGAAATGGATACACCAAGGAAAATAATGATTCTCCAGCTAGGAAGAAGGGAGGCAGACTCGGTTCATTTCTTGTTGTTCATAGCCCAGTGGTCATGGCACACACAGGTGGACTGGCCACAAACCAACCACAGTGACGCATTGCTTGCTGTGCAGGATCTATTACAGTGATGCCTTGCTTGCTGTGCAGGATCTATTAAAAGTGGACAGGCCACAAACCAGCCACAGTGACACCTTGCTGTGCAGGATCTATTAAAAGTGGACAGGCCACAAACCAACCACAGTGAGGCATTGCTTGCTCTGCAGGATCTATTACAGTGATGCCTTGCTTGCTGTGCAGGATCTATTAAAAGTGGACAGGCCACAAACCAGCCACAGTGACACCTTGCTGTGCAGGATTTATTAAAAGTGGACAGGCCACAAACCAGTCACAGTGACACCTTGCTGTGCAGGATCTATTGAAAGTGGACAGGCCACAAACCAGCCACAGTGACACCTTGTTCTGCAGGATCTACTGAAAGTGGACAGGCTTGCTCTGCTTGCTCTGCAGGATCTATTTAAAAGCTGGGCAACTCCAAAAGCATCGTGAACTCACAGAAAGGCACATTCCAGCATGACAGACTGAGAGTGGAGAAAGGAACACAGAGAGACAGAGAGAAAGAGGAGATAACTGAAAGGGAGCCCAAGAGAGGACTGTGATGGAACAGCTGAAGATGACGGCACAGTGAAAGATGCCTCCATGGCTCTCAGTCTTCACGCTTGGCTACATACATGGATCAGCCAAAAGCTTGAGGCGGATTGGATCATGTGGATGACTGACTGCACATGGACTGTGTACAGTCTGAACTTCCAATCTGAACTGCAGGGATGAACAATGTTCTCCAACCGGTGAACACTGTTTAAAAATCCATGACAACTGACCAGAAGCGACAACTGCCCATCTAACGCTGTTTTATATGGACTCAAGTTCTGTTGAATGTTCTGTGAACACCCCCTCCCCCTCCTCCAAACTACTTCCTTCCTCTTGCCTTGTGCGTACTGTCTGACTGGATTCCTCATTCTGTGATTGTGATCAGCTTGTCCCTTTGGGCTGACACATGTGGCAGACAGTGGGGATCACACCAATGATTCTGAGGGCATGACCTCTGAGAGCTCCCCTCCCCCTCAGTTCCACCTCCACTTTGTCGTGCCTCTGCCAGCATCTTTACCTGACATGGCCCTTTGCAGTCAGCATTACCTTACCTTCTCTTTACCACCACAGCCACAGGGCCAGGGGCACAACCACTATCAGACAGGTCAATGCAGAGCTGTGGTGAAGGCTGGAGTACAGCTCACCACCTGCACCATTCAGCTCAGTCCACTGACCAAGTCCCAAGCCTTCCTTGGCCAATTTTGCTTCCTCGCCCTCTTCCACTCCACTCCATCCCTCATCTCTTTTCCTTCCCCCTCCCTAAAACGGCACACGATTTACACACAAATACCTCATAAAAAATGCAACAATAATGAAAAAAAAATTACCATTATCATCTCAATTGCAGTCATATCATTAGTGCGATCTCAATTGCAGTCAGTACATTCTCAAAGAGGACAGACTACCAGTTTACTCCTATGTGAGAAAAAAAGGTCCACCCACTGACATAAAAACAACAAATACAAGTAAGTTCAAAATGAGTGAATTCCCAGTCAATCAACAAGAAGAGTGTGCTATTATTTCATGCTGACACGCACTGCTGCAGTCTCATGAGTCTGTGTCCCTGATGCCTGCCCCACTGACAGACCTTGGTGGTGTCCTGGTGTGACAGCACGATAGTTCTCCACACACAATGTCACAGTAACAGTCCTGAATGGCCTCCTCTCCCCTCAGTGAAAACCACAAGGAAGAAAGGAAAACACATCCAATGTTGTCGTCCACTCAGGGCATCAATATTTACAATTTACAAAAAGGAAACACTGAATAAAACCCTACATTTTCTGTTCAACATCTACATTCAATAATGACAACATCAACAAGTGGTGACAAACAAAGTACACGATGACCACTGACAGTGCTATTTTCACAGCCTCCATTCCACAGTGCACACATCATGTCCTGCCTTGCACTGTAGCAATCAGGAGAAGAAAACAACAACAACAACATGTATGTCCAGAACTTACTTTGACATAACAGGTTTCACCCGGCATATCATACACAGAGAGTCTGTGTAACATTCTCATCATGCATCCTTACTGCAGTCTATGATCTGAAACCTGTTCTTACACACTCCACTTATTTGACTCTCTTCACCTGATACATGGGTGTCCATTTCTTTACTCACTGGGAATCTGCAGCGTGAACCCATTGCTCTGTTTCCAAGTCCTTGTGATGGCATTCATTAAATCATACATTCATTTGCGAGGAAACTTTGTCTACCTGCATTTCTCCTCTCTGAAGGATGCTTTGTGAACACATGCACGGTTCGTATACGGCAAACAATTCAGTTTAGTTAGACTAGAGAAGTGTTGTTGTTGTTTTGGGGATTTTCCTTCATTTATCAGTTCTTTCTTAACAGTAATGATTTCTGTGTAATGAAACAACACTACTATCTTGTCAGTGAGTGAGGTTTAGATGTTGTGCAGGTAGGACAGATAGTGGGATGAAGGGCCAGGCTGACAGCCTCAGCCCAGGACAATGCTGATCAGCAACACAACATGCTAGACTGCAGGGAGTCTCAACAAATCAAAGCACAGCATCAGGTTAGTGTATCTGGAAGGGAACCCAAGAAAACCAGTTTGGTGAACAACAGCCTGAGAATACCGCGGGACACATGTCATGACGACACTGGGGGTCTTTGCTGCGCTGCAGACACTAGGACAGCGTCCCATCAACCCTGGAAACATTCTGGGGATTTCATGGCCAGCTGTCTCACACCATCACCACAACAACATCCACAGCAACATGAAGACCCTTGCCTTCCTATCACTCAAAAAGCAGGAAGCGGCAAAATGTAATGCCTTCAGTGTTCATACCGCCAGTCTTCCTTCAACAAAGCACAGTTGTAAAGACCCGCTCATGAATGCTACGTGCTTGTCCATGCTTAAATTGCTTAGATACAGGCAGACAAGTTTACATCAAAGTTCTCATGCACATAGAGGTCTGTATCCCATAGTCCACCCACACATATGGACAACCTGAGACGTCATTAAAAAGAAGAAAAATAACAATAACTATCCACACTAGTCAGTATTATTACCCATAATAGCATTGTGAGAGATGCCTCAAATTCCCTACCCCATCCCCTGAGTTCCACCATCACCAACATACAGTCATGTACATGATGCAAACTTCCTACGGTATTATCTTGTACTCATCATATCACTTCGGTCAGTGTTTGAGTGCTTGTGAGTGTACACATGTGTAAGTATGTATGTGTGTGTCTGTATGTGTGTGTAAATGTCTGTATGTGTGTGCATTTCCTCATCAGTTTTCTGACAGCTCGGTTTTCAGCTGGTAAGTTTCTTTCCCTATCAATCTGCACAGAAAACTCATATCACCAACTATGGCGTTTAATCAGGGCAAAGCAACTCAAGACGACTTGAAAAATCAGTAATGCCACCAGAAGGCCATGCTGCAGATGCTGTCTTCTGAAGACACTGAAATGATGTTGTGACACCCTGATCTACTCCTACTTCAGACCTTTCCAACCTTCCTTTGCCACAGAATAAACCACGCGCTGAACCAGCCTTCTGATTTCATTGGAAGAGAAAATGTGGCCTGTAAGAAGTCAGTTTGTTTTTCATCCATCTGCAATCTAAACTGCATCACTGTCAAACTTTTTTTTCTCACAGTTCACCTATTCTGGAAGAACACAGACTGACAGCCAGAACTTTCACTGGCAACTAACTGTCTGTGAGGGTACTTCCAGTCATGAAGCGAATAAGGGAATGACAATCTGTTGCAGAATCTCCTGTCACCCATGATGCACACTTCTCCACCTAGCTGCCTAGTCTACCTGACACAACCACTTCCATCTGCTGGCTACAACCCTGATTCGGAAAAAACCTGCTTAATTCACTACAACAGAACTGCTTACACGCTGGAAGGTACATCTCCATATTCATGAACAAAAGGGCTTCCCTGTCAATCCTCTGTCTTAAGCAGGCAAAGAGGTTGAATAAAGCAGTGTAAAGATGTGCAGCACAGTTCATTCACACATCTGCAGTCTAGTTTCGGTACTGCAGCCAATTTGACTCTGCACATGGCCCTCTCTGGGCTTCAAAAGGTCCTGTTAAAAAGAAAAGAAAATCAACACTTAATAATCGGCACAATACATCAGTCATTTGCTCCTGAGCCAACAAAAAAATCTCTCCCCCCACCCATGACGGAGCTATGCTGCGTGTTCCGTGTGGCTGAAAACGAAGCCTGTTGACAGCAGTGAGCCTGTCCTTGCTGCACGGTGAGGGATTCCTGGCCCAGCAGCTGACAAACCACACAGCACACCTGCTCCATGTCATGTTGCTTCCTGCCACCACTGACCTCATGCTGCCAGCGACCACCACCAGCCTGCCTCCCTGTGTGGGCTCACTGGTCATGGGCCTGGTGCTGCTCGTTGACAAAGTGGAGGTGGAAGTCGTTCTTGTCGGTGCAGATCTTGTGGCAGATGCTGCACTCCCAGGGGCTCTGCTCCCCATGCAGGGACTTGTGCAGGAAGTACATGCCCCGTTCCTCAAACAGGATCTTGCAGTGGTGGCAGCGGTAGATTTTGCCCTGAGATTCATAGTACACCAGCAGGTCGTTAAGCGAGGGCACATCCCCGGAGATGGTGACATCATTGTGCTGCGTGGTAGCATCCTGCCGCGTCTTGGGTCGGGCAATGGTGACCTGCAGCTCAGGGATGTCCTGGGAGCGCTGGATCATGCCCTGCAGCGTGGAGAAGAACTCCGACAGGTTGCTGGTCGAGTCCGCCGACGAACGCACAGAAGCGTTGGAGTGCGGAGGCAGAGGGGAGGGGGGAGGTCCGTTGATGCGGTTCTGCCGGGAGAACGCCTGGATTCCTGGAATGCTGCCAACTGAGGCGGCACGACGGCTGGGGGTGAGGAACTGGCCGGCGGCCTGGCGGGGGAAGGAGTGAGGCGCCATGCTGGAGGTGGGGGAGTCCCCCGTGTAAGAAGACAGGTCCTGGTGGGGGGAGGCCCGCGGACCCTCCTCTCTGTGAGACACAGAGTTGGACTGGAACCCTTCCCCACTGGAAAACAGGCCTCCTGCAACAGGCACCAACCCAGCCACACACACACAATGTATCCACACACACATGCACACACACACAAATATGTGAAAATCATAATGACAGAAGATTTATTCATAATTCATTTGTACTAATCACTTCTTTTGTTCAGAAAGCATTTAAGGTTTCCTTTCTGGAAGGGCAAACAAACATAATTAGACAAGGTAATAATCCTCAAAAAAACTTTCGGACATCATATGGCATTAACAATGATACTCAAATATTCACAAACATTAAGCATCCCGAAGTGTCATCATTTCATGTATCACATCTCATCATCCCTGGCCAATAGGTCTTAGGAGTGTCTCTGCATAACAGATTGTCAGTCATGTACTACAGAGTTACAGCTGCTGTGTGTCTATCCATCTGGGCATTTCAACAGCCAATGGAGAAATACAACATGATGCCTCCAGAGATCATCTCCAGGCATCCAACTGCATGCTGGGGAATGTCCACGTTTTTCGTGAACTATGGGATCTCTATTGCCTCTATTCATCTTTAAAGAATTTTTATGCAGTCACATTTCCTTGGAATCATTTTTGATTTGATAGGATAACATTTTAACACACGCCCTGCAAGCATACCAGACATGCCCACACCAAAACCTTCCATCAGGAACAGAGGATGTAAAAACCAGAAAGACACTGAAATTTTCATGAATTTTCTGGAGCACAGTATATTCTTACATACAAGATACTTTGTAGATGTACATGTATGTGTGTTTGAAAACTCACATTATCAAAGCCACCATGACTGACCGAGAATCACAGCATTCTAACTTACTGATTGTGCACAATCCAAAGTTTTCCAATTTCTGTCTGTGTTGTAAGCATGGCTACTGTGTATTGCCTTAGTTTCTAAAGGATACCTCCTTGATGTAACTGAAAACCTGAAGGTCCAGTACTGCTGGTTGGCTGTTGGTTGGTTTTTTAAGGTAGGTTCACTGTCCAGCTTCTTCTTCAGCCTACATATTCTGATTAGCTTGCAATTACTATCTATAAGCTCGATGATTTGCTTGCTACAGTTATCTATCTGCTCGATGATTTGCTTGCTACAGCTATCGATCTGCTCGATGATTTGCTTGCAATTACTATCTATCTGCTTGGTGATTTGCTTGCTACAGCTATCGATCTGCTCGATGATTGGCATGCTATAGCTATCTATCTGCTTGGTGATTAGCTTGCGATAGCTATCTATCTATTTGGTGATTTGCTTGCAATAGCTACCCATCTGCTTGGTGATTTGCTTGCTATAGCTAGGTGTCTGCCCTGTGATTTGCTAGCTATAGCTAGCTATTTTGTTGGTGATTTGCTTGCTATAGCTACCTATCTGCTTGGTGATTTGCTTGCTATAGCTATCTACCTGCTTGGCAATTAACTTGCTATAACCAGGTATCTGCTCTTTGATTTGCTAGCTATAGCTAGCTATCTTGTCGGTGATTTGCTTGCTATAGCTACCTATCTATCTGGTGATTTGCTTGCTGTAGCTACCTATCTGCTTGGTGATTTGCTTGCTATAGCTATGTGTCTGCCCTGTGATTTGCTAGCTATAACTAGCTATCTTGTTGGTGATTTGCTTGCTACAGCTACCTATCTGCTTGGTGATTTGCTTGCTATAGCTATCTATCTGCTTGGCGATTAACTTGCTATAACCAGGTATCTGCCCTTTGATTTGCTAGCTATAGCTAGCTGTCTTGTTAGTGATTTGCTAGCTATAGCTAGCTATCTTGTTGGTGATTTGCAAGCTATAGTTAACTATCTGCTTGGTGATTTGCTTGCTATAGCTAGCTATCTCCTTGGTGATTTGCTAGCTATAGGTATCTGCTTGGTGATTTGCTTGCAATTGCTAGCTATCTGCTTGGTGATTTGCTTGGTTATAGCTAGCTATCTGCTCAGTGATTTGCTTGGTATAGCTAGCTATCTATTTGGTGATTTGCATGCTACAGTTAGATATCTGCTCAGTGATTTCTTTTAACTTCGCCTCAGTTTGGTCTCTTCCATAGCTGGTCACTGACTGATGAGCATGAGCAGTGTCAGGGTTTCATTCACATCACATACAAATGGGAAAATTTCGCACACTGAAATCGAAAACCACACACACAAGCAAAGCAAAAGGACATGAACATGTAGAGAAAATTAATCAGAGGATGTGAACATCAATTTTACAGCCAGGGGTCTCATCACAGATGACAATTTCAATCAGAGAACTGAAAAGGATGATCAAGTGTTAGCTAAACACGCACACTTCTGTGAAGAGTGCATTACCTTTACGAATCTCTGTTCATCTATGCCAATCACCACTTTTACATATCTCTGTTAATCAAGGCCAATCAGCACCTTTACATATCTCTGTTCATCAAGGCCAATCAACAAAAGCCTTACATCTAGTTTGTTGGAAGCAAAGTTCTGATTGGTTCCTGCCATTCACTTTCCTTCAGCATCAGGGTAAAATGCTAAGAAATGAAAATAGGGCAGACTACTGCAATGGTGGCAAAAATAACCGAAACAAAGCAGAATGCTTTGTCGAAACCAGAAAAAAAAGACTAAAAAACAAAATGCCAGTGCTGACTCAATGTCAACAGAGGAGACCCACAAGGTTTTTCACATCAATATGTGACGGACTTTCAGCGGCTAACATTGCACTCTACAAACTTGACATTGTGCAAAATGTACACTCATCAGAAAGCTTGCACTGTTTTTGCCACAGTAGGATTGGGAAACTTTCACTGATCAGCACTTGTCTGCCATCAAATAGTCCAAGAAATATTGACTGTCTGTGTGTGTCAAAATGAGATCAATGCCAGTTATCAACAAATTCACTGTTTCCCATGACCAGTTAACTATTCAGCTCCATACTCCGACAATGATCGACACAGCCCAGTTCATCTTATAATTTTTTTTCTTTTTAATCTGAATTAAACAGTGACATGTATTGACCAAATGCACACATACATATATACAATTATGATAAATCTCATTAATGGAAGTTGCATTTTAGGCACAAAATGGCATGATCTTTTGCTGATGAAAACCTCCAGTATATTCTTGTTCAAGGTATGAAACCCGGCCGACCCCTCCCTCCAAATCCAGTGACAACCCTGGCATTTTTAATGAGGTGAAACCCTAACAGTGTTTGAGTTACAGCAACCTGCCAGCCATCATATTGTCCATCTGTGAAAAAAGGTGTTCCTGTTCCATTTCAGGGAGTTCTCTCCCCTCTTCCTCCTCCAATCCCAGTAACAAACAGTCAGCAACCACGATACCTGGAAAGGCCATTGACTGCGTTTTTCTATCCTAGACATGGCTCTCCCCCGACAGCAGGCTTCACTACCTGACACACAATGCCATGAATTTGTCTTTTGGATCTAAATCCCATGTATCCCCGGACGGCAGAATGAACTGTAACGCCATGAATTCTGTCTTGTGGATCTGAATCCAGTGTATCACCCGATGGTAGAATGAACCGTAATGAATTCTCCCTTGTGGACCTGAATCCCCTGTATCCCCGGAGAGTAGAATGAGCTGTAATGCCATGAATTCTGTCTTTGGGACATGAATCCTGTGTATCCCTGGACAGTAGAATGAGCCGTAATGCCATGAATTCTGTCTTTGGGTCATGAATCCTGTGTATCCTTCACAGTAGAATGAGCTGTAATGCCTTGAATTCTCTCTTGTGGACCTGAATCCTACACAGTTGAATATGTAATGCCACAAATTATTTTTTGGACCTAAATCCTGTGTATCCCTCAGAGTAGAATGGAGGGATACACAGTTGAATGAGATGTCATGCCATGAATTATTTTTTTGGACCTAAATCCTGTGTATCCCTCAGAGAAGAATGGAGGGATACACAGTAGAATGAGATGTGAAGCCATGAATTCTGTTGGTTTTTTTATGCCTAAATCCTGTGTAACCCTCACAGTAGAATGAGCTATAATGCCATGAATTTTATCTTGTGGACCTAAATCCTGTGTATCCTTCACAGAAGAATGAGCTGTAATGCCTTGAATTCTCTCTTGTGGACCTGAATCCTACGTTTCCCCGGACAGTAGAATGAGCTGTAAAGCCATGAATTTTGTGTTTTTGGACCTAAATCCTCTATATCCCTCACAGTAGAATGGAGGGATACACAGTTGAATGAGATGTAATGCCATAAATTCTGTTGTTGTTTTTTTTACCTAAATCCTGTGTATCCCTCAGAGTAGAATAGAGGGATACACAGTTGAATGAGATGTAATGCCACAAATTATTTTTTTGGACCTAAATCCTGTGTATCCCTCAGAGTAGAATGGAGGGATACACAGTTGAATGAGATGTAATGCCATGAATTATTTTTTTGGACCTAAATCCTGTGTATCCCTCAGAGAAGAATGGAGGGATACACAGTAGAATGAGATGTAAAGCCATGAATTCTGTTGGGTTTTTTTTATGCCTAAATCCTGTGTAACCCTCACAGTAGAATGGACAGATACACAGTAGAATGAGATGTAATGCTATGAATTCTGCTGTTGTTTTTTTTCACCTAAATCCTGTATATCCCTCACAGTAAAATGAGATGTAATGCCATGAATTGTTTTGTTTTGTGTTTTTTGTTTTTGTACCGAAATCCTGTGTATCCGTCACAGCAGAATGAGCAGTAATGAGATAAATTCTCTCTTGTGGACCTAAATCCCATGTGTCCCTCACAGTGGAATGAGCTGTAATGCCATGAATTGTGTCTTCTGGACCTGAATCCCATGTATCTCCCATAAATTGTCTTTAGGACCTGCATTCAGTCAAGTGGTGGCATTCAGTCTGGGTAACAATGAAAGATGTGATCACATACTGATCTGTAACGGGCACTGCTACTTGCAGATAACATCTGTAACGGGCACTGCTACTTGCAGATAGCATCTGTGAACTGATGAAGATTAAAAGTCCACATCGGCAGTGCAAAGTGCAGGTAACAAAACACAGCAGTAAACTGTGAGTCTTCAGTTCTGAACTTGCATGATTTTGCAGATTTCAATGAACAGTTTAAACATAAACTCGTAAATGAAACAGTAAACATTGTGTATCTTGCCCATGTATATGGTATTTCTGAATGAAATGAAGATGACAAACAAACAAAACAAAACAAAACAAAAGCCCTATTCATGCTTACTTTTCAACATCTGTTCATGTAAATAAAACAAAATAAAAAAGATCTTCATAACTATGAAGGTCAAAGTTCAGTGTGTAGCAAAAAGACTGATTAGTCCTGTGGAAATTTTGTGCCACGATGCACACTCCACACTTCCCTCAATTTCCATGAGGCAGACCACTTGCCACACAGCTAAACTGCTGTCAACCACACCCACTGCAGATCACAGGACCAAGAGCAGCATCATGGCAAAATGCAGAATTACTCTCATTCATCTTACCTGGTTGAACCTTGACAATTCAACATAGCCTGAGAAAACTGAATGAGGCCATCCACTCATGTTTTAACACCCAGTGGAAGAACAAAGGATGATGTATTCAACACTATCTCCAGCTAGATACGAGTCTGAAATGGATCATTTCATGTACTAGAGGATCCCGTAACAGACACAGGGTCTAGTTCACATTCACTCAGGTCACATCATGTTAGCGGACATGTGGAAGTTTTGAAATACATGTACACACTGAAGATCAATTTGAATCCCTGTTTGACACATCGTCAGTTTGTCAGCATCCCAACAAGCCTCTCCTACAATGTCTAAATGTTTCTTCTCATCCCTCCCCCCGTCCACCTTCTTTCAGTACAATCTCTTGACTTCCTGATTCACAATAGTAGCTTCCTAACAAAATAAAAAATAAAATTACATTCTTTCTTTCACCAGCTCTCTCTTGTGACCTCCCCTATGTTTTCCTTCAATCGTGATTGCCACACATCATCAATATTCAAAGCCAATGACCTCTCAGACACCACACATCATCAATATTCAGAATTCGCGACCTTTCAAAAACCACACAAGACACGTACATGCAGCAATGCCACCTCTCTAGAACAAATACAAGCCACAAGCGTGTGCTTCTTCAATTGTGACAACACCGCAAAAGCAATTCTTAATGTTCACTTTCAAATAAGTTGTTGCATTGTATCCTCAAAACTGCAAGCATTTCATTTACTGAACTATCCAAGACTGGTCTGTTGACAATCAGGCAATACAACTGTAATGTTTACAAGAAAAAAAAAAAAGAGAAACAAAAAGCACTTGCACTACTAGAGGAGGGACTAAATGTGAAAAACAGTGAACTGTCAATCCAGTCCAAGACCCTACAAGGCACTGTGCACTGCCCAGTCATGTCTCCTGGCTTCAAAGCCCCTGCAAATTAGGTAGGAACTCCAACGACTACCTCACAATGAAATCAGCTGGTACCCTTGCCCACTCTTTGTGCACATCACTGACCTTCTGTTATTGTAATTCTTTCTGGATGTCCATATCTTCTGTATTTTTTCTTCAAAACAAAAGCAGATGGTGTTTTTAGTTTTACCTTCCTAAAACTTCCTCATCCTTTATTCTCTATCTCCCCAGTGTTGCAGATCGCATGCGACTGAATGTAAATCAGGTAAAATTGTTTTGTTCTTTTTTTTTATTCACACAAAGAACCTTGTATAAAAGGGTGTATTCATGTAAGCTGCCTTGATTGCGGACACAAAGAAATGCAATGAAAATTCAGCTAAAGGTCTCCTTCCATGAACCTGAACTCTGATGTGGGTACAGCTTTTTGTTGTTTCACACATGACCATACATCACATGCGCCTGCCATAGCATTGCTCACCCCGAGGTCAGTGTTGACCCCTTTACTGTTGCGCCGGCAGAGCTCAGCCACCCTGTCACTTAGTTTACCTTCAGTACAAAGACTACCACACACTATTTGGACACTATGACCCAGCACCACAAGGAATACCATCATGTGTTGAGCAGCTGGATATTTCTGATCTTCCTGAGGGGCATGAAAAACCCTGTCCTTGTAGGAGAATGAAATCAATCAGTGAGGGTATCGATACCACTGCTTAAAAAAAAAAAAAAAAAAAAGATCTGCAACACTGTCTCCCTCATTTTAAGTTTAATCCCTTCAATTTCAAATTGTAAATTATCATATTCTTTCACACATTTCTCCTTCCTCCCAGTCCCTTTTGTCTCCCCTCCCCTGACCCTGTCTACCATTTTCTTTGAATCATTTATTCAAATCAAAACAGCATTCTCTCTCAATCAGTCTCTTTTGCTTGCACACCCTTTCACTCTCTCTCGCTCCATACCCTCCCTGCCTTTCCCTCTCCCTCCCCCTGAGCCCACACCTGCCGGGAGGGGAGAGTCTGTGGTGGAGAACGGAGGTGAGGACAGACTGGCCGAGGGGCTCATAGGAGGGAGGGCGCCATGGGAGTTGGGCGCTAAATTGGGCGACATAGGCTCAGCTTTGACGGGCTGACTTTTCGAGGCCAGCTGGGAGCAAATGGTGTCGATCTTCCTCATTGCCTCACTCTCCAGGTTCAAGGCCAAGGCTGCAAAACGGACAGAAAGGACCAAGGCTGTCACACACGGAGTTTGTTATAGACACATTCAAGCAAGCACCACAGATGGAATGCCTGGCCTCTCCAGAATCTCATCAAAAGACACCAAAGGTTGGCCACACTCCACTTACATTAACCATGAACTTTCATTATATTTCTGGCACTAAACACTGAGGTACAATTACACATGGCCAGATAGAACTACTTGTTTCCCAAGAATCTGACAGAAAAAACACAAAGACCAGAGGTTATGGACAGCTGCATTCCTATAACATTGAATAATAAATTTCACTATCAACTGTTCATGCTGATGGTTGCTAATTCCTCTGAGTAGTGCCTCACCCCTCTCCCCCCCATCTCCAGATGTTGTGCTCATGTTTTGTGGTCCAGTGTAGGGCTGTACAACTTCACTAATCCACAAGCAGGTCAAACCATGTCAACACTCTTCTTTCCTGTCCTCAAGCCAGTTTTCATATGTAGTCATACAGGACAGCCTTTAATCTTGAGAGAGAGACACACACACATACACACTTGCACATTATTTTAATTTTTCTCTATCGCACATTCCCATGATTTAACAGACGTCGTGCAGCATGCACACAGATAGGCCTCCACACTTAACCAAAATTACCTTTGATCACATCGTGTTACGTGTGTGACATCGCAAAGTCATTTAAGAAAACAATACAAAAGAACTTTCCCCATCACATTTAAAACAAAATGTGTCAACCTGTCGTTACGTTTAGAAAAATATGCACAGGTTGAGATGTCAAAATCATTCACTGTCTTTGAAAACCAATGCTGATTACCAGATCTACTAACTTCACACTGCGACCAATCTACAACCAAGTGCGGGCCTGACTTTTCTAAGCCTGATCAAGAAGAGCCTGGGAGTATGAGGCCGGTATAACTGGACTGAGCTAGGGCAAAACACCAGGAAAAAAATAAATGACACCTCACACTACTATACAGCAAATATGCAATTATTTTGTTGTCCTTTTATGAAAAAGCACAATGGTATTGTCTTTCACTGGGTAAGCAGAGTCTCCACTGAAATTGTTTGGAAGAGTCTCTAAAGTTCCACTTTCAAAGGGTGATGCTAACTGCACTTCGACAGTATCACTTTCACTGGGTCCGATCTGCCACACATCAGACAGTACTTTCTGCCCTGTGAAGGCGCACAGTGAACAGCAACAACTGCAACACCAGGGGGCATGCAAACAGGGTTAGAGTTCCAGCCTACGTCAGCCCCCTTTCTTGTGAGAGACAGCCAGGGTCAATAGGTGGGCAAAGTGACACACTGTGTTGGCAGTGAAACAGGCCTGCACTGAAGTCTCAAAAGTCCTGCCACAGACTTCACTATAAGGTTGAAGAAGTTAGGAACATTTAACAGTGTTTGCCTAGCTATCCGCTCTTTGACGTTACCCACCGTTTGTCTGCTTTCTCTGTATACTGTATAGCACCTTTTTCTTGACCGACTTCCCTTCATCTATGATGCCTACCTAACACACAGTGCCTGGAGGCAGAGACCCTGCTGAGGGTCAGTGAAGACCATGTCATTCTACTTGATAAAGACTCTCTTTCTCAGTTTCTGGCGTGGTATTTTCTGTATTGATCACAGTACACTTCTTTCTTATCTTGACCATACAATAGTACAACAGAACCAATTTCACACATGAAAGAAGTAAGGAACAGAAAAGAGAGAGAAAAAAAAAAACCAAGTGAGATTTTTCAGACATAACACTTTCTTCAGAAGACAGTGGTGTGAGTGAGTGTGTGTATGCGCGCGTGCGTGTGTGTGTGCAGCCACACATGCGTGTGTGTTTGCATGTCCGTGGCTTTTATTAAACAAAATATCCAACCACAGATTGTCACTAAATGTGGAATAAATCTTGCTGCATGCAATGAAACAAAAATGCTAAATGAAACACTCAACAGGGCACGGAACAGAAATGCTATAAAGTAAAACACACAATATACCATGAAACTGGGCCTCTTTTAAATCAGACAGACTGTACCAAAGTAAGCAATAACACTTCACATGAAACAGACGGCAGGCCATGAAGCATCCTTTACAGAATGAAATACACACAGGGCAATGAATGGAGCTGCCACATGATACACAGTGTAGGCCATGAAATGGGAAATACTGAAATAATGAAGCAGAGTAGCTCTAGGAAGCTGACTGCAAACCATGAAGTGTCCATTCTAAAGGAAGCAGGCAACAGGCCACAAACTGTACAGGCTAAACGAAGCAAAGTGCAGGCAGTGTAAGGCATGCGCAACACCATGCAGGCTCCTGAACAGTTAATACACTGTACAGACTTTCCCAAACACTCTCCCCTTTCAGGCTGTAGGTCAACGTTAGTTCTGCTCACACTACATTTCCTTCAACATTGCTGGATGTTTCTCTTCATTGCAATCATCGGCCCCATGCACCTGGCTGTCCAAATCAACACTGTCCAAAACCTTGGTTCTCAGGTGTAAATGCTTAGTTCTGTCTAACCGTTCTCCTCGCAACTAAAAAAGTCACATTTGTTAGAATACAATGGGCTTGCCTGTCAGAACTACATGAAAGTGTGCAATATAAACTGAGCAAGAATCAATACGCCTGAATCGATCAAAAGAGCTGTGTGCTTTGAGTCATGGGCTTGTGGCATGCCCACCCTCTAGATCAGCCATTAGCACAAAGAATGCCAGACTAGGACCAATCAAGACGGTGTTCAAAGCAAAGCGGCACAATCTTTTTTCACTCATGGAAGCTTTCACACAGGCTGAGTGCATTTCCTGATTAACCCCATTTTACCAGCTTTAAACTGTTCAGATTGTGAACTGCTCAGGCTTTCAACTGTTCTTAATCAGTAATACTTAATTTCATTTCCTTGTTCACAGAAAAAAAGAGAGAGAGAGAGAGAGAGAGAGAGAGAGAGAGAGACAGAGAGAGAGAGAGAGAGAGAGAGAGAGAGACAGACAGAGAGAGGGAGAGGGGAGACAGAGAGAGACAGAGAGAGACAGACATGCAGGCAGGCAAACAGGCACATGGATGGGCAGACAGAGAAAAGAAAAAAACAATTCCGAGAGGTGTGACAAAAGAAAGTCATCTATAGGCCTTTTATTGTGACAGCTGTGATTCGTACAGCCTTGTAACAGAAAGCCATGATTCTAACAGTTGTCATTCAAATATCTGTGCTGTATCCCACTTGGCCATGTGCCTCTTTCTGCCTTTTGACTGCTATTTGAGAGAGAGAGAGAGAGAGAGAGAGAGAGAGAGAGAGAGAGAGAGAGAGAGAGAATGTATGTGGGATGTGTGAGAGTGCATGCAAGTTACACATGCTTGTACATGAACACATGGGCATGTGTGTGTGAACATTAAGTCTATTTGTGCACACATATGTATATTTTCAAGGAAAAAGTGACTTTACTTCATTCAGCCAGTAGACTACTGTAGCATTACAATTAACCCCTTCCTCTCCATTCCTGCAGATCAGCATTCCACACCCCTGACAAAATACAAAACATTCTCTCCATTTTGGGGGCCCCGCATGAACAATACCTGATGTCTTAGTTTTCAGGACCCCTGTGAGAGAGACCTCCCAACACAGTGACAAACTCCATGGCCAGCCCTCCTGAGGAAGGCAACAGGCGGTGACGCCAGTTCTTACCTGATGATGCTGCCGAGTTCCCCGGGGTACCAGCCATGTTGAGAGGAACCTGCGTGGGCAAGTCCGGTCCCCTGTGGACACAGTGTTCAGGTTTACTGTGAGAACAGTGCACTTTATAAGTGAACCAGTCCCGGCTGTGGACAGGAACCCCTGTGGGCATGGGGGGTTCTCTGTGGACACAGTGTTCAGGTTTACTGTGAGAACAGTGGACAGGAACCCCTGTGGGCATGGGGGGTTCTCTGTGGACACAGTGTTCAGGTTTACTGTGAGAACAGTGCACTTTATAAGTGAACCAGTCCCGGCTGTGGACAGGAACCCCTGTGGGCATGGGGGGTTCTCTGTGGACACAGTGTTCAGGTTTACTGTGAGAACAGTGCACTTTATAAGTGAACCAGTCCCGGCTACGGACAGGAACCCCTGTGGGCATGGGGGGTTCTCTGTGGACACAGTGTTCAAGGTTACTGTGAGAACAGTGGACAAGAACCCCTGTGGGCATGGGGGTCCTTTGTGGACACAGTGTTCAGGTCTACTGTGTGAACAGTGGACAGGAACCCCTGTGGGCGTGGGGGGTTCTCTGTGGACACAGTGTGGAGGTTTACTGTGAGAACAGTGGACAGGAACCCCTGTGGGCATGGGGGGTCCTCTGTGCACACAGTGCTCAGGTTTACTACGAGAACAATGCACTTACCAGTGAACCAGTCCTGGCTATGGACAGGAACCCTGTGCACACAGTGTTCAGGTTTACTATGAGAGCAATGCACTTACCAGTGAACAAGTCCTGGCTATGGACAGGAACCCTGTGCACACAGTGTTCAAGTTTACTATGAGAGCAATGCACTTACTAGTGAACCAGTCCTGGCTATAGACAGGAACCCGTGCGGGCATGAAATATTGATAGCCTCTCAGATAACAGTTCTGCTATAAGTAATATTGATGGCCTCTCAGAGAGTAGTTCTCCTATATGAAGTATGAATGGCCTCTCAGATAGTAGTTCTCCTATATGAAATATTGATGGCCTCTCAGATAGTAGTTCTCCTATATGAAATATTGATGGCCTCTCAGAGAGTAGTTCTCCTATGTGAAATATGGACGGCCTCTCAGAGAGTAGTTCTCCTATATGAAATATTGATGGCCTCTCAGAGAGTAGTTCTCCTATATCAGTATATGAAATATTGATGGCCTCTCAGAGAGTAGTTCTCCTATATGAAATATTGATAGCCTCTCAGAGAGTAGTTCTCCTATATGAAATATTGATGGCCTCTCAGAGAGTAGTTCTATATTTAATACTGATGACCCCTAATATCATAGTTTTTCTAGATGAAATACTGATGACCTGTCAGATACTAGTTCTTCTATATGAAATATTGATGACTTCTCAGATAGCAATTCTTCTATATGAAATATTGATGGCCTCTCAGATAGTAGTTCTACTATACAAATATTGATGACCTCTCATATAGCAGTTCTTCTATATGAAATAGTAATAACCTCTCAGATAGTAGGTCTTCTAGATGAAATATTGATGGCCTCTCAGATAGTGGTTCTTCTAGAAATACTGATGACATCTCAGATAGCAGTTCTTCTATATGAAATAGTAATAACCTCTCAGATAGTAGGTCTTCTATATGAAATATTGATGACCTCTCAGATAGTGGTTCTTCTAGAAATATTGATGACATCTCAGATAGCAGTTCTTCTATATGAAATAGTGATGACCTCTCAGATAGCAGTTCTTCAATATGAAATATTGATGACCTCTCAGATAGCAGTTCTTCTATATAATATATTGATGACCTCTCAGATAGTAGTACTTCTAGAAATACTGATGACCTCTCAGATAGTAGTACTTCTAGAAATATTGATGACCTCTCAGATTTCAGTTCTTCTAGTTGAAATACTGATGACCCCTCAAACAGTAGTTCTATATGAATCAGTGATGACACCTCAGACAGCATATTCAGAGTAAGGTGACCCCAATGTGAGGGGTTGATGTGGACGTGCAACATGACCACAGCACAGGTCAGTGACCGCACAGGTCAGTCCACATCAACAAGTCACATTACATTACATGGGCATCAACCTGCATCCGCTCTTAAATTGTCATACAAACTAACCACTATTCAGACTTGCATGTTTGTTTGTTTTTCTTTGTAAGTAAATTGTTTTTGAAACAGCATTCTATTTTCTCTATCACTGTAAAAGTTCTGGAAATTGGGTCGACTTTGCTCAAAACATGTTGATAAAGAAGCGGTCAAAGAATGAGGAGTGCCTTTCCATGTGTGTTGTGGTGTGTGGTCCAAATGATGGTGCTGTACTGCCCACTGACCTGAAGTCCCCGCCCAGGTGACTGAAGCGGCTGCGGGTGTTGAAGGTCTGCAAAGTGTGGCTCTCCTTCAGGTGGTTATTCAGGGTCTCCACGTTGCTGGCATGGAAGTTGCACAGGTTGCAGGACAGCACGTTGGACGTCGGGTGCAGCTTCAGGTGCCGCTGCAGCTGGTCTGCCCGGTCAAACCGCTTGTTGCACACCTGCCGCACCAACCATACAGAGAGAGACACAGAGTGAGATGGAGGCAGAGACAAAGCAGGAGACCAGATTCCATCAATGTCTGGGAGTTGGTCTGCCCAGTCAAACAGCTTGTTGCACACCTGGCACCAACTGCACAGAGAGAAAAACAGAGTGAGGGGGAGGCAGAGACAGAGCAGGAGACTAGATTCCATCAATGTCTGTGATCAATACAGTAACGCTGCAGTTTGTCCGCCCAGTCAAACCGCTTGTTGCACACCTGCCACACCAACAACACAGAGAGAGACACAGAGTGAGGGGGAGCAGAGACAGAGCAGGAGACTAGATTCCATCAATGTCTGGTATCATATTGCTGCAGCTGGTCAGCTTGGTCAAACCGCTTGTTGCACACCTGCCGCTCCAGACAGAAACAGAGTAAGGGAGAGGCAGACATGGCAGGAGACTAGCTTCCATCAATGTCTGGGATCAGTGTCACCAGGATTCTCTTTCCAAACACCATGAGGCCAGTTACAAAGTAAGCGCTTTGTTTGGGTTTCATTTCCAAATGAAATGTAAGGGGGAAATGTGTTGATATTAAAAGCCAACAAACCACTGGAATTTTTTGCAATTCAGAATTAATCTTCATAAAAAAAAATTACCTCTTAAAAGACATGATAACTAATCGAAAGGAAAAGCATAATTTTTTTCATCTGAACAAAATATTTTCCCAATTTCCAGTTCTCCTCCTCTAAGTCTCCATGGCTTTTTTTTTTCTTGACACATTCTTCCCTATGTGCAATGTCTATCTGAATGTGGGGAGCAACTTTTAGGCTTTTGGGAGTGCTTCTTTCCAACAGGTAACCAGGAGCCTGTGCAAACCAGAATCAAATTCTTTCTAAAACTCCCTTCTCCTTTAACATAAGTCTGTCATTTACAGCAATCTATGTATACTACGTATTACTAGGACAAGTGCTGTTGTTTTTCAAGTATGATTTATTGCATTTCTGAAACTTCAGGGCATCAGGGTCTGTATTTATAATAATTTTCCTCCCTTTTCTCTCCATTTTTGACCCACATCTGTTACCTATGGGTGTATGTTACTGTTACCATACAGTTAACGTCCGTCTGCGTGACCATGCATTTTCAAGCGTGTGGCCTTGTGTATGTGCATTTGTCTGTGGCAAACTTTAGCACTGCCATTTTAGAGTCATCAAACTTGGTAGAATGATCAATATTATTAAGACCTTTAATCCCCTGCAAGGAGGTGTACCTAAAATGGCTATAAATCTGTGATTAACAATTTCAATTTTATCTTTTTTTTTCAGTATTACAAAGCTGAAATGTTCTTAGGCACTTTGATCACTTGCTATAATTGCTTTAGACATTGATAAAAGACATGTTAAATAATATTATATGGAACTATCACAACAACCATGCAGATATATTCTGTCAAGATACGACCAATTGATGTCATTTCTACACAGCTGAAGTGGAGAGTTAAACAAATGTATTACAAAAACAGAGAACTTCGACAGACCAAATACACATTCAGCCACATATAGCTATATACAATATGAACTGAAGAAGTGAAGCACTGAAGGCACATCTGAAACAATTTTTCTATATACAATATGAACTGAGAAGTGAAGCATTGACGGCACATCTGAAACAATTTTTCTCATTTCAAGAAGAACAGATCTTCACAAAAACTGTAGTTCAAGTCTTACTATAAATTTTGTACTTTTGCCAAAATGATATTTAACACTCTTCTATCGAAATTTCCAAACTGGTGCCTCAAACACAGAAATACATCATGAGTGTTGCATCAAAATTAAGTTTATGCATGATGTGCATTTTGAATGTGTACTCAATTTGCTGGTTAAAAAAAAAGAGGAAAATGTTGAGTGATTCTGACACTAACAATGTGAATCAACACACACATGCACCTGCAGGCACTCCAGTCCAGAAGAACTCACCTCACAGTGGTAGGGCTTCATATGCAGCAGACGATGCTGAAAGAGGTTGGACCTGGCAGCAAAACGCTTGTCACACAGATTGCAGGAATAGGGCTTAATGCCAAAGTGGATGTTCTGATGCTCCAGCAAAATGTTCTTGTAGCCAAAGCGCCGGTGGCAGATGTTACACTCAAATGGCTTCTTCTTCTCATGAGTCAGCTGAATGTGTCGTGTGATGGCTGCCTTGGAAGCCACCGTCTTGCCACACAAGGAGCACACGTAGTTGTCCCCTTGACGCATGTAGGAGATGGACAAGGTGGCCCCTCCGCTGCCCATGTCACTGGTCTCTACCACCCCGCTGCCCCCAAACACCGGGGAAGGCTGGGGCGTGGAAGGCCCGCTCTGGCCCGGCGAGCCCAGTCCTTGCAGGGCGTTGGTGCTGCCCCCTGGGCTCTGCCCCGTGGATGAGTACCGGGCATGATGGGCAGCGGCGGCAGCCAGGCCAGTCAGCGCAGAGTGTGACAGGAAGCTGTCTTGAGGGGACTGGCTGACGTAGTCGCTGGCATTGCTGACGCGGTTCATGTAGGAGGGGGAAGTCAGCCCACCGTGGCCATCAGAAGACGGGGACAGCATGTCATTGGCTTCGTTCAGCGAGGTGTGAGGAAGCATCATGGCGCTGATGTCTTTGTCTCCCATGCCGCCATCCGTGTTGTGTGTTCCCATGTAGTCCGCCATGCTGGCTGCCCGTCAGTTCTGAAACAGATTTCAACACTTTTCTTTTCTTAACAACTTTTAATTGTTCCATTTCTGACTGTGTACTGAAACCACCACAGAATCCTAACAGGTTTCAACACAGGTTTCAACACTTTTCTTTTCTTTTATCAGCACCTTTTATTTGATCCACTTTTGACAGTGTACTGAAACCAACATGGAATTCAAACATTAATCATTTTCAGAGATAAACTCTGTTATTACAGTTTAGACATGTCATGTTACATATGGCGAATAAACTTTTCTCAAAATGTGAAACATGAACAAACATGAAATCAGAAAAACAGTACAAAAAACCCCTGTGGAAAATAAGGTATTTTCATTTGCTTTCATTTTCTTTTTTTGGTTGATTTGTTTTGTTTGTTCGTTTACTTGTTTAGGGTTATTATGTAATTTTTCCCAAGTAACCCACATTTTAATGTAAAAAATATGGCTGTTCTGGAACAGTAGGCATATCATTGTGACATATTGTGGGTACAGCCTGAACAAACAGAACATGAACATCTGCTAACCCCAGCATTCCTGGTAACGATGGTGAACCCTAGGGGGGGGGGGGGGGGGTCCACTGTGAGGAAAACCATGATTATATCAACCTTCCTGCAGTACAACATTCAAGATAATGATGGTGAACCCTACGGGGGATTCAATGCAAGGAGCACCATGACTGAATCAACCTTCTGGCAATACAACATTCAAGATAATGATGGTGAACCCTATGGGGGATTCAATGCAAAGGACACCATGATTATATCAGTCTTTTGACAGTACACCATTCAAGATAATGACGGTGAACCCTAAGCAGGATTCAATGCAAAGGACACCATGATTATATCAGTCTTTTGACAGAACAACATTTAAGATAATGATGGTGAACCCAAAGGGGGATTCAATGCAAAGGACACCATGATTATATCAGTCTTTCTGCAGTGGTTCTAAAGGACTTCCACGCCACTCTCCAACAAGCTGTTGCCTCACGCCATGCTGACTTCACCCTGAGCTTTCTGATGACAGACCTTTGAAGACTCCACCACTGACAGCTGCTGCATGGGTTCTCTCTCACTATGGCCAGCTGTTGCACTTCAGTTAAATATGGCCATCTGCTGCACTTCAGTTTGATACAAGACAGTCGTAGTCAGAGAGAATGATGCACACTTGTCTCCCCCTTTTTTCTTTAGCTTGTGGTACAACACTGACAGGATATGTGCATCGCTAATAACCTTCTCAAGTCAAACTCTGGATCATCAGGGGACACAGAGGCAAATTTGACCTATATAAGAAAGCACTTACATTCCCCAAAGCTTCAACTAATCAATAAGGTTCATGTCAAAAGCACATCTGCTGCTACGTTTAATAATATTTAATAAATCTTTTCTAAAAATGATCCCAAATCACACATCTTGTACCAAAATTTTGAAATACTAAACTTTTTTTAAAATGTCTAATATCTGGATTATTTTACAAATAAGGAAATTCCTGAAAATGTAGGGATGATGGGCAAGTTTAAATATGCAAGTCTTCAGGGCCCATAACTCACTGCAGTCCAAATGTTTCTGTCAACAAACTTCTTTTCAACCAACCACAGTAGGGCTGAGATTAGCATCAGGGGTTGCAGGCCAGGAGGTGGTGGGAGTTCTGTCCCATGCATACATTTGTGGGAATTTTACATCCCACGCAGCTTCTAGTCACAGTGGCTGTGTGTGCTATGAAATGAAATGAGGAGACTGGCATGACACAGCTGAAGCTCTTCCACTTCATGGATTCACCCTGGAAAGTGTTGCTCAAACTTGCTGACAGCACAGCACAGGTCTGTGTCTTAGGCTTGACAGAGGACAGAACATACCATGACAGTAAGCACACAGTACAGGGTTCAACCCCATAGTCTCTGATCAGAGTGGTACTCCACAGCATCATCTTCATTGGTCCTCACTAATGAGAGAGAGAGAGAGAGAGAGAGAGAGGAGGGGGGGAAGAGAGAGAGAGAGAGAGAGAGAGAGAGAGAGAGAGGATTTAAATTCTGTGGGCTTTATGGACAGCTCTTGATGTTACGCGAGTGAGAGTCTAACCCCATCACATTGGAGTTACCAATGTCAGACTCTCGCTCACACAACATTGACACGCAATCAACTTTTATGCTATTTACATGAAATACTTTCAACTATGTTTTCATGTAATTATTTTCATGCACACATGTTTAAGCGCAAAATGTTAACCAGGTTCTCTTGTACTCACAAGTGCTTTTTTCCTTTTACAAACTGGCCTTAAACAGTGCCATCAAAAATCTCTCTTGGCAAACAGAATGACCTTATTCAAACCGACATATTCAGTTTTTGTTACCGTTTTTTTTTTTTTTCTTTTTTTTTTTTTTTAAAGCAAAGCCACAATCTCAGCAACCTAAGATTAAAAAAAAAAAAGTTCACTGTGTGTACCCAGTCTACCTAAAGGGGAGGGCAGGGGGAGTCCTGAAAACAAAAACAAGGATTAATCTTCCCTTTCAAATTTGTTTAGAAACCATCTTTATTTGTATGAATATCAATCTTCATTTTTCCTCCTTTCATTCCTTTTCACATCTTACCTAGATGGGTTTTGTGCCTATCATAGGCCAGTCATGGCCTTCACCATACATTTGACATGGACACCTCCCATAGCATTAAAAAAACACATCCAAAAAACCTTCGAGGCCTAGTTCCTCACAATGCCTCCATGTACAATGCTGCCGACTGGTCTGTCCTTCAGGACAACTGACCATCCTCCAGGTAATCAGTCAACCACATCGTATTATTTGTGCATTGCATTCAATGTTTACAGGCAGCAAGGTTTTGGGGACTAGATGGGCCAAGGCACAAGAGGGTAAATGATGTAAAGATCCATTTTTTAAAAGCTTCCATATGTAATATATGTTTCTGGTTAACATATTCAAAGCTACCAACCTTGTGGAGTCCACATTCAGGAACCAGGGGATGATGGGTGGGTGGAGTAAAGTTGGGCAGTTCTGCTTTTGACTGAAAGCATATCTAACCCCCTTCTGTTTCAGATGACACGTGGGGTTCAAAAAGAAAACAATTTTCCATACATTAGTTGCCAACATCCACATAACATCATTTGGGCTTTACTCTGCAATACTTTATCATCTCGTTCAAAAATGACCCTGTCAAATCTCACATTCTTTCTTGCTCTCATCTTTGCAATACTGTATCAGATAGTCTGCGGCTGTGAGGAAAACCTGGGCAAAGAAAAACTAGTTGGTCTGTATTAAAACTCTCTCAAAAGCCGTGAACAATGTAAGTTGTAACCTGTCCTGTCCTGAGAAATATGTTTAAAAAACAGTAGCGAACTATTCAATGATAGACTTTGTGACAAGTCACTTGACAACTCCACCCGATCGGTCCCAACCACCGTCTTGTACAAACTGTACAAACACATACAGCAGAATAGATTTCAAATCGACGCCATCTCTCCCCCTACTCCTCCCTCCGGGGCTGGTGTGACAAAATTGTGTTAACCAGCACTTGGCTACTTAGCATGCGTTCTTCCACAGCACTTTGTGAATTAGCATTTGTTCTTCTGTCTGGTCTAAAATGTTACCCCCTCCTCAGTGAGTGGTGGGAGGCAAAACCCCCCCTCCCCCCTTTTCCTCATCTTGAGTGACACCCGATCAGCCAGATCAGAAACCTGATTTGACAGTTAAGCATACAAGTAGAAGACACACAGTGTCACACCCTCACTTGCCCTCACTCAGACCAGCTGTATGTGAAACATGAAAGACAGAAGGGGAACCCAGAGAGAGTGAATGCTTATTATCTAGCTCTACTCTATCTTCGAGTCTAAGTTTCACTATTCTCCCAGAAATGTAAGTTGAAACTATGTTCTTACATTTTGAATCTATGCATTGATCGTATGCATGCCATGTGGTTTAGCAGTGTAATGTTTTGCCAATACTTGGTGACATTTATCAAAATGATGAATGAGTATTCTGTTCTAGTAGTTTGCTTGCCACCAGGTGGTAAAAGCTATCACCATGTGGTTAAGATTCTTTGTTAACATTCTGACCACTATTCTTTGTGTGCAATCTGACTTTCGCCAGTCTGCAGTTCTATCTGTCAAGATGATAACTGAATGATAAACTTTGATCAGAAAAACAATATGCCTGTACTAGGTGAAAACCGCTACGTTGATTTATAAATACTGGTGATCGTTGGAATGCTTTGTAGTGTATGACTTTAAGTCTACACCACATGTGTACTGGGGCTAAGTGTATTCCAAGTTAATGTAATTTAATTCCTAAGAAACATTGTAGAGTTATTTGACTGAAATTGTTTAGCATTGTATTAGTGTCTCCTGCCAACCTGTAAACTCCACTCAACCCCTAAGCAAAAGTGGAGATTGACAATTATAATAGAAAAACTGTTGTTGGCTGAGTTCTCAAACCTCTTCTGAAAGGTAGAGGGCAAATGTGTGAACTCGACAAGCCAGACTTTCAGCTACTTAACTACAGACCAGGTTCTCTTTATCGCCGGCCTGGGACCATGGCTATGCTACATACCGTGGCTACGCTATATATCGTGGCTACGCTACATATCCCTGGGCAAGACAGGTTGTGAAGACACACCACAGCCCAGCACTGCATGAACAGGTGTACACAGCAGGACCAGTCACCAGCCACATGAGAGAGATCGACTATCCTTTCTGACTTTAGTTAAATCCCATTATTCCAAGTGGACTCAATTCAACTCAACTCATTCAGAACTTTCCCTCACTTAATGACGAACCAAACATCAGCCTATAGGACAGACCAGTCCATTGTGACTAACTTCAACTACTTTCCCAGGTGTACGCAAGTGAAGTTGATGTGTTAAAACGAAAAAAAAAAAATTGACATGTCTATTGTAAACTAACTTTAACTACTTACCCGTGTGTAAGCAAGTAAAGTTGACGAATGAAAGTGCACTTAACTTGTATCAGTTCTTTGTTGTTCATTCAATGTTGAACGTTTGAACCTTCTCTCTAATTCCGTCTCTAGGTGCTACAAGTACTTTTAAGGAAACCTATCCCTGAGCCACTAATGAGTATTTTAACAGTCCTGGGAAAATTAAAAATTTCTTTTGATGACTAGTATCGGAAAGTTGCTCCTTTCACCACTAGTTAGAGGGTGGAGGTAAAATTGTAACATAATTCTCAAAGAGAAAATATTTCAAGTCCGTCCCCTAGAAGACACACCGACCACCCCCAATTCTCGTTACAGACTTACAAACACAAATGCACTACATGCAAGCGAGTATACGCAGACTTACACACCAATTCTTTCATGGATCCGTACAATGTTCAAGAACATGTCTGAACATGTCCCTAACATGCTTTGCATTATTGCACGAGACTTTGAAGTCAGAACACAATCTGTGTCCAGCCCTTTCATCTCCCACATCTGATAGAGAGAGGAGTGGAGTCCTATCAATGCATCAGCTGAACCTCTCTGTACCATGTCAGTGATCCTGCACCAGCCACATGTACAGTACCTCAACCTCTCCCTGTCACACCAGCACCTAACTCTGAGCTGTTTGCTTGTTCTGATTCTGGCTGAGCAATGGGTAAGGCTGATGTGTGCTGCTAGGGCTTCTACAGAATCTTTTTTTTTTTTTTCCAATACTCCTCCAGCTGATCTATACTTCCTTTCACTTTTTTTTCTTTGTATTTGCTGAGCTGAATCTGTAAGTGCTGAAATAAAGAGTCCAGGCTGGGCTCAACAATGGTTTATTTGTGGATGGACCCATGAGTGTGCTCCTTTTCTGAGGGAACTGCATGCTGGGGTTAGAGTACTGCTATTCAGAAAATAGGCAAACACTCGAACACACATACAAACACACAGAAAATAGGCAAACACTCAGACACACATACAAACACACAGAAAATAGGCAAACACTCAGACACACATACAAACACACAGAAAACAGGCAAACACTCAGACACACATACAAACACACAGAAAACAGGCAAACACTCAGACACACATACAAACACACAGAAAACAGGCAAACACTCAGACACACATACAAACACACAGAAAATAGGCAAACACTCAGACACACATACAAACACACAGAAAACAGGCAAACACTCAGACACACATACAAACACACAGAAAACAGGCAAACACTCAGACACACATACAAACACACAGAAAATAGGCAAACACTCAGACACACATACAAACACACAGAAAACAGGCAAACACTCAGACACACATACAAACACACAGAAAATAGGCAAACACTCAGACACACATACAAACACACAGAAAACAGGCAAACACTCAGACACACATACAAACACACAAAAAACAGGCAAACACTCAGACACACATACAAACACACAGAAAATAGGCAAACACTCAGCCACACATACAAACACACAGAAAACAGGCAAACACTCAGACACACATACAAACACACAGAAAATAGGCAAACACTCAGCCAAACATACAAACACACACAATTTGTCTTATTGCTCTCTCATATTTTTCACTTCGTAAACTTTTGTAAGTCTGACAAGTCTGAAAGACTGATGACCCAAACATATTTTTCTGAGCCATTCAGTTTTGCTTTTGTTTGGTTTTTGTTGTTTGTTTTCAGAATCTGCCTCTTAAATCTTCAAGGAAAATAACAATAACATGATGATGTTTATAAATAGTGCTTTATCCTTACAACTACTATAAATAATAACAATAATAATGATAATAATAACAATAATGATAATGATAATAAATCAATACACTATCTTCTTTCAAAGGCAGTGAGTTGTGTAAGAAAAAAAAAATCACTGTCCTGCACAGATAATTGTAAAATATTCTCACCAACTGTCAGCTTCACTTAAGAATCTTTTCAACCTGTTGTCAGAGTAGCAGCAGAAAGAGGTTTGAAACAGTAATATACAGGTTACTGTTCCAAAAGTGCTGTGAAGTATCGTACGTCCTTGTGAGCATGGCCGATAAGTGAAATAATGCCGCAGAGATAGCACTGATGATGGTCTGCTGCAGCAGAGAGAGAGAGAGAGAGAGAGAGAGAGAGAGAGAGAGAGAGAGAGAGAGAGAGAGAGAGAGAGAATGTGTGAGAGAGAGAGAGTGAGTGAGAGAAAGAGAGAGAGAGAGAGAGAGAGAGAGAGAGGACCAGCATCTACTGGCAGAGACCTATGTGCAGGAAACCAGGTGTTCTCCTCTAGTCACCCACTGCACTCAGACACAACAGAAAAGAACGGCCTGGTGAAGAATGCAGTCCTCCCAGGAAACACTCTCCAGTCCTACGGTCTGCTTGCTTCAACACATCCTGCAGGTTAGTCCATAACACCCTCTGTATCTCTCTCTCTGAATCAAACATAACATCCATTTTTGCCTCTAGAGAAGAGTGCACATGGGTATAGGTACAATGAAAACACATGAGGTGGCGAGTTGGTTGCGGAGGGGAGGGTGGAAAAGTGCTCATGCATGTACACAATAATGTACAGACTTCGGACCTGGCATCTAGAACACAGACTATTATTTTCACCCCAAAGAGAAAGCTGATCACTAAGTCAGTGTCATAGTTCTGTTTTTCATAACATGAAAAAATTATAGGGTTTCCAAACTTCATACTCCTAAATGATATGGAGAGAATGGTTGGGATATGCACTTGGAGTGGGGAAGAGTGACTGGGGGGTGTGAACATGGGTCGGATGTGGATTTCAAACCAAAATTGGGGGAAGAAGGGTAGGATATGGGTCATACAGAATGATTCTAACTTGGGGAAAAATATGGAATACTTTACTGTGCCAAACATGTCTGCAAAGGGGTCTTATCCCACATCATCTCATTTTTCTTATATAGACATTGTAATATACAAAAAGTATTGGCTAGGGGGATACACTAGCAGAATGATCCACATTTTATAACTTTCTTTTTTTCCATTTCATATTATTAAAAAAGAAAACAAATAGGGGCATTTTAATCAAAAGTGCAATATATGACCATGACATAATTCAGCATGCTGCAGTGTGGTGAACATGTCTTCCCTGCCATGGGTGAATGAAGCAGGACAAAGAACCTCACTACCAGTCCTCATCAGCCTTTCAGCTTCTTCCCTGACCTCATTGAAGTGATGACACCAGTTCATGGTCTTTCAGTAAAACCAAGTCATGTCCTAAGCAACTTAATCTAACAAAGGCATTCATATCCTCCCAATTGTTGTCATTCTCTCTCTCTTTTCTTTCAAATTTTGAATGGGTATAAACAGTATTGTAAGCGAACATCAGTGATGGATTTCTTTTTACTAAACAATAACTTGGAACTACTTTGTATTTCTTTATATTTATGAGGATTAAGTTTGGAAAAACTGAACCAATAAACACAAACAACAACAAAAAACAAGATGCAAAGCATATAAACGTACTCCCAGTTTATCTTGAATACGCGTGTACATGTCAAGAGCATGTTTACTATGAAAATACCCATGATCTACCTGTCAGTTATTTGTGAAATAAAAAAACGTCACAATCAAACATGCGTCATAAGAACTGGGAGTACAAAAAACCTACTAACCAACCAAACCAACTAACCAACCACACAGTGACACATAACGAAACTAACATCCCACAAATACACTGTTGTCAGTGCTAAATCTTCTTTGTTCATGAGGTGATGGAGCCTTGAGGTTCACATTCTGTATCTGGATGTGCCCTGTCTGTGATGGCTGGCAGGAAGTCATTCACAGGAGCCGATGTCAACTTTGTGACTGAGGGAATGTACTCTCTGATAACAAAGGAAAAGTTGAAGAATGTTCCTGCCTTAAGCTTCAGTCATTATAAAACAGAAAAAGAACACATTGTGACTGTTAGGAGCAGCCAAGATTTTCCAAAGTAAGTGAGAATGGGCTTGCTGTTGGTAGAATCACAAATTCATTGTCAACATGGTTCCGATCCAGGGGTTTTTCAGATACCAACTGGTCTTTAAAGCAGCAACTGTTCTTTTCAGCTTGTTGCTTGAGGATGTATTCAGCGTGTTTTAAAGTTCAGCTCATGCTTATCGATAGGAAAATCATCCACATTCCACAAATAATCCACATTCCACTCAGTTTCCATGAAAACCCTTCAACAGAGCTCCACAGTGTTGCTCCGCCCCTGCAACTAGCTAAAATAAACAGACAAATAAATCAATTAAAGTGACACATGTTACTTTGACCAGATGCACCCAATGGCCAAATCAGGCCAAAGTCAGACAACTGTGACAAGACAATGCCACTGTCAATGTTCACAAACAGGCTACTACTAAGGAAAAGCAAAAGTCAATGAAATTCAAGGGGAGAGATCTGCCAGGCAGCCTCTCTCTCCTTCCCCCCCCCCCCCCCCCCCCCCCCCAAATTTTAGTAAAAGTTGAAAATCACGTCAAACTGACGCAGTCTCATACAAATCCGAGCATCAAGTGGTTTATCATCCACATTAAGGTCCACCCACCACCACCAGCATTTGTTTGTACAGCTTTTGTCATTCCCTTAATTTCATCAGCCCCCTACCAACGCACAACATCAGGGCCTAATATTATTTTGCTTTCTACCAGTGAAGACTTTGTGCAGTCAGTTTCATCTGCAAGGAAATTTAAAACAAAAACAAAAACAAAAAACGCCACCAGCATTCTGCTGATTTCATGACACTTCTGCTCTTCTTCCTTGATTTTATTTTTGCTAATTTTTTTTCCCTTCTCCACAGATTCGCATTTTCACATTTTGCAGAAATCTGTGGATATGTGAAGTAGAAGCTCCCTGTACACAGTAGTAGGTTGCAATAACAAAATGAGAAATCTTTTGTATGGAAGTGCTTCACATCATCTATTATGACTGGCTGTAGTAAGTTTTAAGCGAATCGGCATCAACCTTATTCAGTAACGAACAACGTTACAAATCATTTCAACATGATTCTTAAGGACAGTAAGCCCTCCCTCTTTTCCACCCCTCTCTCCTGTTTTTGCTCTTGAGATACTTAGTTTCAATACCATTTTCAGATTTGGATTTGTGGTTTTGATAGAGTTGAGCAGTAATAGCCTTCGCCTTCCCCCCACCCCTTCTTCCCCTGCCTAACTCTTGCAAAAATTTGAATGAAACTGGCCTACCATTTTCATAACTGACCCTTCATTATCATCAGCAAAAGCTCCACTGATCCCAAATCCCTTTATTATCAAACAATTTCAAGCTCTGCCTTAATTTTTCCATCTGTTTAGGTGTCTCAAATTTGAAAGCTGCCAATATACACACACACAAAAGTGTGACTATGGATGCAGATGCAGCCTTACGTCTCCACTCATTCAGCGCTATGCCCCAACATTGTACAAGCACCAACAAATGCCACTCTCAGCTTGTGTCCGAGCAGCTTTCGGGCAAAGTAGACTGTTTACTCAAACTGCTTTATTTGCTTATGTATACATGAAGGAAAAGCGGGTTATTTACCGTAACTTCGTTCCTCTTGGCCCTCTACATAGTCCTGAGCAAATTTCAATATGATAGCTTTAAAAATTATCAGCAGTGGCACGATCACTGCACCCTGTGTGTTCTTGCAGATCAGCCCCAAATGGCCAGACAGAAGAAATAGGCTGCGCAGGACGCGCACTTTGAAGGTTTTACTGGGTTAGGAAAGAAATATGTTGCCACAAACACTAAAACCATGCAAATGCCATGGTGCCCAAGTTCCTATCTGGATCACAGTCAGCAGCACACACTTTCTCACACTGGCTATTTCTCACACACCTACCATAATTATGGGCTTAGAATAGAACAAGATTTGAACAATTTTTGACATTCTGGATCAAGATGAGGAGCAGTAAAGAGAGGCCAATAATAAAATGTGATCACCAACTAATTCCGTTAACACTGATATTTATTTACACTCTGTGTCTGGCAAGAGTTTGTAACTATGACATTCTACTAGCAGTATTAATACTACCTTTTCCAGTTAAATGAAACCTACCTATCCTGTGTATTCAATGTCAACTACTTGCGTTCATTAGTATGCTGTTGTTAGCAATACAATGAAATAATGAAAGCAAAGTATTGCTTCCATTCAAACGCGAAAAGTACCCGGCAAAGAAGCACCGGATCAAGTGCATGTAATATAATGCAAGTCGATTCAATGTTTACTTAAGAAAATATTGAATAACGAAAAGAACATAAATAACCACATTGCCTCTATCATGTTAACCGAATCAGCACGTTAAAACATCATGCCAAAGGATACATTATGAGGCCGTGAGGCCTAGATGTCTGAAAATCTTGATCCTGACGCGTGATGATGATTTTGTTCATGATGATGATCATAAACAAGGTAAAGCAGCACACTGCCACTGTCGGCCGCAAACGCTGCCACAGTGCTTCATTTCATTTCTTTCCTTACAAGGTATGATTGTTCTGTTCAATACTGCTGGTATGTTTTTTTAACAAGCCATTAAAACATGCGGTTTCTGTTCAAAACAACAATACAAACCTGTAAATTTGACGCTAAGTTTATTGCAGACATCTGCTGCTGCAGGGGAGCTCACTCAATATATCCTAAAACGCCCTCTGGCAATAAACAACAAAGCAAAGATAACCACAGCAAATTCTTAAATTTCTCTGTTACTTCCCTTTGACTATCCATCTCTCTCTCTCTCTCTCTCTCTCTCTCTCTCTCTCTCTCTCTCTCTCTCATGCAATTGAACATATGTATATATATATATATATAATTATATATATATTTATATAATTGTTGTTATTATTATTATTATTATTAGTGTGTGTGTGTGTGTGTGTGTGTGTGTGTGTGTGTGTGTGCACGTGCGTGAATGGAAGTGTGCGTGCGTGTGTGTATGTGTGTGTGTCTTTTCTTTCCCCCACTGCTGTTAGGAATCGTCAATGTTCTTGTTATGATAGTTTTACATTGTGTAATAGCGTATGAAGAAGATTTGGGATGAATTTCCCCACCATACCGAGAATACTCATTTGTGGAACATTTCGTGGTCGTGGAAAATTGCTGATTGTTTCCACCTTTTTTGGTGTCCACTCCGATGCCTTCAGGTGAAATGCTGTGACCCAGAAATGTCACTGTGTCACTTTAAAATACGCATTTTTCATTTACAGTGATGTTGGCTGCTTCCTTTTCCTCCAAAACAGCTTTCAGTCTCTTGTGGTGTTCTTTCTGATTCTTGCCACTGACGAGAACATCATCAATGGCGACAAGGACACCTGGAATTTTTGACAGAATATGTGTCATTTCCCTGCGAAAAAAGTTCTGGCCCGAAATCTATTCTAAACGGAAGCCGTTTGTAACAAAATCTTCCAAACGGCATGATAAACGTCGTCAGCTCTTGTGATTCTTCGTCATGTGGAATTTAATGAAACCCGTTGTTGCAGTCCAGCTTGAAGAAGACATTTGCACCCGACAGCTCTGCACGGAGTTGGTCTGTAGTAGGTACAGGGACATGTTCTCGTCGAACGTTTTCGTTGATTTAGATCAGATCAACATTATTGTCTGACTTTCCCCGTTTGTTTTTGTTAGCACGACCATAGCAGTCAGATGGAGTTGTGACTGGTCTGGTGGTGTCTTCTTTCTCCAGCCCTGCCAGTTCTTAAACGGCTGTGCCTTTTCTCTCAGTCTGATTTTGTAGACAGTCTTCATCTTTCCAAGTTCAATGAATAATTTTGGAAAATTTTCGGCATATTTACTGATTGGTTTGTCGAATTTACTCTCCAAGCAGTGACTCACAGTCATACAGATTTTCCACTATAGAGTGATTTTGAACAGTCTCTGTCTTTTCGGTCTTGAGAATGGCAATGTATTCTCCCACAGCCTTGTCCCCTGTCTTCCCTGAACCTAATTGTTTCTTGTCTGTGGCACGCTTGCCTGTCGATATTGGTTTTGTTATTAACGGGACACAACTCTCGTGTATTTATGGAGCGAGTTATCCGATCGTCATGACGACAAGTAAATATGTCATTCGACACAGAACGGCTTTGCCTCTGATTCAATGAACATTTTTCTAACACAAATGCTACATGGTGGCAGCGACGGGACGGAACTCGACGATCCACTTACCGCTCCGCTCTCAAGCTTCAAATCTACCATTACCCAAATCATTCGATGGAATGGCAACCAGCGGGAAAGTCTGGTCCCAACGGTTCGATCGCTACTAGGCTATCACGCAACACGGCTCCATCACAAAGATAGACAAGAACAAGTCTCGGTCTACCTATTCGCTATGGGTGAGTCAGCAGACGATCTTCTGACTGTCCTGCAGATCGAGGAAGAAGAGATAACTTACCAAGAACACAAGAACAAGCTTGACAACCATTTTGCTGAGAGAGAAAAACATAATTTTTGAAAGAGCAAAGTTCAATCAAAGAAAACGAAAACAAGAAGAACCCATTGACATTTTCAGTCAAGATCTCCATAAGCTAGCGTGAATTTTGACAGCTCAAAGAACTCATCCGAGACAGAATTGTAGTTGGAATACTGAATGACTTCCTATCGGAAAAGTTACAGGCCAAGCCTAAATTAACTCTTACCATGGCAATTCAGATCAGCAGACAAGCAGAATATCGATGGGAATCGCAAGCTGTACTCAGAGACAAACCGGTAGTCAATGCAGTGAACCAACGAAACTACACACTACAGAAATTTCAGAAAAAACAACAACAAACATTGCAGCTCCCTCCTCCTCCAGAAAATCTTCCTCATTTGAAGACAGACATCAACAGAATTGCTACTGCTGCGGACGAGAACGACACCCAAGACACCAGTGTCCTGCCAGAAATGCCATTTGTGCCCAGTGTCACAAAACAGAGCATTACAAAGCAGTCTGTTGCAGCTCAGGAAAGATGTCCATCCATGAACTCTTCAACGACTCTGACTCCCTGACCGACCAATTTTCTAAGTGCAATTTTCAAACTAAAAGTCAGGAAGATTCAGAATTCTTCCTCGGATCTCTTGATCATGAACTTGATGAAATGTGGAGTGCTACACTGGATATCAACGGTCACCCAACCACATTTAAACTCAACACAGGGGCATCCGCGTCAGTCATGAGCAACATAGAACCATGAGTTCAAGACATACCACTCCAGACTGCAGACAAGACCCTACGTGGACCAGGTGGGTCAATTTGGTCACCAGTTCAAGGCCTGTATGTGCTCAACAATCAGCCATGCTCTCTCTTGAGCAGAAAAGCCTGCTTTGCGCTAGGCATGGTCAGAAGAGTGGATACAGTGAGAAAAGCCTGCTTTGAGCTAGGCATGGTGAGAAGAGTGGATACAGTGAGAAAAGCCTGCTTTGAGCTAGGCATGATGAGAAGAGTGGATACAGTGAGAAAAGCCTGCTTTGAGCTAGGCATGGTGAGAAGAGTGGATACAGTGAGAAAAGCCTGCTTTGAGCTAGGCACGGTGAGAAGAGTGGATGCAGTGAGAAAAGCCTGCTTTGAGCTAGGCACGGTGAGAAGAGTGGATGCAGTGAGAAAAGCCTGCTTTGAGCTAGGCACGGTGAGAAGAGTGGATGCAGTGAGAAAAGCCTGCTTTGAGCTAGGCACGGTGAGAAGAGTGGATGCAGTGAGAAAAGCCTGCTTTGAGCTAGGCACGGTGAGAAGAGTGGATGCAGTGAGAAAAGCCTGCTTTGAGCTAGGCATGGTGAGAAGAGTGGATACAGTGAGAAAAGCCTGCTTTGAGCTAGGCACGGTGAGAAGAGTGGATACAGTGAGAAAAGCCTGCTTTGAGCTGGGCATGGTGAGAAGAGTGGATACAGTCAAAACCACACCCACTAGTCAGGCCACCTCAAAATCAACATCACAAGACAAATTATCTCAAGAGTCCTCAGTCAAGAGAGAATTTCCCAATCTCTTCAGTGGAGTAGGTCAGGTGAAAACAGAATACACCATCAAACTCAAACAGAATGCACAACCTGTGTGTATCTACACCCCCAGGAAAATAGCTCATCCACTGCTACCAAAAGTAAAAACAGAGCTGGAAAACATGGCCCAAGTGGGTGTCATCTCCTGTGAGTGAACCAACTGACTGGTGCTCTGGTATTGTAGTGCTTCCCAAACCAATTGACAAAGTCAGAAGCTGTAGATCTCACGCAGCTCAACAAAGCAGTACAGAGGGAAATCTACCCTTTGTTCTCAGTAGATAAAAGTCTGGCGAAACTGGGCCAAAGCCAGATCTTCACACAACTGGACTGCAAAAGCGGCTTCTGGCAGATCCCACTGTCACCGGAATCAAAACTTTTCACCACTTTCATCACGCCGTTCGGTCGATTTAGCTTCAACCGCCTTCCATTTGGCATCAGCTCAGCGTCAGAAATCTTCCCAAAAAATGATGACTGAAGTGCTGATTGACTTGGAGGGCGTCATCTGCCACATGGATGGTATTCTCATCCATACAAAAGACCAAACAACTCATGACAAAATTCCCCGAGAGGTTCTACAAAGGTATCAGGATACCGGACTGACTAAATGAAAAATGTAAGTTTTAAAAAAACTCAGTGAAATTCCTCGGACATATTGTAGATAAAAATGGCGTTCACCCTGACCCTGGAAAAATGGAAGCCAAGAAAGTTTCCTGCACCAACAAACGTCACGGGGCTACAAGGATTCATGGGGATAGTCAATCAGCTGGCAATATACATCCCAAACTCGCTTAAATCAACGCACTACTACGCCAACTTCTTAAAAAGAAAATCTCATGGACATGGACTGCACCCCAGGAGTCAGCATTTCAGCAAATTAAAAACTCTGCTCACATCCCCACCTGTTCTGGCACACTATTAACCTCAAAAACCCACAATCATCGCAGCAGGTGCTTCGAACAACGGCACTGGAGCAGTTCTCTCACAAGTTCAAGAAGACGGAACCAGGAAACCAGTCTGCTTCATCTCAAGATCTCTCACTGATGCAGAACAGAACTATGCAGTGATAGAAAAATAAGCACACGCAACAACATGGGCTTGTGAGCAATTCAGTGACTATGTTCTTGGCCTTCAGTTCACAGTAGAAACCGACAACAAGCCTCTAGTGCTGCTTCTGACCACTACTGAACTCTGCAAGATGCCACCCAGAATTCAGCGTTTTCGCTTGAGCCTTAAGCGATACAGTCCAAAAGTAGTCTATGTACAAGGCAAAATTCAAATCGTTGCTGACGTTTTGTCAAGAGCTCCAATTGCCTCTGTCAACTTATGTGACCAGGATCTCATCAACGAAACGGCAAACTACGCCAAACAAAGTATAGACATCCTGCCAGCCTCAGCAAATAAGCTCCAGGAAATCTGCAAAGGACAAAAAGCTGACGACATTCTACTTCAATTACGAGGATATTGCATCAATGGCTGGCCAGCACACGTGCCTGAAAACCTTTTGCTCAAACAATACTGGACAAACAGAGACCACTTCATAATCGTCGATGACCTGCTACTGTTCGACGATCGTCTCGTCATTCCCAGATCCAGACGACTTGACATCTGAACAGGATACATGAAGGGCACCCTGGAATCACAAAACGCAGTGCATTTGCCCGTTCAGCAAGCTAGTGGCCCAACATCACTACAGACGTAGAAGGCATGATCAAAAACTGCCACACCTGTGCTATTCATCAGACTGAACGAAAGGAACCTCTTCTGCCTTCATCGTTGCCTTATCGACCATGGTCACGTCTCGGGATGGGTCTTCTGGAATTGTTCGGGAAAGACTATCTACTCATTAGGTGGATGGAGGTGAAACTGCTACACAAACTCACCAGTGCAACTATCATACAGCAAATCAAATCTGTCTTTGCTGCGCAAGGGATTCCAGATATTGTTGTGTCTGATAACGGCCCTCAGTTTGCAAGCTTTGAATTCTCAGTGTTTGCCTCAGAATATGGATTCACACATGTCACAAGCTCACCCAAACATCCTCAAACCAACGGTGAAGCTGAAAGGGCTGTGAAAACCTTCCAACAACTCCTGAGAAAGAACCAAGACCCCTACATAGCACTCCTCATGTACAGAGCCTCCCCACTTCAGACTGATTTTTCACCAGCAGAACTCCTCATGGGAAGGAAACTACAAACCAAAGTGCCAGTTATCCCCAAACTCCTCAGACCATCTATTCCAGACCACAGTGCTATTGTGAAGAAAGAAGCTTTTATGAAAGCTAAACAGAGTGAAAATAACTAGAGACAGGCTGCACGAAATCTACCATCACTGAAAATCCGAGACTCTGTGTGGATTCATGACATAAAACGACACAGTGAAGTCATCTCAGCATCAAACAAACCCCGATTTGTTATTATCAACACACCAAAGGGAATCATCCGACGCAACAGAAGTGCCATCATCGCTACCCTACAAACGAAAAACCATGACCCAGCCAACACACCACCAAGTCCACCTCAAGAAATGACAGCACCAAGGCTCACAGAAGAAAGTTCTCCTGCTGCCCTGCGAGGAACACCATGGCAAATCCCAGGCTAAAATTTACAACCAACTGCAAATGAGCAAACACTGTCAAACCCACTTCCAAGAGACCCTACCCACCCCACTCCTTCAGGCCAGACACAGTTCCCTCGCTATGGACGGCGGATCGTGAAACCAATCAAACTGAATTTATGATTTATCAACGAATAGTGAAGGACACTGAATTTCAGTTTACTGACAAATCACTAGACGTTCACAAGGGGAGAGGGAAAATGATTATTAGTGTTGATACATTTTGTTTTGATTGCTAATTAGTCATTTGTTAAACTCAAATCGTGTATTATTTCTTATTATTTAGTTAATCGTCTACTAATTTAGATCATTCAGTATTGAGTGCATGAACTGACAAGCTGCATTGCAAATATTTTCAAGGGACAAAATGACACTGACCGTTTGCAACAGTGTTTTCAGAAGACGATCTCAAAAGTTTAATTTAACTCGAAAGGGAGATTTGGCATGTTAGCCTTCGATATTGGTTTTGTTATTCATGGGACACAACTCTCGTGTACTTAAGGAGCGAGTTATCCGATCGTCTTGACGACAAGTAAATATGTCATACGACACCAAACGGCTTTGCCTCTGATTCACCCTGAATGCTTTTCTAACACAAATACTACATTGTCGATTTTTTAGACTTCAGAATTCTTTTTGAAATATTGTCTTGGAACAACGGTGACATCAGCACATGTATCAACTCGAAATTTGACCGATATTCCATGGACTTGCAGCGTAACCTGCCAAACTTCTTTTACTGTGACAGTATTTGTCTTTGCACTCTGTTGATTTGTCATTGTATATGCTTGTTCGGAGGTTGTCCTCTTCTTGATTTGTCATTGTATATGCTTGTTGTTCAAAGGTTGTCTTCTTCGTGACTTGTCATTGTATATGCTTGTTGTTCAGAGGTTGTCTTCTTCTCGATTTGTCATTGCATATGCTTGTTGTTCAGGGGTCCTATTCTTGATTTGTCATTGTATATGCTTGTTGTTCAGAGGTTATCTTCTTCTTGATTTGTCATTGTATGTGCTTATTCAGCGGTCTCCCTATGCACACACATTGGGCTAAATCAAGGTTCTTATTCTTCAACATTTTCTCTCGGAGACTGTGATCTCTCACACCCATGACTATCTGATTTTGAATCATTCGGTCTTCTTGTTGCCCAAAGCAGCAGTGCTTTACCAACTGGCATAGAACACACACATATAAGCTTCAACAGATTTTGAGGTTTCTTGTCGTCTACAGTGAACTTGATTGGCTTGAAATGCTTCATGTGTTTTACCAGCACAGAAATCTTGGAATTTCTCGATTATTTTGATCAAATTCCTGTTGTCTGCTTCACTTTTACAGCGAAATACATTGTAAATTCCCATTGCATCTTCCCCGATGGTTAAGAAGAAAACTGCCGTCTGAAATTCTAATTCTTCTTTGTGTCAGTCCACCTGCCACTGAATGATTGTCCCACTGTCTCTTCAATTTTCGCCAGTTGTTTGGCAAACGACTCCCACAGTGCAGTTTAGCTGAGGCTGATACATTGGCCGTAGGCTACATCGCTTTGCTTGGCTCGTTGTTGACTTAGATCGATCAGCCATGACGTCACTCGCCTAGATCTAAATCTAGCTCAGGACAATCTTTTCCATTCTACTTACAGTCACAGCTTTCTGGCATCTTCCAGGCTACTCATCTTCTCTGTGGTGTTCACCATCCCATTCCTGATACCATAATCGTATGTGTGTTTATATTTGGATTGTTCTCTGACAAAAAAAAATATCGAACTTGTGTTGACTGTTGAATCGGAGCCCTGGCAAACCCCCTCCCCCGCGAGATCTCCCTTAACCTACAGTCTATCCAATCCAGACGAGTCTTACGCGATTCCATAGCTACCATTATTCTACAGTGATGATACTGGTTTTGGGAATTTGATTAGGGCCTACGGTCTAAGACACCCCACCCCCACTCCCTCTCTCTCCTTACCCCTTACCGTCCATAGACCACACGCGAGTGACATCATGTCAAGCAGGTCTGCCAGAAATACGTCAGTTCGAGAGCTAACGCTACTAGGCCTATCATTTTTTTTCTTCCACCAAGAGAATACTCAGGACTGAAAGCGACGAAGTAGGCTAGGCTAGGCCTAAGATGTCCGTCTCGAAAACTAATCAGTGACGTAATAAGTGCCTGTGACGTAATTTATTTCAGAGAACAAAGCAGAGTTTGCCGCATAGTTCTTGTTATGTGTTAGGCCTATTGAACTGTGGCTATTGTGGAGTTCGTTGTGAACTGAAGGTAGGCCTAAAGCCCGATCACCATCTTTATTCTTTGTCTTTCAATCAGTGTCGGATTAATCTTGAACCAAAAGTCTCAAATGGCGCGCACGGACGCGCGCGCATGCGTGTTGCGTGCCTTTACCCTGATCTCTTTCGAAATTTTGACAGTGATTCGCTAAAAATCGATTCGAGGATGTGAATTTGATGCAGGTAGGTCGATTTAATGTCGTCCGATTTAGTGCACATATCACAGTTAAAATACATTCTCTCTCTCTCTCTCTCTCTCTCTCTCTCTCTCTCTCTCTCTCTCTCTCTCTCTCTCTCTCTCTCACACACACACACACACACACACATTGGATCTTTATAATTGTATACCTCCGTCATTCCCCATTATCTTTTTCATTCTCATCCTCCTCCTCGTATAACTGAGCAATAAATGGTTATCAGCTTCGGTTCTTTATATCCTGTTGCCTTTATTTCTTTTGAAATGAGATCTAGGTCGTAATGTTGCGTATATTACACAGCTGTGTTAAGCACAACTTGTTACATACACACACGCGCGCGCGCGTGCGCGCGCGCTCTCTCTCTGTGTCTCTCTGACCCTGTCTCTGACTCTCTCTGCCTCTGTCTGTCTGTCTGTGTCAGTCTCACTCTCTCTCTCTCTCTCTCTCTCTCTCTCTCTCTCTCTCTCTCTCTCTCTCTCTCTCTCTTACCAAGAGAAGAGTGGAGATGTACATTCCCAAAGACCAAAACTCGAGTGACATCAGCCAGTTTAGACCAACGTCAGTTCTGAACATTGAAGGAAAAACCTTCCTATCGTGGGAGCCAGGCTGACTAAATACCTGGCAGAAAACAGGTGCTTGGATTTGTCGGTCCAAAGATGAGGCATCCCAGTCGTCTCTGGCTGTATAGAACATGGCACTATGATTTGGGAAGCAATCCAAGGAGCTGACGCAGAGAAATGGGACCTCTACATGGTGTGGCTCCATCTGGCAAATGCATGCGGATCAGTTCCACACAAGATGACTCAACTGGCCTTCGAGATGTATCATGTTCCAGAGTCTGTCAGTCAGTCATTCCCCTGACCGCTGGGGTCGGTGGGGGGACGTGATGAGGCAGCCGCCGTTTCTCTCCAGGCTCTTCTGTTTGTGGCTGTCGTGAAGAGATCTGGCATGGTCATTTTGGTCCAGTTCTTTATATTGTCGGACCAGCTCTTTCTCTGCCGTCCTCGTCTGCGCCCTCCTTCAACGCTACCTTGAAGGATGGTTTTGGAGAGGGTGTTGTGATGAATGACGTGGCCAAACCATGCCATCTTCTGTCGTTTGACGGTGGCCAAAAGTGGTTCGTGGGGCCCAACTAGGTTAGTGACCAGGTTCCGCACATAATCATTGGTCTTGTGTTCTTTGTAGGAGATGCGGAGTAGTTTCCTCAGGCGCCTGGTCTCAAACGCCTGGATTCTTCTTTCTGTTTCGGCCATCAGTGTCCATGTCTCGCAACCATATAAGAGGATGGAGACTACTAGTGACTTGTAGAGCCGGAATTTTGTGTGGAATTTGATGTTGCTCTTCCACACTCTGTTCAGTCTGGCCATTGCTGCTGATGCGGAGTTGATCCTGATTCGGATTTCTGCTGTGCAGGTGCCATCTTTGGACAGGATTGCTCCCAAGTACCAGAAGCTGGTCACTTCTTCCACGGGCTCACCATTCATGGTTATGTTGGCACTGCTGTTAGTCGTGCTGTTGACCATGACCTTTGACCTCTCTGCGCTGACCTCCATGCTGTAGGCACTTGCTCTGTGACAAGTCTGTTTGTAAGATCCTGGAGCTCGGTGTTGCTGCCCCCTATGAGGTCGATATCGCCTGCGAAACGAAGGTTGCAGACCGGCCTGCTGCCAATGCTGATGGAGGTGTGGTGTTCTTCGAGGGTCTCTTGCATGATTCTCTCAAGAAAGATATTGAAAAGGACTGGAGATAGTAGGCATCCTTGCCTGACTCCGACTGTGGTCGGGAAGAACTGGCCTTGCTGGCTATTGAGAAGTACTGTGCTGCTGGAGTGTTTGTAGAGGGCCTGGATGACTTGGACGAGCCTCGCATCAATGTTGAAGTCTCTTAGAACCTGCCATAGGCTGTTGTGCCACACCCGGTCGAATGCCTTCTTAAAGTCGATGAAGTTGTGGAAGACGTCCTTTTGGTGTTGTAGATGCTTTTCAATCAGGACTCGGCAGTTGAAAATTTGTTCCACAGTGCTCCGCCCTCTTCTAAAACCTGCTTGTTCTTCTGATAGCAGTTCATCAGCCTTGGATTTCAGTCGGTTGAGGATGATGTGAAGCATGACTTTGCTGGGGTGGCTGATCAGACTTATAGTCCTGTAATTTTGGCATTGTTTGAGGTTGCCCTTCTTGGGTAAGGGAATCACCAATGACTGGGTCCACTCAACTGGCCACTTCTTTTCTGTCCAGATCTTCTGACATAGCATTGTTGGTGCCTCTGTGGTCTCTTTCCCTCCGTATTTCACAAGCTCAGCTGGGACATTGTCCACTCCTGGGGATTTCCCTGGCTTCAGACTCTGTATCGCGGCCTCAACCTCCTCCTTCAGAACTTGGAGACTGTTCTGACTGTCTGCGGGTCGTTGGTTGTACTGCAAAATGGATGTGTCTGGGTTGAGCTGGTAATTGTAGAGGCCCTCACAGTATTCTGTCCACCTCTTCAGGACTTCTTCATTCTCTGTCAGTAGCTTGCCATCCTTATCTTCGATGACCGCTGATCTTGTCTGGTTAGTCTTATGGAGGGTCTTGAGTGTGTTGTAGGCTTCTTTGCTGTTCCCTGCTTCCATGCCTTTCTCGACTGCTTCGCAACTCGTGCCTCTATCCAATTTTCCTCGGCTGTCTTCATCTTCTTCCTGACTTCTCTGTTCACTTGTTGGTACTGCATCCTGGCTTCGTCCCTGGAGTGTTTTTTCCCTCTTAGTTCCCGCCTCTTGTCACATAGATCTAAGACCTCGTTTGTAACCCAAGGCTGGATCTTCTTCCGCTTCTTTCCCACAACTTCTTCAGCTGTTGTAGTTAGCACCTCTTTGATGTTATTAGCAAGGGTGTCTACATCGCTGTCCACTAAGTTGAGGGCAGCAAACTTCCCGCCTATTTGAGCCTAGAATACCTCTGCAATTTCTCTAAGTCAAAGCGAATTCGGGGGTTCTTTGGACAACGCTTACACTTGAGCTTGAGCTTGAAGGCTGCCAGGACAAGATCGTGATCGCTGCCAATGTCGGCGCCTGGGAATGTTCTTGTTTTTGCTTTGTTGATGCTGGACTTGTAGCGTAGTGGGGCCAGAATGAAGTCTACTTGGTTGTGAACTTGCCTATTTGGTGAGTGCCAGGTTGTGATTCTGGACAGCTTGTGTGGGTGGAGAGTGTTGGCTAGGGTAAGTCGATGGCTTTTGGCAAACTCCAGCAGTCTAAGGCCTCTGTCGTTGGTTTCCCCAATGCCAAATTTTCCTGCTGTTCCTGCGCAATTCCGGTATGCATCTGGGCCAACCTTGGCATTTCAGTCTCCCGGGATTATGAGCATGTCTTTCTTTGGCACTGTTGCTATGATGGAGTCAGTCTGCTCGTAGAACTCCTCGATTTCCTTGTCGTCATGGTCTGACGTTGGAGCATAGGCCTGGACGATCGTCAGGTTATGGGGTTTTGTAGAGATGCGGATGGAAATGAGTCTGCTTGAAATGGGTGTGCAGCTGATAACACTGCCTGCAATTTCTTTCCGTACGATGGAGGCCACCCCGTACTCATGTTTCTTCTCTTCCCCAGAGAACCAGAACTTATGTCCTTCTTCTGTTGTTGTTTCACTGAAGCCAGTCCATCTGACTTCGCACAGTCCTATAATATCCCAGCGATAGCGCTTCAGTTCGTGGGTCAGTTCTTGTAGCGTGCCACAGGCATAAAGGGTGCGAACATTCCATGTTCCGATGGTTGTGCGTTGAGTGGTTAGGTTGATGCTTTTCACTCCAGTAGCCCACTTGTCGCTCCCATCCTGAAGTGAGTCAGTGGGACACGCGGTCGTTGTTAATCCGGGCCCCGACCGATCTGGCTTGGTATTCTTTTGCTTCCTCATCATGTCCTTTCAGTGGGCTTGTTGAAGCTTGGCGGCGCCCATCTCCTCTCCGAGCCAGGACCACTAGCGATAATCCACAGAATAAGGAGTGGTACGCCCTCGGTCGTGTACACTTAGCCGTTCGGTCCATCGTGGGACCCTTCCGCCCTGGTCGTTGACCGCTTGCTGCAGCTCTTCCACCCAGTGATGCAGTGTAAACACCACCCCCTAACGTGGTTTAGCCCGCCAGCTGAAGCGGTTTACCGGGGTGTGGCGCTTGGAGCCAACACGTGAGAGATTTAGGGGGTGGATGAGGTCCAGTGATGCCCGTCCATCCTAACTAGTAGGAAGCAGCATTCCAGACATCAAAGGTACTACCTCTATCCAGAGTCCCCTACACCCCACATGTTCCAGAGAAGATCTCCAAAATGCTGAGAATACTTCCATGGCTTCTCTGTGAGGTTCTTCACAAAAGAATACACAACAGATTAGATCAATGTGGAAATTCGTATAGCAATGGGCTGTGCAATTTCTCCAGCACTGCTTGTGTTGGCAATGGAGGTCATCTTGAAAGCTGCCAGGAGCTGTACAGATTCAACAAGCCTCGGAAATAGTGACCAGATGTCCCGTCTAAAAGGTGTCCGATGGCAATGTGCGTAACACATCCGTCTATAAAGAGGGCACGACTTGAGACGGCCACCCATCCAAAGTTGCGTGTTCGAATTCCGGCAGCGTCAGGAGGAAAAAAAAATCTGGCAGCAGAAAGGCATCCGGGGGTCATGACGTGGATGCTGCCCGGCCCCCTTAGAGTGTTCAGGGCCGACATTCTTACCTTCAGGGGTTTCGCCTCTGAAGATTGTCTGCTCTAAAGCTCTCCCTAGAATTTCTTCCAACTGGAGATTGCACGAAAATAACTCCTCCCCCCTTGACACCCCCCCCCCCCCCCCCCACCTCCCCATTTCCCCCTTTCCGGTCCTTTCGAGTTTCGATGGCTCACTGAAAATCGGATGGGTTCGTTTTTTGCAATCTTCACTTTTTCTTCTCTCTCTCTCTCTCTCTCTCTCTCTCTCTCTCTCTCTCTCTCTCTCTCTCTCTCTCTCTCTCTCTTTTGTTCAGTCTTCCATAAAAAGTTTATGGTCGGCAGAAAAAAATCGGGTCCGTCCAGTATTGTAGCTATAACTTTCTTTTTCGGCGTTGGTGGTGGTTGTGGTGGTGGCTAACAGTCTCGCCTACGATGTAAGAGTCTCCCAAATCCGCTGCTCCAATCTTGCACCGGCCAGGATTTTTCTACAAGCCCCATACTGGTAGTTAGCGAGGTTAGGGTCTTCGGAGAAAATAAAACATAAGAGAGGCCAAGGCTCAGTGCGCAGTATGCTCGTGGAGCTCGTTAATCAACTCCTGGAATAAATGACCCCGGACCACATTCTACAGGGAAATCCATGTTGGTATTATGCAACAGCGAAAGCATAGACCACTCGAAAAAAATAGTGAAAACTGATTGGTGGCACACCAAGGGTCACACCCCCTCCCCGGGGAGACCAGTCAACATTTATCACCGAGATATATACTGAGAGCATAAAGCTGGGCGATAGGATACAATCTGCACATCATGGTACGGCATCTACAACGCAACGCAGGACAAAACAGTTCAACTTTGAACGACACAACGCAGCATAATAAAGCATAACACAACGCAGCATAGTAAAGCATAACACAACACAGCATAGTAAAGCATAACACAACACAGCATAGTAAAGAATAACACAACACAATATAGTAAAGCATAACAACACAATATAGTAAAGCATAACACAACACAGCATAGTAAAGCATAACACAACACAGCATAGTAAAGCATAACACAACACAGCATAGTAAAGCATAACACAACACAGCATAGTAAAGCATAACAACACAGCACAGTAAAGCATAACACAACACAGCAGCAGAACGAAACAGTACAGAATATCACAATATGACGACGTCGCAACGCAACGCAACACACCACACCATATCACACCACACCATACAACACGACACCACACACCAACACCACACCACACCACACCACCACACCACACCACACCACACCACACCACACCACACCACAACGCTCCACACCACACCGCAGCACAGCACAGCACAACACAACACAGAACAGCACAGCACAGTACAGCAAGCACAGCACAACATAACAGCACAACACAGCACAATACAACATAGCACAAAACAACATAACAGCACAGCTAAGTACAACACAACACAGCACAGCACAGCATAACACAACATAACACAGCACAGCACAGCACAACACAACATAACACAGCACAGCACAGCACAGCACAGCACAGCACAGCACAACGCAACGCAAGGCAGTGTATTCGGTCCGTTCTGTTGTGTGCAGAGAAGACAGCCCCCATGTCGACCCCATCAGGACCCCAGTTTGACGTCTCCTCAGGAACTATGACCTCTGAACCCTCATCAGTGACCAAAAGCGGGGACAGCTTGCATGGCAACTGCCTTTTCGTCAAGGACCCTGTGTCTCTCACCTGGAAGAGGATCTCTGTGTTCGTCAAAACACTGAAAGCTGAACCACCCGAGGAACATCGATCATACGGCTCTGCAGCACAGTCTCCGCTAAAGAGGCCAGAGAGACACGACCATTTCCATGACGTGCAGAACGACGTGGATCACCGTAACATAGGGATCAGCACAGACGACGTTAAGATCGGGTGCTGTGAGTTCTTCTCAACGAAGACCCTTGCAGAACTAGCTGGGCGAACCACCGACCTGAGAGGAACAGGCCAGCGCGTCCATCCTCGAGCCTTCTCCTACCAGCTGTATGATGGCCTCACGGACGACCTGCGACCCGATCTTCCGACAAGGGAGACAACCTTAAAAGACAGGAACATGTCAGCCACAGGTGAAACAGATGCTGGGACGACTGCAGAAAGACAGGAGAGACAAGATCATGAAAATCCCAATCAAGCTGCTTTCCCTGATGACCACAGCACCGTCAGAAATAACGTGGGGATTTTCACACCTTGGCCCTTGCCCACGAGGAGGCAGGGCTGGAATCAAAATACAGCCGCTTTCGTGATGAGGGTGCCGAAGACAGGAATGAAAACTATCCAAGCAACGTGGAGAAAGAGGGAACTGGGGACAGGAAACCCCCAGAGTGCCAACACACTGTCTCTCTGCATCAGATTCCAACGACAGACCCTACCTCAGCGACCCACTCCAACACAGGTGTTAACACGGCAAACACAGTGGCCCACTCCAACACAGGCGTTAACACGGCAAACACAGCGGCCCACTCCAACACAGGCGTTAACACGGCAAACACAGCGGACAACGACGCCAACACAAAGGGAACCAAAACAGGTGAAAACCAGGGCTCGGTCCGTAAACATGTCAATGTAGCCCAAAATCAGGATCGGACTGTTGACAATGTTTCCGCAGGTGTTAACGCTGGTGGGAAAGAAACGGATACAGGCAGAAGTAAGACGTTCGTGGGCGAAAACAGGGCCGTAGAAGGCGAAGACGAGGCGCACAGAAGTTCAAACGAGGCCAGAACAAGCACAGCACGATTCCTGGAACCCGTGGCCTATGACTTTCCTTCCGACTGGGACAGCTCACAGCCGAGGAGAGTTCAGTCTTCTGGTACCATTGAGAAAGGGGGGAGGATGAGGCTGAGGAGGAAGGAGGAGGACTTCTTTGGGCAGCAGTCAGGAACACAAATATCGGAAATCCGCTCACTGGAAACCTATACTGAAGGAGCTGACTGGCATAGCAGAACCAGGTCAGTGTGTGTGTGCCACGTGCGTGCGTGCGTGCGTGCGTGCATGCGAGCGTGTATGTGCGTGCGTGCATGTGTGTGCCTGTGTTTGTGTGTATGAACGTGTATGTATGTGTGTGTGAATGCACGTGTGCGTGTGGTGTGTGTGTATGTGTGTGTGAGCGCACGTGTGTGTGGTGTGTGCGTGCGTGCGTGAAGTATATCCCTGTTATGCAGTCTTAGACCAGAGTGGAACTCCATAGTATCATCTTCATTAGGCACATACTCTTACATTAGCATTAATCTAAAGTCTCTAAATTCTATTATGCACATACTCTTACATTAGCATTAATCTAAAGTCTCTAAATTCTATTAGGCACATACTCTTACATTAGCATTAATCTAAAGTCTCTAAATTCTATTAGGCACATACTCTTACATTAGCATTAATCTAAAGTCTAAATTCTATTAGGCACATACTCTTACATTAGCATTAAGGCACATACGCTTACATTAGCATTATCTAAAGTCTAAATTCTATTAGGCATATACTCTTACATTAGCATTAATGTAAAGTCTCTAAATTCTATTAGGCACATACTCTTGCATTAGCATTAATCTAAAGTCTCTAAATTCTATTAGGCACATACTCTTACATTAGCATTAATCTAAACGTCTCTAAATTCTATTAGACACATGCTCTTACATTAGCGTTAAGGCACATACTCTTACATTAGCATTAATCTAAAGTCTCTGATTCTGTGACTCCTCATGCCATGCTCTCATGGTGATCTCAGTTTGGATTTCCTCTCCATGTCTGTGCCCTTGCTGAGTTCGTGTCAAGGTCACCGACATGGGTTCATGGGGACCGTCCTTGTACGGACGTGACTGCGCCATCTGGAGGGAAATGCTCACTCACGCCGGCTCCTCGTACGGACGTGACTGCGCCATCTGGAGGGAAATGCTCACTCACGCCGGCTCCTCGTACGGACGTGACTGCGCCATCTGGAGGGAAATGCTCACTCACGCCGGCTCTTTGTACGGACGTGACTGCGCCATCTGGAGGGAAATGCTCACTCACGCCGGATCCTCGAAAATTCAATGTGAAGGTCATGGAAATTCAGTCTCCATCCACTACCAGCAAGTCAATATGCCCGACAGTCTCAAAATTCCCTAAATGAAAACATTCAGAATAACAACATCATCATCCTGATAAAACTTAGAGCTGAAGACATGCAAAAACATGCAAACGAATCCGTTTTCTTCTATATACGGACCAAACATGGAATTACTCGGCTGCCAAAGAAATGGAAAGGACATGACGTGTGTCGACCTACTAGTTCTCTTCAGGCAGGACAAATGGCATTCAAAACAAGAACGAACTGTCACTTATCTCTTCGATCTGAAAGCAAAATGTCACCTTACACGAGCTTGTTTCAAATAACAAGTAAACAACCTTTCAGCCTACTTATGTATATAGGTTACGTTTTAGGGAAAAGAACGTGCTGACTGGTTTCTAGTTTTGTGCACTATGATCAAAGCCCCGCCTTCCTGACGGGGTGTGTGTGTGTGTGTGTGTGTGTGTGTGTGTGTGTGTGTGTGTGTGTGTGTGTGTGTGCAGGGACGTTGCTGGCAGTGCTGGGGGCCAGTGGGTCGGGGAAAACCACCCTGATGAGCGTGCTGTCGGGTCGAAGCTTTCCGGGGTGTCACGTGTCGGGCAGTGTGCGGGTGAACGGCGTGACGGCCCGTCAGGACCAGCTGCGCCACCTGTGTGCCTATGTTCCCCAGCAACAACTGCTGCTGCCCTACCTGACAGTGACAGAGACCTTGACCTTCCGGGTCAGAGAGAGAGAGAGAGAGAGGGACAGAGAAAGAGAGAGAGAGACAGAGAGAGAGAGAGAGAGGAGTGTGTGTGTGTGTGTTCTGTGTGTGTGTGTGTTTATGTGTGTGTGTGTGTGAGAGAGAGAGAGAGGGAAAGTATGTATATGTGTGTGAGAGGGGTGAGAGAGAGAGAGAGAGAGAGGGGGGGGGGGATGCAGAGACAAGCGCAAAACGAACAACTGTATGCTTTTGAACTGATTCATACACACACTAGTGATGATGATGACGCTGAGAGCAATTCAAAAAACAAATAACTAAAGAAATAATGAAAGTGATAAGCGTTTAAGAAAAACACCAATCGTCAATGTACCTTTCAGGCCACACTGGAACTGGGGAGCAGCAGCAAGGCAGAGAGGAGGAACATGGTGATGGACATCCTCCGGGACATGGCCTTGACCAAGGCGGCTGACACCATGGTCGGCTCCCCAGGTACACCTGTCTACCTCTCTTCTTCTGAACATTTGTGCATTGCAGTTAGTGTTGTCAGGTACTCCTGTCTACCGGTCTTCTTCTGAACTACAGTGCATTGCAGTTGTTGTTCAGGTACACCTGTGTACCTGTCTTCCTCTGGACATTGGTGCATTGCAGTTGTTGTCCAGGTAAACCTGTCTACCTGTCTTCTTCTGAACATTTTTGCATTGCAGCTATTATTGTCAGGTACACCTGTCTACCTGTCTTCGTCTGAACATAAGCGCATTGCAGCCATTATTGTCAGGTAAACCTGTCTACCTGTCTTCTGAACATTTGTGCATTGCAGTTAATGTTTTCAGGTACACCTGTCTACCTATCTTCTTCAGAACATTAGTGCATTGCAGATAGTGTTGTCAGGTACACCTGTCTACCTGTCTTCTGATGAACATTAGTGCATTGCATTTAGTGTTGTCAGGTACACCTGTCTACCTGTCTTCTGATGAACAGCAGTGCATTTTAATTAGTGTTGTCAGGTACACCTGTCAATCTGTCTAATTCTGAACTACAGTGCATTACAGCTATTATTGTCAGGTACACCTGTGTACCTGTCTTCTGATGAACATTAGTGCATTGCAGTTGTTGTTCAGGCAAACCCAAATACCCGTGTTCTTCCGAACTACAGTACACTACAGTATGATGCAGTGGAATATAGTGCAAGTCAGTACCTCATACTGCAGTGCAATGTACTGCACTACAGTGAGCCATAGTCAGTACCGTGCAGTGCAGTACAGTACATTATAGTGCAATACAATGCTGTATGGTATAGCACAGCGCATAACAATCTAGTGCAGTACAGTACAGTACAGTACTATGTAGTACAGTACAGTGCAGTACCATGTGGTACAGTACAATACAGTGCAGTACTATGTAATGCAGTACAGTACAGTGCAGTACTCTGTAGTGCAGCATAGTACAGCAAAGTTCAGTGCAATATAGAGCAGTACGGTACAGTGCAGTACTATGTAGTGCAGTACAATACAGTGCAGTATTATGTAATGCAGTACAGTACAGTGCAGTTCTGTGTAGTACAATACAGTACAGTGCAGCACTATGTAGTGCAATACAGTACAGTACAGTGCAGTACTATGTAGCGCAGTACAGTACAGTGCAGTACCATGTAGTGCAGTGCTGCACAGCACAGTGTAGCACAATATTGTGCAATGCAGTACAGTACAGTACAGTGCAGTACTATGTAGTGCAGTACAGTACAATGCAGTACTATGTAGTGCAGTACAGTACAGTGCAGTGCAGTACTATGTAGTGCAGTACAGTACAGTGCAGTACTATGTGGTGCAGTACAGTAAATTACAGTGCAGTAATATGTAGTGTAATACAGTACAGTACAGTGCGTTACTATGTAGCGCAGTACAGTACAATACAGTGCAGTACAGTACTATGTACAGTGCGGTACTATGTAGTGCAGTACAGTACAGTACAGTGCAGTACTATGTAGTAAAGTACAGCACAGTGCAGCACAATGTAGTGCAATACAGTATAGTACAGTGCGGTACTATGTACTGCAGTACAGTACAGTACAGTGCGGTACACTGTAGTGCAGTACAGTACAGTGCGGTACTATATAGTGCAGTACTGTACAGTACACTGCAGAACTATGCAGCGCAGTGCAGTACAGCACAGTGCAGTACAATATAGTGCAATACAGTTCAGTACAGTGCGGTACACTGTAGTGTAGTACAGTACAGTGCGGTACTATGTAGTGCAGTACAGTACAGTACAGTGCTGTACTATGTAGTGCAGTACAGTACAGCACAGTGCAGCACAATGTAGCGCATTACAGTACAGTACAGTGCGGTACTATGTAGTGCAGTACAGTACAGCACAGTACGGTGCTATGTAGTGCAGTACAGTACAGTGCAGTACTATGTAGTGCAGTACAGTATAGCACGGTGCAGTACTGTGCAGTGCAGTGCAGCGCAGTGCAGTACTATGAAGCGCAGTACAGCATAGTACAGTACTATGTAGTGCAGTACAGCACAATACAGTACTATGTAGTGCTGTACAGTACTACGTAGTGCAGTACAGTACATCAGTACAGTACTATGTACTGCAGTACAGTACAGTACTATGTAGTGCAGTAGCGCACAGTGCAGTGCAGTATGTGGTGCAGTACAGCACAGTGCAGTACTATGTAGTGCAGTTCAGCACAGCACAGTGCAGTACTATGTATTTCAGTACAGTACAGCACAGTGCAGTACTATGTAGCGCAGTACAGTACAGCACAGTGCAGTAAAATGTAGTGCAGTGCAGTACAGCACAGTGCAGTACTATGTAGTGCAGTACAGTACAATGCAGTACTATGTAGTTCAGTACAGTACAGCACAGTGCAGTACTATATAGTGCAGTATAGTACAGCACAGTGCAGTACTATATAGTGCTGTACAGTACAGCACAGTGTAGTGCTATGTAGTACAGTACAGTTCAGCACAGTGCAGTACAATATAGTGCTGTACAGTACAGCACAGTGCAGTGCTATGTAGTACAGTACGGTATAGCACAGTGCAGTATAATGTAGTGCAGTACAGTAAAATGCGGTGAAGTGTGAGATAGTAAAGGGAATACAGAGCAACAGTGCAGCACAACATAATGGTACATCTCTCTCACTCTCTCTCTCTGTGGGGAGGAGGGTGGGTGTGTGTGCGTGCATGCGTGTGTGTGTGTGTGTGTGTGCGAACCTGCGTGTGTGTGTGTGTGTGTGTGTGTGTGTGTGTGTGTGCGCGCGCGCGCATGCGTGCATGCCCGTGCGCACGCGTATGTGTGTGTGCGCGTGAGTAAATGGTACATCTCTCTCTTGTGTGTGTGTGTGTGTGTGTGTGTGTGTGTGTGTGTGTACGTGTGTGTGTGTGTGGTGCATGAACGCTTGTTCTTCTGAACACACAACGTGTTTCCCACAGAGACGAAGAAAGGGCTGTCTGGCGGGGAGCTGAAGCGGCTTTCGTTCGCCTGTGAGCTGCTGTCCAACCCCCCGCTCTTCCTGTGTGACGAACCCACCTCCGGCCTGGACAGCTGCATGGCGGAGCACACCGTCAGAGTGCTGCAGACCCTGGCCGACCGCCAGCACACCGTCATCTGCACCATCCACCAGCCCTCCTCCCGCATCTTCTCCTACTTCCACAAGGTGGGTGGTTAGTACAGTGGGTGGTTAGTACTACACCATCCACCAGCCCTCCTCCCGCACTTTCTCCTACTTCCACAAGGTGGGTGGTTAGTACAGTGGGTGGTTAGTACTACACCATCCACCAGCCCTCCTCCCGCATCTTCTCCTACTTCCACAAGGTGGGTGGTTAGTACAATGGGTGGTTAGTACTACACCATCCACCAGCCCTCCTCCCGCACCTTCTCCTACTTCCACAAGGTGGGTGGTTAGTACAGTGGGTGGTTAGTACTACACCATCCACCAGCCTTCCTCCTGCACCTTCTACTTCCACAAGGTGGGTGGTTAGTACTACACCATCCACCAGCCCTCCTCCCGCACCTTCTACTTCCACAAGGTGGGTGGTCAGACTCTGTCATGGGGCTTTCTAGCGCTCTAAGGGACCAGTGACATGGCGCCATGACGTCACGTGACATTGTGTCTGCGCATGCATGAGAATTAAGACGTTGCTGCCTTTAGAGGGTTTGCTCTTTCAAGCAGACTGGCGTTCCCACTGTGCAATTGCAGGGAACAGGGTGCCGCCTGGTACGGAGGGAGATGCTCCGTACTCAACCCCCCCCCCCCCCCACCCCACCCCGAAGTATAGAAGTTTAAGACTTTTTGCTAGTTCTAATTTACAAAAACAATCTCTTGGTGCGTCAAAGTTTTAAGTTAATTCATGCTTTTCTTTACTACTGTTGGGCATGCGAATTGTTGCAGTTGTCCTGGAGCGTAGAATGAGTATAGTGTTGACGTGTTGTGGCCCTTTTCATTACTTTACCTTGTGAGTTGGTTTTAACGCAGTGACAGCCCTAATATGGCCCTTTGCGGTCGGCTGGGCTATAAGCAACATTGCCTTACCTTACCTTTCCTTGCCCTTTTCACTGTACATTATCATAGCTGAGTTGATGTTATGAACATGGTATTCATCGTGTTGCCGCCAGTAATTCTGCCGATGATGAACGTCATTTTCATGAACATCACCAGATGGTATGACTGAGAGGAATGGAATTCTTGTTCTACGACACCTCTGTGGGTTTAATGCTGACGGAAATGATTGACAGGTGAAAGCTGGTTGTGATCTCCCATCCAACAGACCTGGACAGAGAAAAGCTCGACTCCTGTACTCAGTTCAAAGTCGATGATTCACTAATCAATACTTAGTGACCGTCGCAATTGAGTCAAAACAGAAATGAGCTTTCTCAAACACTTTCAGTTTCAGTTCTGTCTCCGAGTTTCTTACACATTCCTAGATCATGGAATCGAAAGTTGAACATGCAAGGGGCGAGACGCCAGGGACCAATCATGAAGTATTGCAGTATGTTGGAAAATTATGACGTAGCACGGCCAATCCACTGGCATGGACATTTCTACAAGGACCCACAACCATCACGTGTTACAGCCAATCACAATGCTCAGAGCATTCGAAGTACTACTTCTGGAAGCTTCAGACACTTTCTGTCTTATTTTAGACCTCCAGAATGATTAGACAATTTGCACATACGTAATTTGATAAACAGATGTCACGTGGAAATTCACATCAAGTGGATCGGAGCACCAGCACTGGTGAAGACTGGTCATCTCCGTAACAAAAACAACCGGAAGTCTTGGTCAGCTCTGGTCAATGCAGTGACACAGCTATCAGCAGGAAGGAGGGGAACTCACCCTTGTCAAAACAGTGCGAGGAGTTACTGTTCCTGTTATTGTTCCTGTCTACCGGCGTATGCGTTCACTGAATGTTTGGCAAAACAGAAACGTCAACCGAAGGAGTCAAGTTGGGCACATTTCTTGGTGTACATATGCATCCATTTTTGCCTGCAGCTTGTCATCCGTTGTGTCTTCAGTTGGCGACAGAGGTAGTGGTACAGCGCACACTGTAAAGAGCAACAGTAGCTGTTCGCTCTGCACTCTCTGCCTGCCCAGGATAAGGCCTGTTACCCCCCACCCCCACCCCGCCCCCACCCCCACCATTGTGGGATTTTTTCTTTCTTTTAAAAAAAAAATTCTGGTGATGACAAGCAAAAGGAATTTCTTAAACTTACGACAAAGCCAAGCTTCTGATGCTCAAACGATGTCCGTCATTTTGCTGTCATGTGATAGATTGGCACAGAGAACTATGTCATTTTGCTGTCATGTGATAGATTGGCACAGAGAACTATGTCATTTTGCTGTCATGTGATAAACTGGCACAGAGAACTATGTCATTGTGCTGTCATGTGATAGACTGGCACAGAGAACTATGTCATTGTGCTGTCATGTGATAGATTGGCACAGAGAACTATGTCATTTTGCTGTCATGTGATAGATTGGCACAGAGAACTATGTCATTTTGCTGTCATGTGGTAGACTGGCACAGGGAACTATGCTGCAGTTACGTGATAGACTGGCACAGAGAGCTATGTTGTAGTTAGGTGATAGATTGGCACAGAGAACTATGCTGTAGTTTTGTGATAGATTGGCACAGAGAACTATGCTGTAATTTTGTGATAGATTGGCACAGAGAACTATGCTGTAGTTATGTGATAGACTGGAACATAGGCACAGAGAACTATGTGATAGACTGGCACAGAGAACTATGTGATTGACTGGCGCAGAGAACTATGTGATAGACTGGCACAGAGAACTATGTGATAGACTGCCACAGAGAACTATGTAATAGACTGGCACAGAGAACTATGTGATAGACTGGCACAGAGAACTATGTGATTGACTGGCACAGAGAACTATGTGCTACACTGGCACAGAGAACTATGTAATAGACTGACACAGAGAACTATGTGATAGACTGGCACAGAGAACTATGCGATAGACTGGCACAGAGAACTATGTGATAGACTGGCACAGAGAACTATGTGATAGACTGGCACATAGAACTATGTGACTGACTAGCACAGAGAACTATGTGATAGACTGGCTCAGAGAACTATGCTGTAGTTTTGTGATAGACTGGCACAGACAACTATGTGATAGACTGGCACAGACAACTATGTGATAGACTGGCACAGAGAACTATGCTGTACGTGCTGTTTCTGTTGTCCTGGGGCGGTATGCAGATAGGCTCGATAAATCGTCTATCGAACCGATTGCGGTAGTCGGCTCGATAATGCGGAAAAATTCTCATGCAGGAAGCCACGATAGAGACCTGTCCCCCCTATAAGTTTATAGGTGGTACCTCCCTCCGATATCTCGTCTTTCGGTCCGATATCTATGTTGACAAGATGGCAGCCGCGTTTGTCGCTCTGAGAATGCGGAGACGTCGAATGTTGCGAAGAGAACGTATTTTTCGAGACAGACTGCATCCACTGGACAGATACGATGATGTCGAACTGCACTCGAAATTTAGAATCAGGCGACAAGACATTCTGCAGCTGACAGATTCAGTTGCAGAGACAATTGAACTGTCCAACCGGCAAGGCAGCTTGACCCAGTGTCCGTGAAATTCGGTTTCCGCGCCCTCTTCCCCACGGCCAATTTGCTGCTAAACTGATCTGGATGGTAGGAAAGTGCTGACAAAAGAAGAAGAAGGAAAGGAGGAGAGAAAAGAAGGGAGAGGAAAAAAGGAAGGGGAAAAAAAGGGGGGAGGATGCCCTTATCGGAGAAAAGCTAAGTAGTGAGCCGGGTTTTAACACATTTTACATACATATCTACGATGCCCACCTCTGTCTGTCTGTCTGTCTGCCTGTCTCTCTATTTGTCTGTCTTTCTGTGTCGATCTCATTCTCTCTCTCACTCTCTCTCTCTCTCTCTCACTCTCTCTCTCCCTCTCTCTCTCTCTCTCTCTCTCTCTTTCTTTCTCTCTCTCTCTCCCTTTCTCTCTCTCTCTCTCTTTCTTTCTCTCTCTCTCCTGGAAAAACTAAGAAAAGAAAATGATGAAGTCTTTTGTTTCATTTATGTTGTTTTCTTTATATAAGCAGCATATTATTCGAGTGAGAGTGCCAGTACACCACACATTAGAACACTAACAAACCCAGACACTTTGTATCAAGCGCCAAAACACTAAAATCAGCAAAATGTGTCCAATTATGAGAAAACATACAGACAATGCATGGTGTGTAAGGGATTGAATGGAGAAAGTGGGGAAGAGGAAAGAAAGAAAAAAAAAAAGAAAAGAAAAGAGATAGAAGTGGAAATTATGGGGTTTTTTTTTTCGCTTTTTGTTTTTTTGGCAGATGAAGAGGACAATGTGAAGCACCAAAAAATGAAGAGGTGGATTTCGGCCTTAGGGAGAAAAAAAAAAAAAATCACCGCCTTAGGTGCTCCATTGATCCGACAACTGATGCCTTAACAAAAAAAAAAAAAAAAAAAAAATTGCTGCTAAACTGATGAACGCATGCGCAGCGAGGGCGGAAGTTGGGAATCCCTGCCAAGTTATTCTTAGAGCAGCCACGGATAGTTATTGATTGGAGGCACTGTCGGATGTCCATGCATGCCGAGCTATCGGATGAACTGTCCCACCGATAGATCTCGGTGGGATAGATCCTATCGGACTGTTAAAGTATCGGAGGTATCTGCATACCGGCCCTGGTCAGGACTTTGTTCATGTGACGACATTCCTGAATTGGCCTTGGGAGTGTTAACAGGACTGTGTTGCCACTAACACTGATAGCTCAGGGTGTTAACAGGACTGCGTTGCCACTAACACTGATAGCTCAGGGTGTTAACAGGACTGTGTTGCCACTAACACTGATAGCTCAG
>CM065731.1:40330220-40350220 GCA_033310375.1 Conus canariensis | reverse complement strand
TGTGGGTGTGGGCGGGCAGTGTTCATTGTATGGGCTGATGTGTGGGTGTGGGCGGGCAGTGTTCATTGTATGGGCCTGATGTGTGTGTGGGGGCGGGCAGTTTTCATTGTATGGGCTGATGTGTGGGTGTGGGCGGGCAGTGTTCATTGTATGGGCTGATGTGTGGGTTTGGGCGGGCAGCGGGTGCAAGAAATGCCAAAGAAAGCTGGAAGACTGCAGTATAAAAAACAAGACGTCTGACTGGTGCTGTCACCTTCATCTTCACCTCACCTATCAGTATAAAAAACAAGATGTTTGACTGGTGCTATCACCTTCATCTTCACCTCACCTATTACGGAGTCTTGAAGACCTTTGGGGCGCCACAGAAGACTTCGCAACCAGCTTCCTCCACTCCTCCCTGTTCTCAGACGCTCTCAGGCAGTTGCTGATTGTGAGGCCAGTCCATGCACAGATGTTGTCCTCCCATCTCTTTCTCCGTCTTCCTCTCCTTCTGCCTCCTCGCACTGTTCCTTGCAGAATGGTTTTGGCTAGTCCTATTGATCTTGATACATGACCCTACCATTTTATTTTCTTTCTCTTCACTGTCGACAACAGGTTTTCGTATGGTCCAGTGCTTGCCTTACTCTGGTCCGGGCCTCCAAGCTGGTAATGCGGTCTTTGTATGGGACGCTTAGGTTCTCGCGCAAGTATTTTAATTCTAATGCCTGAATCCTCTCCAGTTCAGCTGTCGGGGTCCAGGTATCACAGGCATAGAGAAATATGGCAATGACCAAGGAGCGCATCCGTCTGATCTTTGAACTGATAGTGATGTTTTTGTCATTGATGCTATAATCCTCTTACCTCTTTCTTTTCTCCCGTACTATAACTGTTATTGTCATATTATCACCAAAAGTGGAAGTAATCCTCTCGTTGTGATTTTCTTTTAATCACATTTTTATCATCATCATTATCATTATTCTTCTTGCTGTTAGCATTACTATTGTCATCATTACTGTTTTAACTCGTATTGCCTCCTTCCCGTCGGCCTCGTTTCCATTCAACGAGCATAATAATAATGATGATGATAATAATAATAATAATAATAATGATTATTTATGGCGCTTAATCTTACATCATAAGCCCTAAGCACTTAAAGCCCTAAGCCCATCATAAAACCTAAGCGCACATCTTGGCCGAATTTAACAAAGATAAGTGATTGCTCGTTCTTTATATTCGTTGTCCTCTGTGTTGTTTATCTTACCTGAAGAAGATCGAAACGCATCGTGTTTTGTCTCGTGATTCGTTTGTCCTTGTAGTTCGGCGGAGTTATTTTAACCCACTTTTTAAGATTTGTTTAAACCAAGGGCATAAATGTAGAGAGATAATCGAAACTGAGGTCACCATGAGAGCAGAACATTAAGGACCACAGAATTTTAGACCTTCTTTATGCCGATCGATGAGGATGAGGATGATGACAAGGATGCTTAGGATTTCTATTCGGGTCTGAGACTGCATGAAAGGCCTCTACACTCTACACTTACATTCATAATAAATATTCAAACATCAAGCAGGCCCGATAGATACAAACGCCTGCAATGTTGGTCAAGAAATTGGAGCAGCACTATCAGAGACGCCTCAGTGAAGTGGGTGAGACACGGCTGTGTGGTCCTAGTCTTCCCAGCTGAGCCCGTAGCAGACTCAACTCTGGGTAGGAACCGGCTGGGGGCGGAAAAATTCCACAGATAAATCTATGAACTTCCAGCCGGGAGTCTGCGACACTGGCCAATTCGCTGCGTCATCGTTCTTTAGTTTGTTGCTCGTACTGCTTCTGCAGCAGACACTGTTTTACTACTGTTCGTACTGCTTCTGCAACAGACACTGTTTTATTGTTGTTCATACTGCTTCTGCAACAGACACTGTTTTATTGTTGTTCGTACTGCTTCTGCAACAGACACTGTTTTATTGTTGTTCGTACTGCTTCTGCAACAGACACTGTTTTATTGTTGTTCATACTGCTTCTGCAACAGACACTGTTTTATTGCTGTTCGTACTGCTTCTGCAGCAGACACTGTTTTATTGTTGTTCGTACTGCTTCTGCAGCAGACACTGTTTTATTGTTGTTCATACTGCTTCTGCAACAGACACTGTTTTATTGTTGTTCGTACTGCTTCTGCAACAGACACTGTTTTATTGTTGTTCATACTGCTTCTGCAACAGACACTGTTTTATTGTTGTTCGTACTGCTTCTGCAGCAGACACTGTTTTATTGTTGTTCGTACTGCTTCTGCAACAGACACTGTTTTATCGCTGTTTGTACTGCTTCTGCAGCAGACACTGTTTTATTGTTGTTCGTACTGCTTCTGCAGCAGACACTGTTTTATTGTTGTTCATACTGCTTCTGCAACAGACACTGTTTTATTGTTGTTCGTACTGCTTCTGCAACAGACACTGTTTTATTGCTGTTCGTACTGCTTCTGCAGCAGACACTTTTATTGTTGTTCATACTGCTTCTGCAGCAGACACTGTTTTATTGTTGTTCGTACTGCTTCTGCAGCAGACACTGTTTTATTGCTGTTCGTACTGCTTCTGTAGCAGACACTGTTTTATTGTTGTTCGCACTGCCTCTGCAGCAGACACTGTTTTATTGATGTTCGTACTGCTTCTGCAGCAGACACTTTTATTGTTGTTCGTACTGCTTCTGCAACAGACACTGTTTTACTTCTGTTCGTACTGCATCTGCAGCAGACACTGTTTTATTGTTGTTCATACTGCTTCTTCAGCAGACACTGTTTTATTGTTCATACTGCTTCTGCAGTAGACACTGTTTTATTGTTGTCCGCACTGCCTTTTGCAGCAGACACTGTTTTATTGTTGTTCGTACTGCTTCTGCAGCAAACACTGTTTTATTGCTGTTCGCACTGCCTCTGCACCAGACACTGTTTTATTGTTGTTCGTACTGCTTCTGCAACAGACACTGTTTTATCGCTGTTTGTACTGCTTCTGCAGCAGACACTGTTTTATTGTTGTTCATACTGCTTCTGCAGCAGACACTGTTTTATTGTTGTTCATACTGCTTCTGCAGCAGACACTGTTTTATTGTTGTTCGTACTGCTTCTGCAACAGACACTGTTTTATTGTTGTTCATACTGCTTCTGCAGCAGACACTGTTTTATTGTTGTTCGTACTGCTTCTGCAACAGACACTGTTTTATTGTTGTTCGTACTGCTTCTGCAGCAGACACTGTTTTATTGTTGTTCATACTGCTTCTGCAGCAAACACTTTTATTGTTGTTCGCACTGCTTCTGCAGCAAACACTGTTTTATTGTTGTTCGTACTGCTGCTGCAGCAGACGCTGTTTTAACATTTTTGGATTGTGACGAAGACGACGATGACGATGACGACAGTAGTGAGGGTGAGACAAAAGGTGCTGATGACGATTGCCTCCAGATCGCTAACATCGTCCTTTCTTCTCCAGGCCGAGGAGATCAGCGAAGTCTTCCTCAGGACGACCTACGCCCGCGAGATGCTGAGTGACGTTCGGCAGGTGACCTACGACAGTCTGACGCGGGCTCCGGAGATCCGGAAGCTCCTGTGCAGCAACGTGCGTGGGCCTGCGTCCTGGGTGGTCCAGTGTCGTGCCAACGTGTGGCGGTGCTGGACCTGCATGAAGCGAGACACGCAGCACCTGTGGACCAAGCTGGTGTGCGGCGCCGTGGTGGCCTTGGTGGTGGCCGTCTTCTTCTTCAGGTGGGCGGACAGAGTTCTGGGGCTGATGCCGCTGGTCGTTGTCCGGAGCTGGTTGGTTGTTGAATCTGTATGTTGGTTCTCTACCATTCCTGACTCCTTGTGTGTGTGTGTGTGTGTGTGTGTGTGTGTGTGTGTGTGTGTGTGTGTGTGTGTGTGTGTGATATTTTTGTTTCCATATTCTGCAACTCCCCGTGTGACCTCCCTGTGACAGGCTGGACGTAGACTCGGAAGGCCGCCCCGGCTACACCCAGACCAGCGCCCTTAACGTCAACGGCGTCATCTTCGTCATCACCTCCATCACGGCCTACGCCAACGCCCAGCGAGTCATCTGCGCCTTCCCTCAGTGGCTGCCCATCGTGTTGCGTGACCACCACAACCACCTGTACCGCTTGCACGCCTTCTACCTGGCCGCTTGCCTCACCCACCTGCCTCTCCAGCTCGTGGTGCCCCTCCTCACCATCACCCTGGACTACTGGGCGGTGGGGCTGGTCCCGGAGGTCGGTTCCTTTCTGACGGCGGTGGGCATCGTCCTCCTGTCGGCCACCACCTCGGTGGCCTACGGGCAGGCCGTGTCAGCCCTGGTGGGAGACACCAGCATGGCGCTCACCGTGTCCAGCGCCATCCTCATGCCTCTGCTGCTCCTCAGCGGCTTCCTGCTGAACCTGGGCTCCATCCCGGTGTGGGCGTCCTGGCTGAGGTACGTGTCCTGGATCATGCACACCAACCAGCTTCTCATGCTCAACCAGTGGCTGCCGGTGGAACACATCCGGTGCCCTGCCACCAACGGATCCGGCTGTTTGTTCCGGGACGGAGCGGACGTGTTGAGGGAGTTCCACGTGAACGCGGAGGACATGGTGGAGCTCTACGTCAACCTGGCCGTGCTGCTGGTCATGTTCTACCTCCTCTCGTTTCTTGCGCTCCTCGTCAGGGCCAAGTGGAATCGAACCTGAACCTGTCGCCCCCGAGAGTTCAGTTTTGTTTACTCTCATTTCATCTCCGTGGCCCCTTTCCCGCTTGTAAGTGGTCCCCTAAATCCCCTGATCCCTTCACTCTCACTTCAGTTCTTCTTTTCTAATTATGTTTATATATATATGTGTATATATATATATATATATATATTCTTTTTTTTTAACGTTGGATGGCAGCCACCCTGTTACGTTGTAAGGAAGGGAACACATCAGTGGGGATGCGGATAATTCATGACGTTATCCTTTATAGCAGTTCGTGGGACAGCTTTGTTGTTGTTTACAAAGAAAGAAAATCAGAAAGATAACAAACCTGGACGGCAAACTGGGTGACATATATCGTTCTGCTAAAAAGAAAAATGGTTGTCTTCTGTGACGTTATCGTCACAAAGATTTCTCTGTGTTAACGACGGGCTGATTTGCAACACTGCAGCTTCCATTTCTTTTTTTTTTTTTTTTTGAGTGTATGTTTTGTTTGCTTACGAAGGATCATTTTCCTATAAAACTGCACCAACTTCCTTCTTGCTCTCTCTCTCTCTCTCTCTCTCTCTCTGTGACTGTGTGTATGTGTGTGTGTGCGTGCATGCGTGCGTGCGTTTTAACTTGCGTCAACTGCCTGCTGAACACAGTATGTCAGTTTATTGTTCGAAATGCATGTAGAATGTTTAAAAACCAATGCAAATATGCAAGAAAAAAAACAAACAAAAAAACAGTCACATCTGACACATTTTGACAAAAAGATGGATTTAAGCTGATATTCTGTCCAACATAACTAAAGAAATAAAGTATCGAGAAACTTGGGGAAACTTATTTTTCTATTTATTTTTTAAGGATGTAAACTGAAGATCTGACTGACTACGCGTGAGAATTGTTCTCAGTAGTTTAGCCAGTTGTGTTCCGGCAAATCCAAGTGTAGGCCTTTGCTTGTAATGGACCATGTTCAGAAATCTGCAAAGGAGGTCATCTATATGGCACTCGCATTAAGTGAGAGTGATCCCGCCTTTTTCATGGGACAGATGCCGCTGGTGGGCACGCCCCAAGAAATGCTGCCTATCAGTCAGCTCAACAGGTCAGTCAGGGAGAGACAATGCCAAATCATGGGTGAAAACGGTGCGCCAAGGATGCAGACAGTCCACGTCTCCATCGTTTTCCTGCGTGCGCTTCAGATCAGAGATTGGACTTTCAAGGTCTACTCACTTGACCTACAAACTGAGGAAAGGTAACTTTATTCGCAATGGAAATACGAGCGCTATCTCTTCCCCCCCCCCCCCCCCCCCCCCCTTTTTTTTTTTTTTTTTTGAATACCTTTTCAGGAACGGGTCCATCATTCAATCCTCTTTCCTGTGTTCACGCGCATCATCGATTCGGAGTCTTGAGCTGTACAGGCAGAACCCACCAGTGGAGACGAGCAGGAGAGTGCCATGCGTCTGTCCTGACCTTAACACAGAGGACAGGCAACTCTGTGACTGTCCACTGCCATCCCCCAGGCCACAGTGGCGGGGAGGGGCAGTCAGGACACCAGACACACAGCTGGACTGAACGTGATGGACCAGATCCTAAGGCGGCCCGCAGACGAAGCAGATATTTACCGTGTTGAGACAGTTTGCAGACACACCACACTCTACAGACGGAGACATTTACCGTGTTGAGACAGTTTGCAGACACACCGCACTCTACAGACAAAGGAGACATTTACCGTGTTGAGACAGTTTGCAGACACACCACACTCCGCAAAGGAGATATTTACCGTGTTGAGACAGTTTGCAGACACACCACAGTCCGCAGACGTGGCCAGCCATACAGAAGACATTCGGATCCTTTCACTTTGCTTTATGGGCGCCCACTCTGCGCGATTGCTACTGTTCAAACAAAGAAATCGAAGCCATTGTGAGATCAATACAGAATAAAACCTTGGCAGCGGCCAGACATTAGCAGTAAGACAATAATCGATCGTCGCTCTATAGGAGAAGCCTACTTGTACGTCGTTTCACAAAGGCTTACACGTGATTAAACATGTGTTTCCATATTCAGCTGATTTTAGGTACCTGTATGCGCTTCTTCTATGCGTGTGTAGTTCAGTCTTCCAGTTCTCGGCCTGTTTGAACTAATGATTACTGTGTTTGGTGGAATTTATCACTGAATCGACGTCAGTGAACAAGTCGCCAAGTCGGAAGGGACATAAGCCTTGCATGGGTTATTTACTCCTGATCCGGGAAAGCGATTTTGATTGGACAGTTGTAAGGGATGTTGATAGGGGAAGATAACTCAAATAGAACACCGTTCTAGTCTGCCAACTATCCTCTCGCAATCTAGCGGGCAGGTGCAGCCAATGCTTGAGAGCGTTTTGCTCAGCCCGTCAAGGCCCGAAACTGGCTACGTCTGCGGGCTTCATGCAGAGCTCTGATACGGACCCGAACACCTGTCTTCCGCCGTCAGAGGGGAGACCACTGCTGCAGCGGTCATCCTTAAGAAGCCAAGAGAGCGCTGACCCGCTTAACAGCAAAGTATTAAAGGCATTTATACCGCGAAGTGGATGTATAGTACTACTATTTGGCTTTCTTTTAATCATTTTTTGAGTGGTTCACAAATATTCTTTCGGATGACCATTGAATGAAAATCTTCTTGCCTGCCATACAATTGACATCAAAAAGTACACTGCGGTCTCTAAGAAAATGCAATGTTTATACAACAAATGATTTTATGTTGGGGAAAATGTCAATCTAAGGAGGACAGACAGTAAACAGTACCCCCCCCCCCCCCCCCCCCCCCCCCCCCGTATCCACGTTTGAATACATTGACAGCCAGGTAGGAAGCAATATGTGCCTACGTTGAAATATCTTTTTTCAGAAGCAGCGATGTATGACTACACTTGTGACATCGACTTTGACAAAGTGACGAACACGGGGGGGGGGGGGGGGGGGGGGGGGGGAGTGTTCAGCCTGTGCAGTGTGGGGCTGGGGGTTAAGGTTTTCAACAGGAGTCGCTTCTTTGGCATGAACAAATGTTTATGTAGCGGGCTTTTTGAAAAAAAAAAAAGAGGGGGGGGGGGGGGGGGGGGGGGATAAAGTGCCATAATCTGCTAATGCGTTATGTAGCATCACGATCATTAACGCCAGGTTTAACAGCTGCCCTGATGATGATAATGATAGTGATGGCTAAGATGATGAGGATAATGACGATGGTTACATGGAGCAATCCAGTGAAAATTATGTCAGCGCTACGTTTGCGTCATGATGGTCACCCTTTGACATGTGCAATAAATGTGAAACGGTCCTCACATCCATGAGAAGAAAAGGATACCATTATTGAATTGAAAACAAACTCTGTGTGTGTGTGTGTGTGTGTGCGTGGTGTGTGTGTGTGTGTGTGTGTGTGTGTGTGTGTGAAAATAAAAGGTAAGGCCATTTTCTAGACATATTGTAATTTCATCTTTCTTGTCACTCTCTTTGGCTCCGCTCCCCCTCCCTCCCTCCTCACAGACAGAGAGAGAGAGAGAGAGAGAGAGAATGGGCGTGCTGGGCTGATTAAAGGACATTCATCTTTTCCCTCCAAGAGTTACACACAAGGTGGAAACCCGGCCATTGCCTTTAGGAGTAACACACAAGGTGGAAACCTGGCCATTGCCTTTAGGAGTAACACACAAGATGGAAACCCGGCCATTGCCTTTAGGAGTAACACACAAGGTGGAAACCCGGCCATTGCCTTTAGGAGTAACACACAAGGTGGAAACCCGGCCATTGCCTTTAGGAGTAACACACAAGGTGGAAACCCGGCCATTGCCTTTAGGAGTAACACACAAGATGGAAACCCGGCCTTTGCCTTTAGGAGTAACACACAAGGAGGAAACCCGGCCATTGCCTTTAGGAGTAACACACAAGGTGGAAACCCGGCCTTTGCCTTTAGGAGTAACTCACAAGGTAGAAACCCGGCCATTGCCTTTAGGAGTAACACACAAGGTGGAAACCCGGCCATTGCCTTTAGGAGTAACACACAAGGTGGAAACCCGGCCATTGCCTTTAGGAGTAACACACAAGGTAGAAACCCGGCCATTGCCTTCAGGATGGCTGAAGAATTATTTAGCAGAGTAACGTAAGAAGGTGTGGAAGGGGGAAGGGAAAGGAAGAGATCGAGTGAGGGGGAGGGGGCAGAGACAGAGATGGGTAGCAGGCATAGATATTGGTATAAACACAGGTGCGCGCGTGCACACACACACACACACACACACACACACCACACACACACATATGTACGTACGCACACGCGCGCAAGCGTGCTCATACGTCAACTCATTGTAAACAGCGGATAAAAGGGCGATGTCCTCAAAATGACCACAAACAATCCATCATAACTCCAGCAGCTCATACCACAAACAGATACTATGCGGAGACATCACGTCGGTTACCGCCCTTTGGCCTGACCATGCGATTTCCTGTAGTTTTGTACAGAAAGACACGCAGTGTCATCCGGGTCTTCCTTCAACGGCGTAAGGCTTCAGTGGCGGAGACAGCCCTTCAGCTGGCCAGGTGAACGCCCTAACCTCCAAACACACCGAGATACTATCTACTCACGAGCATTTTTCGCTGACAAGAAGACGACTCTAGGAAATTGATTTCCTGCTTATGAAATAATGACTGCGGTATGCTTTCAATTAAAGAGCGACCACGGCATTAAACTGAATTTGTGAAAGTCTAGTGTAAGCCATGTGTGCTTGAAAGAATAAATAAAAACGAATTTAAATCTAAATATAAACAAAGAATTCTTTTTCTGTTTTAGAATGGTTTGTTCGTAAGCCAGAGATTATAATATATTATATAAAAAAAAAGGTATTGACATTGTTATTATTATAGAAATAAGTAGGGCCTAGGCATTAAACCACAATCAAACTGAACAAGCACACACACACACACACACACACACACACACACACACACACACACACACACACACACACACGATCGCGCGCAAACTGAACACACAGACAATTGTGCGTGCACACACACACACACACACACACACACACACACACACACACACACACACACACACACACACACAGAAAACAACATGTCGGTGACACCTTGAACTTCCTCATTCCCTGTTCTCGGCACATCCACATCCATCAGTTGATCACAGGGTTATAGCACAGCTATGTTGATCACAGGGTTATAGCACACAGCTATATTGATCACAGGGTACAGCACACAGCTATATTGATCACAGGGTTAGAGCACAATTATATTGATCACAGGGTTATAGCACACACCTATACTGATCACAGGCTTATAGCACAGCTATGTTGATCACAGGGTTATAGCACACAGCTATATTGATCACAGGGCTACAGCACAGCTATATTGATCACAGGGTTATAGCACACAGCTATATTGATCACAGGGTTATAGCACACAGCTATATTGATCACAGACTTATAGCACACAACTATATTGATCACAGGGTTATAGCACACAGCTATATTGATCACAGGCTTACAGCACACAACTATATTGATCACAGAGTTATAGCACACAGCTATATTGATCACAGGGTTATAGCACACAACTGTATTGATCACAGGCTTATAGCACACAACTGTATTGATCACAGGTTTATAGCACACAACTATAATGATCGCAGGCTTATAGCACACAGCTATATTGATCACAGGGTTATAGCACACAGGTATATTGATCACAGGGTTATAGCACACAATATTGATCACAGACTTATAAGTTTCAGTTTCATCAAGGAGGCGTCACTGCGTGCGGACTGGTCCATATACGCAAGACCACATCCGCTAAGTTTTGAGACCACACTACGCATGATTTGAAGCTGATGGATAAATGAATTAACAACTAAGATGAGAAATTGAAAAAGAGGGTTTCGTGGCTACGACTCTGCGGATGTCTGACCTACGCATTAGCCCAACGCGCTGGTCAGACCTTGAGTGCCTAGCTACCATGTTTTAATTTATGTGTGTGTAGTGAATGTACACGTGTGTGTATGATGTGAAGGCATGGGCCCATGTGTGTGCGTGGGCGCATGTGTGTGCGTGTGTGTTGTGTGTGTGTGTGTGTGTGTGCGTGTATGTGTGTGTGCGTGCAGGTATGTGTGCACGTTAGTGTGTGTGTGCACGTGTGTGTGTGCGCCTGTATGTATGTGCGCGTGTCTGTGCGTGTGCAGAAGTGCGTGTGCATATTGTGTGTGTGATTTGTGGGTTTGTGTGAGCACACGTATCTGCATATAGGCTATATGTGTACATATCTGTGTGTACGTGTGTGTCTTTGTATGTGGGCATATGCGTGTGTGTGTGCATTTGTGCGCTTATGTGTATGCGTGTGTGTGCGCGCGTGTGTGTCGGTGTGGACGTGCACATGCACATATGTGTATATGTGTGTGGGTAAGAGCGAGCGAACGTACGTGCACACGTTCGTGTGTGTGTGTGTGTTGTGACTGCGTGCGTGGATGTTCAGAAGATGACTTCGGGTCAAGAACAAGAACAAAACCATCAATTACAGCATATACGTGCACGCGCACACATGCGCGCACACACATACACATAACAATAAGAACAACAACTCCCCCTCACACACATCCCACGCACACACACACACACACACACACACCACACACACACACACACACACACAACACACACACACACACACACACACACACACACACACACACACACACACACACACACAACTATATTGATCACAGGGTTATGGCACGCAGCAATATTGATCACAGGGTTATAGCACACAACTATATTGAAAGCCTCTACCGGTGAAAAAAAAGAAAAAAACATTCTACATAAAGAATGAATGGACCAAAAATATACAAGGACGTGGGCGACAGAAAAGACAAGAAAAGTAATAAAGAAACTACAACAACAGGCAGCGTCAAAGAGATTCCCAAGTAAGAGGGAACCAGAATGGAGGTAGTAAACCCAGCAATGCTTCTGAAGAGGTGTTGGAACACCAACCAGATTAGATGCTTTGAGCGATGAGAAATTCTGAATGTGGCACACAATAAGGGAGATGGTTCTAAGGGGACAATGCCAGACAGAAGAAAGACCGCCGACCGATTGTAACAAAAGCCAGAAAGAAAGTCTGAAAGTTGTGAAGTCAATGGCACGGGGACGATTGCTCCAGCTATTTTCACATTGCTCACCACAGCACCATTTCCCTGCGGTCACAGCCGAGATTCACTCCCCTAACCTCCCAGATAGAAGACTGGCTGAGATGTCACTCCCCTAATCTCCCAGAAAGAAGACTGGCTGAGATGTCACTCCCCTAACCTTCCAGAAAGAAGACTGGCTGAGATGTCATTCCCCTAATCTCCAGAAAGAAGACTGGCTGAGATGTCACTCTCCTAACCTCCCAGATAGAAGACTGGCTGAGATGTCACTCCCCTAACCTTCCAGAAAGAAGACTGGCTGAGATGTCACTCCCCTAATCTCCCAGAAAGAAGACTGGCTGAGATGTCACTCCCCTAACCTCCCAGATAGAAGACTGGCTGAGATGTCACTCCCCTAACCTCCCAGATAGAAGACTGGCTGAGATGTCACTCCCCTAACCTCCCAGAAAGAAGACTGGCTGCGATGTCACTCCCCTAACCTCCCAGATAGAAGACTGGCTGAGATGTTACTCCCCTAACCTCCCAGATAGAAGACTGGCTGAGATGTCACTCCCCTAACCTTCCAGATAGAAGACTGGCTGAGATGTCACTCCCTAACCTTCCAGAAAGAAGACCGGCTAAGATATGACTCCCCTAACCTTCCAGAAAGAAGACTGGCTGAGATATCACTCCCCTAACCTCCCAGAAAAAAAGACTGGCTGAGATGTCATTCCCATAACTTCCCAGAAAAAAAAAAAATTGGCTGAGATGTCACTCCCCTAACCTCACAGAAAGAAGACTGGCTGAGATATCACTCCCCTAACTCCCAGAAAGAAGACTGGCTGAGATGTCACTCCCCTAACCTTCCAGAAAGAAGACTGGCTGAGATGTCACTCCCCTAACCTCCCAGAAAAAAGAACTGGCTGAGATGTCACTCCCCTAACCTCCCAGATAGAAGACTGGCTGAGATGTCACACCCCTAACCTTCCAGATAGAAGACTGGCTGAGATATCACTCCCCTAACTCCCAGAAAGAAGACTGGCTGAGATGTCACTCCCCTAACCTCCCAGAAGAAGAACTGGCTGAGATGTCACTCCCCTAACCTTCCAGATAGAAGACTGGCTGAGATGTCACTCCCCTAACCTCCAAGAAAGAAGAACTGGCTGAGATGTCACTCCCCTAACCTCCCAGACAGAAGACTGGCTGAGATGTCACTCCCCTAACCTCCAAGAAAGAGAGAACTGGCTGAGATGTCACTCCCCTAACCTCCCAGACAGAAGACTGGCTGAGATGTCACTCCCCTAACCTCCCAGAAAGAAGACTGGCTGAGATATCACTCCCCTAAGTCCCAGAAAGAAGACTGGCTGAAGCATCACTCCCCTAACTCCCAGAAAGAAGACTGGCTGAGATGTCACTCCCCTAACCTCCCAGATAGAAGACTGGCTGAGATGTCACTCCCCTAACCTCCCAGAAAGAAGACTGGCTGCGATGTCACTCCCCTAACCTCCCAGATAGAAGACTGGCTGAGATGTTACTCCCCTAACCTCCCAGATAGAAGACTGGCTGAGATGTCACTCCCTAACCTTCCAGATAGAAGACTGGCTGAGATGTCACTCCCCTAACCTTCCAGAAAGAAGACCGGCTAAGATATGACTCCCTAACCTTCCAGAAAGAAGACTGGCTGAGATATCACTCCCCTAACCTCCAGAAAAAAAGACTGGCTGAGATGTCATTCCCATAACTTCCCAGAAAAAAAAAAAGATTGGCTGAGATGTCACTCCCCTAACCTCACAGAAAGAAGACTGGCTGAGATATCACTCCCCTAACTCCAGAAAGAAGACTGGCTGAGATGTCACTCCCCTAACCTTCCAGAAAGAAGACTGGCTGAGATGTCACTCCCCTAACCTCCCAGAAAAAAGAACTGGCTGAGATGTCACTCCCCTAACCTCCCAGATAGAAGACTGGCTGAGATGTCACACCCCTAACCTTCCAGATAGAAGACTGGCTGAGATATCACTCCCCTAACTCCAGAAAGAAGACTGGCTGAGATGTCACTCCCCTAACCTCCCAGATAGAAGAACTGGCTGAGATGTCACTCCCCTAACCTTCCAGATAGAAGACTGGCTGAGATGTCACTCCCCTAACCTCCAAGAAAGAAGAACTGGCTGAGATGTCACTCCCCTAACCTCCCAGATAGAAGACTGGCTGAGATGTCACTCCCCTAACCTCCCAGAAAGAAGACTGGCTGAGATATCACTCCCCTAATCTCCCAGAAAGAAGACTGGCTGAAGCATCACTCCCCTAACTCCCAGAAAGAAGACTGGCTGAGATATCACTCCCCTAACTCCCAGAAAGAAGAACTGGCTGAGATGTCACTCCCCTAACCTCCCAGATAGAAGACTGGCTGAGATGTCACTCCCCTAACCTCCCAGAAAGAAGACTGGCTGAGATATCACTCCCCTAAGTCCCAGAAAGAAGACTGGCTGAAACATCACTCCCGTAACTCCCAGAAAGAAGACTGGCTGAGATATCACTCCCCTAACTCCCAGAAAGAAGACTGGCTGAGATATCACTCCCCTAACCTCCCAGAAAGAAGACTGGCTGAGATGTCACTCCCTAACCTCCCAGAAAGAAGACTGGTTGAGATGTCACTCCCCGAACCTCCCAGAAAGAAGAACTGGTTGAGATGTCACTCCCCTAACCTCCCAGAAAGAAGAACTGGTTGAGATGTCACTCCCCTAACTCCCAGAAAGAAGACTGGTTGAGATGTCACTCCCCTAACTCCCAGAAAGAAGACTGGTTGCAGGCTATTTTCAAGTACTGTCGCCAACTAGGATGAAAGATTGCTCCAGACATGAAAGTTTACAACATCTCTCCTGGAATGCGCCTTGTGGGGAAACACGAAGTACAACGATTCTTGTATTATTGTTTCCTTCACATATATTACAAGTACATGATTAATTGCACCCAGTGAGGGATGGATTTAAAAAGAAGTTAGTACACACTATAAACTTTAAAATGCTCATTGTTAGTGAAAGCAACATTTTGTCACTACTCACACATCTGTCCCATTCCACTCCTTGTTCTCCTCAAATCGACAGACTTCATGGACAGAGATGTTCACAGTTCGGACACTAACAGGTTTCTGTATGTATAGGTAAACAGTCAACCAATTATCTAGCAAGCAGGTTCAATACAACATGCGTTGGCAAAGTTCTGCTTACATAATTCGTTTCCCATTTCACTTGGCCACTTTCGTTTCAGCACACACGATTGTACCCCACACTCCTTCCTCTCTCCACCTGCCGTTTCTGCCACCTTACACGTATGCAATCACATGCAGGTACACGTGCACACAAACACATATACAGTCCTTCACACATATGATATCACACCATGTCCGGAATAAGCTTAAAAAAAAAACAAACCAAAAGAATGTTCCAGAGATGGCGACAGTGCTTTCAAAGTAAACAATATCTGCTGAAACTTTTTCGTCTTGATTTTCATTAAGAATTAAGAAAGGGAGAGAGAGAGAGAGATGGGGAGACAGAGAGAGAGAGAGAGAGAGAGAGAGAGAGAGAGAGAGAGAGAGAGAGAGAGAGAGAGAGGGTGTGTGTGTAGATATCATATCAACACCCGCTCTCGTTAATTTCAATTAGCATTAGATATAGCACATTAAGGAATTACGTGCGGCCAGGATCTAAACAAGGTATCCATTACGTTTACGTAACAATCGTCATGTATTTTCAATTGAACTCAGAGAGAGAGAGAGAGAGAATGAGAAGAGGGGGGGGGGGGGGGGGGGGGGGGAATTTGCCCCCTGTCTGGCAGTTTCGCTTACTCAGGTCGCAAGAGTTGAGATAGTTCGCACAGCAATTCTTATCTGCTGATCCCCACACAGGGCCCCAGGTCAACACTCAGTGACCCCAGGTTTGATGGCAGTGGGCCAGGAGACAGGCATGCTGCCCGAGCACTGAGCGGAGATGGGGAATACACCCCTTCCCCTCCACCCCCATCCCCACCCCAACCACACACACGTGTCAGTCAGATAAAAACCTGTCATTCCATCGTTCTTTCCCCTTAGGGCTTAGCGTCCATGAATACCAAACTGATATCACACGTCCGCTGATCGGATATCGGTACAGACCAATCAGATCGTGAGACAGCTGGCAGTCACCTTGACTTCTGGGAATCCGCAGGCGACCCGTGGAATCATGGCCAGACAGACATCGAGATTATCATAGAACTTCTGATATACGGTATGATGTTCAGTTAAAAGAAATCTTCCATGGTGAATGCAATTAAAGAAATCGCGGATAAGGAAAAGCTTATCACTGCAAATTATTCCATTTCCTTGGTGATCATTCATGGGTAAGACAAAGGGACCTGACGGGGGAGTGTGAGACACGGGTAAATAACCAACAAGCGGGACGGCTGATTGAATGAAAACACGGTGAGCTCAGAGTGAATGAGGGAGAGAGAGTCGCATAAGAATACAAGCATTATGATATAGTGATAAGAGGTAGTAGGAAAACACACACACACACACACACACACAACACACACACACACACACACACACACACACACACACACACACGACGCGCGCGCGCGCGCGCGCGCATGCTCACATTAGACATACTTATTAAACAGAATAGCATGTGCATTTCAAGTACAAAACACTTTCTTAATAGTCAGGTTCATGCATAAGGCAAAGAGTGTGGTAGTGGTTGGTGGTGGATTTATGGCGGAGTATGCAAGTACTGGCACATAAGATGGTTGAAATAATGGTGTTTGAAGGTTGACGTGCATTGATGTTGTTTGGTTGACTCAGGGAGCGAGTTCCATTGACAGGAACCCAATATGATAAACTGGATTTGAATAAGTCAATTCTAGAAACAGGAGCATGAAGTTTGGTTAGAGTCCTTGAGGAATTAGTCGAGAATCTGTGAACTAATGTTGAGGGTGCCTTCCCAGACATAATTCTGTACATTATGATCCCTTTGTTATATTCTAATCTCAGACTTAAGGGGAGAACTCGAACCTTTTTATAGTCTGAGTCTAAGAGACTACTGCTTTTTAGGAGGGCTTATTTGAGCGCTCGCTTGTGTAGGCTTAGCAATGGTTTGAGGGTATTAGCGCTAGCAGAGTCCCATAGAGTAGACCCATAGTCTATGTATGATTGAATATGAGACTGAAAAAAGAGCTTGCGTGAATGCAGGTCGAGAAAGCGTTTGATTTTGGAGAGTTGATAGACTTTCTGTTAGACTTTTTTGCACGGTGAGATTATGTGAGCTTACCAACTAATATTGTTATCAATTGTTATTCCTAGCTCTTTGAGGTATGTAACCTGTTCAACGGGTTCATCTTTAAGATGCACGGGAGGAAACTTAATAGTGAGATTTTGTCTTTTTTGTCTGGTTGTGATAAGCATGGATTTAGTTTTTTGAGGGTGAAGCGACATGTGATTTAGTTCAGTCCGTTTCACGAGATCATTCGCACTTTCTTGTAAAGTTTGTGCAAGAACAGTAACATCGGAATGATTTGTGTGCAGATGGATGTGATATGGAGAGTTAGATCATTGATGTAAATTGTGAACAGTAAGCGACCCAGGATAGAGCCTTGTGGGACGCCATAGAAAAGTGTTTGAAATGAAGAGAAAGTTGTATTAATTTCACACATTGTTGCCTATTTGTGAAATATGAGTGAAAAAGCGTAAGAGTTCTTGTGGATAAGCCATACAGTTTTAGTTTTCTAAGAAGAAGGTTATGGTCTATCACATCAAATGCTTTTTTGAAATCAATAAATAGGACACCACAAAATCTGTTGTTGTTAATGCTATTTAGCCAGTCATCAACCAGGTTGATTAGGGTTGTGTGGCATGAATGGTTGTGTCGGAACCCGGTCTGTCTGGGATGAAGCAAGTGGTAAGTATTAAGGTGGTGTAACGTGTGTTTGTTTATGTGTTTTTCCAAAGGTTTGGAAATAGTGGAAATGATTGAGATTAGTCTGTAGTTTGCAGGGTCTGAGCTGTCACCTGCTTTGTAGATAGGAATGACTTTTGCTTTTTTGAAACTATCGGGAAAATAATTTTTGTCGATGCATAAATTGAAGACGTATGTTAACGTATCTGTAATTGCTGGAGCTGATAGTTTGAGGATGATTTTGCCGTCTAGGCCATCCATCCCGCATGTACCTGACTGTTCTAAGTGCGTTAGGTAGTGATAAACTTCAAAGACTGTTACTGGTGGAATATGAAGTTCAGACGTGATGTTTCTATCATGGCAATATTGTTTCAGTTTTTAAAGGTCTTTGATCTGGAAGAATCTGTCGTGACAACTTTATTGGCAAAAGTGCAAAAGTGGGTGTTCAGCTGTTCGACAGAGATGTCTTTAATTACAGTTGATTTTGAAGAGGATTGATTGTTTGTAATCTTGTTAATAGCTCTCCATACCAATTTTGGGTTCTGATTTGATAATATTAGTCCTCGATAATATTTCGTTTTTTCTCTGCGCTTCTGTGAATTTATTGCATTTCTCAGTATTCTAGATTCCTCTTCATGGCCATGTTGTTTGAACAGATCTCTAAGGTAACCTGCCTCCTGCAACTCTTTAGTGTACCACGCCGGTTTGGGATCATGTCGTACTCTAATCGTTTTAGAGGAGCGTGTTTATAATATATTTCTGTAAATGTTTTGATCCAAAATTCAACAGCAACATCTGGATCAGTTATGTTGAAAACTGAAGAGAAATTTGAGTTAAGTAAGTCATGCAGAAAGTCTTGCGTGTTAAAGTTTGTAAAGCAACGGTAGGTTATTGTCTTGTGTCCCGTTTTGGGAATTTTTACTCCTTTTTTGGAGCATGTGACACAAACTGGGTAATGATCACTACAGTTTAGGACAGGGACGCAGGCTTCTCCTATGTTAGTTTCATCTGAAACATGAATATGGTCGATAAGTGTCTTCGAGTTTGGTGTGACTCTCGGTGGAGATTCGATGAGCTGACGCAGATTAACTAGATTGAATGCTTGCGTCCATTGGTTTTGCACTTTTAGAAGGTCTATGTTAAAGTCTCCAAGTAAAATAATTTCCTTGGATTCTAGTGAGACTGCATCCATCATCGGAATAAATTTGTCGACCCAGTTTACTCTTTCAGATGGGTTTCTGTAGCAGATTCCAACCAAAATGGAAGGGTTTCTTTTCAGCTTAACTTCTATCCAGACACATTCTACACCGTTACGTTCTAGGTGTAGAAGTCGTTTGAAGCTAAGGGTTTCGCTGATGAAGATAAGAAGACCCGTCTCTTTCGCTTGTGCAGGATCTTTCCGGATTACGTTATATCCTAGAATAGTTACATCATTGTCGTTAATGTGTGTGGTTAATCTGGATTCAGAAAGCCCTAAAATATGAAAGGGTTTACCGTGATTCCAAACCAGTGTTGATATAACTGATGTCTTGTTAACTGCATTGTTGAATATTAGGGTGACAGATTCGAAGTCCTTTGCATGGCCATGCAGACTGGTTCTGGTTCATTTCTAGTTGTGTACTGATGTGATGATAATAGGAGACGACGATTTCGAACGTTAACTGACGCTGAGGTTTGTAGAAGCAAGGAACACAATAAGATCACATAAAAGGGAGGGGAAATGGGGCTGGTTTACACACCGTAACAACTTTAGGAAACCAGAAGCATATGAGAAGAAAAAAAAATCTTCACAGTATATGTCAGTAAGTTCCTCGATCAGATAGTATACTGATGGATACACTTTTCTAAAAGGAAAATGTACAGTCACTCACAAAGGAAGCAATTCTGAAACAAAATTACAATTAAGGGGATAGAAGAAGAGGAAAAATGGTAAAATAAAACTGAAGGCCAAAACAAAATGCAAAGAATCAACAACTCAAAACGAAAACAAGTAAAAAAAAAAAAAAAAAAAAAAAAAAAAGAGAAAAAAGTCACACACAAATTCACAAGTCACGTAGCTGCACTTGTAACTACGAGTTGGCAATGCAAAAAAATTGCCTCGCTCGCAGTAAATAGCAGTTTTTCTGGAAGTCTCCTGCTGCAGAGACTTCGTTCAGTTTCTTTTCTGAGGCGCACAGTCTTGCACTTTTACTAAGTCTTCTGTTACATACGTGAAGTCCACTTAGATAACATGGAATCAGCACTGCCGGCACAGGGTGAAAGTTAC
>CM065731.1:40307720-40325220 GCA_033310375.1 Conus canariensis | reverse complement strand
GCTTTTTTTTCTGAAATTATTGATTTATTGTAAAATCATATCAGCTTCACACACTCACACCTTTGATGCTTGGCTGGACATATTTGGCTGGTGAATATATGTGTTTGTGCACCATACATTATGTGTACATGCACAGGTATTCATGCACTGAAGCAGAAACAACCAAACAAATGCATTATTGCGCTCGCATGTATGTTAAGTAAGTAAAAATTAGAAAGAAAAATGATGACGTTTGGATGATAACTTACTTATTTAATTTCACGATCTGGAGCAAACATAACACAGTTTTGGGAAAGCTATGTAACATATTTCAAACATTTAACCTCCTACATTCTTTCAGATTTGGTTGAGGACGAAACTGATGACGTAGTGCTGTGTATCTCAAACGGTCAAGCAGGAAACGGAATTCACTACACACTTCATTCATGTTACAGTCACTATTGGTCTTTCTTCTCTCAACAATCAGCATTATTTTTTCTCTGTTTCAAGCTCATGGGTACAGCAGCGAAATTTCACTAACGCAATGATATACTGACAGTGCCACTCGAAACATGCAGGCAGAGTCTGCTGGACGGGGCAGATGACTGGGAGTGCACTGCAGACCTCCCAGAATGGAAGAGTCACCCAGAGATCATCAGCAAGAGTGGCATGAGACCAGACATAGTAGTCCACTCTAAGTCAACCAAGCAGCTGATCATGATCGAGCTCACGGTGCCATATGAGAACAGAATGGAGGCAGCTCAAATCTACAAGACTGAAAAGTATGCTGATCTGGCAAACAGCCTGAGGAGAGAAGGCTATCAGGTCAAAGTCCTCACTGCAGAAATTGGAGCTAGGGGGTTTGTAGGAACGTCTGCATACAGCCTCATGAAACAGCTCTCAGTTGCAGGGAAGGAAAAAACCAGAGCCCTGAAAGCAATGGCAGAAGCGGCAGAGAGGTGTTCAAGCTGGATCTGGTCAAGGAGGAACAAAAGTGAACTTCATAAGGCTTAATTTCCCTACAAATATCAGGTGTCCCTGTGGCTCAGTGGTTAAAGCGCGAGTCATTAAGTGGAAAATGAGCATGTCCAGAGGGTCATGGGTTCGAATCCCAGCCATGGCTCGTCCCAAGATGGGAAAAAAAGGGGCAGCAGAGGGACATCCGGAGTCATGAACCGGGTGTGGCCCAACCCCCCTAGAGTGTCAGGAGATAAGGGCCGAAACACTTGCTTGAAGGGGGCTTCTCTTCTGAGGACTCTCTGCTGCCACGCTCTCCACGAGTTTCTTTCTACTGACCATTCAGTTATGTTATAAATCCGTCTGTGCAAAAAGATACTTCAAATTTTTATAAACAAATCATTCATTGCTTCTTTCGCATGACTCTTTCCACGTTATAAAATAGCTTCGGATGAGGGAAAAGTTTTTTGTTGTTGTTCTGAATAATGAAAGACACACTGACGCTAAAAGACAGGCAGCAAATTGCACCCGTCAGGTAAAATGAGACAAACGTAGGGAAAGTCTTGCACCCAACGTTGAGGGATGTGCTCTGTGACCTCAGCCCGTCTGCAGGCGACACACTGACACCCTTCACAAAGACGGCTGTCATGTAGAGACATGGGAATCAGCATTTGTCACGTCCTCTGTTTTAGATGTAGCTCCAGCAATGACCCCTCCCTGTGGAGACACGATACTGAAGGATTTGTGGGTGTGGTGTGGGGGAAACAAGTGCAGACAAACAATTCCTCCGTCATCATGAAAACACCTTGGCAATGTTTTCGACACCCCCCCCCCCCCCTCCTCCATAACCCCCCCCCCCCAATGAGTTGGGGTTAGAGAGTGCTGAAGAACTCTCTCTCTCTCTCTCTCTCTCTCTCTCTCTCTCTCTCTCTCTCTCTCTCTCTCTCTCTCTCTCTCTCTCTCTCCAGCAGACATGTAGACAAATAAATAAACAAAAGTAATCAGATTCAGCGTGACCGTCAAGTCAAATGAACGACCTTTGAAATACCGTTGGAAGCAACGTCTGATTTCAAAACATCAACTTCACAAAGAAACTGACTCATCACTAGCTTTATTTTTGTCGTCAGAGTCATATTGTCCTAGTCATCACGATTATCATCTTAGCCATCATGGTCACAATCATTGATTATTGTTAACTTGCTGTTGTTGACTTATGCTGAAAACAAAGGAGAAGACGCTGAGGTTTAAAATGGTTTGTGATGTCCTTGTGTGCACATTTCTCATTGTCCTATTACTTGAAAACGAAATCAGATGAGTTGATCTAGTATTATTCAACATACACAATACGAAAAATAAATATATAGATAAATATATAAAGAAGAGCTGGATTTCGTTCAGAACAAACACAGACCCTCACCACTTCGATGTGCGTGTGTCTCTGTGTTGTGTGTGTGTGTGTGTGTGTGGTGTGTGTGTGTGTGTGTGTGTGCGTGCGTGCGGGGGCGTGCGTGCGCGTCTGCGTGCGTGCGTGCGTGCGTGCGTGCGTGCGTGCGTGTATACATTGTTGCTTTAGGTGGTGTTATGGGTCAGAAACCCTGGGTGGCCTGACACAAGCAAGCCATGCTGTACTGAGGAGTCTGAATCAGGAGGCAGGTGTGGTCCAGACAGGGGCACGGCATGGTTCCTTTCATAGCACAGATCTCCGTGTCCCACACACCTCAGGGAACGGTGTAATGTTTACCCTTTATGGCCAACTTCTTCACCACTCTCCATGCCCCAGACCATCAGGTTTTTAAGGGGGTGGGGGTGGGGGGCGAAACGCTGCCAAGTCATTCTCATGATGACGGAGGAATTGATTGTCTGCACTTGTTTCCCCCACACCACACCCACAAATCCTTCAGTATCGTGTCTCCACAGGGAGGGGTCATTGCTGGAGCTACACCTAAAACAGAGGACGTGACAAATGCTGATTCCCATGTCTCTACATGACAGCCGTCTTTGTGGAGGGTGTCAGTGTGTCGCCTGCAGACGGGCTGAGGTCACAGAGCACATCCCTCAACGTTGGGTGCAAGACTTTTCCTACGTTTGTCTCATTTTACCTGACGGGTGCAATTTGCTGCCTGTCTTTTACCGTCAGTGTGTCTTTCATTATTCTACTTTTTTTCTCTCATGAGAACCTATTTTTCTACCAAATATCCCTCTTGTAGCATGCATCAATATTCTACTTTCAAAGATTCATTCATCCAAAAAGAATGACGTATTTATGAACACTTGAAGTAGGTTTTTGCACAGACTAATTTATATAACACAACTCACCGGTCAGAATATTATCGCATCAATGAAATGATGCTGTTTTGTCCATAAGCTTGAAATAGAAAAAAAAGATATTATGATTTGTTGAGAGAAGAAAGAACAATGGAAACAGTAACGTGAATGGAGAATGTGATGAATTCCATTGTGTGCTGGATTACTCAAAATACACAGCATCACGTCATCAGTGTCGTCCTCAACAACGTCTGAAAGAACGTTCAATGTTTAACATTTGAAATGTGTTATGCAGCTTTCCCAAAGCTGTCCGTTATATCTGTTTGAAAATGTAATGAAATGAGGCAGATGTAAACGAGATACCATCTTTCTTGACACACACTGATAAAGACTTTGTATGAGGGGGGTTTCTTCTCTGAAGACCTTCTGCTGTCAAGCTCTCCCTAGAGTTTCTTCCCACTGCTGGACACACATGAACATTGTCTTTGCAGCGCGGCAGTTTGTGAGACGGTTCTGGGCAATGACCGTTGGCCCACTGTTACTGCCCTCCATGTCATCCAGGTGGGGCAGGAGAAATAAAGATGATTCCAGACGAAGATTTTTCAAATCAGTGTCACGTCAGTTGTGTCACGGCCTGATTGGTCGAGACTAATCTCTAGGTAGTACAAGAAGCAATATAATTTCGTATCCAACGTTATCAATCTCGTCAAATGCTGAGGTTTTGTATGTTTGTTTTTTGTTTGTTTGTCTGTTGTTGTTTTTTTTTTAGACAATGCAACACTTTGTTTGCAATCATTGCTAACATCAAATTGGTACCGGTGTTTGTGTCTCATGTAATATACAGACCTGAAAGGGTGAGGTGATTGTTAGTGCATGCAAAAGCCGGTGTTTGGTTTGGGTAGATCAGAAATGCCATGCAGACTGTGTGAAGACCTCTCCGCCCTGAGAAGCCCCACTGTCATGGACAGGGCAACAAGATGCATGGGATGGTAGGTCTCAATGGTGGGAGAAGACCAAAAGGATTTCACTCTCTACTACTAATAGGGCCTCTGTGGAAGGTTAGGCTGTAAACAACATGACCACCTCTCTCTCTCCCTCTCTTTCTCTCTCTCTCTCTCTCTCTCTCTCTCTCTTCTCTCTCTCCCTCTCTCTCTCTCTCTCTTACAGACAGACAGACACACATACACACACAGATGTATGTATGCAAGACTCCTTTAATCAACTGTCAAATTCAAATTAAGTTCTGTTCACTATTCGTCGTTTGTGAGATCTATTAATTCATGGGTTTGTTTCTATACGAATTACATATATTAAGAATGATATGAAGTACGTAAATAAAAAGAAAAAATGGGATACATGTTTCTTTAGAATTAAGATGACAACCTCTGAGCAAGATAAAGACACTAATCTAATAAACTTTGAATACTCTCCATGAAACTTGAAAAAGTTGGGGGAATGAGAACTGCAGATAATTTCAGTCAACATGATCTTATGTATGGACTCCATTATTACTTTTCATCATGATAGTCATTTCTATCATCAAGTGACAGAACTATACATGAATTAATAAACATTATAAGAAAGAAAGAAAGAAAGAAAGAAAAAAGCGCCTCAACATTGCCATGTTTAGGTGTCCAAGTTACCATCCAAAGATCATCATTTCTCAGTGTTTTTCTTTCTAGAAATCAGTTGCTCAGTGTATATGCATATATAGATGTGCCTTTGTTTAATTGTTTTTACGTACATGTCTGTGTACACATTTACAAGCATGCATATTCACTGTCAATACATGTGTAGTCAACAATTAAACGTGCATATGTGAAGCTCACATAATTTTACGATAAAATGATAAAGATAAAAAAAAAAAAACAACGGAAAAATACTTGAGCAACTACGACTGTGGTATCGAAGATCTCACCAAACTTTTTTTTTCCAGCTGCTGCCTGCAAACTTTTGCAATGCTTTTCATGTCAAATATGGTCTGATCCTGCACCAAAAGTGTCCACAACGCATGAAAATTTGTTTCTTTGTTTCTTTTCCTTTTCCAGCCATACATGTAGAAGTCGCATTGAGAGATTTGGAGACAAGAGAGCTGTCAGTTTCACCGTAAGCTGACTGGGTCCACAATGCTATCTGGGCGGCAGAGCGTGCCATGACAGTGAGAGCTGTCAGTGACTGGTCCACGATGCTATCTGGGCAGTAGAGCGTGCCATGACAATGAGAGCTGTCAGTGACCGGTCCACGATGCTATCTGGGCGGCAGAGCGTGCCATGACAGTGAGAGCTGTCAGTGACCGGACGATGCTATCTGGGCAGCAGAGCGTGCCATGACAGTGAGAGCTGTCAGTGACCGGTCCACGATGCTATCTGGGCGGCAGAGCGTGCCATGACAGTGAGAGCTGTCAGTGACTGGTCCACGATGCTATCTGGGCAGTAGAGCGTGCCATGACAGTGTGGCATTCATGGCCTGGCAGACGCAGACACCACGCCAATGGCGGATTCCTGTCTGACTGAGATGGGGCTGGGTTTGCTTCACCAATTTCCGTCCAATGATAAGGCGCCATTCCTGTCTGACGTGGCGAAGGAGCAGGGACTGCCGTCCACCCTGGGGTCAGTGTGTGTGGGTCCCGGTCCTGTGCTGCCTTCAGCCTACTGACCTCTGACCTCTGACCCTTGAGACCGGAATGGGTCTGAACTCCTAACACCTGGATGAACACAGCCTCCATGCAGGAAGCAATGGTGGTGTTGGGCTGATTGGTTTTTGTCTGGAGGAATGACGACATGCATCTCTCTGTCTGTCTGTCTGTCTGTCTGTCTCTCTCTCTCTCTCTCTCTCTCTCTCTCTCTCTCTCTCTCTCTCTCTCTCTCTCTCTCTGGTTTGCCTGCATTCTAGCTGCATTTTTTTCTGGACACTGGGAAGTTCAACAGGAAAAACAGAAAAACAGAAATAGAACGGGGAAGGGGACTGACACAGCAATGCAACAAAGCGTGCACATGAACAAAACTTGCCTAGTAGCACAGTAAGTAAGTGTACTCCAAGTTGCCACCATTTCTGAAAAGATCGAAACCAGGTCACTACTAGCGTCCTGCCTACCCATTTTCTCTGCCTTCAATTGTTGGCACTCTGCTAACACACATTAGTCATAAATAACAGTGATGTCATTGTCATATCATGCATCTTAATTCATGAGGTAATATCTTGTCAAAAATGTATCAAAGTGCTTTATCCTGCCAACACACACCGAGATTCCCATAACTAACACGACTGTCCATGGTGTCACAATTCGATCAGTCCACACTTATCTCTGATCAGAAGATTGTGTGGCATCAGTCTGGTATTCATTGATACTGATCCTTGCAAGACTAACAGAATGACATAGTGACATGTCCATGTCCACATCAGCTTCAGCTGGATTTATGTTCCTGTCTCAACTCAACTTCTAAGCCCCTACTGACGACACACAGCTGTTGACCGTGCAGTGGAGTGAGAGTCCCTGTCATAACGGGCGCTCTGACGTCATTCCAACGACAGTCCCCAGGACCCTGCCCAGTCTGGTGACGAGGACAGCAACTGACCACGGGCATGACGTGGGAAGGAACCCGGAATACCACAACCTGGGTGGCCTTCTGCTCGTCATGCTCCATTGCATCCTCGGCAATACCCAGTCAGGCACGTCACAGATTGTATTGGACGGTGTGACCTTGATCACCTTCTATGATATTATCCCACCTTGTCCCTTCTGTTGTCTCTTTTTTTTATCTGCCTATGTTGTTCTCAATGTTCGCCTCGTTTCATCGTTTTTCATAGACAGGCTCACTTTTCATACACAATTACTTCATTCATTCATGTCTGTCAGATCAAGACAACATGAATAGACGTCACATTACAAAAATGAAGAGAGAGAGAGAGAGAGAGAGAGAGAGAGAGAGAGAGAGAGAGAGAGAGAGACAGACAGACAGACAGACAGACAGACAGACAGACAGACAGACAAGGAGAAAGACAGAGACAGAGACAGATTGCCACTTATCCATCAAAACACAACGTGACGTGATTCATTTATGTCCTCTGCTGAACAGTTTGTCCTTTACCCAAAGCCAGGAGAAGAGAGGCTTTGTGTGATGATTCTTCTCTGTCAATCACATCACTGGCCCCCAACGCTACAATCACCGGCAATCTCTGAAAGCAATCAAGCTCCCCGCCAACACAAAAGACAAAAATGCACCAATGTTATTTAAGTCAGAAGGGCAGGGATGGTTTAGGATGATTTCATATCATCATAGCCACTACACCACCCTGTCACCTCCCTTCCTCCATCCCTCATTCCCCACCCTACTCCAAGCCTCTCCCTATCTTACCGCCTTGGATTTTGTTTTTCAGTTAACGATGTTGTTTTGCGCTTTGTGCAGACACTTAGTCACAGTGCTAATGCAGGAATTGTCCCATCCCATGGCCACTGTTGTGTTACACCTCGCATGCAGTTGTTTTCAGGTGACAGATGTTTATCCAAACAGACTCGATAAATGTAGACCCTTGATGGAAGTGGAGTCACGAAAAGCAAATAGAACAAGGTTTTACAAATAAAACATCACCTTGTGTGAATCATGAAAAAGAAATAGAGAAATGCTTTACATCATAGTGAGGTAAAACTGATGTTGTGCTCTGACCTGCTCACAAAAATTTCAAATGATCAATAAATGACTACCTACCTATCTATCTACCTACCTATCTACCTACCTACCTACCTACCTACCTACCTACCTATCTATCTACATACCTACCTACTTACCTACCTTTCTACCTACCTACTTAATTAAAAGCTTGTCTCCCAACTGTTTGTTCCCATCATGTTACAGTCAACACAACCTTGTTTGGAAGGGAGGAGGGGAGGAGAGGTGGTTGTTAGTGTCATTTTAATGCTGATCCGGAACAAAGGGTGCATCCACAGTCCGTTCAACCTTGGCAGAGGTCTACACTCTCCTGAGCGTCCTTCTCCATGGTCCTCTTTCCTTCAGCCTTCTGTGTGCGTCCCACAGACCCAGTGGCCTGGGAACAGACCGACCAGAAGTTACACGTTGCCCTTGGGGGGGGGGGGGGGGGGGAATTCTGAGGTGGGCCTGTCTCACTGTCAGCCAGTTGGTCATGACGTGAAATGGACGCTGTTACCTGTGAAGCTGTGGCGACGGTTCATGACGTCATTTCCATGAATCTTGTTTGGCAAAAATGCATCTTGTCATGAAACGAAGACACGTGGAAAACGCCTTCTAATTCTATCTCAGGAAACATGTGTCGCATAGGAAATGCCGTGTTTAACGAGTATTGTGCCATGGAATACTATGTTTAATGACTATTGTGCCATGGGATACTATGTTTAATGAATAGTGTGCCATGGAATACTATGTTTAATGAATATTGTGCCATGGAATACTATGTTTAATGAATAGTGTGCCATGGAATACTATGTTTACTGAATATTGTGCTTTGGAATACTATGTTTAATGAATATTGTGCTGTGGAATGCTATTTGATGAAGCCAGTGTGATATAGCCCTAAACACCAAATTTTGTGAATGAATGGGTGAATTTGTCTGTCTGTCTGTCTGTCTGTCTGTCAGTCTGTCTGTCTCCCTCCCTCCCTCCCTCTTTCTCTCTCTCTCTCTCTCTCTCTCTCTCTCTCTCTGAAGACCTTCAATGGCGTTATTTTATGTTGTTTTTCGAACCACATGAGGAATGCGTGCGTTCAAGAAGTATGCACGTGTGGAAACACTCAGGTAGTTCAAGGAATTCCTAAATGAACTTTCCACGCGACTAACATCGTAAACAATTGTAGGGGAGGGAGAAGGCGGCTTAGCATGAGGAGTTCTGCATATGCTGGATCAGTAGGGGCAGCACTTAACACTACCAGCGTCATTTACCAACACGGCAGTATCACCTCTGGTGGGTTACCTCAAAACAACGTGTTACTGATTCAAGAGTGTAAGCTGCAAGTGCTGGAGTCGTAACAGAACAAGCCTGAATAAGTCTGTGTTTGAGAACGCCGGAATGACAGCTACTTCGCGGGCACGGTAAATAAATGATAAAGGAACTGTCACGGACGGCCTCCTTCCTCCCTCTTCTCTTGATGGTTTAACCAGGGGAGACGTGAGGCGAGCTGTCCGTGCAACTGTTACCTTCCCCTTCCATCCCCCAGTCTTTCCTCAGTGTGGTGTGTCGCCTGTTGCGGCACGCGAAACTTGTGGGACATGTGTATATTTTGAACCATTGCGACACCCGTTTACTGTTCTGGTGCTAGCAGAGGGCGTGTGGGTGAGATTCGTTGTTCACTCATGAGTCGTTACTTGATCGGAGAGCACCGTCTCCGCCATTGGAAGCTGTCAGCAATCATTCCTGCTCTTTGGTCCTCTTCATTGGGGTCTGGTTTGCAGAGGTCCGGGTTGTCCCGTCTTCGCTGGCGTGGAGCGACGGTCCTGCCTTTATTTTTCTTCGTTGGAGTCCGGTTTGGGAGAGGTCTGGGTTGTACCGTCATCGCTGGCGTGGGGCGACGGTCCTGACTTCATTTTTCTTCGTTGGAGTCCGGTTTGGGAGAGGTCTGGGTTGTCACGTCTTCGCTGGCGAGGGACGACAGTCCTGCCGTTATTTCTTTTCTTTTTCCCGTCCACCATCCTGTTGATAAGCACTGGAAGAGACTGTATTTATATGAAGATAGGGAAGGCCGGTACGAGTTGGAATTCTTATTCATTTTCGAGGTAGCAGCTGAGAGGATTAAAAAAAAGAAGAAAATTTTGGAACCAGTTGTTACTCGGTCATTTCTTTCCAAGAAGGTCTTTTTTCTTTTTCTTTTTTTTTTTTTACTTGCGCAAGGGTATTGACATGGTAGTTGGAACAGTGCCGTTTCCCTCATGGGAAATAGGAGGACAATGTTGTTTTTTGTTTGTTTGTTTGTTTTTTTGGTCTGGTCGTTTCAGAAATCTTTTCTCTATTAACTGTAGCCCCACTCGGGGAAGTGTTCACCTTGAAGAGGACTATCTGTCCTATATTGGTTTGGTGATCTTCTTAATAAACCAATTAGTGATTAAGAATTAAATCTGTTATGTGTGTGGAAACGTGCTGGTTCGTCTAGCCATAGGGTTTCCAATATTAATGTTCGTTCGATATCATTCGTAACAGAGTAGAGAATTCAATCCATAATGTATCAACTGTTTACGAGTGAGTTCCCTATAGTCTAAAGAAAAGTTAAGGGAAACTGGTAAGCAACTCGAGACGTGTGACGAGGCTGGCATGCGGCCAGTGTGGGAATTACAGGGGGTGGGCAGTGGACACTCCTCAATGCACCCGGTCATTGCGCTCTCTCCTTGTCTGGTCTCGTCTTGTCTCGTTTTGTCTTGTCTTGTATTTGTATTACTCATGCGTATTATTATTCCGTGATTTATTCGAACAAGAGTGTCACGAATGCAAGGTGATATAGTTAGATTTATTTTTGACCAGGTGGGTTTATTTTGGGTTAAACGAAATACCTGATGATTGAGGCACTGCTACTACGGCCAGAAACGACTGTAGGGACATTTATAAAGCTAGCATAAATATCCTGCGGGGCTTGCGATTTCCCCATGCACCCCACTCCCACTCATGGACTGACGCCGGGTAGCGACGCCCCCACTCTCACCTCCTCATGACTCCCACTGACCATGAGCAAACATGTGTGAACACACTACTGATCCCCGATTCAGGGTTTGATTTCTTCCAGACGTTCGTTTGCTCAGCTTAATGTGAGTCAGCAGAGGCGCCCCTGCCCATCGCGAGGGAGGTCCTAGACGTTGCTACACTAGGGAGCAGCCCACCTGTCCGTAGAGCATTGGGTCCGGAGGAGGGTATCTACAGGAGAGGGGTCGAACAGTGATCTCTTTGCTGCTGTGTGGCTTCAGTGCTTCGAGTGACTTCCTCTCTATTTGCCAGCAGTCGAGTGGACCCATGTGTCCGTGTGGCTGTGTGAGGTGATGAAGTGGGGGATGTCCCACCCCGTTTAGGAGCAATCTGCCAGCAGGCAACAAACTGTCTGGTTCTTTTGTATTTAAAAAAATCTATTTATTAGTACTATTGAGTGAAATAGTAACCGTTCTTGTTGGGATGTCGGCCCCGTTTGTGTGCTAGTCGTATTTCTGGCTTTCTTTCTTCTTTTGGGGGATTAGTAATAGTGGGTTAGGTATTTTGGACTTGGCTGGTATCCCTGGGGTGTTCTGTGTCTAGTATTGTTTTTTTTCTTTGCTCAGTAGGGTAGTTAGTTCTTCGTAAGGGTACTTTCCTCTTCTACACGCCCTCTTTTCTCCGTAGGCTCTGTCAATCCTCCTTCTTCTGTGATAGGCCCCGAATCCCAATAGGTATGTAAATGTATATATGTGTGCATGAACGAATAAAGTGTTGTTTATGTTGCACACTCTTGGCTCTTGTGGTGAGTGGTGAGTGTGCGATCCGACTTCCGACTCTGTGGTCCCTTATTGAACCCGACAATAACCAACATCACGGTTTGATGAAAGAACAATTTTAAAATCAGACGTGGTCAGAGCCACTTGTGACCGAGGCATTGAGAGATTTCTGCCACCCTGAAAGTTCCCAAGAAGAGCTGAATGTGCCAAAGAACCTGAGGGAAACACTGGAACCAGACCAGTGGACCTTATCCACTGCATGAATGATACACCATGCACCACACACACACAGACACACACACAGACACAGACACACACACACACACACACACACACACACACACACACACACACACACACACACACGACACACACACAGCAGAGAGAGTGAAGGGGGGGGGGGGGAGGGGCAAAACAGCCTCACCCCTCAAAGAGTGGTGTTAGGTCCACACAGAGGTGTTGACATATCTCCGCACGGAAATGGAATGGCAGGAGAAATCCAAACTGACATCAGCATGATAGTAGGCGGGCAAGAGCAGGGGAAATAACCCAGTTTTTCAGTACCACTTGTACTACAGCCATCCTCGGCCCTTTAAGTGCTGGTTCTGTATTTCATAATGAACGATGAGGTTGAGGACGACGACGATGATGATGTTCAGGGAGTTCCATTCTGTCTTGAGACTATACACACATCAGGGTCGTAACTTTTAGAGCAGCAGAAATGTCATGCTGATTTAGTCACACACAGCTCTGACCATGTTTGATTTCAAAATCGTTTTTTTTTTTTTTTTTTTTCTTTTTTTTGTTGTTGTCAAACCGTTTTGTTGTTTTTATGACGTATGTACCGTGCCCACCAAGTAGCCATCATCCCAGAGTCCTCAACCACAGCTTTGTCCAGGCGTGTCCTGTCACCATTCCGGCACTGGCAGTTCACAGTCACGGATCAGTAACTCGTCGCCATAAGGAAACCATCAGAGGGACGCTGCAGCGCTGCTGGATGACTGATGGCGTTCCGTGGTGCTCCTTCTGTTCCAGCTCGAGCAATCCGCCTGCTAAAATCCTTCTTCTGTTGGTGATGTTAGATACTGGGAAATTGGACGTATTGTTCATCCACGAATTCATTAATGCTACCACTTGTTCAAATAGATGCACACACATTCATTGTAGGCATACAATCCTCACGTTGTTTGAAAGATTACATAAAATCAGAGGTCTTGACAGAGAGAGAGAGAGAGAGAAGAGAGAGAGAGAGAGAGAGAGAGAGAGAGAGGGAGACAGGACAGACAGACAGACAGACAGATAGACAGTTTTTGATCGACTGATTCACTCATTTATTCAAACAAACTGACCAGCTTCATTAAGACCTGCCAGGCATGTCACACAGGCTCCACAATACAGTGCTTCGTGGCCGAACATGCGTTAGACACATGTCCTATGTGACACACGCCGAACATGCGTTAGACACAGCATGTCCTATGTGACACACGCCGAACATGCGTTAGATACAGCATGTCCTGTGTGACACACGCTTACCGACATAGAACTGGAAGCCGTTTCATGCATTTCTCCGTGTCATGACAAGGTGTATTTTTGCGAAATAAGATTCGTTGAAATGACGTCATGAACCGTCGCCACAGAACCACACGTGACACCGTCCGCTTCACATGGTGACCAATTGGCTGACAGGGAGACGGGCCCACTTCAGAATCTTCTCGAGGGAAAGCTTCATTCCCGGTCGGTCTGTTCCCAGGCCACTGGGCCTGTGGAAGCACACAAAAGACTGAAGGAAACAGGACCAAGTAGAAGTGCATCCAGGAGAATGCAGACCTCTGCCACAGTTGAACGGATTTTGGGTTCACTCTTTGTTCTGGATCTGTGCTAAAGTGGTACCACCAACCTTTCTCCCCTATCACCTATCACCTATCCCGGAGTCTTGAAGACCGTTGAAAACAACGCATCAGTCTGATCTTGAAACTGGTTGTGGTGTTTCTGTCATTCCAGATGAGTCTTAGTCTGGCTGGCGCTGCTGTCGTTTGCGCCACTCTGAAGAACACTTCAGGTTTTAATCCCTCATCTGAAACAATTGCCCCCAGACATTTGAAGTTTTGAACTGTCTCGTTTTTCTCCCTTGATAGCAATGCTAGCGCTGATGCCGTTAGTGTTGTTGGTCATAAGTGATGTCTTTTCGGCGCTGATCTCCATGCCAAATGCAGCAGAACATATATCAAGGCAGTCTATTAGGTTGGCTAGTTCTTGCTCTTCTGCTAGCCCGTCGATGTCATCAGCAAACGGTAGGTTTGTTACTATCCTGCCACCAATACTTACTGAGCCTTGATGTCCCTCCAGAGCGTCAGTCATAATTCTTTCCAGGTAAATGTTGAAAAGAGTGGATGGGAGTAAACAGCCTTGCCTCACTCCAATAGTTGTCTTGAACCAGTGCCCTATGGTGCCATTGAGGAAGACTGCGATGGTGGCCTTATCATAGAGGTATTCTATGGTCCTGATCAGGTTGGCATTAAATGTTGCACAGTCTCATAGTCGCCTATAAGGCTGCATGCCACACCTTGTCGAAGGCTTTTTGAAATCCACAAATATGTGGTACAGGCCCTGCTGGTGCTGATAATGTATCTAACACATTATACTCAAGTTAAAACATATGTTTTCGACCATCAAACAAAGTTATGTTGACTGTAACATGATGGGGAGAAACGGAATTGGGAGAGAGAGTTAAAAAAAAAATTATGTATTCACTTCATGAGTGAAAACAAGATTATTGTTACACCAGAGAAAGTGAGAGTACACACTGTCCGGAAAACTGAAACAGTTACTGTCTGTGCCTTTTTTCTGAATAGGATGTGAAAAATTAAAGAAACAAACATATAAGCTCATATTCCAAGACTCTAAATGTTTTGTGAAGATATCTCCTTCCTAGAGGGTTGTCAGTCTGTCAACAGTGCCCCCACAGTGTTCCTGTTCACTGAACAATTTCTCATCATCTCGCCCAACAGATCCTGCAGCTGTTCCCTGAAGCGGATCCACATCACGGATCTGCACTGGAATGGGACGAGCTCGTCCCTGGATCTAACTGAAGATCTATATGGCACATCAGTTGAATATGTCATGCAGCAGTTTCAAACCTTGGAATGGGACGAGCTCTTCCCTGGATCTAACTGAAGATCCATATGGTACATCAGTTGAATATGCCATGCAGCAGTTTCAAACCCTGGGGGATTAGCACTTGGCAGAATATAACGTTATATGACGTAAAACATGGTTCTGTTTGGTTTTCATGACTCGCATAATGTTATGCTTTTTTTTATATAAAGTTTTGTTCTGTTTTGTTTTCATGACTCACATAATGCTTCGTTTTATCAAGTAAGACTTCGTTCTACTTGCTTTTCGTGACTCCACTTCCAACATGGGTCTTCATTTACCAAGCCTCTTTGGATAAAGATCTGTCACCTGAAAACAACTGCATGCCAAACCTAACACAACAGAGGCCATGGTGTGGGACAGTTCGTGCCATTTCTTATTTTTCCTACATCAACAGTGTGACTAAGCGTCTGCACAAGGCACAAAACAGTGTGCTTGATTAAGAAAAAAAAAGGTGGTCAGAATGGAAGAGGGTGTGAGAAGTGTGAGGAATGTGGAATAGAAGAAGGGGGATAGTATGAGGGAGGATGGAGGGGGTGATGGTGGCGGTGCTCTGAAATCTCTCTAATCCATCCCTGCCCTTCTAGTTGAAATGACATGGGTGCATTTGATCCGTTGTGTTGGCGGGGGCCGGACTGCTTTCAGACATTGCCAGTGATTGCAGGGCTGAAGGCCAGTGATGGGTTTGACAGAGAAGAATGACCACGCGAACCTTTCTTCACCAAAGCTGGGGGTAAAGGGCAAACTGTTCTGCGCAGGTCATAAATGAACCACATCACCTTGTGTTTGGATGGATTAGTCTCTCTCTCTCTTCTCTCTCTCTCTCCTCTCTCTCTCTCTCTCTCTCTCTCTCTCTCTCTCTCTGTCTCTGTCTCTCTCTCTGTCTCTGTCAATACACCCTCCCCTTTATCATTGCCTGCTGAAAAACTTGCTCAAGTTTGGAAAGACAACTTCCACTCATATTCCTCCCTTGATTACTATTTGACTGCCCTGTGCCCGCCCCCCCCCCCCCTTCCTCCCTTCTTTAACCTGTCACAAATGACATATTGTGGACAGACAAAAGGTTCTAACATGGTGCACGTTATCGTGCATAACTACATAGCTACAACAATGATTCAATAGCGAATTCCTGTCAGCCTATGTACTGGCAGGTCTACGCTGTCGAAATCTTATTGTCTAATGGGGTTGTTCTATCGATAGTTCGAAATACAACTTTCATTTTAGATGTGTGTGTGTATGTGTGTATATGTTGTGTGTGTGTGTGTGTGTGTGTGTGTGTGTGTGTGTGTGAAGAGAGAGAGAGAGAGAGAGAGAGAGAGAGAGACAGAGAGAGAGAAGAGAGAGAGAGAGAGAAGAGAAGAGAGAGAGAGAAAATCCATATTGCCACTCATCCATTCCAGACCCAGTGTGATATGTATCACGCGACCCTCTAAGGATCAGCTGTTCCGACACATGCTTGACAGACACAGCAAGGTGGCAGGCCGATCCCTATCTGTCAGACCGACCTCTGACCCCCAGCCCAGCAATCCAGCCGACCTGTGACGGCTGTGTCCACCCGGCAGCACCAGAGATAAGAAAGCTGCCATGCCGGGTGGACAGAAGAGCAGGCACCATTCTGCCATGTCTTGGCCAGACAAGCATCAGCTTTTATCATCGTCTTCCACAGAGGAGCAACTATAAATACAAAACCGACATTGCCTGCATACGTTATCATGCCAATTGGATAAGTCTGGATCGGCGAGCTAAAAACACAACCATGGACATTGCGATCTGGTTTGTATCTTCAATTCAGGAATGATTTTTTGTGTGTGCGTGTGTTGCAAGAACAGGAATTGGGTTAGAGTGGGCGTACTGATATCCAATCATGTTTTGTTTCCTGCTTGTTTACATATCTCAGCAGATTGCACAGACAGTTGAAAGAAAGAAAGAAAAAGGAATGGGTGAGAAAAGCTGTTCCAAACTTCGTTCTGTTCACTTAAAATTACAGCCTAGTGTTTTGTGACTCAACCACTGTTCTATCGTTGCTGTTGCCACTTCTGATATTGCTACTAGTTCTGCTAGTTTGTTGTTGTTACCACTTCTGATGTTCTACTAGTTCTGCTAGTTTGTTGTTGTTGTGCCACTCTGATATTGCTACTAGTTCTCGCTAGTTTGTTGTTGTTGCCACTTCTGATATTGCTACTAGTTTTGCTAGTTTGTTGTTGTTGCCACTTCTGATATTGCTACTAGTTCTGCTAGTTTGTTGTTGTTGCCACTTCTGATATTGCTACTAGTTCTGCTGGTTTGTTGTTGTTGCCACTTCTGATATTGCTACTAGTTCTGCCAGTTGTTTCTGCTAGTTTGTTGTTGTTGCCACTTCTGATATTGCTACTAGTTCTGCTAGTTGTGTTGCTGTTGCTACTTCGGATATTGCTACTAGTTCTGCTAGTATATTGTTGTTGTCACTTCTAATATTGCTACAAGTTCTGCTAGTTTGTTGTTGTTGTTGCCATTTTGATATTGCTACTAGTTCTGCCAATTGTTTCTGCTAGATTGTTGTTGTTGCCACTTCTGATACTGCTACTAGTTCTGCTAGTTGTGTTGCTGTTGCCACTTTTGATTCTGCTTCTTGTTCTGCTGCTTGTGTTGCTGTTGCCACTTCTGATATTGCTACTAGTTCTGCTAGTTTTGTTGCTGTTGCCACTTCTGATATGGCTACTAGTTCTGCTAGTTGTGTTACCGTTGCCACTT
>CM065731.1:40292720-40300220 GCA_033310375.1 Conus canariensis | reverse complement strand
TCTTCACTCACTGGACCTTCGCCTTCCCCTTCCTGAAGGAACACCAACTGTGTTCACTCACTGGACCTCGCCTTCCCCTTCCTGAAGGAACACCAACTGCCTTCACTCACTGGACCTTCGCTTTCCCTTTCCTGAAGGAACACCAACTGTCTTCACTCACTGGACCTTCGCTTTCCCTTTCCTGAAGGAAACCAGCTGTCTTCACTCACTGGACCTTCCCCTTCCTGAAGGAACACCAACTGTCTTCACTCACTGGACCTTCGCCTTCTCCTTCCTGAAGGAACACCAACTGTGTTCACTCACTGGACCTTCCCCTACCCCTTCCTGAAGGAACACCAATTGTGTTCACTCACTGGACCTTCGCCTTCCCTTTCCTGAAGGAACACCAACTGAGCTTCATGTCCAGCCATGCTGTGCAACTCAGCCACCTCATCTTGGCCACCAGGCAAGATCAAACCAAAGTCCCCTGTTGTTATCACTTTGCCTTTAAAAGGGTTAATAGAACAGAATGAGAAAAGAATGGAATGACTGACGTGAATCTGATCTATTGTTTTCACCTTACCTTCACTAGGGTTAATCAAACAGATGAAGGAAAGGGGGGGGGGGGGGGGGAGGAGCGGGTTGGGAGATGACTGACGTCAATGTCCCCTATTGTTCTAACTTTACTCTTAAAAGGGTGAATCAAACCAAGTAAGAAAAGGAGGGGAGGGCTGGCGTCAGTCTCCCCATATTGCTATCACTTTACCCTTAAAAGGGTTAATGAAACAGAAGACAAAAAGGATGTGGTGGCGGTCATCAATTTCCAAGATTGTTGTAACTTTACCTTTAATAGGGTTAATCAAACAGAAGAAGAAACGGAGGGGAGGGCGGGCCTCAGAATGTCCACAATTAACGTCTGACTTTACGCTGGGACCGTTAAATGTTCAAGTCGTGCCACTGGTTTATAGGCCGGCCGACCTCTGAGAGCCCCAGGGGGTTGACAAAGAGATGTACAGGGTACATTCCCCACACGGTAATGTAGACGCCATTCTGTGTGTGGTACTGTCCATTAGTCCCTGGGTGCCCGCACAGAGTGCTAATGCACAAACATTCAGCATCACAGGACCACTAAGGCTGGGTTGACATTGCCCAGCAGGGGACAATCCTGACTGACCCGTCCAAAAGCTGCCCTAGACAGAAAACCTATCGCTGGCACCGACAACAGAGTTATGCAGCACTGGAGGTAGTGAACACAGACGAACAGCGAAGAGCTGGCAAAGCGTGCTGTTGTGACGGTGGGTCTGTACAAGGGGGGTCGTAAGAAAGGTCATGTAGGGGATATGTAAGGGTAGTGTCCTGGTCCGGGCATACACAAACCCACCCCACTTCTCTTTACCGCTTCTTTACCCTTCTTCATCCCCCTACCCCACCACACAGACATGAACACCGACACACACGCAGACACACACAGTCACAAGACACAGACACAGACAGAAACACACACAGACACAGACACAGTCACAGACAGACAGACAGACACACACACACACACACACACACACACACACACAACACACACACACACACACACACACACACACACACACACACACACCTGACCCTCAGGGCCACGTGCTCAGTGGGACACAGACAGCCAGTACGGGCCACTAGCTGCCATTTTTGAAGGCATCAGAATCTCAGACAGTTCTGTTCAGCTGAAGATCAGTGCGGATAAGATCGATAATGACAATGGTAGCACGAGTTCAGTTTTGGTCTGAGGGTATTTTTCAGGTGTGTACTTCATGCTTCCACTGTGGCATCAACAAGGCACCACAGAGAGGTTCCAACGCAGTGCTGGTCACTCAGTCAGAGCAACACTCTCAGAAATGATTCCAGGATGTCAATGGCACTCGACAGCGCTCTTCCAATGTTCGCACGTGATTCCCACAACACTCAGCTGTCAACAGCTGTGTGCAAGAGCCGATCGAATCCGACCAAAAAAAAAACCCCACGTAAACGAATGAGAGAGAGAGAGAGAGAGAGAGAGAGAGAAGAGAGAGAGAGAGAGAGAGAGACATAGACAGAGACAGAGACAGAGACAGAGAGAGAGAGAGACAGAGAGAGAGACAGACAGACACAGAGAGAGACGGACAGACAGACAGACAAACAGAGAGAGAGAGAGAGACAGAGACAGAGAGAGAGAGAGAGACAGACAGACAGAGACAGAGAGAGAGAGAGAGAGAGAGGAGAGAGAGAGAGAGAGAGAGAGACTGACACTGACACTGACACAATTTTATTGCCATTAGCAAAATGCCCAAGAGAGAGAGAGAGAGAGAGAGAGAGAGAGAGAGAGAGAGAGAGAGAGAGAGAGAGAGAGAGAGAGAGATGAGCAGGAACAGGAACCAGAACCGAGCAGAGAAATGGGAATGCAGCCGTGGGATGTGGTAATGTGATCAGAACACGAACTGAAGGTATAGAAGAACGTTCTCGCAACGTCTGGACTGTGTGTGAGTATAAGCGCGTGTATGAATAGGCGTTCCTCCATCACGCGTCCGCTATTTGCATGTATATGCATGTTTTCTGTGTTTTTGCTGCTCCACTAAACACAGAGAGAGAGAGAGAGAGAGAGAGAGAGAGAGAGAGAGAGAAGACAGACAGACAGACAGACAGACAGACAGGGAAGAGTGGGGGGATCCAGACACACACACACACACACACACACACACGCGCGCGCGCGCGCGCGCTCGCACGCACACATGCCTGCGTACTACAGATCATGGATACTACAACTTTTCCTCCCTATAGCTAGATCTCTTTCTAAGACTATTCTGTTAGGCCTCTGTGTGTGTGTGTGTGTGTGTGTGTGTGTGTGTGTGTGTGTGTGTGTGTGTGTGTGTGTGTGTGTGTTTAGAACAAGTCATGATCAAATTACCATAATACTGTTTTTAGCAAGAGTTACTGCTTTGTTACTGTAATTATGAGCAATTTTATATTTACTGTGAAGTTGGTTTATTACTTGGGGTGGCTGTGAATGATGACTATTCATCCAGTTCTGAAATGCTTCCGTTTTCACTTTTACGGCAAACTCACATGAGGAGTTCCACCAACGGTTTGAGGCTCTCTTTGGATGGTCTCTAAACTTAATCTTCGGAGTGGCACAATCTGCTGCTCTCAGTATGAGATTTCGTAATTTGACACGGTTTTCTTCAAGATCAACTGATTCTATGTTATGATTAAAATTGTGCTTAAGAGAACCATTAACTAGAGTTATTTCTAAATTATGGAAAGAAATTTTTTTTTAATCAAAGAGTACATTCTATCTCCCTCAGGCTGCTTTGTAAGTTAACGATACAGTTTATAGAACTAACAAAGAAAAGGCTGAATAATTCGCAGAAATTTTGCCTCAATGAGTCAGACTGAGTGTTTGTTTCAGGCTGAACAAATTCGTAGAAAGGATTTTGATGATAAATACCAAAACTTTGAGCAGCTTAACGTAGAAAGTAACACTTTATATATAAACAAAAATTTAACAATGCATGAACTGTTTCTCACATAATCGTATAAAGCCAAGTAAGATATCCACAGGTTCAGATTCTATTTCCTATAACATGATCAAAAATTTTCCTGAGGGTCTGTTATGAAAGTTATTGGAGTTCTTTCAGATATGTTTGAATGCTGGAATGATCCCTAAAATTGAAAAAAAAACCTACTGTTATCCCTATCCTTAAACAAGGAAAACCTAAAACTCTTCCCTCTGGTTTCCGACCTAATTCCTTGATACCTCATATTGGAAAACTTTCTGAAAGAATTATGAAAAACAGAATAGAATATTTTCTTGAAAGAAATGGATTCTTGTCTTTATTCCAGGCTGGTGTTAGGAAAGGTAGAGGAGCCACAGACCACATTGTCCGTTTATCCACACATGTGAAAAAAGCTCTAGCCAAGCGTCACTCAACCCTTGCAACGTTTTGTGATGTTCATAGAGCCTACGATTCAGTATGGCATTCTAAATTGTTGTACAAAGCACATGAAGTAGGAATACGAGGTCGCTTTTTCCATTTTCTAAAAGCTTTGTTATCGGACAGAACTATCCAAGTCAATGAACATGGAGCATTATCAACTTCTAGGACTATTAACATGGGTGTTCCCCAAGGAAGTGTGATCGCTCCAACACTTTTCTTGCTGATGCTTTACGATATTAAACACGTTAATACAAAAAGTGTCACATTAGCTCTGTATGCAGATGATGTTGCTCTGTGGAGAAATGTAAACTGCAATTTTTCCAAACATCAAACCAAAAGAAAGAAAATCATTGAACAGTTTCAAGAAATAGTTGACAATATTTTTCACTACATGAAATCAAATGGGTTCGGGTTGTCTGCTCACAAAACGGTTTTTGTTTTTACAAAGAAAACTATTGCATTTGAAGGCAGAGAAGCTGTCTCTATAAGGGTTGATAGTACTTTAATATACCCAAGCTAACAAGTTAAGTTTCTCGGTGCTGTCTTTCACTAAAAACTTTTTTGGAGTAAACATATTAATAACCTTGTAGAAAAGGCTAGGGGAAAAATGCATCATTACGTGTGCTTTCTGGTATACCTCTGATTAACTAGGGGTCTAATCTCGTCTATGTCGCCTCGGGGCTAGTTCGTTCAATTCTGTGGTATGGCCAAGAAGCTTTTTTTTTTACAGCTGCGAAGACAGATTTACACAAGCTAACCAGTATTGACTCGTTAGCCTTTAAAATTGCAGTAGGACTTCCCCGATGTGCTTCAATTGATTTGACGTACAAGGTGGCTGGTGTGTTACCCTTAAATGAACACAGGCTAAGTTGCGCCTGTAATTTTACAATGAGAGCTAGAGCCGTCTCAAATTCAGTAATGACTGAACTGGACGGAAGCACCTATATTTCAAGAGAGATCCTTAACAAAGCGGTGTACATGTCCTTAGGTGATTGTGTTTCCCCATTGTTTCAGAACTGTAACCTGTCTCTTGATGATATTGCCGCTGTTCCATGTTGTTCACACCCTTCTTGGTTGTCAGAGCAAGCTGAAATCATCTACGCTTACGGAGATCTTAACAAAAAAGATAATCCTCTGTTACTATCATCCTATGCCAAAAACTTGATAGATATGAAATACGATTCCTATCTACACATTTTTACGGATGGTTCTCTTTTAGATTCTTCCGATGTTGGGGCTTCCTTTGTAATACCAGCGCCTAGTATTAGAAAGAAATTCCATATTACAAAAGGATGTTCTATATTTACAGCAGAGTTATTTGCCATTTTGAAAGCACTAGATTTCATGCTTGGCATACCTGTTATACATAGACAAACACTTATATTATCGGACTCAAAATCAGCGCTTACGACTCTACATTGTTAATCGAAGTCTAGTCATTAAGAGATGGTATGTGAAATCTTATTTCTAATTCATCAGTTAATAACGCGGAGTCCCGCTATAACTTTGTTATGGGTTCCAGGGCATTCCATTTTATGTGGCAATCACTCGCTGATTTTTATGCAAAGGAAGTTGCAAGAAATACATCTGATGTTTTGAATTGTGATGTCCTTCTTTCTTCATCTGAAGCTGTTCACATTTTCACAAGTTCAATCTGGAACATAAGACAGAAACAATACCTTGAAGATTCAGCTCGGAAACACAGATAGGAGGATATGACTAAACCAACAAGAAAATGTTGTAATCCTCCAGGGCCTATCCCTAACCGTAACCTTGTACATAGGCTGCGGGTTAATGGTTGGTTAGGCAAATATTTAAAACCGATACCAGCTTGTGCATGTGGTCAGATTCTCAATATCCCTCATTTCCCATTTGACTGTACTAGTACAAGAACTCACGTTTAGCCTCTTTATAATGATATCACGTCTTTTAACCTTTCGCTGACTATGTCTAGTGTTTTCAATCCCAGTTATGAGACTGGATGGAGTCTGGCAATGTTGGCTGTTTATCTTATTAAATCTCATCAAGTTGTAAGATATTTTCAACACCTCCACCAACCCACCCACACCACACCGCCTCCCTCGCCAACAGGTGGTGTGTTTTTACCCCCTTCCAATCCGTAAATGTTTGAAACGTTACATTCTTTTCCCAGGTATATACCATATCAATATGGTTCGGCGTCAATATTGCACGTAGAGCAAGGCTTTTTCATTCCCCCTCCCCCTCCCTTCCTCCCTCTTCTCCTCCCTCCCCAATCCGTATACACACATAAGCTGTTCGACTCTGACGAGTAATATGTCAGCGTGTATCATACTCTGATGATTTTGGACTCCAGTGTATTGAATATACATGTGGTCACATAGAATCCGAGTTTCTGGATATTAGTATATATGGGCCCTTAGTGTGCGTGTATATATATATATATATATATATATATATTATGTGTTGTGTGTGTGTGTGTGTGTGTGTGTGTGTGTGTGTGTGTGTGTGTGTGTGTGTGTGTGTGTGTGAATTATGTTCCTTGTCTTTAAAAGAGAAATGTTGACATTCTCTTCATAAAGTTTTCTTAAATTTCAGTACAACTATGGGTTAATCTGACAATAACTTGGTTTCATTCATTCATTCATTCAGTCAGTGTGTGTGTGTGTGTGTGTGTGTGTGTGTGTGTGTGTGTGTGTGTGTGTGTGTGTGTGTGTGTGTGTGTGTGTGTGTGTGTTTGCGTGCGTGCGTGCGTGCGCGCGTGCATGCGAGCGTGTGTGCGTGCGTACCACTTCCTCTTTCTTTTCTTGACAACGGGGCATAAATCCTTGTATAGCCTGATGGATCGTCACCCTGTTTCATTCCTCGTTTACCTCAGATCTCTTTGGCGCAGTCAGAATGTGGAGAGACACTCACTTGGAAGCAGAAATAACAATTAATAGTGTAGAATCCGTTGACAATTTTTAAACCACCCTCATTGAGCTCACCCCTTCTCTGTCCTCTCTTCTCTACACCTCTCCCCCCCCCCCCTTCCCTCGCCCCGAAACACACACACACACACACACACACACACACACACACACACACACACACACACACACACACACACACACACACACACACACACACCAAGAACAACAACAAAAAAAAACAAAAAAAAAATCGACCGAAAACAATAAATACAAAAAAAGGACACACAGACATACAGACAGACAACAACGACAACAGAAACACCTATACAGGCACTCAGGAACCCGCAGGACTCCGCCACGCAAAGTGATTTCCCCCGTCAAGGGAAGCAATCATGGAAAGGGACTAAAACAGTTACATCTCATGCATAAATGTTCTCATAGAAACTGAAACACACTAAACCTCAACGTTTGTAGCACTAGAAAGGTCTTAAATCTCATGAAAAAATGTGTAACTTTGTGGGTAATTTTCAATTCGTGAACAGTTATTTCACAGTGTTCCTGTGCCATGTACAGTTTGACAAGTTTTCAGAACGGTCCTGGATCCTTTTTTTGGTTTGAACCTGCGTCACGGATCTGCATCGTGCATCGACATCGCGGTTTAGTAATAC
>CM065731.1:40280220-40287720 GCA_033310375.1 Conus canariensis | reverse complement strand
TCACATCGCTGCATCACTTTCCCATGTCAACGTCACATCGTTGCATCGCTTTCCCATGTCAACGTCACATCGTTGCATCGCTTTCCCATGTCAACGTCACATCGTTGCATCGCTTTCCCATGTCAATGTCACATCGTTGCATCACTTTCCCATGTCAACGTCACATCGCTGCATCACTTTCCCATGTCAACGTTACATTGCTACATCGCTTTCCCATGTCAACGTCACATCGTTGCATCGCTTTCCCATGTCAACGTCACATCGCTGCATCGCTTTCCCATGTCAACGTCACATCGTTGCATCGTTTTCCCATGTCAACGTCACATCGTTGCATCGCTTTCCCATGTCAACGTCACATCGTTGCATCGCTTTCCCATGTCAACGTCACATCGTTGCATCGCTTTCCCATGTCAATGTCATATTGTTGCATCGCTTTCCCATGTCAATGTCACATCGTTGCATTACTTTCCAGCGCCAACTTCCGTTCTTTGCCGCTCCAGTTGTTGTCCAAATGCAGGTAGTTCATGTAGCGGTATCTTCATTCCAGTTCGTACTGCTTCTCCTTCATTGAGTGCTGCCCCCTTCAGTGTCTCCCTGACCAATCTTTTCTTCTCTGTCATCTGCCCACCTCTGCCCACTCCATTCCCTCAGCCCGCACAATCCACTCTTCTATCCTGTGCCGAATCCTCTTTCTCCCCCCCCCCCCACCCTCCCCCCAACCTGCTCGCTCATTCCTCTAGTGCTGCTCACAGCTATTGCAAACCAATTTCTCTTTCACTCTTCGTTGTCCTGTCTTTCCAATACTGTCGTCAGCTGCTTCTCCTCGTACAACACTTCTTACTTTCCACTTCACCCTTGACCTACCCGTGTCGTACCTTCTCCATACACCCACCCCCCAACTGACATTTCCCAACAAAGTTTCTGTTTATGACATTGTCAATATGCTGATCTTTAACTTCCATTCCGTTTGTTATTTTTTCCCTCTTCAGTCGTATCCGTCGTTTCTTTGTCGCATTCTCCCACGTCAAAAGTTTCCATTTATGCTAACCTTTCAAACCTCCTTTCTGTTTTCACATTCTTTCTACGTGGGCGGGAATGAGACGGTGGAAGGAACTATCCAGAGCTGTTGCCAGCTCAGTGTAAGGCCAGTAGCTCCCCTTACGCCTTTCCTCTGATACATCTCATCATTCCTCAGACTCTTCCTCGGTTTCTTCGTCTCCCTTTTCCGCACTGCATGGTTCTGTTGTCTTTCGTACTTCCCAACTTCCCTGTCCTGTTTTTCTCACCTAATGCTGCCCTTCTGGTTTTCTTTTTGATTTTATTTTCTTTTTTTTTGTTTTGCTCTACATTTCCTTGAGGCGGCTTCCCTTAGGTCTGTTTACCCTGCCCTCCACGCTGATTCTCCACACACACACATCTTCCCTTAGGTCTGTATACCCTGCCCTTCACGCTGATTCTCCACACACATCTTCCCTTAGGTCTGTGTTCCCTGCCCTTCACGCTGATTCTCCACACGCATCTTCCCTTAGGTCTGTATACCCTGCCCTTCACGCTGTATACCCTGCCCTCCACGCTGATTCTCCATACACATCTTCCCTTAGGTCTGTATACCCTGCCCTTCACGCTGATTCTCCATACACATCTTCCCTTAGGTCTGTATACCCTGACCTCCACGCTGATTCTCCACACACACATCTTCCCTTAGGTCTGTATACCCTGCCCTTCACGCTGTATACCCTGCCCTTCACGCTGATTCTCCACACACACACATCTTCCCTTAGGTCTGTATACCCTGCCCTTCACGCTGATTCTCCACACACATCTTGCCTTAGGTCTGTATACCCTGCCCTTCACGCTGATTCTCCACACACATCTTGCCTTAGGTCTGTATACCCTGCCCTTCACGCTGATTCTCCACACAGACATCTTCCCTGAGGTCTGTATACCCTGCCCTTCACGCTGATTCTCCACACACACATCTTCCCTTAGGTCTGTATACCCTGCCCTCCACTCTGATTCTCCACACACATCTTCCCTTAGGTCTGTATACCCTGCCCTTCACGCTGTATACCCTGCCCTTCACGCTGATTCTCCACACACATCTTCCCTTAGGTCTGTATACCCTGCCCTTCACGCTGTATACCCTGCCGTTCACGCTGATTCTCCACACACATACATCTTCCCTTAGGTCTGTATACCCTGCCCTCCACGCTGATTCTCCACACACACACACATTTTGCCTTAGGTCTGTGTACCCTGCCCTTCACGCTGATTCTCCACACACACACACACATCTTCCCTTAGGTCTGTGTACCCTGCCCTTCACACTGATTCTCCACACACATCTTCCCTTAGGTCTGTATACCCTGCCCTTCACGCTGATTCTCCACACACATCTTCCCTTAGGTCTGTATACCCTGCCCTTCACGCTGTATACCCTGCCCTTCACGCTGATTCTCCACACACATCTTCCCTTAGATCTGTGTACCCTGCCCTTCACGCTGATTCTCCACACACACACATCTTCCCTTAGGTCTGTATACCATGCCCTTCACGCTGATTCTCCACACACATCTTCCCTTAGGTCTGTGTATCCTGCCCTTCACGCTGATTCTCCACACACATCTTCCCTTAGGTCTGTGTACCCTGTCCTTCACGCTGATTCTCCACACACATCTTCCCTTAGGTCTGTATACCCTGCCCTTCACGCTGATTCTCCACACACATCTTCCCTTAGGTCTGTGTACCCTGCCCTTCACGCTGATTCTCCACACACATCTTCCCTTAGGTCTGTGTACCCTGCCCTTCACGCTGATTCTCCACACACATCTTCCCTTAGATCTGTGTACCCTGCCCTTCACGCTGATTCTCCACACACACACATCTTCCCTTAGGTCTGTATACCCTGCCCTTCACGCTGATTCTCCACACACACACACACACACACACACACACCCCACACACACACACACACACACACACACACACACACCCCACATCTTTTGCCGACAACTGTCTCCACTACATTTTCGATGCAATATGAACGGGGAGGGAGGAATCATTTTAATGTTGGTGGAAATGTGAAGGGCGGGAGGGGGATCAACGCGCCATTTCTAATTCCCAGCTCGCGGAAGCGTCAAATATTTCCCTGCACCCGTTCCAGCTTTTCATGTTATCATCGTTTTTCTTCGTATTTCGTTCTCCTTTCTTTTTAAACTCATTTTGCCTCTGTGGTCGAATGATGAAGATATGTTGAACTAGACTCACTTCCCCTCCACTACTCTTGTCCCTCTCTCCATCATCCATTTTCACCCCACTTCCGATTGGTTCGTATAACTGACATGGTACATCTTGTTCAAAACATGCCTCGTTTTTCTTTGCGTTTATGAATTCCGCATTTCCCTATCTACGCAATCCATTCCGCTCTCTCCCGCTCGGACATCGTCACCAAACCTCCAGTCTGACCTGTGAACCCTTACCAGCCGTTACCCCTGCAACTACTGTTGTAACCACAGCTGTTTTCTGCAGTCAGTCAGACATGACGTGAATTAAACTTTCCCTGTGTCTTGCTGGTCATTCTCATCGGCCTCTGTCTCCACACAAAGTCCTGACAGCCATTTTCGTCACTATGAGTATTTACTGCCAACCAGCTTCACTCCGCCGAATCTTAAACCAGAGTTGCTATGTCTTGTTAGCAATACAGTCCCGTTTTCAGTATAAATAGCCCCCAGCCCTTCTTCCGCTCCTCCCACTCCCTTTCCCCCAAATCCTGCTTTCAGGAAGTTCTGTGAAGAAAGCTTCCTCTTTTTTGTCACCCCATGTGATTATACCTTTTTTTGCTTTTGTCTGCTGCTGTTTTTTTATGCCTTTTCTGGACTATTCAGGTTTCTTTCCCTTTTCTTTTTTGCTTTTTTGCTGTTCCACCTCCTGTGGTACGTTAGTGGCAGAGCACCCACGCCGCTCATTCCAACACAGAATTATTGGCCTGCACCTCTTTTTCCCATGTTACTCATTTACACACACACACACACACACACACACACACACACACACACACACACACACACACACACACACACACACACACACACACACACACACACACACACACACACACACACAAGCGCTTGCATTACATAAACATACAGAAAAAACAAACAAACAAAAACGAAAAACACACATGCCCGCGCGCCATCCTTAGTGCCCATGAGAATGAGAAAGAGAGAGATAGAGTAATAAGCTCCGTTTTAACCAGAGCCAGGAAAACATATATTTCATTGGTGTCTTGTTCAGTGCCCACAAAGAGCTAATATTCCACCAGGAAATTGGATTTATGAAAAAATGTCAGTGATTCTGTTTGAAAATGAATAAACAAAATAAAACAAGATAAACAAAAATCAAGGCAAACTGACAATGAAGACGTTATTTCTCCCGATACAGACCGACACACAGTGTCTTGCAGACTTGAGTTTTCTTAATTTCACATCTTTCTTATTTATTTGTTTATCTTTGTATCCATTTATCCATTTAGGTGCTTTCTTTTTCTTATCACATTCTATGTGTTCTTGTTACGGAGAATAATGCAGAGACAGCACCCCTGTGATTCCTTCATTTACACGTGATAAAGACATTCATTCTTTTGAGAGAGAGAGAGAGAGAGAGAGAGAGAGAGAGAGAGAGAGAGAGAGAGAGAGAGAGAGAGAGAAGGAGAGCAAGTAATTAGTACACAGGCGGATGGAGTACTGATGGAGAGAGGGTTCCAAACAAGGACCAGAGTTCACTAACAACAGATCTGGTCAAAGCTGGGGTGGGTTCAGAACAAAATGTAGATGTTATAATAATAATAATAATAAATGTATAATACTTATATAGCGCATTTCTTGTTACACAACTCAATGCGCTTACATCCACCATTTGCACTTATTATAAGTGTGTGTGTGTGTGTGTGTGTGTGTGTGTGTGTGTGTGTGTGTGTGTGTGTGTGTGTGTGTGTGTGTGTGTGTGTGTGTGTGTGTGTGTGTGTGTGTGTGTGTGTGTGTGTGTGTGTAGGGGGAGGGGTGAGGAGGAAGGAAGTGTGTGTTTTGCACAGGATAATATGTCATTTAGTGCCCAATGTATGCTGGTACATAAGTACTGGGATAAACCAAGAGCGGGCGAAAACAACACACCAACTGCAACTACCACAACCAACCACCACCACTACTACTACCACTACTACCACCACTACCATCACCACCACTACTACCACACTACCACTAGTACCACCACTACTACCACCACTACTACCACACTACCACTACTACCACCACTACTACTACCACTACGAACACCATTACCACTACTACCACTATTACCACCACTACTGCCACCGCTACCACTACTCCTACCACTTCTCTATATCTTATTGCCCTCAAGACCCGGACAAGTCAGTGGCTTTATAACATACCTGAAGCCGAAAATTGCAGTTATGATAACACGATCAAACCGATAAGCAGAACAACAATGATGAAATCCATCACTGCAAACACTGTCAGCAAACACTGAGGCAATAGCAGAGGAGATGGGGGTTTGTCTGTTGCTGGTGTTTGGAGGGCCGGTTCCATTGTCCCACGTCTGGCTCCGTCTTCCACTCACACGATCCCCGTGTCTGGCACGTACAACATCAGAGTGCTGGGGGCCACCCATACCACCACCCACCCACCCCCATCCCACACCCCTCAACCGATAAGTTATCATGGACCTGATCTGTTGGCAGAAGGAGGAGGGGGAGGGGGCAAGGGATGCGGAGAGAGTGGGGGCGGTGGATGAGGTTCTGGCACTGTTCTCTGCCGACAGCACTGGCTAATCCTCCATGCAGAGCAAAGCCCCAGGCAATTAACTTGTTCTAGCACTGCTCTCTGCTAACAGCACTGGCTAACCCTCTATGCAGAGTAAAGCCCCAGGCAGTTAATTTGTTCTGGCACTGTTCTTTGCTGACAGCACTGGCTAACCCTCCATGCGGGGTAAAGCCCCAGGCAATTAACTTGTTCTGGCACTGCTCTCTGCTAACAGCACTGGCTAATCCTCAATGCAGAGTAAAGCCGCGGGCAGTTAATTTGTTCTGGCACTGGTCTCTGCCGACAGCACTGGCTAATCCTCCACGCAGAGTAAAGCCCAGGGCAATTATTTTGTTCTGGTACTGTTCTCTGCTGACAGCACTGGCTAATCCTCAATGCAGAGTAAAGCCGCGGGCAATTAATTTGTTCTGGCACTGTTCTATGCCGACAGCACTGGCTAATCCTCCACTCAGAGCAGTTAACTTGTTCTGGCCAAATCCAGGAACCTGCAACTCCCAGGGGAATCCTAGGGTAGGGTCACCGCGAGGTCACCTTTCAGAGGAAACCCAACACGTGCTGGGTATTGTGGTGGGTGTTGTGGTGGGCGTTGTGGTGGGTGTTGTGGTGGGTGTTGTGGTGGGTGTTGTGGTGGGTGTGTCAGCAGCACTGGCACTACTCCCCGCACTGAGGCCATGCACCCAGACCACGCTGCCGACGGCTGCTGTGCCAAAGTCTGGCACCGTCTCCAATGGCAGGAGCCAGCAGTATGTCCTTCACACAAGACTCACATATCCCTTTCCCCCGCTGTGTCACTGTGCATGCTTCCTCAGCGGCAGAATCCTTCCATTCATCCCGCCTCCCCTCTACTCGGCCAATGCTCCTCTTATGGTATCCCAGTGTTGGCAGTCGTCACACTGTTGTCGATGTTGTGTTGCCTTGTGACCACTCACGTAAGAAGACACTGCACCACCGCCGAGTTACTTCGGCAGTGTTCATAGATGCCTATTCAGAGCACCATACGCTGTATGTCACCTATGTCTCCTACTTAAAACTCCATGTTCATACAAGGATGCCACTACCACTATTTAGCTTAGCTGACGTCACTAAGGATTCTGGCATTAACTCCTACAGAATGTGTGCATGAATCTCGCTTGGTGTGGGTACGGATTAGAAATGAGAACAGGGGCCTAGACCACCACGAGAACAAGGCACGGAAAGGCCGCAGATTGTGGTACATTCCATTGGATGTGTCAGCCAAGATGACGACGATGGGGAAGATGCTAGAGAAGTCCGATCAGGTTTGACATGACATCAAGGGCTGTCATTCACGCCGCCTTTCATATTCCAGCGTCAGCTAGGCCCGAGAGATACAGACACCTGCAATGTCGGTCAGGAGGTTAGGGGAACACTGCTGTGGACAAAACTCTGCTGTGTGGTTCTGGTGTTCTCGGACAGGTGATGACCGACGAGGATGATGGCGATGATGTCAGCGGTGGCTACCTCGTTACCTGACTGTTCAGTCAAAGCTTTTCGCTCCTCACATGTTGTTGATGCTGGTACATTGCAACCTTCGTCACATGTTGTTGATGCTGGTACATTGCAACCTTCGTCACATGTTGATGATGTTGATACACTGCAACCTTCGTCACATGTTGATGATGTTGATACACTGCAACCTTCGTCA
>CM065731.1:40252720-40275220 GCA_033310375.1 Conus canariensis | reverse complement strand
GCCTGTCAACACTGGGCTCTGATCAGACATCCTGATGTTGTAAGGCCTGTCAACGCCTGGCTCTGATCAGACATCCTGATGTTGTAAGGCCTGTCAACACTGGGCTCTGATCAGACATCCTGATGTTGTAAGGCCTGTCAACGCCTGGCTCTGATCAGACATCCTGATGTTGTAAGGCCTGTCAACACTGGGCTCTGATCAGACATCCTGATGTTGTAAGGCCTGTCAACGCCTGGCTCTGATCAGACATCCTGATGTTGTAAGGCCTGTCAACACTGGGCTCTGATCAGACATCCTGATGTTGTAAGGCCTGTCAACGCCTAGCTCTGATCAGACATCCTGATGTTGTAAGGCCTGCCAGCACTGGGCTCTGATCAGACATCCTGATGTTGTAAGGCCTGTCAACGCCTGGCTCTGATCAGACATCCTGATGTTGTAAGGCCTGCCAACACTGGGCTCTGATCAGATATCCTGATGTTGTAAGGCCTGTCAGCACCTGGCTGTCATCAGACATCCTGGCATTCCCCTTGAGTTTTTGGTTCCAGATTAAAAAAAAAAAAAAAAAAAAAAAAAAAAAAAATATATATTATATATATATATATATATATATGAAAAGCAAAATATACAAAGTAAGCGAAAACAATAACGAAGAAAAAAAACTTATCAAAAAAAAAAGAAAGAAAATGTACAAAATGAGCGAAAAGATTAAAAAGAAAAACGTATAAAGTAAGCAAAACACACACACACACACACACACACACACACACACACACACACACACACACACACACACGTGTGCGCCCACGCACACACGCAGACAGACAGACAGACACACACACACACAACACACACACACACACACACACACACACACACACACACACACACACACACACACACACACACACACACACACACACAAAAGAAGACAGAAAGAAAACATATAAAGTAATCGGTCAAAAGTAAAAAGAAGAAAAAGAAAACGTACAAAGGAGCGAAAACCATTTCAACGCAACGAAAATTGCATCCACAAGCCACACGGACCAGCAGACCGTGCAGAATGTACTGCCTACGTCCACTCCGGTCAGTGTGTCCATTTGTCTCCCAGCAATTGCCAGGTATCAACCGAAAAGCCAGTATGGCATAAATTGCCATCAGAGACATTGAGTTATAAGAGTTTCCGGGAAAAAAGGCAGGAGAGAAATACACTCAAGGCAGGAAAAAACAGCAGAGGAGGGCAAACAAAATCAAACATAAACTTAGCACACAAAAAAAGTCAGAGAGAGTGAGGTAAAAGAGGAGGTAAGTGGCTCAGAACTCCAAAAGGCAGGGGAGGTATCTGCAGTAAAAGAGCGCCCGGCATCAACTAAGATTTGAGGCCATTCCCAGAACAGATGAGATTCTAGGAGAATGGGGCGGAGAGACAGAAACGACAAAAGCCGGGGAATGAAGGGGTGGGGGTGGGGGGATGGGGGTGGGGTTGGGGGGACAGATACAATACAAAGACAAGACTTGATCTCTTTCTTGTCTACGAAACCTCCACTCCCTGTGCCCGCATCCGTCCCTCTCCACTCCCCACCCCAACACACAGACAGACAGACAGACAGACAGACAGACAGACACACACACACACACACACACACACACACACACACACACACACACACACACACACAGAGTCCCTCCTTCCGGCCTTTGGCTAAAGACAAGGTCCTGGAATTTGGGCCCTGAGACAGGAGCCATAATCGCCCAAATCACGTGGGATAACTCTTCTGTCCTCCCGGATTCCCTTGCCTCCATCCTGTAATCCCCCAACCTGTGTAAAGCCGGTCAGTGTGACGCAAAGAACACGCCACACGACACGTCAGGCAGAACTGCACACTACCCCTACCTCCTATCGCCACTGGGGAACCCTAAGGTCCTCCACCCCCCTTTCCCTGCACAATCCTGGCATGTGATACTCGGGGGAAAAAATCCGAGTCTGTCCATAGTAAGCGAAGTGACAAGCCTTCAATCTGCCTTGAATGGGCGTTGCATCATCCAGCTCCCAGCCACAGACTGATAACGTCACTTCAAGTGGCTTGTCATGCGTCGTCCGCCTCTCCCACCCTCCACTTCCTTCCACTCCCGCCCTCTCCCTCCCCGTCATGACGCTGTGCCAGGCACACGCACAACGTTTATACTCAGGGCAACTACATGAGAAGGAGAGTACACACAACTGGGCACAACTTCAGTGCTACAACTTCAGTGCTACAACTTCAGTGTTACAACTACAACTTCAGTGCAACAACTTCAGTGCTACAACTTCAGTGCTACAACTTCAGTGATACAACTTCAGTGCTACAACTACAACTTCAGTGCTACAACTTCAGTGCTCTCTGAGGTCGGGGGCAGGTGTCTGGATGTGGACCCTCCCCTGTTCGCCCCGTTTTTGTTTTTGTTTTGTTTTTTAATCAAAATGAGCGCCAGCTGGTTTCAACTTGCACATGTAGACAGTTGGACTGGAGACATCTAATGGGTAGGGGTCACATGGGTTACGGCGTCTGACAGTAGGCGCAAGACATGGGGATGAGGTGAGGAGATGAGGGGGAGGGAGGGTGGGGGAGTATCCCGGGTAGAAAGAGGACATAGAGGGAGCGAGGTGGGAACTGGAGCTATGTCTGTGTATGTATGGATGGTGATCATGCCGGCATCTGACTGTCTGCACACACACACACACACACACCACACACACACACACCACACACACACCACACACACACACACACACACACACACACAACCCACACACACACACACACGCACACCACCACCACCACCACCACACACAACACACACCAGCACGCACGCACGCACACACCACACACACACACACACACACACACACACACACACACACACACACCAGGTGAAAAAACAGTCGGGAACTTTACTGCGAGGGTCGATTTCAGTTGTAAAAAAAAAAGAAACGTGTATCAGCCATTCGAAAAAAAGGGAGTGGAGTTGGAGGAGGGTAAGAGTGGGGGTAGGATGATTAGAGAAAATTCTTTGGACAAATAAAAAATCAGAGAGGTAGAGGAAGAGGAACACGAAATATTGTGTTTCTTTGCGTGTGGATGCGAGTGCGTATGAATGTGTGTGTGTGTGTGTGTGTGTGTGTGTGTGTTGTGTGTGTGTGTGTGTGTGTGTGTGTGTGTGTGTGGCGCGCGCGCGCGCGCGGGCGTGTAGTGTGTGCGTGTTGTTGTATGTGTGTGTGTGTGTGTGTGTGTGTGTGTGTGTGTGTGTGTGTGTGTGTGTGTGTGTGTGTGTGTGTGTGCATGCATACTCGCAAGATCACGCGTGTGCGAACTTACCTGTGTTTTCTGGCGATTCCCGCCCCAAGGAAAGACAAGTGACAATTCCTTCAGATCCTGACCAATGAAGACAAGTGACAATTCCTTCAGATCCTGACCAATGAAGACAAGTGACAATTCCTTCAGATCCTGACCAATGAAGACAAGTGACAATTCCTTCAGATCCTGACCAATGAAGACAAGTGACAATTCCTTCAGATCCTGACCAATAAAGACAAGTGACAATTCCTTCAGATCCTGACCAATAAAGGCAAGTGAAAATTCCTTCAGATCCTGAACAATAAAGACAAGTGACAATTCTTTCAGATCCTGAAGAATAAAGACAAGTGACAATTCTTTCAGATCCTGACCAATAAAGACAAGTGACAATTCTTTCAGATCCTGAACAAGAAATGCCGCTGCTGTCCATAGGTTGCTTGCTTCCAGAGAACAGACGTCTAACACAACGTCCGGCGGTATAATCACACCAACAGGCTAAAACCCTGGTCTTCCTGGCCGACACTGAGTTGGTGATACTCTCCAGAGAACAGACGTCTAACACAACGTCCGGCAGTATAATCACACCAACAGGCTAGAACCCTGGTCTTCACTGGCCGACAAATGAGTTGGTGATACTCTCCAGAGAACAGACGTCTAACACAACGTCCGGCGGTATAATCACACACAACAGGCTAGAACCCTGGTCTTCACTGGCCGAAACTGAGTTGGAGATACTCTCCAGAGAACAGACGTCTAACACAACGTCCGGCGGTATAATCGCACCAACAGGCTAGAACCCTGGTCTTCACTGGCCGACACTGAGTTGGAGATACTCTCCAGAGAACAGACGTCTAACACAACGTCCGGCGGTATACTCACACCAACAGGCTAGAACCCTGGTCTTCACTGGCCGACACTGAGTTGGAGATACTCTCCAAGAAAGGAAAAGAAAAAGAAACACCCGAACGTGCGGGTGGTGCCCAGAGAAGTACTGTCCTCAACTGCCGAACCAACCACCCGGGAGCAGTCCTGTACCACCCTTGAAAGCCTGTGCTGTGTTGACATAGGGTGCAGGCGTGCAACGGCAGTGCATTAGGACATCAAGGGACTTAACTGTTTCCTGGCAGAGCCATTTTGTAATGGTCACTGGATGTGACACGAAAGAACCTCTAAAGAAGCGTTCCTATGGGTGTACCAGCCTATATTTTATGACTGCAGAGCCCTATGGCGTAAAAAGCCACGTCACCAGCTGTCGTGTGTATCCCGCAGCCTCACTCGTTACTGTTCCGCTGACAGATAAAGACAGTATAACTCCAGATACAACCAACCTTTCGCCATGAGGTCTTACGTGCCCTCTGAGAAGAATCTCGGTTTACACTCTTCCCCACTGTTAACAGCACTTCCCCCGTGGTTAGTGGGTCGTTCGTCTCCATCACTGGGCCTTTCCTCAAAGTCACCAAAAGGCAGACAAGAAAAAGAAACACCCGAAGGTGCGGGTGGGATGCGGGTGGGGCTACTGTCCTCAACAAAGCAGCTGGGAGCAATCCTGCACCACCCTTGGTAGCCTGCGCTGTGTTCACATAGGGTGCAGGCACGCACAGGGCATTCCATTAAGACGTCGAGGGACATAATCATTTTCTGGCAGATGCCATTTTGTGATGGCCACTGGATGAGACATGACAAAACCTCTATGGGAGTATTCCCATGGGTGTACCAGCCCATATTTCATGACTGCAGAGCCCACCAGCGAAAGACGGCACCGTCAAACAGCTGCCTTGTGTATCTCGCAGCCTCACTCTTTGCTGTTCCACTGACAGGTGATGACAGCACAACTCCAGAAGCGGCCAATTTTGCCATAAGGTCTTACGTGCCCTCTGAAAAGAATCGCTTGTTACAGTCTTTCCCGCTGTCAACAGGACTTTCCCTGCGGTCATCAAATGTGTCATCACAAGGGACATCAAAATGTAATACCAGTCACCTGTCACGTTGTGGTACCCCTTCCACTGACCACATCATGTGACATCACGGGTAACACCCAGTAGTCACCTGTCACGTTGCGGTGCCTCTTCCACTGACCACATCATGTGACATCACACCCAACAGTCTCTGTCACGTTGTGGTGCCTTTTTCACTGACCACATCATGTGACATCATACCTAACAGTCACTGTCACGTTTTGGTGCCTTTTTCACTGACCACATCATGTGACATCACACCCAACAGTCTCTGTCACGTTGTGGTGCCTTTTGCACTGACCACATCATGTGACATCATACCCAACAGTCACTGTCACGTTGTGGTGCCTTTTTCACTGACCCCATCATGTGACATCATTCCCAACAGTCACTGTCACGTTGTGGTGCCTTTTTCACTGACCACATCATGTGACATCACGGGTAACACCTAGTAGTGACCTGTCGCCTTGTGGTGCCTCTTCCACAGACCACATCATGTGACATCACGGGTAAGTCTTCCACTAACCACATCATGTGACATCACGGGTAAGTCTTCCACTGACCGCATCATGTGACATCACGGGTAAGTCTTCCACTAACCACATCATGTGACATCACGGGTAAGTCTTCCACTGACCACATCATGTGACATCACAGGTAAGTCTTCCACTGACCACATCTGTACTCACGTATCTTACTGCCCACATCATGTGACATCACGTGCAAGTCTTCCACTGACCACATCATGTGACATCACGGGTAAGTCTTCCACTGACCACATCATGTGACATCACGGGCAACACCTAGTAGTCACCCGCCACGTTGTGGTGCCCCTCCCACAGTCCACATAGTTGGAAACCCTTTTCATTTTTTTTTGAAATATTTGTTCTGGAAAATAAATGAATAGGGAGGGGAGGGGGTGGCAAAGTAACCTATAAAACTAATTTGTTTGGTTGGCTGGTTGGTTTTGACGGGGTCAGTTGTTTTACGGCGTTCAGTATACTGACCAGCACTGTTGAGACCTTCGCGCTGGGCTGGACGTTAAGGAGCATGGCATAACCAGCAAAATTATGTGTTGTTGTTGTTGTTGTTTTTGGTATAGGAAACAAAGCGCAGGGATTTTGTTTGTTTGCATTGTGAGTGTCTTATTCGCTTTGCACGACGGGCAACTGGGTTTCACGCGTTTATGCTCCTCCCAATCCCCTCTCCTTTCTTTCGCCCAGCGGCCCCACCTCCTACTCCACCCCACCCATCCCACTCCACCCTCCCCCACCTCCACTCCCTTTGCTTCTCACTATGTTCTTCTCCCTCGCGCTAATAATGTTACTGACCTAAGCATTTCCGGACGGGGTGTGTTCTGTTGCCAGTCTGTTTTCTGTTGTTGCTGCTATGGTCATTTGTCTCCACCCCCCCCCCCACCCCCCTTTCTTTTTGCTCGTCTCCATCCGCCTTTATCTCCCTTACCTCTGCTGTCTCCGTGTCTTTGTTGATGTTGTCTGCCTGTGGGGTTGTCACAGGACTTTTGTCTTTCCCCCAGGAGTTGTCATAGTGGTTCTGTCTGTCCTCAAGTGTTGGTGCTGCTCTGTTACCGGGTTTCACGTGTTTAGTTTGGTCCGGCTGTTCCATTTTCCTTTTGTGAAGTCCTCGCCGTGTCTCTGGGACTAATGTTTAGTTATTCCAGCGCGCGCCACACACACACACACACACACACACCAGCACACACACACACGCACGCACGCACACACACACGCACGCATGCACGTACGCACTCGCACACATACACACACGCACACACACGCATGCACACACGCATGCGCACGAACACACACACACACACACACACACACACACACACACACACACACACACACACACACACACATACATACATACACACACGCGCGCGCGCGCACACGCGAGCACGAACAGACACACACACACACACACACACACACACACACACACACACACACACACACACACACACACACACACTCACACGCACACACACGAGCGCGCACACGGACGCACGCGCAAACACACGGTTGCAGGGCAAAAGGTTCATTTAACGTCCTGTGTCCAAAGCACCCAGCGACAGCAGGCTTCTTCATCATGATCTGATCTCACTGTCCGTGTCTCCACCATGATCTGATCTCACTGTCCATGTCTTCACCATGGTCTGATCTCACTGCCCATGTCTTCACCATGATCTGATCTCACTGTCCATGTCTTCACCATGATCTGATCTCCCTGCCCCATGTCTTCACCATGATCTGATCTCACTGTCCATGTCTTCACCATGATCTGATCTCATGTCTTCACCATGATCTGATCTCACTGTCCATGTCTTCACCATGATCTGATCTCATGTCTTCACCATGATCTGATCTCACTGTCCATGTCTTCACCATTATCTGATCTCACTGTCCATGTCTTCACCATGATCTGATCTCATGTCTTCACCATGATCTGATCTCACTGTCCATGTCTTCACCATTATCTGATCTCACTGCCCATGTCTTCAACATGATCTGATCTCACTGTCCATGTCTTCACCATGATCTGATATCACTGTCCATGTCTTCACCATGATCTGATCTGATCTGAACAGTGAACAACAGGCAGATCATCAGGAAACCTCCACTGAGGCAGTGAACAGTGAACGATGAACAACAGGCAGATCATCAGGAAACCTCCACTAAGGCAGTGAACAATGAACAGTGAACAACAGGCAGATCATCAGGAAACCTCCACTAAGGCAGTGAACAATGAACAGTGAACAACAGGCAGATCATCAGGAAACCTCCACTGAGGCAGTGAACAATGAACAGTGAACAACAGGCAGATCATCAGGAAACCTCCACTGAGGCAGTGAACAGTGAACAACAGGCAGATCATCAGGAAACCTCCACTGAGGCAGTGAACAATGAACAACAGGCAGATCATCAGGAAACCTCCACTAAGGCAGTGAACGATGAACAACAGGCAGATCATCTGGAAACCTCCACTGAGGCAGTGAACAGTGAACGATGAACAACAGGTAGATCATCAGGAAACCTCCACTGAGACAGTGAACGATGAACAACAGGCAGATCATCAGGAAACCTCCACTGAGACAGTGAACAATGAACAACAGGCAGATCATCAGGAAACCTCCACTGAGACAGTGAACAATGAACAACAGGCAGATCATCAGGAAACCTCCACTGAGAGTGACATGAAGTAGATCAGAACCCCACTGAGAAGTGAACGTGACGTGAACAACAGGTAGATCATCTGGAAACCTCCACTGAAGGCAGTGAACAGTGAACGATGAACAACAGGCAGATCATCAGGAAACCTCCACTAAGGCAGTGAACATGAACAGTGAAAACAGGTAATCATCTGGAAACCTCCACTGAGGCAGTGAACGATGAACAACTGGCAGATAATCAGGAAACCTCCACTGAGGCAGTGATAATGAACATTGAACAACAGGCAGATTACAGGAAACCTCCACTGAGACAGTGAACGATGAACAACAGGCAGATCAGGAAACCTCCACTGAGACAGTGAACGATGAACAACAGGCAGATCATCAGGAAACCTCCACTGAGCAGTGAACAATGACAGTGACAACAGGCAGATCATCAGGAAACCTCCACTGAGACAGTGAACAAATGAGCAACTGCAGATCACCAGGAAACCTCCACTGAGACAGTGAACAATGAACAGTGAACAACAGGCAGATCATCAGGAAACCTCCACTGAGGCAGTGAACATGAACAGTAAACAACAGGCAGATCATCAGGAAACCTCCACTGAGCAGGACAATGAACAGTGAACAACAGGCAGATCATCGGAAACCTCCACTGAGGCAGTGAACGAACAGTGAACAACTGGCAGATCATCAGGAAACTCTCCACTGAGCAGTGAACAATGAACAGTGAACAACAGGCAGATCATCAGGAAACTTCCACTGAGGCAGTGAACAATGAACAGTGAACAACAGGCAGATCATCAGGAAACCTCCACTGAGGCAGTGAACAATGAACATGAAACAGGCAGATCATCAGGAAACCTCCACTGAGGCAGTGAACAGTGAACAACAGGCAGATCATCAGGAAACCTCCACTGAGGCAGTGAACAATGAACAGTGAACAACAGGCAGATCATCAGGAAACCTCCACTGAGGCAGTGAACAGTGAACAGTGAACAACAGGCAGATCATCAGGAAACCTCTAATGAGGCAATGAACAGTGAACAGTGAACAACAGGTAGATCATCAGGAAACCTCTAATGATGCAGTGAACAGTGAACAGTGAACAACAGGTAGATCATCAGGAAACCTCTAATGAGGCAGTGAACAATGAACAGTAAACCACAGGTAGATAAATCTGACGCCTGGGCAAAAGCATGGACGGTTAGATTCAATGAGTCTAAAACCGAACTGCTAAATGTGTTTCGGGGAAATGCTGACAGCCGTAATCTGACCTTTAGTAGTTCTATACTACAGCAATTTAGACAGCACAAACACCTTGGGATTATCTTGCAAGACAATTGTAAATGGGGTGAACACATAAACAACATTGCTACAAAAGCCAGAGTAGTGATAAACTGTCTTCGTTCATTTAAGTACAAACTGAACAGAAAGGCTCTAGAGACAATGTACAAATCATTCATACTACCAATATTTGACTATGCTGACATAATCTGGGATGGATGCGCAGAGTACCAATCAAAAATTTTAGAAGATCTACACATGGATGCTTTGCGCATCATCAAAGGATCTGTCCGTGGAACCAGTCACGAAAAATTGTTAAAGGAGTCTGGATTCTGTACTTTAAAAGAACGCCGACGAAGACATAAATTGATAACATTCTACAAGATCCTCCAAGGCAGCTGTCCCGCTTACATATCAAACTTGTTGCCACAGCTCGTATCCTCAGTCAACCCCTACCCTAGACGAAGGCCCTCAGAACGAATAGTCCCCCGCCACAAAACCGATATTTATAACAACTCTTTTTTTCCATCTACCACAATCATGTGGAACAATCTCCGATTGCATATCCAACAGACCCAGTCGTTCAGCCAGCTAAAACGATACCTTTCTACTAGTGATAATCCAGTTCCACCATATTACTATAATGGAAATAGGGAAGCACAAGTCAATCATTGTCGTATGCGTCTTGGTATGAGCAATTTGAATTTTGACCTATATACCCGACACCTAACAAACAACCCTTCTTGCGCTTGTCGATATCCACAAGAAACATCCGAACACTTCCTACTTCACTGTCCACTTCACAACCAACACCGAGCAAACACAATTTTAAACCTCCCGCCAAATCAGATTTCTATCCGAAATCTCCTGCATGGAAACAATTCCTTTAATGTAGAAACAAATGCTAAGATATTGAAAATGGTCCAAAGGTTTATTCTTCTCACAAAGTGTTTTGAAAACTAAACCAGCAGCCTCAAGGTTCACAGTTTCCTAGGTATACTTACATTTCACCTCTTCAATTAACGATGCTTTCATCTATATCAACCTAGTTATGGATGTCAGAGGGGCTGCAGTGCTTACATCAATGTCCTGATTATGTCTTTATCCATGTACAGGAATATAATATTTAACTTGATCACTGTGCACTGCAGACGACCAGTGTTCCACACATCCTATCATCAGCCAGACTGCCGTAGGCAGCCACACCAAAACGGGCAATACCCTGTCACCATTTTCTTTTATTTCTTAATTTTCCATAGTTTCATTTTTAACTCTAAATACCAATTCTTAATGTTGGCTCTTCTTTTGTGTACAAGTATAACACTATACTATACTGTTATTGTTACCTCTTTTGTCATGTTTAAATTTGTCTGTTATGGTAATATGTTGTATTATACGTTTTAGCGAGGCCGCCATCAGTCACATGTTTATTCTGCAAGTCTCACTGCCAGGGCTGTATATAAGAGTCCTCTTGTTGTCCTGGCAAATGTGCTTTGTGTTCAGAGTTTATGTTTATAGTATGTTCATGGAAATAAAACTGTTTAAACCAAGTGGATGAAAGTCGTCTGTGTGGTCCCAGTCTTCCCAACTGAGTCCGCAGCAAACTCAACTCTGGGTAGGAGCCGGTCGGGGCAGAAAAAGGGCTGCCAAGATTTTAATTTCATTGCATTTTATTGCATCTCTCTCTCTCTCTCTCTCTCTCTCTCTCTCTCTCTCTCTCTCTCTCTCTCTCTCTCTCTCTCTCTCTCTCTCTCTCTCTCTGAGAGACACCTCAGACTCATTGACAGAGGATGGAGTGACACTACCAAACTGGCTGAGGACCGTGCACAGAGAACGCCTTGACTGCCTCATGCGTCGCAAGACACGGGAGCATCTAAGTCTCTCTTCTCTCTCTCTCTCTCTCTCTCTCCTCTCTCTCTCTCTCTCTCTCCTCTCTCTCTCTCTCTCTCTCTCTCTCTCTCGGCGGTCACGTAGTCTGGCACGAAGCGACAGTGTGCTGTATCTCAGCAGCGAAATGTTTTTTTGTGAATGTTCCTTTCACAATGCCACTTACTGAACTTCCAGTCACAGGGGAGGCAACCCTGAAGCCCCGCTGACTGACATCACTGTGTCCAGCAGGAAAATGGCGGGAGAAGGCAACAGCGTGGTCGTGGTCTCCTGTCTTAAGCCAGTCAGCCCAGTGGTAACCAGGGCGGATCCTGTCCTGAACGGACGAGCGCAAGTTGTGTATGACAGGAAGAACCCCCCTACACAGATACAGAGATCAGGGAGGGCTGAAAATCAAATGTAGACGACTTGAATAGGTTGGTGCTGGTAACATGGTGATGTGGACGAATGTCTATGTTGGAAATCGAAGTGAAAGAACACAGCACACAGGACGTTTCGGAACACCTCATGCTGACACAAACTGGCAGCGAGTCTCACAGACAGGTGAAAAAAGACTACTGCCTTCACACTTTTCTCCGTGTGAGCGCTGCAGCGTCGTGATCTGGACAGTCAGCAACGTGTCGTCGACATCAGTGGGCCTGGCACAAACCGTTGACAGAACTGTTTCTGGTTTTGACTCAGGAGCTGTGACAAACCACGTCGTCATCTTAACTGACCGACAAGTGCAGAGACGCTTACGAGATGAACACAGAAACAAAGCAATCAGAATAGCTGGGCTTCATCGGACAGATGGTGTGGACATGCTGCTGTGAAAATCAGATGATATTGTGTTGGAATTGGCGAGGGATCTGTGTTTGTGATCAGATGATACTGTGTTGGAATTGGCGAGGGATCTGTGTTTGTGATCAGATGATATTGTGTTAGAATTGGCGAGGGATCTGTGCTTGTGATCAGATGATATTGTGTTGGAATTGGCGAGGGATCTGTGTTGGTGATCAGATGATATTGTGTTAGAATTGGCGAGGGATCTGTGTTTGTGATCAGATGATATTGTGTTGGAATTGGCGAGGGATCTGTGTTGGTGATCAGATGATATTGCGTTAGAATTGGCGAGGTGATCAGATGATATTGTGTTAGAATTGGCGAGGGATCTGTGCTTGTGATCAGATGATATTGTGTTGGAATTGGCGAGGGATCTGTGTTTGTGATCAGATGATATTGTGTTAGAATTGGCGAGGGATCTGTGTTTGTGATCAGATGATATTGTGTTGGAATTGGCGAGGGATCTGTGTTGGTGATCAGATGATATTGCGTTAGAATTGGCGAGGTGATCAGATGATATTGTGTTGGAATTGGTGAGGGATCTGTGTTTGTGATCAGATGATATTGTGTTGGAACTGGCGAGGGATCTGTGTTTGGAGGACGATCCGGTAATGAAACGAGAACAAAAGAGCATGTTGACAGAGGAACGTGTCAAACTGGCCAACCTTGGGAAAGGGAGACAAGCCAGCAACAGGGAACACGCAGAGTCCCATGCACGTGCTCTGTGGCCGTGGCACGCTCTCCTCCGCCCGATTCAGTTCTACCCGGGGTGCTGTCCATCTCACACGAACAGTGCATGCACATCAGCGACGGATTGTCGTTCACGTTATGCGGTGGGGAAGAAAAAGACATTGCTGTGATTTCCATGTCAATGAGATCGTGTCGCGTTTTATCAGTGTGCATCGAACCGGTTTGCTTAGACAAGGGCAGGCTAACAATTCCTCCGTCATTACGTTAATGACTTGGCAAAGATAAAAAACAAACAAACAAACAAACAAACAAACAGAGGGTGGGTAGGGTGGGGTGGTAGAAAAAGAAAACGGGAATAAAAGATTAGGGCATGAGATTGTAAATATAAAATCCCTCACTAGCAGCAAATGGGGATCATAGTAGTCCATCTGAAACTAGAACCATTTTTATCGTCAGCTCAAACGCCTTTCGTTTGCTGATTGACTGGTCAGTGAGACACGGCTGATTGTGTCTGTGCTGATTGAGACAGGTCAATGAGACACGGCTGATTGTGTCTGTGCTGATTGAGACTGATCAGTGAGACACGGCTGATTGTGTCTGTGCTGATTGAGACTGGTCAGTGAGACACGGCTGATTGTGTCTATGGTGATTGAGACTGGTCAGTGAGACACGGCTGATTGTGTCTATGGTGATTGAGACTGGTCAGTGAGACACGGCTGGTTGTGTCTGTGCTGATTCAGACTAGTCAGTGAGACACGGCTGATTGTGTCTGTGCTGATGATTGAGACTGGTCAGTGAGACACGACTGATTGTGTCTGTGCTGATTGAGACTGGTCACAGACTAGTCAGTGAGACACGGCTGATTGTGTCTGTGCTGATTGAGACTGGTCAGTGAGACACGGCTGATTGTGTCTGTGCTCTCTTGGCGTCAAATGGAGACACACCACAGCCCATAATTCTGTGGTGTCCTCACAACTAAGGGTTCAAAACCAGAATCCAGCAGCATCTCAAAGCAGCCAGTGAATGATAGCAAAGTGAAAGGAGATGAATGCCGCTGTAAGGAAATGGAGCAAACAACCAACTTCCAGGAAACTCCCAACCACTCTTCCCTCCTCCCCTACCCAAACGGCCCAGCCGAGATTAGAACCCGTAACCCCAGGGTCAGGATCACGAGTTTGACGCCCCACTAACGGAGCTGTTCTGGCGCCAAGATATTAAAAGGGATGATAAAGGGGGGGAACTTTCAGCTGTGTCAGAGAAGAAGACACCAGTCAGGCAGAAGAGAGTGTAACAGACCATTTTGCCTGAATGGCCCTCGCCGGCAGCTGTCTGGAGTTACCAACATCCGTGTTCGACATAAAACACAGAATTAGGCCACCGTACATAGAAAACACTGATCTACAGACTGAGTCTATCAAAATACGAAAACAACTTCAAAGGGTAAATGGAATATCAACGTGAAGAAAACCAGAGACAGATCACACATTTTAGCTGTTAAAAACTGTGTTAATTCTTGAATACTAATTGCCTGGAAAATGCTTTTTCAGGGTTGCAAACATACAGACTGCTCTCTATAATATTGCTCACAAACTATATGGAGTATCTTTACAACCGGGAGGGAGGGAGGGAGAGAAGGAGAAAGGGAGAGCGAGAGAATGGATATTACGATAAACTAACATTGTCAGCGGAGAGAGAGAGGGAGAGAGAGAGAGAGTCAACGAGTCAACGAGTTTATTGCTTTTAAGCAAGGAAGCCCATAAAGCGTTCCAATAATTCAAAAAATGTACACGATTCAATGGTGACATTGACCTAGGCAGCACAAATTATTAAGTGAAACGTTATATATAGCCCTATAATATATACATATATAAACAAACTTAGAGAGAGAGAGAGAGAGAGAGAGAGAGAGAGAGACCGATAGGAGGAAACATACACTTGAAATGTCAAAACCCGCAAAACTTTTGGAAGACCATTCTGCCCATGTCTGCCCCTAAGGCTCAGTTTGATACCGGTATTCCCAAAATAGTCACGAATAAACAAGGAAATTCATCATCATCATCCCTCCCCCCCCCCCCCCCGCCCCCCCTTCCCCCCTCCCCTCCCCCCCCCCCCCCCCCAACACACACACACACATACACACAAAGCCAATGAGTTGCAGCCCCTTAAACGTCGGCAGCAGCATTGCACTGTTCGGTGTTATTGTCCTTTTCTTCTTGTTCTCGTCCTTCTTCCTCTGTTTCTTCCTCCTCCCCCCCCCCCCTCCCCTTCAACAGTTCTTGTTCTTCCTCCTGTTCTTCATCTTGTTAATATTACCGATATCACTATCAATATCATCATAAAAGAAAACAGCATTCATCCCCCTGAAGACGGAGTATGGCCGCCCATATTGCGGGATGAAGATGGGTTACACACACAAAAATCCATCCCCCTATGGGGGTGCCCACAGAAGACAGCATCTTGAGCGCGTGGAGGGCGAAGATAATTCAAAACTTAAGTTAGTACTATACAATACTTACATGGCTAACTGTAATTGTGCTAAGGCAAAAGTATTAACAACCGAGCACGATGTTCATGTAAACGGCATAACACGAAGAAACGCACAGTATACAAATAGATAACTTCTAAGATGAGAGCATGGTATACTTGTAAATGCAGTGCACCAAGACTATTATAAATAAAGAAATATGTTCTACACTATGTGTTCATTTTTCACTCCCTTTCTTACTCAATCCCAATCCCATTCATCCTGTGACACCCAAGTAGCCACAATTGAACAAGTCATTCGTCCATGACCCCGAAGAGGCTTCCTACAACAAAGCAAACTTTCAAACACAACATATATAGTAGTAATTTGATTTTCAAATATACTCAGTTATTTGGTGGTTTCTGATTTCTTAGTTTAAATGATTTGGACAGGAATAGAGCCAGTGGCACACACATCCTTGAATTTGATAATAATAAAGTAAGTTTGAAAGAGAATTTGGATGTATATAATATTTGGAAGGAATATATCTCTCCCGCAATAGTTTATACTTGGGACAAACTAATGTAAAGTGAAGTTCTGTTTCAAGTTCGTTGGGACAAAATGGGCATGTCATGCTTTCTTGGCTTCTCGAATATCTGAACCTGTGGGGTTTAAGTTGGGAAACACCAAGCCGAAGTCTGGTTAGGTGTTTTCTAAGTGCGTGATTTTTTATCTCCACTAGATAACCAGGAATACTTTGTAGTTGACGAAATGTGGAATAAAGTTTGTATCTTTCTTTGGATTGCAACAAAGCGTCAATATCTTGGAAATGACAGTCATAAAGCCTTTGCTTAAAAATGGATATAAATGATTTTACATTTTCTACTCCTTGATTCTCCCACACGAATCCAAACCCATACCTAAACAATGTAATGCAAACCTTGCTTACCCAATTTGTCTTACCTTGACAGTACATTGTGTACAGCATTTTGTATGATTTCCTTGGAATACGATATTCCTCCATTTTTGTTAGTCTTAACCAGTACTTAATAGTTTTAGTAAAAGTTTGTATGTAAAGCGGATATCTGTTAGCTTCGTAATATGCAAGTGGATTAGGTGTTTGTATGCTGATATTCAATAAGCGTTTTATGGCAAGAAGATGTACTCTCTCAATAGGGGTGTGATCTGCAGTCAACCCCCAAACTTCCGCTCCATATGTCAGAATAGGTTGTACTTGAGTGTCAAATATCTTAAAGAAAATCTTAGGAGAATTTTCGCCTATAGACCAGAGGAATCTAAAGATACTGAAAACACATTTTTTTGCTTTACGAGCCAAATCTTCTAATGAGTAAGAAAATGTCAACCCCGTGGAGAAAAATATTCCCCAATACTTATATTGATTTACCACTTCCATTTTTACATTTCCATAGAACCATTTTTCTCTTGCAGCAAGGTAACCCCCTTTCCTAAACACTACTATTTTTTATTTTTCATTATTAACTGTAAGACCTAGTCTGTCTGCCGTACTTCTTAAAATGTTCAGTTGGTGCCGGAGCCCGATTACAGTGGTAGAAAGGAGGACAACATCATCAGCAAATAAGAGGGAGAGAGAGAGAGAGAGAGAGAGAGAGAGAGAGAGAGAGAGAGACAGACAGACAGACAGACAGACAGACACAGACAGGCAGGCAGGCAGGCAGGCAGGCAGGCAGGCAGGCAGACAGACAGACAGACAGAGGAAAAAAATGTTACGATAAACTAATAATGCACGGACATTGCGAGCAGAATAAATTGATGATGTCCATGTTGTTTCCAAATTCATTTATGTTTCAGTGTGTTCCTCTTAAAAGTTTTATCCTTCTGTTTTAGCTTCGCTCTCTCTCTCTCTCTCTCTCTCTCTCTCTCTCTCTCTCTCTCTCTCTCTCTCTCTCTCTCTGTGAAGTTTTTTTTTTCTTTAATCGTGTTATGTTTCATCGCTTCAGTCGTTTCCCCACATCTCTCTTTGCTGTGACAGTCTGGCTCCTCCTGGTTGCGTGCCGCTCTGTCTTTTCGCGCGTCGCTCGGGGGAAGTGGGCACAGGGCTCAGACCATTAGCGCAGGCGCACATCCGTCCTTGCCTGCCGCCGCCCGCCACACTATGCAAATGAGGCTGGAGAGGAGAAATGGATGCGAATGTGTCGAGGCTTGACGAGCAGAAAGGCAGCGGGGAGAGGTATAAAAAGCCCCGCGCCATCAGCCATTGGCTTGTCGGCTGGACCCAAGTCTCGGCTCCACCAGTCAGATCGAAGGCCTGGGGTGATCGAAGACATCCGCCACCTGGACAAAAGACTCGTTCTTTCGGTTCGGACCGAAGACAGTAGTTTTGTCCAAGGTCTAACGACATCACCAGGTCCACAACACACTTCTCTCCAAAATCATACCGAGTTTCTTCTTTGAAAAAAAAAAAAAAAAAAAAAGCAGCTCTACCTGCAATCAGCTTGACGACCGTTGGCAGCGCGGCAGGTGGCAGTCAGGATGGCGGGGATCTGCTGGGTGCTGATGCTGTGGATGTGTGCCGGCACCATCACCGTTCACAGCTTGCGCAACGGAGATCTTGGAGGTGAGGCATGATCCTCTCTGTCTGTTTGTCTGTCTGTCTGTCTGTCTGTCTGTCTGTCTGTCTGTCTGTCTCTCTCTCTCACTCTCTCTCTCTCTCTCTCTCTCTCTCTCTCTCTCTCTCTCTCTTGTGCACGCGTGGTTATTCTCTCACCCTATCTGTCTTCGGATCCACCTTTCAGTGAAAATCAATTGTTATGCAACAAATGTACACTGCCTATGTCACATATGTATCACACATATTTTCTTCTTGATAATCTCTCTCTCTCTCTCTCTGTCTGTCTGTCTGTCTGTCTGTCTGTCTGTCTGTCTGTCTGTCTGTGTCCGTCTCTCTCTCGTGATCGCGTGATTAGTCTCTCACTCTGTCTTCGTATCCATCATTTAGTGAAAATCAACTATTATGTAACATTGTACAGTGACTATGTCACAGATGAATGACTTCTTTTACTTGATAATCTCTCTCTCTCTCTCTCTCCTCTCTCTCTCTCTCTCTCTCTCTGTCTCTCTCTCTATCTCTCTGTCTCTCTCTCTCTCTCTCTCTCTCTCTCTCTCTCTCTCTCTCTCTCTCTCTCTCTCTCTCTCATGTACTATACACTGTGTTGTTAATTTTTAAGTAGCCTACGATGGGATTAAAAACGAGGTTCGCTCCTACAGCTCTCTTGGTGGAAGTATGGTTTTAGTTCTTTAGGTGTCTTCTCACCTAACATATTTTAGACCGATATTATAAATGTGTATCATCACTGGTTTTTGTATGAACCATAATGCAACGAGATTGGGAAAAATAAACCCTTGTTTTCAACATTTACAAATTCCCAGAGAAACGTCGTTCAGTGACAATGATATTGGCGAATTCCGTTGTTGGGACTTTAGTTCGGAAAAAGTATACTCCGCAATAATATTGAGCATGAGATTCACACAATACGTATTGTTGGACAACATTTCCGTTTTGTGAACGTATTACTGGATCAAAACCCATTGTGCTGACATTTTCTGAACACACGGATACGCAATGTCTTCAGTCTACATCAAACATTAAGGTTCAATCTGTAACAAAGTAACGTGAGTAGACGAACATCCATGTCTGTGTGCTTGTTGCTGTGTTTGTGGCATATAATTTTCAGAAATTTAGGCTAAAAGCTCCCCTTTTCACAAAGGGATATTTAAATTTACAAGCTATAGATTGATTGATATTGCCTATGTACATCACTTCACTTGATTGATATTGCCTATGTACATCACTTCATGCATTTTTTTGTGTGCACATGGAATGGCACTTAAGCGATGTAAACTTTATAAATCACCTTATTTCCCAATGATCTGTTTGTATTATCAAGGCTGGTTAACTCTCCCCAACTCATCCCACCCCTTCCCGCACCCCCACCCCCTTTCAGCTCGACGCATCCTTCTTCAGAGTGAAGACCAGATGACAAATCATGGGGTCATGACTATGGGTCAGATTTGTAACAGTTTCCCGTGTCAGGTCTCTCTTCCACTCATCTCTCTCTCTCTCTCCCTCTCTCTCTCTCTCTCTCTCTCTTGTGTGAATGAGTGTGTGTGTGTGTGTGTGTGTGTGTGTGTGTGTTGTGTGTGTGTGTGTGTGTGTGTGTGTTTATGACCGAACGATCTTGTATTTCCGTGTGGCTGTGCTGTCACTGAACCAGTCTTCCGCCCAAACAACATGTGTGAATATAGAAGACTGGAGACAGTGTGTGAATGTAGAAGACTGGAGACAGTGTGTGAATGTAGAAGACTGGAGACAGTGTATGAATGAAGAAGACTGGAGACAGTGTGTGAATGTAGAAGACTGGAGACAGTGTAATGCGCGGATCATTTATTGCATTTCTATGTGCCGGGACTTCCTCGTCGTCGTCCTCCTCCTACTAGTATTTCTTGTATTACTACTGCCACTACTACTACTGCCACCACTACTGCCGCCGCTGTTGCCACAATGTTTGTGAGCGGGGTCATTCTTGCTGCTATAGCTGGGACTAGTTGTTGATGACAGCTCAGTTCGTCGTCAGTTCAGGGCCCCTTGCCACAGAGCCCTCTTTCTGATACTGCTTCAACCCATCTACTTTAAAACTAGAGTGTGTACGTCTGTGCTTCAACCCTCTCAGGGCAAGGAGCGACAGAGGCAACCAGCCGTCACACTGTCCCGCGGAGATGAGGCTGCCGTTTGGTGTTCGGCATCCTGGTCGCCTTTCTCTCTGTCTCTTTCCTGAAAGTTCTCTCCACCTTTGGTTCCGTTCGCTCTCTTCTCTTTTCTTCCTGACAACCAGTTCACGAAGGGTGCTCAAAGACACTGCCGTCTTCCAGTGGACATCATTTTGGGCACACATCCAACATCGCTTTGGATCAGTGCTTATTATCATCTGGTCACACCCTCTCCATTAAAACGATCCCTGATAAAAACAACAACAACAACAACAACGACAACAACAAGAACAACAACAACAACAATAACAACAACTATTCATGACACCGAATCCCTTTTCTTTACTAGAGGACGCCCATCTTCCGCCGAATTTAAGAAGATAAGTGATTGCTCATTCTCGTTTTCACTGTTCTGAATGTTTTTTTTTTTTTTTTAATATCTTGCCTGAAGAGGACATAAGAGGTCGAAACGCGTCATGTTTTGTCTCGTAATGTATTTGTCCCTGTTATATGGCGTGTTTACTTTAATTTCCTTTTAAAATTTTCTAGACGGCATTTCAGAATGTTAATTTTCTTCACTCTCAACACTAAACTAAGAATTGTTGATAATTAAAGGGGAAACTGGGACATTCATTACAATTTCGGGAGAGTGGACAAGAACAGCTTTGTCTTTTTAACACAGGCTATTTCTTGGCTTCTTTGTTTTCACAATTGTCTTACCCATCAATCCCTTATTTCTACTGTCTTGTTATACTTAGGTCTTTCGTGCTCCTGAATATTTTGTGGGCTTTATCTCGCAGACTTTGCTCCTGTTTCATTCCTGTCTTTTTTCATTACTCTTTGTTGTTCTCTTCTTGCCCCTCTTGCAGAATTCAGTCCCTTTCTCTCTGCTGTCTTTTTATACGTCCTTATTACTTCCTTTCTTTGCCTAACTCGTAGGGGTTAATCCCTTTTCCTTGACACCTTTTAATACTTCCTTTTTACTTTCCTCCTGGAAGATTTTCCTTGCTGTCTCCTACTTTCCTCCTGGAAGATTTTCCATGCTGTCTCTTACTGTCCTCCTGGAAGATTTTCCTTGCTGTCTCCTACTTTCCTCCTGGAAGATTTTCCTTCCTGTCTCTTACTGTCCTCATGGAAGATTTTCCTTGCTGTCTCCTACTGTCCTCCTGGAAGATTTTCCTTGCTGTCTCTTACTGTCCTCCTGGAAGATTTTCCTTGCTGCTTCTTACTGTCCTCCTGGAAGATTTTCCTTGCTGTCTCTTACTGTCCTCCTGGAAGATTTTCCTTGCTGTCTCTTACTGTCCTCCTGGAAGATTTTCCTTGCTGTCTCTTACTGTCCTCCTGGAAGATTTTCCTTGCTGTTTCTTACTTTCCTCCAGGAAGATTTTCCTTGTTGTCTTTCCGGCCACTTTCTACTTATTTTCTTTGTCTGCCTCTCAGATTTTCACTCTCGTTTCCGTCCTGTTCTTTAATACTTCTTTCTTTCTTTCCTTGTCTGCACTGCAGATTTTAATCCCTTTTCCATTCTGTCATTTTTAATACTTCTTTCTTTCTTTCTTTCTTTCTTTCTTTCTTTCTTTTTCTCCTTTTATATCTCGCAGATTTTAATCCCTTTTCTCTACTGTTCTTTAATTTCTCTTCTTCGTTTCTTTCTTTCTGTTCCTGAGATATTTCAATCCGATTTCCTCCACTGTCAATCTTGCAGATTTGAATAAGTTTATCTCCACTGATTCTACTTCTGCTTTTATTCTTCCTTTCCTTGTCTACCTGGCGAGGAGTGATTAATCCCACAGGCGTGTCAATGTCAGTTCACTTATTGTACTGATATTTATTCTCTTTCTCCTTCTTTACCCGCACAGTCTATAGGAGCGGTTTGGTTCACAAAAAAGAAGATTAGCAATTTTCTCCTGTCATCGATCATAGTTTTTAAAGACTTCTGGTCATATTTATGCATTTTGTGGAATACACAAAATTCAATCCGAGGTAGGTATAAACAATTAACAGTTAAAAAACTGCAAATAGATATATGTAAATTCTGTTCCTTGTCACGTGGTGGGATGAGTGGTGTATCTGTCTCAGGTAACTAACTGAAAATTTCAATGGAAACGGAGGCAGAGGAGG
>CM065731.1:40215220-40250220 GCA_033310375.1 Conus canariensis | reverse complement strand
CACATGTACATATATATATATATAATATATATATAAATTATATATATATATATATATATATATATATATATGACAGAGAGATAGATAGATAGATTGAAGGAAGAGAGTTTCATAGAATGGCTTCATTGTCTCAAATCTCGCCTGAGAATATTCATGTAACTCATCACAAGTGAGGCACCTGAAGATCACGTCAACACAGTCATCATTGGAGGAAGAACCACAACAAGCCTTCAATGTGCAGACGACATCCATTGCACAAAGGTAGAGAACAAAAGTTCCTCTCGCCTGTTCAAAGACTGGTTGACACATCAACAAAACAGGGCATGGACAACTGCGCCCAGAAGACCAAGTTAATGGCCAGCCCCAATACCGCCATCACCGCCAGCACTACTGACGTCACTGTCCCTGGCAGACGCCTGGATCGGATCAACTCTTTAATCAGCTGGGATCCATCATTAGCAAAGACAGACCCAAAGCAGAAATCCTCCAGGGACGCCAAAGACAGTGTCAGCACTGTCCAGGAAACCTGTACAGGAAGACACCATCTCCATGACACACGAGATAAGACTCCTGTCTGCGCTGTCATCTCCCGGTCAGCACGTGAGACACGGACCCTCACAGCGTCCTCTGGACACATGAGTCCAAGCCATGGAAATGAGCTATCAAGCACCGCAAGATATGAACATCAGATTTACTGGTCATATCACCGGTGAACCATTGTGTTAATACTGATCTTATCACCAGTGAACCAGTGTGTGAAATACTGATACCATCACCAATGACCAGTGTGTGAAATACTGATCACATCACCAGTGAACCAGTGTCAAATACTGATCACATCACCAGTGAACCAGTGTGTCAAATACTAATCCCATCACCAGTGAACCAGTGTGCCAAATACTGATCCCATCACCAGTGAACCAGTGTGTCAAATACTAATCCCATCATCAGTGAACCAGTGTGTCAAATACTGATCCCATCACCAGTGAACCAGTGTGTCAAATACTAATCCCATCACCAGTGAACCAGTGTCAAACACTGATCCCATCACCAATGAACCAGTGTGTCAAATACTGATCCCATCACCAATGAACCAGTGTATTACACCACAAAGCAGCACATGGGACCATAATAATGAAGATTTGCTGACGTCAGTCAAGAAAAAGAATACGTAACAACATCCAGCGTGTACAACAATCTTCCAGCGAACAGCTGGAGAAGGGAGACGGAGGAGAAGACAAAAAAAAAAGAAAAAAAAAGAAAGAAAACAGGAAACAATGGACAGACAACATTGCAGAGTGGAAGGTACTCATTGGCCGTGACCCAGGCCTTGGAACACTGCCCACAGAACTGCAGGAGCCTGATGATCTGTTCTTCAGTGTTGTGCCCCAGTGACCCCCCACACGGAGTTAAAGGAGAAGAAGGAGGAGAGAGGGCGACGACGACGAGCAGGAGAGAAGAAGAAGAAGAAGAAGAAGAAGAAGAAGAAGAAGAAGAAGAAGAAGAAGAAACAGCATGAACATTTATTAAGGTTAATTTGTCTGTCTTGGGATGGGAATGAGAGAGAGAGAGAGAGAGAGAGAGAGAGAGAGAGAGAGAGACAGAGACAGGAGAGAGAAAGAGGGACAGAGACAGAGAGAGACGGACAAAGACAGAGACACAGACAGACAGACGGACAGAGACAAAGTCAGAGAGAGGTAAGTTGAGGTTAAAAGCACCTAAGGCTGCACTTTCTCACATTCATCATAACCGGCAACCGACCGTGACCCGGGGAGGGGGGAGGGGGGAGAGGGGGAGAGGATGGGGGGATGGAGGAGGGGTGGTGTTGGTAGTGGTGACGCCGTCTGTGTGGTACAGGGGACGTGAGAAGATCTCAGGGAAGAGGAACACGGCAATACTCTTTGCTCGTCAACGGCCTTCCCGTCTGACTAATGACCGTCTGCCTCGCCCAAAGTCATGGCCCTTTGGGCATCATCCCTCTCTCACCTGCCCCTACCCCTCACCCTGTCCCCTTCCCCTGCCCGTTCTCTCTCTCTCTCTCTGCCTGTCTGTCTGTCTGTCTGTCTGTCTGTCTGTCTCTGGTCGCATGAAGCATAAAGCAGGCCCAGTTTAAGGCTCTACGTATTCAGCCGATTTCAACATAGGTAGGAATAATGATAATAAAACGATATTGGGGGAATGAAGTACTAGGTAGTTCAGTTTTTCAATGACCCGAAGTTTACGTATAACCGTAGTTAGGCATCATTCAGAGTCTCCAACAGACCTCACCTTGACTCATTCAGTATGAGTCCTGTTCGCATTTTGAGCAGGAAAGCTCGCTAAGAATATGGCTCGACGACAAAAACAAATGATAAATTAAGATACTTGAAACATTTCAGAAATGACAAGTCGTTTTAAAAAATGCAAGACTGAGACAACGATAGCACCATACCGTGCAAATATGGGATAGTAGCCAATAACCACACGACAACGACAAGAAATGCCAGTCTCTTTGATGTAGCATTATCTGTAGACCTACCTGTATGCTATGCACATCTACCTGTATGCTCTGTAGATCTACCTGTATGCTCTGTAGATCTGCCTGTATGCTCTGTAGACCTACCTATATGGTCTGTAGATCCACCTGTATGGTCTGCAGTTCTGCCTGTATGCTCTGGAGGTCTACCTGTATGCTCTGCCCACAATGTTGATGTCCTCTTGGTCATAGTGACTGACAATAACGATGCCAAGGGTGAGAAGTGAGATGGTGGTGGCATGTATGGGCGGGGAGGGGGGGGGGGGAGTAGACAGGCTCCGAGACGGACGAAAAAAAATCGCATTAAATAAGACAAGGTGTAACGATGGTAGATTGACACTAGAGGATAGGCCGGAATTCCAAATATGTAGGAGCACTGAAAACGTGGCGTGTGTCAGAAGACGTAACGGTTACAGAGTGACATTACACGACGCAACAGAATTCAAAATGTGCAGGAACACTATGCTTTTTTTATCACATACATGGAAGAAAAAAAAAACCATTTGAAAGGAAATCCGGTTTAGCCCAATATTTTGAAGGGAGGTAATTTGGATATGGTTCATAACAATATGTTGAAGGGAGGTCATTTGGATATGGTTCATAACAATATTGAAGGGAGGTCATTTGGATATGGTTCATAACAATATGTTGAAGGGAGGTCATTTGGATATGGTTCTAACACTGAACGATGAACATTGGTGTTTCTTTTAATGATGAGAAGGTCATATTCATTGTGAGAGATTGTTACATTAATTAGAATATGATAATCAGTGGCGCTCGCGCGATTTTGTGTGTCGTGTGTGTGTGTGTGTGTGTGTGTGTGTGTGTGTGTGTGTGTGTGTGTGTGTGTGTGTGTGCGCGAGAGGAGAGAGAGAGAGAGAGAGAGAGAGAGAGAGAGAGAGAGAGAGAGAGAGAGAGAGAGAGAGAGAGAGAGACTCCTCTTCCATTCGCAGTCGATGTAAAATCAGACGATTTCAGAAATGTTGTGTTGACTGTGTGCCCACTGATGAGCAGACAAACAGAGACACGAAGAGAGCAGTGTGGAGGGGCAGAGGGGCACAAGTAAGGTAGAAATGGTTTAGGCGGGTTTTCCCCACTGTGTGACGGCGACTGTGTCAATAATTCTCCATTTAATTCGCTTGTTCCGGGGTCTGTCTCATACACATGCTATGGAATGCCAGGCACGCTCGCAAACACATACACATCTGTGTACACACACACACACACACAACACACACACACACACACACACACACACACACGCACACACGCACCATCAGACTCACACACACACACACACACACACACACACACACACACACACACACACACACACACACACACGTGCGCGAGCAACTAAGAATTGTATAAATCTCTCTCTCTCTCTCTCTCTTCTCTCTCTTCTCTCTCTCTCTCTCTCTCTCTCTCATGAGAATACCCTGGAATTATAGATTGTAGCATATCTCTGTTTGATGCCAAGGGACCACAGACACAATCAGCCATGTCTCCCTGATGAATCCGGTCCAGCGGACGAAAGGTCTGGGAGCAGGCAATATGAATAGTTCTGTCTTCAAGACGGGTTACGATGGTCTCCATAGGCTGCTAGAAAAAGATTTCATATTTATGATATATTTTCATGACTTTTCATTCTCATTTTCTTCAACCCCCCCCCCCCCCTCCCGATTTTCCCCTTCGGATCTTTGCCAAATCATTACTAATATAAGGATGGAGGAATTGTTAGTCATTTGTTTTCTCCCACTATTAAATTCCTCAAGTTACCACACACACACACACACACACACACACACACACACACACACACACACACACACACACACACACACACATCTATCTATCTATCCATCTATCTATATACACACATTTATCTATCCATCTATCTATCTATCTATCTATCTATCTATCTATCTATCTATCTATCTATCTATATATGTTTCTGTGTGTGTGTGTGTGTGTGTGTGTGTGTGTGTGTGTGTGTGTGTGTGTGTGTGTGTGTGTGTAACTCTTAAGCTTTAAAGAGCTAACGAGAGGAAAAATCACACTAAGGCCCTTCCCTCCTTCCAATGCTGCACCACCTCTGTCCTCTGCCCGCCCTCTCCCCCCCCCCGCCCCCAGAGGAGGCAAATGGAGAGGTGTGCAGCCGGTGATGCAACGTGAACTGTGTGGTGGGTGCAAAGAGCAGAAACTGGTTCTCCTCAAAGGCCGTCCTGTCCTCTCCCTCTATCTACCTCTCCCCCCCTCCCCCCCCCTCCTATCCGCCATGGTCCTTCTGAAGGCTCCCCGTCCCTGCCCCCAAACCCCCCACCCCCCTTCCCCCATCCTTTCTGCCTCACCACTTTCCCACCAGTTTGTATTTTTCACGCCAACAGCCATCAGCATGATGACTGTGTGTAGTGGTTTGGCCTGTACTGAAACTGGAGGGGGAAACTCACGTCATGAGCCACGTGTTGATTGAGATATACAGATACAATGCAAGCGCGCGCGCGCGCGCGCGCACACACACACACACACACACCACACACACACACACTCACACTCACACGCAACACACACACACACACACACACCTGAGAGAGAGAGGTATATGTATGCGTGTGTGTGTGTGTGTGTGTGTGTGTGTGTGTGTGTGAGAGAGAGAGAGAGAGAGAGAGAGAGAGAGAGAGACGAAGACAGACAGACAGACAGACAGACAGAGACAGAGACAGACAGACATACATACAGACAGACAGACAGACAGAATGAGTAAGGTGGACAGACAGAATGAGTAAGGTGGAGATACTAGATGTGTATGTATACGAGTGTGTATGTGTAGCCGCGCAGAATGGCAACTCTACAGGCGTCACAAAAAAGAACATAGTGAAAGACGCACGTCCTTACAGTGGAGAGCTTGACACGTGTGACATCCATCTCCACGGTTCTTCCCACCTGTTCATCGTGTAACTAGTGGTCAGCATTTGAATGGCTGGCTGTAGATACAGAGGATGTGGTCAGCATTTCAATGGCTGGCTGTAGATACAGAGGATGCTATCACAAGGACTGGTCCTGTGTCATGGTCTGTAGGTGTGGCGTGATGCCCGCCCACTGACGTCAGTCCTGCGCTACAAGCTAGAGGTCTTGGATGCATTCCTGTGTATCGGGCACCCAGGCTGGCCAGCCATGAATGTCGATCCGAGTCAGGGAGGTGTTACGTGACCTGAACATGGCCAGCCATCAATCTTGCCCATCCGGTACAGAGATGTGTCACATGACCTGAATATAGCCGGCCATGAACCGTGTCCATCCGGGTCAGGGGGCTGACAGCGGTGTGGTGACTGCCGGGAAAGGTTACTTGCTGTCAGTGCATGCGTCGTCTGGCCATCTGACAGTCATTGAACGAGCTTGTGCTCCACCAACTCTTCAGCAAACGAGGTGTCATTATTTGTGTTATATAACTTCCAGTCAGACCAGTGTATTGGAATCTAATTAAACGAATGGGAAGAAATCGACATCACCTTACAGAATGAATATCAGTTAGAGGACGCTAAACAAATGATAGCCATTCCTGTTGTCGTTTCTATGTAGTAATACATACGTCCGTTCGCCAAATTCTGTCCATTTCTCATCATTTCTGTTGCACTTTCCATGTACTACTAGTAATACATACGTCCATTCGCCGAAATCAGTCCATTTCTCATCATTTCTGTTGCACTTTCCATGTAGTAATACATACGTCCATTCGCCGAATTCAGTCCATTTCTCATCATTCCTGTTGCACTTTCCTTGTAGTAATACATACGTCTATTCGCCGAATTCTGTCCATATCTCATCATTCCTGTAAATTAACTGAGCCGTCCATCTGTGGTTGGTGGCGCCAGCCAATGGCAAGAAGGGCTTCAGGGGGTGACGTCACAGCCCGTGGCGTACAGCCGGATGTCCTGCTGGATGACGCTGGTCCTCCGCCAGGCGGCGCTTCATGTCGGCTGATCCTTTGGAGGTGACAGGGCTGGCAACAGTTCAGGAGGATGTCAGTTAACACTTTTGAGGCTATTTCTGTGGCTGTTCACGAAGCTTGTCAAGCAGGATCCTCACAGTGCCGTGCGGTGGTCCGCAGTGTGCAGGCTATGATGCGGGCCTTTGGTGCAAGCAGTGTGCAGGCTATGATGCCGGCCTTTGGTGCAAGCGGTGTGCAGGCTATGATGCGGGCCTTTGGTGCAAGCAGTGAGCAGGCTATGATCCGGGCCTTTGGTGCAAGCAGTGAGCAGGCTATGATCCGGGCCTTTGGTGCAAGCAGTGTGCAGGCTATGATGCGGGCCTTTGGTGCAAGCAGTGAGCAGCTATGATGCCGGCCTTTGGTGCAAGCAGTATGCAGGCTATGATCCGGGTCTTTGGTGCAAGCAGTGTGCAGGCTATGATGCGGGCCTTTGGTGCAAGCAGTGAGCAGGCTGTGATGCGGGCGTTTGGTGCAAGCAGTGTGCAGGCTATGATCCGGGCCTTTGGTGCAAGCAGTGAAAGCCGCCGCCACTCAAATCGCCTCGCTGTTAAGGACGAGATCCCCAGTTTGTACAGCTCATGCACACTTCCGGAATTCTGTGTGTTCATTTTAGGACTGAAAACATGGCATTGTCTCCGTGCTGTCACCCGGGTTGAGTTAAGCGCAAGAAACTTTGAAGTTTTGAAGCTTTGCCAAATGTCAGGTCATTGTGTAAGGTATAACTAAAAGCAGTTTGATAGTTTTTGCATGTGTTCTGACTTTGCTGAGATTGTCATGTGTACTCACACTTTATGTGTAGTGTCCATCTGTTTGTATACCGTCAACTGGTGGTAGAACAGCAAGTCACGCAACGGTCTGTTTGCACAAACCATTTTGATCGTTGATAACTGACATCGCATGCTAGGAGTCTTTGAAATGTAATGTGCATTTCTGTCTGTCGGTCTTTCTACCCGACTGTTTGTCTGTCTACCTGCCTTTCTCTGTACATCTGCCGGCATGTCGTCTTCGGAGGTTTGTCAGCTGCTGTTGTTTTTGTTTTCGTTGTTTATGTTAATTATCTGGACTGCAAAACAAAGTCGTTCAGTGTTCCCCCTTTCAAGCATAAAGGTGTATATTTTTGTGTCATTACATAAGGTGTATATTTTTGTTTCATTACTTGTATAATATTCAGATGCCTCTAACACACCCACAGACATGTTTGAGCACTTCAGGGGCCCAAGTTTGGAGCATAAGAGAGACATAGATTTCTTCTCAGGTGTTGGCCATGGCTGTTACACTTCTGTCCCTAACAAACGGAAACTAAATTACGCACATACGCATAGCGACCTCCAACGTGTTTAGACGAGCTAACTTTCTTATCATGAACATGAGTCTGTCTGTCTGTCTGTCTGTTTGTCTGTCTGTCTAAATGTATATGAATCAATAATGATCACAACTTTCCTCGTGATTTGTTATGAATATTTCCCAACACCGATTCGAAAAAGACTGATATTAATGCACATCTGTTTTTCCATCACACACACGAAGAAAAAGACAGTAGAAGAAGAAGACGACGACAAAGAAAAAGAATTGATGGGAAATAAGAAAAGCAGCATCAATGGCTAAATGAACGTGGCAGAGTTGACCTGAGGCCAGTGACAGGTACCATGGTGTGGGAGTTGACCTGAGGCCAGTGACAGGTACCATGGTGTGGGAGTTGACCTGAGGCCAGTGCAGGTACCTGGTGTGGAGAGTTGACCTGAGGCCAGTGACAGGTACATGGTGTGGGAGTTGACCTGAGGCCAGTGACAGGTACATGGTGTGGGGAGTTGACCTGAGGCCAGTGACAGGTACATGGTGTGGAGAGTTGACCTGAGGCCAGTGACAGGTACCTGGTGTGGAGAGTTGACCTGAGGCCAGTGACAGGTACTGGTGTGGAGAGTTGACCTGAGGCCAGTGACAGGTACATGTTGTGGAGAGTTGACCTGAGGCCAGTGACAGGTACCTGGTGTGGAGAGTTGACCTGAGGCCAGTGACAGGTACATGGTGTGGGAGTTGACCTGAGGCCAGTGACAGGTACATGGTGTGGAGAGTTGACCTGAGGCCAGTGACAGGTACCTGGTGTGGAGAGTTGACCTGAGGCCAGTGACAGGTACATGGTGTGGAGAGTTGACCTGAGGCCAGTGACAGGTACATGGTGTGGAGAGTTGACCTGAGGCCAGTGCAGGTACTGTGTGGAGAGTTGACCTGAGGCCAGTGACAGGTACCTGGTGTGAGAGTTGACCTGAGGCCAGTTACAGGTACATGGTGTGGAGAGTTGACCTGAGGCCAGTGACAGGTACCTGGTATGGGAGTTGACCTGAGGCCAGTGACAGGTACATGGTGTGGAGAGTTGACCTGAGGCCAATGGGCTACATGTGTGGGAGTTGACCTGAGGCCAGTGACAGGTACATGGTTTTGGGGAGTTGACCTGAGGCCAGTGACAGGTACATGGTGTGGGGAGTTGACCTGAGGCCAGTGACAGGTACTGGTGTGGAGAGTTGACCTGAGGCCAGTGACAGGTACATGGTGTGGGGAGTTGACCTGAGGCCAGTGACAGGTACTGGTGTGGGGAGTTGACCTGAGGCCAGTGACAGGTACATGGTGTGGGGAGTTGACCTGAGGCCAGTGACAGGTACATGGTGTGGAGAGTTGACCTGAGGCAGTGACAGGTACATGGTGTGGAGAGTTGACCTGAGGCTAGTGACAGGTACATGGTGTGGAGAGTTGACCTGAGGCTAGTGACAGGTACATGGTTGTGGGAGAGTTGACCTGAGGCCAGTGACAGGTACATGGTGTGGAGAGTTGACCTGAGGCCAGTGACAGGTACATGGTGTGGGAGTTGACCTGAGGCCAGTGACAGGTACCTGGTGTGGGGAGTTTGACCTGAGGCCAGTGACAGGTACATGGTGTGGGGAGTTGACCTGAGGCCAGTGACAGGTACCTGGTGTGGAGAGTTGACCTGAGGCCAGTGACAGGTACATGGTGTGGGGAGTTGACCTGAGGCCAGTGACAGGTACATGTGTGGAGAGTTGACCTGAGGCCAGTGACAGGTACATGGTGTGGGAGTTGACCTGAGGCCAGCGACAGGTACATGGTGTGGGGAGTTGACCTGAGGCCAGTGAGGTACATGTTGTGGGGAGTTGACCTGAGGCCAGTGACAGGTACATGGTGTGGGAGTTGACCTGAGGCCAGTGACAGGTACATGTGTGGGGAGTTGACCTGAGGCCAGTGACAGGTACATGTTGTGGAGAGTTGACCTGAGGCCAGCGACAGGTACATGGTGTGGGGAGTTGACCTGAGGCCAGTGACAGGTGCATGTTGTGGGAGTTGACCTGAGGCCAGTGACAGGTACATGGATGTGGGGAGTTGACCTGAGGCCAGTGACAGGTACATGGTGTGGGGAGTTGACCTGAGGCCAGTGACAGGTACATGGTGTGGAGAGTTGACCTGAGGCCAGTTCAGGTACCTGGTGTGGAGAGTTGACCTGAAACCAGTGGTGGTACATGTGTGGGATTGACCCGAGCTAGTGACAGGTACATGGTGCGGGAGTTGACTGAGGCCAGTGACAGTACATGGTGCGGATTGACCTGAGCCTAGTGAAGTACATGACTGACGGGGAGTTGACCTGAGGCTATGACAGGTACATGATGGGGAGTTGACCTAGCCACTGACACGTACATGGTCGGAGTTGACCTGGACAGCAGTGGTACATGTGTGGAAGTTGACCTGAAGCCATGGCGTACCTGGTGTGAACACTGGTCACAACCTAACTGACATCTTGCGAGCGGCTCAGAGCAACGTCGTATGTCAATGTGCATGTGAAAGAAACTAGAACTGAACTGAGTGGAAATGTGCCAATGATGACATCCACCGCCCCCCCCCCCTTCACCCCACCCACCTACTCACCTACATCGCCCCTCCCTCTCCTCTGTCTGTCTGTCTGTCTGTCTGTCTGTCTGTCTGTCTCTCTCTCTCTCTCTCTCTCTCTCTCTCTCTAACGATTCATTTTGCACTGATTTGCTACTTTTTAAGCCCACCTTTCCTTGTCTTATGAATACGAGCAAATATGCAAAGCCAATACAGCAATGCTAACAGGGACAGAACCAACATAGGCAACTTATGTCAATGACCTTGACATGCACCTGAAGGTCACATGAAAGGTCACTTTGGAAAAAAAACATGGTGCTGATGTCACCCATCACTCAGAAACGGGGAGGAGGAAAAAGGCGGTCATGGCGGCTTACCCCGGGCCTTCGCAATAATCCCACTTCTTTGTCGCCTCCTCCCCCTTAACCCATCTATTCTCCCCATCTATTCTCCCCCCCCCCTCCTTTCATCCAAACAAACTACAAACTCCTCCATTCTCTCCTCCCCTCCCCTCCAGGCTGTGGGATGAAGAGGGTTTGGGGGAGGAAAAATGTGGGTCAAAACCTGGGTCACTGGAGTAACAAGTTCATCAATTCTCCTGTCTTCACTTTCCCACAGACACTCACGTGGGCACACGTACACACACACACACACACACACACACACACACACGCACATTGTCTGTCTGTTTGTCTGTTTCACTCTCATACGTATCTCTTTGTAGATGAAAGTACGATCCGGTTCCTGAAGAAGCCTTTTGAGAGGCCAAAGCTCGAATTATAAAAAGAAAAAGAACTCCGTGAGCGGTGTTAGCGACTTATTGTTCATCACAGTACATGATATATATATATATATATATAAAATATAATACACACACACACACACACACACACAATTATAAACAAAGCTTGCTCTTATGTCTTAGATTGAAGAAATAGGGGAGATAAGCATACATATCTGCAGTGGTGGTTTATTCTGCCTAACTAACAGTATGTGCTTGAGTGGGTGAATGGGGAATAATAAATGCTTCTCAAAATGAGCCTTCAGCAAGCTTATAGTCTCCAAGGGGGAGACAATCTCCAATGGGGAGGAAACTCACTAACATACAACCCCTGACCAGATACCGTATTTCGAAACCTGATTGTTTCTCCTCAGTGACCGGGGAAAGTGTTAACTTGACTTCTCTGCCTTTTCGGTTTTAAGAAGAATGCTATCCCCGAAAAAGGCTGGTGTGCAATAACCGTAGTACGTTTATTGAGTTTTCAAAAACACCAACCAAAGGTGCCACCCAAGAAGCAAAAGAAAATCATGAAAGAGCAAAACAAGCTACATTTTCTTGTGAAAAGTAGAAAATATAAAAAGAGATAACCTCTTAAGACACAAGTCTGAGGGCCAGTTCTTGGAATGAATCCGCAAGGGACTAAATTATAATAGACTAATAAATTCCAAGGATAAGTAACCGAGCACAATTCCAGAGGAGTCAAGTTACCACTTTCCGCGGTCACTGAGGAGAAACAATCAGGTTTCGAAATACTGGTATCTGACCAGGAGTTATATGTTAGTGAGTTTCCTCCCCATTGGAGATTGTCTCCCCCTTGGAGACTATAAGCTTGCTGAAGCTCATTTTGAGAAGCATTTATTATTCCCCACCCACCCTCTCAAGCACATACTGTTAGTTAGGCAGAATTAACTACCACTGCAGATATGAATGCTTACCTCCCCCTATTTCTTCAATCTAAGAAATAAGAGCAAGCTTTGTTTATAATTGAATATTTCTTGCAGTCATTGCAACACCAAGCTGCTCTGTAAGCTGGTGGAATTGTGCTCGGTTACTTATCCTTGGAATTTATTAGTCTTATATATATATATATATATATATATATTTTATTATATGTGTGTGTGTGTGTGTGTGTGTGTGTGTGTGTGTGTGTGTGTGTGTGTGTGGACAGAGAGAGAGAGAGAGAGAGAGACAGAGAGGTGTACGTGGGTATATCCGCGTGTGTGTGCGTGCGTGCGTGTGTGTATATATTGTGTGTGTGTGTGTGTGTGTGTGTGTGTGTGTGTGTGTGTGTGTGTGTGTGTGCACATGCGCTCACACACACACACACACACACACACACACACACACACACACACACACACACACACACACACACACACACACGTGCGAGCGCAGCTAACGAATGTTAGAGTAGAAACCAGACGTAACAATTAACCAGTATGATAAAGATGCTGATTACCACAAGTTGAAGGGTTAATGGAGTAGCGATCCATTCTGCGGGGAACGGTGTGAACAGCGCTCACAATTTTCCACCCTGCTACGACAGAACCTGTCCCCAACTTCCCCTCCCCCCCGCACCTCACCCCCACACAAACTCACCCCCCCCCCCCACACACACACACTCGTACGTTGTACATCCCTCACCCTCTACACAAACTCACACACACACTCACACACCGTACATCCCTCGCCCCCCCCCCCCCCCCCCACACACACACACATCGTACATCCCTCACCTCACAGACAAACTCACACACACTCACACCGTACATCCCTCACCCCACACACAAATTCACACACACACACACACACACACACACACACACACACACACACACACACACACACACACACACACACACTCACACACCGTACATCCCTCACCCCCCACACAAACTCACACACACACGCACACACACACACACACACCGTACATCCCTCACCCCACACACAAACTCACACACACACATTCACACACCGTACATTCCTCACCCCATACACAAATTCACACACACACACACACACACACACACACACACACACACACACACACACACACACACACACACACACACCGTACATCCCTCACCCTACACACAAACTCACACACACACACTCACACATCGTACATCCCTCACCCCACACACAAACTCACACACACACACTCACACACCGTGCATCCCTCACCCCCCCCCCCCCCCCCACACACACACCGTACATAATTCTTCCAGAAAGTCCTAGGCCTTCATGGAATTGCCCTGAATGGCCCACCTCATGGTGATTGTAGTAGTTTTCAACCAGCCTGCCAAGAACACGGCAGAGCTGCTTGCCACACGCAGGAGAAGCAGTGTGGCGCAAACAACAACCCAAGCGTAGGCTTTCAGATGTTAAAGTCATGCGGAATATCCCAGAGCATGAATTTGTTTCTTCAAAGTATTTTCCGTAGGATGGGAATGATCCTATTCAAAACAACAAGCCGACATGCACGGCTGAAAACAACTACTCTTATGGTGTTCACTTTGGTGTTGTCTGCTTACACAGTTGAAAATAACAACATCAACAACAACAACAACAACCCTTTGGTGTTCACTTTGGTGTTGGCGTGAGGCGAGTAACACTCTGAAAGGGAACAGACGGATGAGGAGAATAATGATTTCATATGAACAGATGTCACGGATTAAAGTGTTCTCCTTTTCATAATATCAGATACCACAGACCTGTTATTGTTTATAACAGATACCACATACCAAGATGTTCTTATTCTTCATTATAACAAATACAACGGACGCTGGTTTTCGTAGTATTTATTATGATAACAGATACCACAGACCAAGATTTTCTTTCTCACCAAAGCTTTTCTGATTGAGTCTGAATGTTATAAACAATACATAACTCTTCATTAACATGTTGTAGCAAGATACACGTTATAAACTCTATATAACTCTTCATTAACATGTTGTAGCAGGATACACGTTGTAAATTATATATAACTCTTCATTAACATGTTGTAGCAGGATACGCGTTGTAAATTATATATAACTCTTCATTAACATGTTGTAGCAGGATACACGTTATAAACTATATATAACTCTTCATTAACATGTTGTAGCAAGATACACGTTATAAACTATATATAGCTCTTCATTAACATGTTGTAGCAATATACACGTTATAAACTCTATATAACTCTTCGTTAACATGTTGTAGCAAGATACACGTTATAAACTATATGTTACTCTTCATTAACATGTTGTAGCAATATACACGTTATAAACTCTATATAACTCTTCGTTAACATGTTGTAGCAAGATACGCGTTATAAACTCTATATAACTCTTCATTAACATGTTGTAGTAAGATACACGTTATAAACTACATATAACTCTTCATTAACATATTGTAGCAAGATACGCGTTATAAACTTTATATAACTCTTCATTAACATGTTGTAGCAAGGTACACGTTATAAACTCTATATAACTCTTCGTTAACATGTTGTAGCAAGATACGCGTTATAAACTCTATATAACTCTTCGTTAACATGTTGTAGTAAGATACACGTTATAAACTACATATAACTCTTCATTAACATATTGTAGCAAGATACACGTTACAAACTATATATAACTCTTCATTAACTTGTAGCAAGATACACGTTATAAACTATATGTTAACTCTTCATTAACATATTGTAGCAAGATACACGCATCAGTGAGGGCGGTTGCTGGTAAGATGGGGAGACTAAGGTAGCCAGGGGTCACACTATGGTCAGCCTGTGTAGCCAGGGGTCACACTATGGTCAGCCTGTGTAGCCAGGGTGTCACACTATGGTCAGCCTCTGTAGCCAGGGGGTCACACTATGGTCAGCCTGTGTAGCCCGGGGATCACACTATGTTCAGCCTGTGTAGCCAGGGGTGTCACACTATGTTCAGCCTGTGTAGCCAGAGGGGTCACACTATGGTCAGCCTGTGTAGCCAGGGGGGGTCACACTATGTTCAGCCTGTGTAGCCAGGGGATCACACTATGGTCAGCCTGTGTAGCCAGGGGGTCACACTATGTTCAGCCTGTGTAGCCAGGGGGGTCACACTATGTTCAGCCTGTGTAGCCAGGGGTCACACTATGTTCAGCCTGTGTAGCCAGGGGGGTCACACTATGTTTAGCCTGTGTAGCCAGGGATGTCACACTATGTTCAGCCTGTGTAGCCAGGGGGCCACACTATGTTCAGCTTGTGTAGCCAGGGGGTCACACTATGTTCAGCCTGTGTAGCCAGGGTGTCACACTATGTTCAGCCTGTGTAGCAGGGGTGTCACACTATGTTCAGCCTGTGTAGCCAGGGGTGTCACACTATGTTCATCCTGTGTAGCCAGGGGTGTCACACTATGGTCAGCTTGTGTAGCCAGGGGGTCACACTGTGGTCAGCCTGTGTAGCCAGGAGGGTCAAACTATGTTCAGCCTGAGTAGCCAGGGGGTCACACTATGGTCAGCCTGTGTAGCCAGGGAGTCACACTATGTTCACCTGTGTAGCCAGAGGTGTCACACTATGGTCAGCCTGTGTAGCCAGGGGTCACACTATGTTCAGTCCTGTGTAGCCAGGGGTCACACTATGTTCAGCTGTGTAGCCAGGGGGTCACACTATGGTCAGCCTGTGTAGCCAAGGGGTCACACTATGTTCAGCCTGTGTAGCCAGGGGTCACACTATGTTCACCTGTGTAGCCAGGGGTCACACTATGTTCAGCTGTGTAGCCAGGGGGTCACACTATGTTCAGCCTGTGTAGCCAGGGGGGTCACACTATGTTCAGCCTGTGTAGCCAGGGGGTCACACTATGTTCAGCCTGTGTAGCCAGGGGTCACACAATGTTCAGCCTGTGTAGCCAGGGGTCACACTATTTCAGCTTCCGTGTAGCCCCTGGCACAGACACTCTGTGTAGCGGGGCACACATGTCAGTTTACATGAACACAGAGCTGTGAGCACGGCTCACACCACTTCCCCTGTGACCATCACACATATTCATGCTGTACCATTTTCCCGTCCGTCCCACCCTGCCTCAACAAACTCTGATTTGTAACTGTGCAGTTTACTCATCTACGCCCCCCCCCCCCAGCACACCACTCTTCTGTCCACATCACTCACCCCTCTCCTTCTCACTTCCTGTCATCCTCCCCACTCTCTCTCTCTCTGTCTTCTCTTCTCTTCCCTCCTCTCTCCTCTCTCTCTCTCTCTTCTGAATTATTGGCAGAGCCTCCTGCTGATGTGTAGGTCACACTGACCCATAGCGCCATGCCGTCATTTTCTCAAACAACATGAGATTAATTACAATGGAAACATTCCCGACCTTGATGTCGTGCAAAATGTCACGCCAGTAGAAAATGTTATACTCTGATATTCTGTTTCGACCTCGCTGTGAAAACTGTCACCCTGGTACAGAACGTTATTTCCGACACTGCGGTGAAAAATGTCACCCTGCAACAGAAGTTGTCTCCGATACTGCGGTGAAAAATGTCATCCTGCCATAGAATGTTGTCTTCAACACAGCAGTGAAAAATATCACCCTGCTACAGAATGTTGTCTCCGACCTTGCGGTGAAAAACGTCACCTTGCAACCGAATGTTGTCTCCGACACTGCGGTGAAAAACGTCACCCTGCAACAGAATGTTGTCTCCGACCTCGCGGTGAAAAAATCACCCTGGTACAGAATGTTGTCTCCGACATTACGGTGAAAAACGTCACCCTGCCACAGAACGTTGTCTCCGACACTGCCGTGAAAAAATCACCCAGCAACAGAATGTTGTCTCCGACACTGCAGTGAAAAAAATCACCCAGCAACAGAATGTTGTCTTCGACCTTGCGGTGAAAAATGTCACCCTGCTACAGAATGTTGTCTCCGACCTCGCGACGAAAAACATCACCCTGCTACAGAATGTTGTCTCCGACACTACGGTGAAAAAAGCACCCAGCAACAGAATGTTTTCTCCGACCTTGCGGTGAAAAATGTCACCCTGCTACAGAATGTTGTCTCCGACACTGCGGTGAAAAATGTCACCCTGGTAAAGAAGCTTCCTCCGGCACCGAGGTAGGACATGTTGCCCCGGTACCTGGTGCAACTTTGCACCTGCAGGTGACATCTTATTCCTACTGTGGAACACAATGTCGCTGGATGTCAATGTAGGGCTTGTGGTGGGGTCTTGGTTGTCACGTGTTCGTGATGTCGGTAGATTGTGACGTAGGCAGATAACGGTGCTCACCAACGCCTACACGTTATTGCCGATGACTGGCTGGTGTCGACGATGGTAGTGATGGTGGTGGCAGTGGTGGAGGTGTAAAAATAAGTCTAGTCGCTAACACACCTGACTGTGCTCCCATCCTGATGTTGTCTGAACGACCTGCTCAGCCGACGACAACGACGACCACTACGACAACTACGAGGATGACGACTATGACAACGATGATGATGATGATGATGATGATGATGATGATGATGATGATGATGATGATGATGATGATAATGACGACGACGACGACGACGATGATGATAATGATGGCTATATGGCATTAGGCCTGTGTTGGTGGACCTGTGTCAGTCCCATGTCCTTGGCCCAGTGGTGCTGGAGGCAGGCCTGCGTGTGCCTGTGCTAACCATGCAGTACCTTTGACCATGACTCTGCTGGCTTGGGCTCAACCTGCTCCTTTTAAGGCACTGGATCGATCTCTGCTGGTGACTGTCATGTCAGCGTAGTCATCATCCCTACTCCATCTCTGACTACTAGAGAGCATGGTACCAATGATCGTCAGACCCGCCCCAAGCCACGTTTTTTTCACACAGGGCGACAAACCGTTCTGCTGGAGACAGGATCACGTGACCTGCCTGTCCAGAGTGTCCCACAAGGTGACATTCTCCACCAAGATGACGGTTTGCACCGCAACGTTCATAGCGGGGTGTCTTCTGCACAGCATTGCCGCCTCATTCAATGTCACCCTGAATGCCCACAGCACTGCCGCCTCATTCAATGTCATCCTGAATGCACACAGAACTGCCGCCTCATTCAATGTTATCCTGAATGCCCACAGCACTGCCGCCTCATTCAATGTCATCCTGAATGCCCACAGCACTGCCGCCTCATTCAATGTCATCCTGAATGCCCACAGCACTGCCGTCTCATTCAATGTCATTCTGAATGCGCACAGAACTGACAGCATTGCACTCCCACTTACGTTCTCAGCGATGCGTTCATCAGTCACCGATGTCCTGGAGCACGTTCACTTTGATCAAAATCAAAAACTTCTCTTCGGCTAAGTAGATAAATGCCACAAATGTGGCCAGAAGCAAGTTCGATCACTCTAAATGAATTTCAGTCATAGGATTTAGCCGACATGTTGTCGGCAGCCTGCAGCGGAAATGACGCAGAGCGCCGTGCATTGTGGGCCATCATTCACTGCGTTCACAGATCGACGGCGGTTTTTAGGTGAAAACGAAAACAGATATCACACGAAACACGAAATAAAATCGCACACAAGCGACATCTGTCAAAGCCAAAACGTTGTACTTTGCTTCTTGTTGTCATTAGGAGAAGCTCAGATCTCTCCCCCCCTCCCCCCCCCCCCCCCCCCCCCCCAGAGATTACCGTGTGCTGTGTGTACTCCTATCTCATTTCTGTTTTGTAAACAAGACTTTTGAATGTAGGATACAATAGAGAACACCCTTTTACAGAATTATGCACTTGAAAAAAACGAGAATTGCCTGGGTAGATGTTTGGTGGGAAATCACTGCACTGAGTCTAGCAACAACCGAGAATATGAGAGAGAGAGAGGGAGAGAGAGAGAGAGAGAGAGAGAGAGAGAGAGAGAGAGAGAGAGAGAGAGAGAGGCATGGAGGGGTGGGGGTGGATGGGAAGGGCAAGAAAGGGAAGGGGGTGCAAGGCCGGAAAAAAAACAACCGAGAACAAAACGGATGATCTGCTCAAACTGGACAGAAGTTGGGGACTTTACTATCTTGTCACTGGACAGGAGGCAGGTGCTGGTGTTACTACTTCGGCTGCTTTTCAGCCGGTACCCCCCCCCCCCCCCCCCCCACGTCTTCCCACTGCTCTACAATTCACCATTTTTAACATGTATTGTTCAGCCCGTAGCAGTTTTTTCCCCTACAGTTTTTCTGTTCTTTATGTCACGTGCCATATTACTTCCTTGTCTCATATTTTACTATAGGTGGTAGTTTGAAACGTGGTGACAGTCCTGAGATAACTTCTGCTGTTGACGGGACTATAATTTTAATCTTAATCTTAATCTCATACTTTACTATTTCAACTACGTATTAGTTCTACGGACTCCCCAAACTACAGCTTCTAATTGCGCGTATTGTTTGTTCAGCACAACTTCTTTCACCAAAATGAACCAACCTAAAGTAGGCGTAACAGTCAGCCTGTGCTTCCCATTAGGTTTGGGTATTTGGAAGTGGGGGGACTGCTCAACCCGCGTTACTTTGCCTACCCTTTACTCTTCTGAACTGGGGGCATTGTCCGGCCTACTGCTGGACTCGTTGTCAAAGAAACCCAGTTTGCAGTTCGGGAGTTGCGATTCCCTTCGTCTTTTCCGAGTTCTTGGAGTGTTGTCAGTATAGCGTCTGAACCGCAGATTCAGTCATGTTTTTGTCAAGCCTGTGCCTTGTTCTAAAACAGACAGCCTGATGACGTGTTGAAGTGGTGTGATGTTGGGATTCACATGCTCAGCACTGTGCTGGTAGCATCCAGCAAAGCTCGGGTGACGATGTAGTCAACGATCCTTTCGCCATCACATGCCCGTCGGTTTCAAGTAAGATAAAACCAACACCAGCGGCTTCTTGTTCAGATTTGACCAATGCGCTGATGTGTGTTCACAAGATACAGCTTCTGTGTCATTTCTTTTGAAAGGTGCGTGGTGACACGATGATTCGATGAAGACGGTGTCATGTCTTTTGAAAGGTGCGTGGTGACACGATGATTCGATGAATACGGTGTCATGTCTTTTGAAAGGTGCGTGGTGACACGGTGATTCGATGAATACAGTGTCATTTCTATTGAAAGGTGCGTGGTGACACGATGATTCGATGGAGGCGGGAATCAAAACCAGTCAGTGCAGCTTTGGTCGAGAGTATGAATCCATTTTGTTCTGGAGAGATGACACGTCCCCACGACGCATATACACGTGAGAGTTAGTTTAGTCGTTGTGTTGAAGAGACGTATAATAAGTTACATCTTCTTGTTTAACCTAACATGACGCGTACATTCTCTCTCTCTCCTCTCTCTCTCTCCTCTCTCTCTCTCTCTCTCTCTCTTGTTTGTTTTTGAGTGAAAACGCTCTTGGTTGCTCTTTGTCGTGTTTTGGTGCGCCAGACAGTTATATAACTACAGTTTGTCACGTATCTCCGGTGATGTTGCATTGTTAGCAATGGTAGGCAACACCGCTCGACAATTAGGAATGTGTCTGGCACGAAAAATCAATCTGAAGCGAAGCAGTCTCAGAAATGCCTGCCGCTTGCTGTTTCCCAACGGGAGACTTGTTCTTGACACATGAAAGTCTAGGCCTGAGTTTTTTTTTTTTTTAGATGAGGTGAGGTATCTGCTTTAGACATCGATCGGCTTTTTTTCCGCTAGTAATTTCATATATGAGGCGGATGACTTCATAGTTTTTAAAATCGCGTATTATATTCAGATGCTTCGAGTGCATGCCCAATCACATGTAATTCTATGACTAATTCTGGAATTCTCTCTGAGCGCCTGTGTCCAACTTTTGAGGCTGCGGCTTTGAGCAGTAGCATCACAGCTTTTTTTTTGAGTTTGTGTTATAGTGTGCAGTACCAACATTCAACGAAACTTGCTTTAAAGGGTGTTGTTTTTGAGTTCCCTAATGAGAAATGTTCTTGTGATTTAAGATGTTATTGTAGACATATTTAAAGCAACTTGTGCATGCTGAAAAACATTAAGATTCTTATTATGGTGGTAATAGTGTCCCCCCCCCCTTTTTTTTTTTTAAACAACTGTGTTTGGAATTATCTTTGACATGGTGAAAACCTTAATATCCCCCCACCCCCCCACCCCCACCCCTTTCTCTTTGGTCGGTTAAGTTATAAACAACATGATTTGACGTGAACAAACAAAAACCAAATAATCGATTTTAACCGTTTACACACAAAGAAACGATTGAAATATGAGGTAATACATTAATCTTGTTTATACGGCAATTATTATGAATGCCATGACGTAAATTTAAGCTGAATATTCATTTCCTCATCACATTACTTAAGACATGAACAAAGTGAAAAAAAGCAGAAAAAGAACATTTCCAACCTTCAAAAATGAAGAAACAAATACACGAAAAAAGACGACAGACAATAATACCAAAATCAACAGAAAAACACCCCAAACAGATGAACAAATAATTGACCCTAACGCCGCTGATCACTTCTGATCTGCAATTACCAATTCCCCGGGCACTGGGTGGGTGAAGCCACTTTACGTCACGGAGAATGATGACGTAATTTGCAAGTAAGGACGACACGGCGGCTTTCCTGATCTCCAATAATGTCTGTGGTCAGGGTCTGGGGGCCAAATTGACGTATATCCTTTCCCAGGAAACACCACGGATCGTCTTTCTTCTGGTGTGCCTGTGGCTGTGAATTACGTTGTCATATGCTGGTGTGGTTCTTGACTCACGTAGCGGTTCTGCCACCTACAGACGTCGTTTGACGTGCTGATGGATGCCTTCAGAATTGGGCGTCTGTGGCCATTACATCGTCTTCCCAAGTTATTAGTTATGTCTGTGGCCACTATACCGTCTTCCTAAGTTATTAGTTATGTCTGTGAACTTCCAAAGCGAGATGGGACCGGTGTAACAGCCCGTTCTTACCCCCTCTGGAACTTACCCTGGGATAAGTCTGGGCTAGCCTGCTTTTACCCCCGGGGGTCATTCTCGGTTACCCCCCCCCCTCCCCCAGTTGGAACTTACCCCTCCCCCCCCGGGGGGTTTAGAGTCTCTTGAGTACCTGCGTACCTTAGCTTGTACAATGCAGATGACTAGTGGTCAGTGCCACTGACCACTGGTCATTATGATGTAAATCGGAGATTTTAACTATTTAACAGCTAATTAGTGTTTTCCGAGTGCTTGTGTAGCTTGTACAATGTAGATTACTTGTGATCAGTGCCACTGACTACTAGTTATTATGACGTAAATCGGAGATTTTAACTATTTCACAGCTAATTATAGTCTCCCGAGTACCTGTGTACCTTGTACAATGCAGACGACTGGTGGTCAGTGCCGTTGACCACTGGTCACTATGACGTAAATCAGATATTTCCACTATGTTACAGTTAATCAGTGTCTCATGAGTGTTTGTATACCTTGTGCAATGCAGACAACCAGTGGTCAGTGTCACTGACCATTGGTCACATTAATGTATATAAAAGATTTGAACTATTTTTACAGCTAATTAGTGTTTCCTGAGTGCCTGTGTACCTTGTACAATGTAGATGACTGGAGGGGGGGGGGGGCTTCAGTTCCAACTAGGGGGGGGGGGGGGGTAAGTTCCAGCTAGTCCTGGAATGACCCCGGGGGTAAAAGCAGGCTAGCCCAGACTTACCCCAGGGTAAGTTCCAGAGGGAGGGGAGGGGGGGGGGGGGGGTAAAAATGGGCTGTTACACCAGAGCAGCTAAAAAAGTCATCCCTCTCTCTCTCTCTCTCTCTCTCTCTCTCTCTCTCTCTCTCTCTCTCTCTCATCTATATCCAGCATTGTCAATTCTTGTACGGACAGAAACGCTCAAAATCGGTCACCTCATAATAGCGGTGTGTATAACCTTCATGGCAGTAAGAACAGTTTTACAACCGTACATAAGAATAAGCTTAAGGGCAATGCGAATAATCTTAATCGTAGTCTGGATAAATTTCATGAAAGTATAGAATAATCGCAGTAGCATTATGAATTACTTAAACGAAAGCGTGGCTGATCTCAACGGCTCTGTGGATAATCTCGACAGCATTTTAGATAACCTTCACGGGAATTTGGATACTCTGTAGCTAGGTGGACAATCTGAGAAGCATTATATGTTGATTGTATGGCCATACTTGTAATCGTAAAAGTAGTATGGATGAATTCAGTGTCAGACATCCTCATGGCAGCGTGGTTTATTCGTAAGTAAGGCTAATCTTGATAGCAATACAGGTAAATCTATCTCGCTAAATAACAGTAATGAACGTTCTTGACTGGCGGCTGCTTTTCACCCTGACATACAACCACCAACTGCCGTATACAACAAAACCAACAACATCATCATCATCATCTTCATCATCATTATCATCATCACCACCACCACCACCATGATCAAACACCGTCAGCGCCATCGCTGCCACCACAAGCAGCGGTCCTGATAATGATGCCAACAATACGGAGCAGCAAAGAGCCAGTCCTGGCAGAGAGCGAACGGTCCTCCCCGAGGCAGCCAATAGAAGCCACCCAGACAGGGCAAACAGCGCGCCATTAGCCGACCGGCCAATCAGACAGTCAGTGAGCCATCACATAGCCATTACGCCGGCCGACCAAGACACAGGAGAAGCATCTTTATTTACAGTTCATCGTCTGTACGGGACTCCTGTGTGTGAACTTCTGTCTGCAGGAGGAGGGGGATGGGGGGGGGGGGGGGCTGCCCTGAGGTGGTGGTTGGCGCACGTGGAAACTGTCTCATAGACTGGGCTTGGAGTGAGTGACAGGACATGTGAAACAAAACGTAAGAAGACAAATCAACTCATGCAAGTTATCAGAGGAAAAGAAGGGAATATTATACACACACAACGCACGGGCATGGAGTACGTAAGTAGGCTACACTTACTCTCACAATTCAACCCCTCTGTTCCCACCCACCACATTCTCTCTCTCTCTCTCTCTCTCTCTCTCTCTCTCTCTCTCTCTCTCTGTCTCTCTGTCTCTCTCTCTCTCTCTCTCTCTCTCTCTCTCTCTCTCACACACACACACACACACACGCACACGCACACACACCACACCACACCACACCACACCACCGCCACCCATCTCTTTCAGGTGGTGTTACTTCCAAGCCACAAAACTCGGCATTGGAATTCCCGTCGGCTGCATTCCATAAAGAATTATTGATATCAGCAACCACGAGAACCCTCGTCAGAGAAGAGCCAGCTCTACACCGGATTCATTTCAGTGGTGTGGATTTCTGGTTCAACAAGGACGACACTGCAGCATGTGATCAGCGATCGCTGCTCCTACGCAGCGTTCCATTGTGGATGAAGCAGCGCGGACTGTCGGTCAGTACCAGGATCATGCTGTTGACGCCAGTCTCTCAGGCTCTTTAGCGTGGCAGGTGTCGGGCTCGGACACCGTGGACTTCAGGTCCACCAGACATACAGCTGGACACCGTGGACTTCAGGTCCACCACACATACAGCTGTGGGGGGATTCGGCCCCAACTGCCCTCCCTTAGGGTTGTCGAGAGTGTTGAGGGCTCAAACGGGAAGACTGGAACCCGCGCTGTCCAGAATGATTCGCTTCATGGACACCTCTCTGTAAGTGTTCCTTACAGTTCATAGCACTGCAGGTGTCTGTATTCCCGAGACCTGGTTGGGACTGGGATGTTTATTGAACAGGGACGCAGACATGAACTCTGCCATGTAGTCTCAGACCAAAACAGAACTCTGTGTTGACATTTTTGTGAAGCTGGACATAATATCCTCAGCGAACTTTGAGGGGTACATACATATGTACATCTGCAGAACAATAAAAATAATCAACAACAACAAAACAAAAATAAAGGGACCAAATCTCCATCTGTTCCAATAATATGGGCAAATTTGGTTGTAGAAGAACGGTGCCAGACGAAGGAAAACAAAACAGTTAGCGAGAGGGAAATGTTCTGAGTCACTAGACGACCCCGAACTGGCCACTCCAATCAATCGCCCTTCGCAATCAAACCCCCTACCTGTGCCGAACAAATATTTGGCAGGTGCTTGGGTCTGGCCACTATTCCACCTTCCCCGGAATGTTGACATCAAGCCTGAATCAACCCGGTCGTTCATTGACGCCTTTATTGCCTCGCTAAACAGCTTGCAGCCAGTGGAGCCTTGTGCTGCATCGCCAAGGAGACTGGTGTTAAGGACAAACATTGCCTTTCATTAAATCACCGGGAGTCAGTCTATCGTCATCAAAGCGCCAGCTCGCCTTAGGAAGCAGGGCCTTGCTCTCTGTATGATCATGATGCCAAAACACACCTGAGAAAAAAAAAAAAACAACTGTTAACGTTACAGGAACGGCTGCAACTGCTTATGTGTGAAGTCTGGAGAAAGCTGAATTAGAGATGTCTGTAAGCACTGACAGTAACTTTTCTTTATACAGATGCTAATTTGAGTCGGAAAAGAAATTACTACTTTCGGGGTTACTGTTTTTTTTTCCTGATAAACCAGACAGAGGGAGAGAATGAATCGGGGCGAGAAGAGAGAGAGAGAGAGAGAGAGAGAGAGAGAGAGAGAGAGAGAGAGAGAGAGAGAAAGAGTTCAATGCATTATTGTGTCCCTTCTGTTTACAATGGCGTTATTACCATTTAGAACTAAGATGAGTGAACCAGCCCAGTATGCCGTTACCTCTGTGCCAGCTCTTCAAAATCCGAGATCCGGTTCCCTTTTTTGATGTAGTTATCATTGTAAACGCCCAGGAAGAGGAAAAATAGGTTACCCTGGCCTCTACCATTCAGAACCCAAGCCGTACTGTGTAATTATCATTTCAAATGAATGTTATGTCCTTATGGATCGACAAGAGAAAGAATATCGAAATGGCTAGTGATCTTAACACTGTCTGCAATTGACAAAGAATTGTAAATGAGAGGAATCTGAACATTTAGCTAGACGAATACAAACTGAGATCACAGTTCTATGACATGGGCTTTTTTTTTTTTTTTTTTTTTTTTTTTTTTGAGTGTCAGTTCTTATGACGTTGACATCATTGTGAAGGTGACAACTGTAAGTGCAGCCAGTGACTCTTGTCACAGTTCACCAAGAACAGAAAAAGCAGAAACGTTCTATAGCCTGGAATTGAACCAATATACGGTTTTCCGTTGTCAAACTGTGCACATGTTTTTGGATGTGGAACAAGATTATTTTCTTGGAAAAGCAGTCATTTACAAACAAGAGAATGAAGAAATAAAGTGGAGGACTGAGGAGGAAGAGACATGTGATCGTCAATGACCGATGGGAACCCAACTAAATCGATTTTTGGCACTTTTCCCATTCCTTCATTTTTAGATAACCGTTTCATTAATACACACTTCGGAAAAATATCGATGGTCAATATTATGCAGTGTAGCTTCTTTTTGAATCTGGTTTACAGTGCAAAGAAACAAGCTTCGAAGACGCGAAAACTCCGCAGAACTGAACTTTTGGGGGCATGATAATGTAGACAAAACACTTGGTAAGTGGAGTCTGATGCCGGCATGAGAAACATACGCCACGCAACGATGTGGTCTGCTAAACATGAAACAAAGCATGTAGCTCCTTCATGAATATATGTCTTTCAAAAGAAAAAAAAATCATGCTCTAATGTGCTTCTAATGTGCCTTGAATAAAAGTTACTGTGTTAGGTTTTCTTATGCGAGCAAAAGTTACCCCACTTGTTTACTGTTTATTGTTTACTGTTCCATGCCTCATTTCATTTCCAATTTTAAAAACATTAAAATGAGCTTTTAGTCAGCCACGGACTACGCTTATCATACTTGAATTTTTATACATAAATGTTCTTACAATAAACTTAGAAAATGTAGTGGAAACATTGGGGGAACTTGAACGGAGAATTGGGGAACACTTCAAACCAAGCAAGACAATCAGTGGAAACATTGGGAGAACTTGAATGGAGAATTGGGGAACACTTAAAACCAAGCAAGACGATCAGTGGAAACATTGGGAGAACTTGAATGGAGAACTGGGGAACACTTCAAACCAAGCAAGACAGTCATCTTGGCCAGCTGGGTTGCAATTCCAAACCGAGGGTCAAGGTCAGTGATTATGTGATGCATTCATTTCTACACTACCCTGTTGATCTGGTACTGTGCCGGTGTGTCTTCACTCCCTTCCCTTCACCATCACATCGTTTCCCTTCCCTTTCTTTATTTCTTTAAAAAAAAGACTACCCCCCCACACACACACACACCACCCTTCTCCCTCTTCGTCCTATCGTCCCTAAATCGGCCACACACAAGAAACAAAGTCAAAGCCAATCTAGCAACCAAGGAAAAACGCAAGGGCCTGTCGGGCAACCTGAACCACGCAGGGTTTTGCTCATGAAATGATAAACATTACTTAAAGTTTTAGCGTCGTCAATTTCTTGAGATTGCAGATACCAAATCCAGTGTCAGGATGTGAGCCAACACATTGCCACACAATGACAGGAAGCAGCGGACTGCACACTGCTGCCCTGGTCCGCCTGATGTCTGACAATCACAGAACCACCATCATTAGAGGCCCAGCAGACTGTTCCAGACAAGCCAATCATCACTGCTGTGTGACACGCTGCTTGTGTGAAGCCCAACACAGTGATGAGACACAGAACAGGGAAGACAGGGAGGAGAGAGAGGGGAGGAGGATGGAATTTTAAAAAAAAAGGAAAAGAAAGAAGGGACAGAGATTCTCAAATATCAGCCATTTAGAAAGACGACGAAGCACGTGCAGCAAAGCCGAGGCTTACATGTTGGCCAACTTTTAGTTTGATGAGGGTTCTGAGTAAACCGAAAAATCGCACAGCAGCAACAACGACTGTCTTCTTCTTCTTTTTTTTTTTTTAAACTTGTTCAGATCCAAGAAGGAAGGAAGAGGTGCGATGACAACTCTCCAATTCCTCAAAGGCACGGACAGCCAAGCCAGGATCAATGTGCCAGACAACAGTCAGTGTTGATCATGCAGCTTGTCCGAGTCCCCAGCCTTCATTCCCACTCCCTCCTCCTCCTGCCCTCCTCCCCGCCCTCCCCTCCCCCTCCCCCTCAAAAGAAGGGTAATTGGGAGAGAGAGAGAGAGAGAGAGAGAGAGAGAGAGAGAGAGAGAGAGAGAGAGAGAGACAAAGGGAGGTTTGGGATGGAAGAGGGGGGGGGGAGGAGTGTGGTCAGGGAAGGGGGGACATAAGTTACAAGATCGACGACAGCAACGCCAACACACACACACACACACACACACACACACACACACACACACACACACACACACACACACACACACAAACACACACACACACACACACACTCCATCATGGAGAGAGAGAGAGAGAGAGAGAGAGAGAGAGAGAGAGAGAGAGAGACAGAGACAGAGACAGAGAGAGCGTGCATGTGTCTGTAAAGTCACCCGTGTTGCTCGACCAGATGGTTATATTCGTTCGGCGCATGGAGATTAGGACTCCAATACAGAAATCGATTTGGAACAAGAGAAGCCTAGTTCTCCATCGCTAGATCTTTCTCCTACCGAAGCATTGACAGGATTTCAACGTTTGAAACTGGACGACAATTTGGACTGGTCCTGAAGGAAGGCCTGTACAGAGACTGGGACACAGGGACACGGAAGGCGAGGGTCATTGTGTGGGACACAGGGACACGGGAGGCGAGGGTCATTGTGTGGGACACAGGGACATGGGAGGCGAGGGTCATTGTGTGGGACACAGGGACACAGGGACACGGGAGGCGAGGGTCATTGTGTGGGACACAGGGACACAGGGACACGGGAGGCGAGGGTCATTGTGTGGGACACAGGGACACACGGACACGGGAGACGAGGGTCATTGTGTTGCGCAACGCCCCAAACAGGAAGATTTCAAAACTCGGTGCATACCTGGAACATACACTTGCGTTAAATCAGTTATATAATTCGGCTGTAAGAAGGCATTGCTAAATAAGACTAACTTTGAAAAAAGAAAGTGAAAATGTTTAACTCTGTTGACATTGCCGTTAAATCCCAGTAGATTTTGTCATTCCGACGATGTGGTTGCAGTACTGTGTAGCAGCGTGTTATGTATGTGTCTGGTTTACGTTGTTTATTAGTCTGAATTTAGGTCGTCCTTGCGCACAAAATCTGGGTAAATCTCTCTCTGTCTGTCTGCTGTCTGTCTGTCTGTCTGTCTGTCTGTCTCTCTCTCTCTTCTCTCTCTCTCTCTCTCTGTGTGTGTGTGTGTGTGTGTGTGTGTGTGTGTGTGTGTGTGTGTGTGTGTGTGTAAAGAGTCATACGTGAGACCTAGGGAGTCTGAAAAAAACTCGAGAGTCAAGAAGTGTAATGAGTTGGGGGTGTGGAGGGGAAAAACCATCGCCTATCCCCAGCCCCTCCTCTCTCTCACTCCACACACACACACACACATGCACACACACACACACACATACACACACACACGCGCGCGCGCGCGCGCGTTTCCCCCTCCCAAAGGTATAATTTTCAATGAACAAGTTGCTAAAGCTGAATATCTAGGAGTTAAAAAAGCCGATTTAGTGGCAAACAAAACCCTACTTCGAACACATGCTCTACTCTTAGATTGACTCATTTTAACAGACGGTAATCCAAGCACTTGGAAACTCAAGAACACTGTACACTCCATCCCACGTTTTGACTGTGCTTTAGTTTCATTGCACATTTTTCCAGTCTAAAATGAACTACACACATAAACGCTGACAATAGCGAGCAGTTGAAGTGCAGCTATGAAAGTCAACAGCGTCACGCACACCTGCGCACAGAATTAGCGTCCCTTTGTCTTTGTTATGTGACGGGATTTCTTTTGCCTACAGCTTTTTGTTTGTTTGTTTTTTTGTAAATGTGCACACGCGCAAAAGAGCAAAAGAGCGGTGTAGACTACAGTCAGACAACGTCACATGGGAAAGCCGAACGAACAGTGTTCACAGTCTGAGACGTGTGTTCATTCTGCCTGTCCCCAGCCTTGAGAAACACTCATCTCGGCTATTAGAACTGACATAGACAAAAACATTGAAGCTATTCGACTGCTGTGATCGTTACCACAGAGACGGACACCACATTGAGCCCCTTTAACAATGACGAAGACTGAACCGAACTGCAACTTCACTGGAAACATGCCAGCATATCTATAAACGCGTGAGAATAAGATACAAAGTGATGTTTATTTGACATAGTATGATGCCACGGACAGGTCAAGTGCAATGAATGTCTTCTTCAGACGGCACAAACAAGGGGCATGAGGATTGCTCAAAAACAATGCTTGTCAGACTGCTGTCAGCATCAAACACTTGACCTGTACTCTACACGACTTTATTTTGGCGGGGTGGGGGGGGGGGGGGGGGGGGGCGAGGGGGGAGGGGGGAGGGCGAGGGGGAGATCGAGATCTGAAACCCATCGGTCAGCGACACTTTATAGTAACCATAGTCTTTCTTTCCCTTTTCACATAAAGAAAAACCAGATGGGGATCCGCTTTCTGTGAGACGTTTATGACATTCATGGTAGGCCATACTTTGTGGTAACCATAGTCTTTCTTTCCCTTTTCACATAAAGAAAAACCAGATGGGGATCCGCTTTCTGTGAGACTGTTTTGACATTCATGGTAGGCCATACTTTGTGGTAACCATAGTCTTTCTTTCCCTTTTCACGTAAAGAAAAACAAGATGGGGATCCGCTTTCTGTGAGACTGTTTTGACATTCATGGTAGGCCTTAGTGGTGTGTAAAGGGAAACGGTCCAGGCGTTGCGTGGCAGGGGAGTAGGGGATGATGGCGAGTTTGCCGTGTCAATATTGGTCATTGTGCACACAGCGCCAGACTCGAACCACGTGAAAACTGGCTACAGGCTGTTTGACAAAGACCTTATTGATAAGGCCAGCCATTACAGTGAGCTGCTTTGTCTGTCTGTCTGTCTGTCTGTCTGTCTGTCTGTCTGTCTGTCTGTCTGTCTCTCTCTCTCTCTCTCTCTCTCTCTCTCTCTCTCTCTCTCTTCATTTCAACGTCTTTCCACAGAAAAGGACATCAGACAGGTTAAAAGTTGGTGAAGAAAAGAGCATAAGCGAAGTCGGTCTGTGTTATGATCCTGACTATAACGATGATGGTGATGATGATGATGATGATGATGATGATGATGTGTGTGTGTGTGTGTGTGTGTGTGTGTGTGTGTGTGTGTGTGTGTGTGTGTGTGTGTGTTCTTTGATTATTGTCGCAAATGTTGCTCTTGAGGCTTGCCCATGAAACTGGAACACACTGTAAAGCCCGAAGTACGCGCTATGTACAGGTAATGTCTTATCATACCAATTATCTCACGTTGCATTTAGACATTACATCTTTAAAATCGTTAAATGTTGTCACACCTGCAGGTTAGATTAATTTCACTTACAACAACGAAATGTTTTCGATAACTTCGCAGAAGGACAATAAACTCTGAAACTGTTCAGATATACAGTTAAATTAAACTATGAGCATACCGTTATTAGTCTATTAATGCATTGTAGCTATGATGAAAGTCAGTTCTTAGTTTTTCTGAAGCGTGAATTACGCACCCCTGGAGTAGTCATAAACAATAACTATTTTAACACTGTTTTGGAGTCTTCTTTCTGTTAGGTACGATAAAAGCAGCTCGAATTACAATAATCAGTTCGAACAATTATTTGGTAAAATAATATGGAAGTTCCAGGCAGTAGGTCCGAGTTAAGACATGACGTCATCGTCAGTGACGCTGTCATGATGTTATGTACACAATCTCTTGTTTGGGAGGATTCTGTCTGGAGAACTAGCTGCGAATGCCACGTGAAAAAACTGTAGGATTAACAGACTTTTTTTTTTCATTGAAAAAGAAAAGCAGACGCCTCCGTTATGATCAATGGAAAGTTTAAAAATCACCCGTTTGTATTACTATGAACCGATTGCGATGTAAGCACCAAAATGACATCTTTTTTACCTTTTTCACTGCAAGGAAAAGTGGGTGTGCTATTTTTTTTCTAGTTCTATGAGTCATCAATCAAAGCAGTTCTCTCTACTACGTTCTCATTGCCACGTAGTTGTTTATTTTTGTGATGCTTAAATTCTCTGTGTTACATGCAATCTCGCGGACGATTTTTGTACCAAAACGATTCACATATTCATGCGGATACGGTTTTTAAATAACAAAAGCAAGCAACTTGACGTACAAGGACTTTCACAATGTATTCCGCACGGTGTCTGAACCGCAGAATTCATTGCAGTCCATGGCAATAGCTTGTACAGATTCGATGACAAACGATTGACTCGTAAAGTAACTTCCCAACTCGATTCTACGCCACAAGGTAAGGGAACTTGCCTGAAGCTATGTTCTTCACCATTCTAAAAGTCTTCTGCCTTTCTTCCTTCGTCCTCCATTGTTTGGAAGGTATTCTGGGACAGGCTATCATGGCCAGACACATGTCCGTCTTACAATCAGGCTGTAGTGATGGAGGTGGACATGGAGTTTAACAGTGTAGCACAGTGATCATGTCACTCCTTGTTTGTGAGGAAGAGGGTGGGGCCGGTGGCAGTAAAACCTGAAGAAGAGGGGTGTGTGGGATGGGTGGGGGGGGGGGGGGGGGGGAGGGAGAATGCCAGAAATCTGCCGTACGGATCCCACTGTAAACTCTGGCATTCTGGCATGTCAATATTGGACATTGCACGACTCACACTGAGACATGATTGGATGATAGAAAAATCGGATGACGAGCTATGTGTGTGTGTGTGTGTGTGTGTGTGTGTGTGTGTGTGTGTGTGTGTGTGTTTACTATCTGTCTTGCCTTCGCCTCTATGTTACCTACGAGAGTGAATCTCTCTCTCCCTCTCCCCCCGCTCTCTCTATCTCCCCGTATGTGTCCGTCCGTCTGACTGTCTGTCTGTCTGACTGTCTGTCTGTCTGTCACACACACACACACACACACACACACACACACACACACACACACACACACACACACACACACTACGGAGTATGTAATATTCCTACGCACAGAGAAGCATCAGTCACCAAACTAGTATCGTCAGCATAGCGTGAGGAGGAGGGAATAGCAATTCATGTGGCAGTCTATTCAAGTACACCAGCATTTTATCAGTTTTTGGTAGTGACGAATAGAAGATGATCTTATTGTCATAACAGTTGTAGCACGTGTATGACTTGGAGAGAGAGAGAGAGAGAGAGAGAGAGAGAGAGAGAGAGAGAGAGAGAGACAGACAGACAGACAGACAGACAGACAGACAGACAGGGGGGGGGGAGGGGGAACCAAAGAGAGACAGACAGACAGACGGACAGAGACAGTGACAGAGAGGGCAACCGGGAGATATGAGAAGGGCGGAGAGAGGGGGCATGGGAATGGTAGAGGAGTGGGAGAGGGGAGGGACTTGAGGGAACTCCGCCATATCCAGATGCAGACTGAAAGACCGCCAGATGACAGTAACATGCGGGAGGAATTCAACACCGTGGGATGCAACAAGCATCCCGACGTCTGTCCATCAACACCATGGCATGTAACAGGCATCCAGACGTCTGTCTACAGTCCCAGTACACATGCTGACCAACACCACAAAATGGGCATGTCGGGCCTCGCTATGCGGAACTCCGGTTTGCCTGAGTGGGCGCGTGTATTTGTCAGTGTGTCTGTCTGTCTGTCTTACTCTCTCTTTATCTGACTCCCTCCCCCTATGTGTGCGTGCGTGGTGTGTGTGTGTGTGTGTGTGTGTGTGTGTGTGTGTGTGTGTGTGTGTGTGTGGTGTGTAAGAATGTGTGGCGTGTTGTTGGAGAAATTCGGGCACACACACACACACACACACACACACGCAAGCACACACACACACACACACACACACACACACACACATAGTTCATACGCTAAACTTCAGCTATTTTGACTGAAAAAACGAGATCAGACCTGACGCTCTCACGGAACCAGTTTTGTCCGGAGAAAAAGAAAAGTCAAAATCCCACTTCAGAAGCCCCTAGCCCTCTCTCCCATCACATACCTCTTCCCTTTCCGTTCCCATTGTGTTCCTTTTACTGCACCACCAGCCAGACATTAAGTTCTCAGTGAACGTTGTCCGATGTTTTCCTCTGCCGTTTCTGATATTTCACCGACGGTAACTGAAATATAACGGGACAAAAATAAAATGAAAGTCAAGAAAATACGAAGTCCTAGTTTAAAGCCCCCTTTGCCCAGCTAGATTGAAAAGCTACGCTTCTCTTCGTAAGAATGGGAATTAGTGAGATCAGCACAAGCAGATGCCTCTTCGCCAGTGCATGTTGAAGGATGAGTTGTGTTACTGGATGAGAGCTGTCATCTTAAAGAACTTGTTTGGACCATCGTTTGCCACTTGTTGTACTCCCAGTTCTTATAGAACAGGGTGTACTTTAGAATGGGAACGAAGAAGTGCTATGTGTGTGTGTGTGTGTGTGTCTGTGTCTGTGGTCAAAATGTGTTCCACTCGCTCCAGACAAAACTACTGGGCCGATCATTCTGAAAATTTGTAGGTATGTTCATTATGGGTCACGGATGATGCCCGATGTTTTATTTTTACTGTTATAACCGTTACTAACGGCTATAACGGCCCATAACGGTTTTTCTTCTGTATGGAACATCTCAGAAAGTACTTGGCCGATCTTTCTGAAAATTTGAAGGTATGTTCATTATGGGTCACGGATGATGGCCCATGTTTACCAGAATAGCCGTTACTAACGGCTATAACGGGCCAAAAGGTTTTTCCTCTTTATGGAATATCTCACGCGTATTCAAGATAAACTGGGAGTACTGTCATATGCTTTGCATCTTGTTTAATCTGAAAAAGAAAAACAAAACAAACAAACAAACAAAAAAAACCCGCTAGCTCCTTT
>CM065731.1:40197720-40205220 GCA_033310375.1 Conus canariensis | reverse complement strand
CTTGTTTACAAGTACATGCCAAAAGGAGTGCAAATCTGAAGTGATTTGGGACTTTATAATACTTCAAAGATATATACTGAGCTCATAATTTTTACAGGACAGGACAACATAACAAAAATGAACTTCACTTTCAGGACAGGACAACATAACACAAAATTAACTTCACTTTCAGGACAAGACAACATAACACAAAATGAACTTCACTTTGTCTCTCCTGTCTGCAGAGTTGGCATAATAAACCTGCATCGCTATGGAGTCGGTGACGATAATAGTGCACTGTAATGTCAGCATCTACAGTCTGCATCTAGAAGTTACATATTTTAAATGCCTGTCCAGATTCAGCAATAGATAGGTTTTAACATTAGGCACCAGGATCTGTAAACGTTAAATCTTTCGCTGTTACTCACATGATAATTCCATTCTTGCCATCTGCATGGAAGCAATCTATCTCTAAAAATCCGAAGAAAATCATCAATGAGAGAGAGAGAGAGAGAGAGAGAGAGAGAGAGAGAGAGAGAGAGAGAGAGAGAGAGAGACAGACAGACAGAGAGACAGAGAGACGAGAGAGAGAGAGGAGAGAGTCGCCCTCGCTTCCACCTCCCCTCACCCCTCACCCCTGTATACTCACATGGCACAGGAGCGTAAGCAGTTTATTGTAAAGTTAACTGTAGATTTTACTGACATTTATCCAGTCGAAAATAAACGATGAAAAAAAACAAAACAAACACCACCACCACGAAAAAAAAAACAACCCTACAAAAACCAGCATGAATTCCAACCATACAAGAAAATGTAAAATATTCTGCAGGCCTGTTTTCTTGTCTCATTTTTCAGTGTTGTCCTCACTTACAATTTCGTTATCATTAATTTGGTTCCAGACCACATAAGTCCGGGCATCACATTAACTTTTCAGTGTTCTCTTCACTTCTTTATTTCATTTTCATTGATTTGGTTCCAGATCACACGAGTCGGGGCATCACATTGACTGAGGGGGGAGCTCCACCCAACCGTGACATCAACATCCGGCTGACGTCAGCCAACGATGGCAGGAAAACCAGAGCACAGGTAAGCTTCTGTGGGAAAGGCATGCGTTTGTGACCAGAATGTCCTCCCTCTCTCTCTGTCTCTCTCTGTCTCTGTCTCTGTCTCTCTCTGTCTGTCTGTCTGTCTCTCTCTCTCTCTCTCTCTCTCTCTCTCTCTCTCTCTCTCTCTCTCTCTCTGTGTGTACATATCCCTGTCTTTCTATCCCTGTCCCTGTCTCTCCCTCTGTCGTCCGCCCCCCTACCACCATCCTCTCTCTGACTGTCTGTCTGTCTGTCTGTCTGTCTGTCTGTCTGTCTGTCTCTCTCTCTCTCTCGTCTCTCTCTCTCTCTCTCTCTCTCTCTCTCTCTCTCTCTCTCTCTCTCTCTCTCTCTCTGGAAATGCAGTCACCACCCTGATGTGCCTCCCTCGCTCTAACATCAAGCAAACTGATCCAAACGTTCCCCTGCCCCCTCCCCCCTCCCTATCCACCACCATCCGCTCATTCCTCCCTCCTTTAACTGTTTCATACAGACACGTAGTCTGCCATTGATCCACACACCATGCTGGTCACAGCCCGGCCGACCACAGATGCCCCAGGGTCGTCATGACAACACTAAGTTACACAGGGTGTGAGTGTGTCAGGCCGAAACGCCTTCATCAACAGTATTTTCTGTTTTCCATGCGACGTGACAACCCACAACTCATTCTCTTTTCCATGCCACGTGACAACCCACAAGTCATTCTAATGCTGCTGTGAGTGTGTCGCAGCTTTTAGAACATGTAAATTTTGCGAACGTTTTGGAGGAATTGTTTGAACCACAGTATGACCGCTTGTACTTGGAACACATTTAGATAAACTTTTGAGGATGAAATGAGGAAATAAAAAACGTATATTGCTAAACATGCGTTTCAATATCACACAAGATTATTTTGCGTATACTCACAAACACAATTGAACGAACATGAACACGCTTAAATAAATGTGATACATTGTTTGAACACTTTGTGATTGTTGTTATTACGAGTGCATGTAATTGGTTCGGCTGTATACAGTAAATAGACATACAAGGGAGATAAGTGGAATTGCCGGTTACCGCCAAACGGAGATAAGCACACGACGCTCTTTCCCTCTCCGTCGAGTTTAGCTTGTAAATAAATGTAGCCTGGAAATCTACAAGTTGTTCTAGTCAATTCTGTGAGAATATGACATCTGGCGACGAGGATGGGATTGTGCAAGATGCTGTGTGAAACCGGGCAACAATGTTGAAGGCCTAATGACAGGTGCGCATCTGCCGACGTCGTAACGGGAAAACCAGTACAGTCGAATACATATAAGTCGACACTTCAGGCTTCAGGGGAATCACTGTTACCATCTGGCACATCTGGTGAGTTTGGACAGGATATTTTTTCAGGATATTTTCAAAGCTGGACCTCACTCAGGCCTATCACCAGATGGAAGTAGATGAGGAGTCCCAGCATCTCCTCACCATCACAACCCACAAAGGACTGCATCAGTATCGCAGACTCCCATATGGGATTTCATCGGCACCAGCACTCTTTCAGCGAACCATTGAGCAGATCCTACAAGGAATCCCAGGAGCAGTAGTTTTTATTGACGACATTCAACTGACAGGAGCTACAGTTGAGGAGCACTTGGACCGGCTGGACCAGGTTCTACGAAGATTAGATGTCCATGGACAGCGGCTGAAGATGTCCAAACGTGAGTTCTTGAAGGACAAGGTCGAGACCTGGGTCACATCATCGACAAGGACGGACTTTACCCAGTGCCAGAGAAAGTCCAGGCCATCACTGAGGCCCCAACACCATCAAACGTCAGTGAGCTGAGGTCCTACATGGGAGTGCTGCAGTACTATGCCAGGTTTCTACCTAACCTCTTGTCAGAGCTGTCCACTTCATGACTTGCTCAAGGACAAGGCACCATGGCACTGGACCAACAAATGTCAAGCAGCCTTCGTGCGAACCAAGGAGCTTCTGACATCTGCAGATGTCCTCACCTATTTTGACATCAACCTGCCAATTCGGCTGGAGTGCGACGCATCCTCTGTGGGGTTGGGGGCAGTCATCAGTCATGAGATGCCGGATGGAACCCATCGTCCAATTGCCTATGCGTCCAGAACTCTGTCCAAGTCCGAGAGGAAGTATGCCCAGATTGAAAAGGAGGCGCTAGCGCTGGTGTTTGGAGTAAAGAAATTCCACGACTACCTGTACTATCGCCCCTTTTACGCTTGTGACAGACCACAAACCCCTCCTGACCATCCTTGGACCAAAGAACGGAGTACCAACTCTGGCAGCAGCTCGAATGCAACGTTGGGTGCTGATTGTGGCAGCTTACCAGTACCAGCTACAGTTTAGAACAACAAACGAGCACAAAAATGCAGACATGTTGTCCAGACTGCCCCTGAAGACGGAAGACCCGACAGTCAGAGAAGAACCTATTTTCAACATCAACTGCAGTGAAGATCTTCCACTGACAGCTGAGCGAATTGCGGAAGTGACCAGAAAGGACCCAGTTCTCTCCAAAGTGTGGAACAACACACTCAACGGATGGCCAAACCATGTCAAGGATGCAAAACTACAGCCCTACTTCAAAAGGAGACAGGAGCTCTCAGTTGAGGAAGGTGTGGTTGTTTGGGGTCTTCGAGTGATCATTCCCTACATCACTGCAGCAAAGGATCCTGGGGGAGCTACATGAAGAGCACCCAGGAACGTGCAGGATGAAAGCTCTTGCTCGGAGCTATGTGTGGTGGCCCGGCATTGATCACGACATTGAAGCTACAGTCAAAGCTTGCCATGACTACACCAAGGTGGCCAACACACCAGCACCAGCACCACTGCATCCGTGGTCATGGCCGAAAAGACCCTGGCAGCGGGTACACATTGACTTTGCAGAGCATCAGGACAGAATTACCTTGTTCTGATTGACGTACACTCCAAGTGGCCGGAAGTGATTCCAATGGGAAGCACCACCACCGAGAAGACCATTGATGTTCTTCAACGCCTGTTTGCTTCATATGGGCTACCAGAAGAAATAGTGAGTGACAACGGACCCCAGTTCACGGCTCAGACGTTTGCGACTTCCTTCGAAGAAATGGGGTCAAACACACGAGAGCCCCATCATGTTACCCTGCCACAATAGAAGCAGCTGAGAGACTCGTCCGGATACTGAAAAGGAGCCTGACACGGAGTTCCTAGCTGATCATCCAGCACCAACTGGCAAACCTCCTGTTCAGCTATCAGGCCACTCCACACACGACGACAGGAGTGTCACCAGCTGAACTCTTCCTGAAGTGGCAGCTGAGAGTTCACCTTGCGTTAGTGAAACCAGACCAAGGTGGAACAATCCTTCGCAAGCAGAAGCAGCAGAAGGAGCAGCATGACCACGGCACAAAGAATCTGCGTGCCTTCGTACCTGGGGAGACTGTCGCTGTGAGGCAGTTTCGGGGCCCTGACAAATGGGTTCAGGGAATTGTGATGCAGCGCCTGGGGCCGACAAGCTACATCGTGCACATAGCTGGCAGAACCGCACACGTGCACATTGACCATCTCATCCCAGCACCGGAAGAAGAAGCCGAAGTCAACACACAGGTTACAGTGGTCCACCCTCCTATAGTCCAAAATAGGCCCACGGCCACATATCCGTATGCAGAGGTGCTTAACCCCACGCACTCACTTGGTCCAACCCCATTAGATCTGTCACCTGTGCCCAATGATGCATCAGTTCCAGAACCAAGGGCAGCCATTTCGAGAGGTTCCAGTCCGACGTCGACGAGGTCAGACCTGCCACGGCCAGTGACGACGCCAAGACGGCCTGCATAGTCACCACCTCTACCCCGGAGATCAACCCGTGAGCAGAGGGAGCCAACCCGTTTGGACCTGTGAACGTCAGCCTGCTGAGAGTGCATTAACATTCGCTATTTTGTTTTTGAAAGCACTCCATGAGAACAGACAGAAGGACCACCGAAATCGTGCATGCTGCTCTCGAAATCGTACATGGAAATTGAAATCATTGATATTGAATTGATGGAAACGTGTGACCTCATAATAATTGGGAAGGAAGTGTTGTATATTACGAGTGCATATAATTGGTTCGGCTGTATGCGGTAAATAGACATACAAGGGAGATAAATGGGATTGCCGGTTACCGCCAAACGGAGATAAGCACACGACGCTCCTTCCCTCTCTGTCGAGTTTAGCTTATAAATAAATGTAGTCTGGAAATCTACAAGTTGTTCTAGTCAATTCTGTGAGAATATGACAGTTATAGAGACAATATTCCACATGACTCCCGAAGAAAGCAAAATAAACAACAGCACTGCCTCTTGTTCGTATATACATGATATTAATGTACGTACACTGAACATGGTATTACGTTCTCACGCCACCATCTCGCCCATTCTCCCCTTTCCCTGCGATCCTTCTCCCTCGTAATACCACCAGCAAATGTTTACTGGCTTTCGCGCCTGTCCGGTCTTGGAAACAACATAGTAGGCTGGTATTCTCCTCTTGTTTCTCGTGCGTGTGATGGAGGACAGTCAGGGGAAAAGCGGTTTCTGCACGACATACAGTTCCCGCAGCGACAGAGCGGAGAACAAAGGGGGCAGGTGACAGCTGACTTAAAGCCCGTCACACACGGCACGGAATGACAGAGCGGACCGCCTGAACCCGTGTTGCACAACAGCCAGAGAGACAAATCCCTCACCCGCCTCTTCTCGCCTCTTTGCGGTTCTAACCACTTCCCTGTCGGGCTTCTTCTCTTCCCTCTCCTTGTCGTCTTTCTTTTCCTCTCTCTCTCTCTCTCTCTCTCTCTCTCTCTCTTCTCTCTCTCTCTCTTTTCTCTTTCTTCCTCTTCTCTTCCTCTCTCTCATCTCTCTCCTCTCCTCTCTCTTTTCCTAAGCTCTTTCTCTTTTCCTCTCTCTCTCTCTCTCTCTCTCTCTCTCTCTCTTCTCTCTCTCTCTCTCTCTCTCTCTCTGGTCGTCTGGCCTTACGAACAACATGAACTGATTTGAATGTCGCTTTCTGACGCCTTCCCATCTATTTGTCTCCCTGTCCTCACCTCTCTGTCTGTCTGTCTCTCTGTCTTTCCCCTCCCCACGCCTGCTGTCCTCTACGTTTCCCTACACTTCTCCCCCCTCTTCCACTGTCGCTCCGTGTGTGTGTGTGTGTGTGTGTGTGTGTGTGTGTGTGTGTGTGTGTGTGTGTGTGTGTGTGTGTAAAGTCGGAAGGAGAGAGAGAGACAGAGAGAAGGAGAGAGAGGGGGAGAGAGAGAGAGGGAGGGAGGGAGGGAGAGAGATTTATATGTGGTGTGTGTGTGTGTGTGTGTGTGTGTGTGTGTGTGTGTGTGTGTGTGTGTGTGTGTGAGCGCGTGCGCGCGCGCGCGTGTGTGTGTATGTAGTACGTATGTGTGCTTTACGTAGCTTGAAAAGTTTTTTTTTGTATTACGAACAAATATCACAGAATTGTAGGATCAAGGTCCACTCTCCACCCCACCCCTCCTCTCTACCGCTACTCTCGCCGCTCCCTGTCCCTCGTCTTCTGTGGTGCTGTATCACTTAGTGTCCCTTGTCTTCTGTAGTGCTGTATCACTTAGTGTCCCTTGTCTTCTCTTGTGCTGTATCACTTAGTGTCCCTCGTCTTCTCTATATCTGTATAACTTAGTGTCCCTTGTCTTCTCTATTGCTGTATCACTTAGTGTCCCTTGTCTTCTCTATTGCTGTATCACTTAGTGTCCCTTGTCTTCTCTATTTCTGTATAACTTAGTGTCCCTTGTCTTCTCTAGTGCTGTATCACTTAGTGTCCCTTGTCTTCTCTAGTGCTGTATCACTTAGTGTCCCTTGTCTTCTCTATTGCTGTATCACTTAGTGTCCCCTGTCTTCTCTATTTCTGTATAACTTAGTGTCCCTTGTCTTCTCTAGTGCTGTATAACTTAGTGTCCCTTGTCTTCTCTAGTGCTGTATCACTTAGTGTCCCTCGTCTTCTCTATTTCTGTATAACTTAGTGTCCCTTGTCTTCTCTAGTGCTGTATCACTTACTGTCCCTTGTCTTCTCTAGTGCTGGTTCACTTACTGTCCCTTGTCTTCTCTTGTGCTGTATCACTTAGTGTCCCTCGTCTTCTCTAGTGCTGTATCACTTACTGAGAAAGTAGAAGCCGAGGAGGGAAGAGATTTCAAACAGACTGACTTCCCTTGTTATCGTCATCATCAGTTGATTCAGATCTACATGTCTTTGGATTTGCTTTGTGTGTTCAGTTTAATATATTTTATGTTTACCAAACGATGTGTGCACATACTGCGTTATCAATCCATCGGTCGTTCCGAAGTGCCAGAGTCAGGCAGTATGTGCAGGAAACCTCCAGAAACAGTTAATTGTTCTGGGCACTCTGACTGGCTATACCACGTGATGGTTCTCGATCCGTTCGGAAAGTTCCATGCCTTTTGATTGGCTATGCAATGCGTCATT
>CM065731.1:40157720-40187720 GCA_033310375.1 Conus canariensis | reverse complement strand
GATGTTCAGGCGAGGGAAGGTCACGGGTCTATCTGAGGCGCTGTTCACTGCCAAATGATAAAGAATAATGAAGACATAACTTTTGGGGCATGATATCACATACGGAATAGCCTCGAAAACTGTCTGAAAAAAGTATGTCGATGGAAAAACGAGCTACACGCTCATTTCAATACAAAATATTTATCACAATCCCCGTAAGAGAGGTCTGAGGAAATGGTATTGCTCCTCGTTTTGTTTTCTTTGTTTTTCTTTCTTTTTGAGTGGGTAGGTAGAAACTTTAGGGACAGCTGATCGCACAAGGTCTTCAAAGAAGAGGCCCCACCCATTACCCCCCGCGCGGCCCCCTCCCTTTCCCCAAAATAAGTGTTTCAGCCCTGAACTCCCTTTACTTTCAGACAGGCGGGCCACACCCACGTCATCACTGCTGTCTGCTGTTCTGCTGTGACCCCTCTTAGTCATGGCGCTGCCGGGATTCGAACCTGTCACTTTTTGATCGGGGGTGGGTGGGGGTGGTGTCAGGCAGTGACCTCAGAGGCAGGACGCTGGTTGTGCGCATGCAAAGCAGGCTGGCAGTGCCCAACACGTGGGGAGCAGGGGATGGGGGGGGGGGGGGGGGCTTGGGGGTGGGTGGGGAGGGGGAGGGTTGGCAGGCAGTGATCTCAGAGGCAGGACGTTGGCTGTGTGCAGACAAAGCAGGCTGGCAGTGCCCTACACGTGGGGAGCAGGGGATGGGGGTGGGGGGGGTGGGGCTTGGGGGTGAGGGTGGGGAGGGGGAGTGTTGGCAGGCAGTGACCTCAGAGGCAGGACGTTGGCTGTGTGCAGACGAAGCAGGCTGGCAGTGCCCTACATATGGGGAACACGGGGTGGGGGTGGGGATGGGGGGGGAGGGTGTCAGGCAATGACCTCAGAGGCATGGCGGTGGTTGTGTGCAGACAAAGCAGGCTGGCAGTGCCCTACATGTGGGGAGCACGGGGTGGGGTGGGGGTGGGGAGGGTGGTGGTGGTGGTAGCAGGCAGTGACCTCAGAGGCATAGCGGTGGTTGTGTGCAGACAAAGCAGGCTGGCAGTGCCCTACACACGGGGAGCACGATGCAGCACCTGCCGCAATAGCTGCAAGAACGGACTGTGTGGTGAGCCTCTGGCACTGGCAGTGTGCCACTGTCTGTCTGTCTGTCTGTCCGTCTGGCTCTGTCTCTGTCCCTCTTTCTGTCTGTTGTCTGTCCGTCTGGCTCTGTCTCCATCTCTCTTTCTGTATGTTTGTCTCTGTCTCTGACTTATAGTAAGAACTGGTACTAGCAACAATTAATGACCGTTGTTGTTTATATCATTGCCTTTTTTTTCTTGTTATTTTTCGGCTGCTGCTGCCAACAACAACACCACTACCATTACAAGTAATACTGCTGCTGCTGCTGCTGCTGCTGCTGCTGCTGTTGGTTCTGCTGCTGCTACAACTACGAGTGATACAATTATTCCTGCTAAAATACTGCTACTGCTGCTACTACTGGTACAGTTGATAGCACTGATACTGCTGCTGCTGCTGCTGCTGCTATTTCTGCCACTGTTTCTGCTTCTTAGACTGCCGCTACTACTGATACTGCTCCTGCTGCTCCTATTACTACAACCACTACTACTGCTGTTTCTAATGCTGCTGTTGCTGCTGCTATTTGTTCTACTACTGCTGCTGCTCTTTTTCGTATAACTGTTACTAGTACCACCACTGTTGCTGCTTGTACTTCAACGTGTGTTTTGATTTAAAGATAAATATTGTATAAGATTACGTGGTGACTTTTCACGTTGCGATAATAAAGTCAGCTGGGACTTTTGTTGGGGGATCCCTGTTACATTTGGCCAAGCGCACGTGGCTCCTGCCGTGTCTTCCATGGCTCGTCAACGTCAACAGCACACAGGCACACAGCGGGACATACTGTACCATGACACGTTTCCCTTCGGGGCTCAGGAGATAGGAGTAAGAACAGAGGAAGAGGAGGAGGAGGAAGAGGAAGAGAATGGTGAAGGAGAAAGGGAATGGTGGTAGGCGGTGAGGGTTGGGGGTAGAGGAAACGCGAAAGTAAATGAAAAAAAAAAATCATGAAACAACGTCTTGTATCAAAAGCCTTCCACAAATCAAGTCGTCACGAGTAGGGACGTGTCTGTTAGAGCCAGTTCAGGATCTTAAAGCCGAAATGGTGTCATGCAACTCTGACTTTACCTTGTCTCGCAGATCTTAAAGCCGAAATGGTGTCATGTAACTTTGACTTTACCTTGCTCCGCTGATCTTAAAGCCGAAATGGTGTCATGTAACTCTGACTTTACCTTGCCTCGCTGATCTTAAAGCCGAAATGGCGTCATGTAACTCTGACTTTACCTTGCCTCGCTGATCTTAAAACCAAAATGGTGTCATGAAACTCTGACTTTACCTCTTGCCTCGCTGATTTTCAAGCCGAAGTGGTGTCATGGAACTCTGACTTTACCTTGCCTGGCTATATCAACTGCTAAGCTCACAAAGCCTGTAAGTATGGCTGCTGTCTCACAGCTGGTTGTTGTATTACCGAAGATTTGAAGAATAATTGCTGCGTTTATTGAGAGGTCTGTGGGAGAGTGTCATGTTGGTGCTCGTTACAGAGTTGATTCGATGGATTGTTTCCACGAGCACGGCATAAGTGTTTCCATCGTGACAGCATATGTTCGCGCACCAATCTGTCTTCTGTGTGCGCGCTCATGTGTGATGGAGAACACGAGGAAGTTTGAGAGTGTGAATTGCATCGTAAATCAGAGGACCGATCAAAGAACGAAACTATCGATGGTGCATGGGAGTTAAGAACTAGCAATGGAGGCACATACTGTTTGCAGATTTCCCTACTGATTATTAGCCTTTCAAAGTTTCGTTTATCTTGCTGGCAACGGAGATTAAACAGACTGTCAATGAAAGTTTCATTTACCTTGTTGGCAACGAAGATTAAAACAGACTGTCAACGAAAGTTTCATTTACCTTGTTGGCAACGAAGATTAAACAGACTGTCAACAAAGATTAAACAGACTGTCAACGAAAGTTTCATTTATCTTGCTGGCAACGGAGATTAAACAGACTGTCAACGAAAATTTCATTTATCTTGCTGGCAACGAAGATTAAAACAGACTGTCAACGAAAGTTTCATTTATCTTGTTGGCAACGGAGATTAAACAGACTGTCAACGAAAGTTTCATTTATCTTGTTGGCAACGAAGATTAAACAGACTGTCAACGAAAAGAAGCAAAATCAAAGGGTAAGTTGTTAGTCTGTTTTTCACTCTAAACGTACGCATGTTAACGTACGTGCTGGGTAAATCCTGAAGACTTCTCTGTAATTGTCTGTAGTCAACAGCCTCATTTTGAGCCGTGATTTTGAAAGCCAGTGCGGGTTATACTCCGCAACTCTTGTACAATAATCCTGATTTTACGTTCAGTGTTATGGGTGGTGATTTTCCAAAGCCTCTCTCTATTATTGCATTAGCATGGCTGGTCATTCTCACCAAAGATAAGGGATGTATTGTGGAGGCAATCAATGTCATCTGCTGTGAACAGCTGCCGTCATCTTCTCTAGTTCCTGTGGAGATATTCACATTGGCGCTCACGATAAGAAAGGGTCATAAATTGTTTTGCTGTGGCAGTGAAAGTTACCTCCCTTGCTTATTGACTAAGGGGGGGGGGGGGGGGGGGGGGGGGGGGAGGAGAAAGTTTTGTTTCTCTGTATGCAAAAGAACACAAACTCTGAAGAACGATTGTAAAGAAACGCGGTGGACAGACGGAACGTGACTAACAGACAAGCCCACTGAATTTGGATTAAAGAGAGATCCACTTTTTCCCCCCTTTTAACTTTTAAATATTGCGAGACAGATTTGTTCGACATTTTCATAAAATCAATCATTACGTGTAAAGTCAAAAGCATGATGTGACCGATGCAAGTTTATTTCATCTTGATTTTATGTTAGTGCAATATAAGTTCATTTTGACCTTGATGGCTGCTGACGTGAACAGCATGTATCGCTGGGAATCTGGTTATCTCTGAGACTTGGTTATCTCTGAGACTTGGTTATCTCTGTGACTTGGTTATCTCTGAGACTTGGTTCATCATCATCCAGTTAAATGGCCTCAATCATCATGTTGAATTTTCTGCGATCTCGACAATGTCATCTCTGTGACTTGGTTATCTCTGAGACTTGGTTATCTCAGTGACTTGGTTATCTCTGAGATTTGGTTATCTAAGTGACTTGGTTATCTCTGAGACTTGGTTATCTCAGTGACTTGGTTATCTCTGAGACTTGGTCATCTCAGTGACTTGGTTATCTCTCTCTCACTTGGTTATCTCTCTGATATCAAGCAAAGGAGCAGTAAGAGTCCGTTCACTGAACGAAAGGGACTGACCAGTTCACTGAGCGAAAGGGACTGACCAGTTCACTGAACGGAAGGGACTGACCAGTTCACTGAGCGAAAGGGACTGACCAGTTCACTGAACGAAAGGGACTGACCAGTTCACTGAACGAAAGGGGCTGACCAGTTCACTCAACGAAAGGGACTGACCAGTTCACTGAACGAAAGGGACTGACCAGTTCACTGAACGAAAGGGACTGACCAGTTCACTGAACGAAAGGGACTGACCAGTTCACTGAACGAAAGGGCTTGACCAGTTCACTCAACGAAAGGGACTGACCAGTTCACTGAACAAAAGGGGCTGACCAGTTCACTGAACGAAAGGGACTGACCAGTTCACTGAACGAAAGGGACTGACCAGTTCACTGAACGAAAGGGACTGACCAGTTCACTGAACGAAAGGGGCTGACCAGTTCACTGAACGAAAGGGCTGACCAGTTCACTCAACGAAAGGGGACTGACCAGTTCACTCAACGAAAGGGCTGACCAGTTCACTGAACGAAAGGGACTGACCAGTTCACTGAACGAAAGGGACTGACCAGTTCACTGACGAAAGGGCTGACCAGTTCACTGAACGAAAGGGACTGACCAGTTCACTGAACGAAAGGGACTGACCAGTTCACTGAGCGAAAGGGGCTGACCAGTTCACTGAACGAAAGGGACTGACCAGTTCACTCAACGAAAGGGACTGACCAGTTCACTGAGCGAAAGGGACTGACCAGTTCACTGAACGGAAGGGACTGACCAGTTCACTGAACGAAAGGGGCTGACCAGTCCATGGTGCCAGGCGACCCACTGGAATGAACCAGCACAGTCAGTGGAATTCTCGGCTCATGCTTCGAGTCTCACTTGGGAGGGGGGGGGGGGGGGTAATGCCCCCTCCTCTTCCCTCCGTTCCCATCCTCTTGACTGGAATATCAGTGGTGGGTTAAGTGTTAACCTTTCGAAGGAGACGATAGACCTAGGTCATGTTGAGAGTTTGGTGATATTGTCTCTGAAAGAGAGAGAGAGAGAGAGAGAGAGAGAGAGAGAGAGGGAGGGAGATAGAGAAAGAGAGGGGGTGCGCTTTGCGCATCTCTGTCGCGCATGCTCAAGTCAATAGCATGCTCCCCCCCCCCCCCCTCCTCATCACCTTCAGTCTCACTACAGGCCACAGAGGCCAATGAAATCCACGCTTGAGGTCAGGGCCTTGGAGGGCGGTCCACACCCGACACGACTTCCGGAAGAGCGGAAGGAAGTGGCCGCCATGTTTACTGCAGGGGCCTGTCTCACACAGCTCCTGCCCCCCCCCCCCCCCCCCCCCCTCCTCAAACCACCCTCCCCCCAGGCACATGCATGTCAGTGTTTGTTTTTTCATCTGCTTCCAATCCTCAGATGGCCGGTAAGAACCCCTCCCTTCCCCTCCCCGTCCTCATTACCTCTCCAGTATCCACGTGCCCTTCCCGCTCTCACCCCCCCCCCCCCCCCCCCCCCCCCCCCCCCCGTTCCACTGCACTACATGCCTTCCCCATCCATTTTTATCACGGGAAAAATCTGTCGGAAGATGTTGATCAGACAGTCCGGACAGAGGATGTCCACATGTCTCCTTCCGTTCAACGTGGCCTTTTATCATTCTGCTTCCGTTCGCCTGGTAGCAAGTTGTATCTAGATGGAATGTCCAATTGGCAGGATCGTCTTTCATCTGTCGGGAGGTACTATGAAACTGTTCTCAAGAAAATCTTGCCCCCCCCCCCCCCCCCATCCCTCCCTTCTTTTCGAAGAACACTCTCATTTCTTATACTTGTTTGTCATGCCTGAAGACCTCTTGGTTGAAACGCGTTGCTTTAGTCCTGTCGTTCTAGCTTTCGATGTTATGATCCCCGGGTGGATGACTAGGGAGGGGAGGGGGGGGGCGGGGGGGGGGGGGAGGTGGAGGAGGGGGAGGAAGAGGAGGGAAGAGGGAAGGGGTTGGGGATGGAACAGGGTATTGAGTGTATTCTTATCGAACGCCGTGTCTGGAAATCTCCTTTGTGTTGATTGGCACCACCCATTCCACCAGAGAATTTCTGCATGCATATTCCTTTTACTGCAGTTTACGTCTCAGAGCTGATTCCACAGGACAGAGCGAAGGAGGACAACTGATACTGATCCCATCGATCCCTGCAGGCAAGGCAGAAGGCAGTGCTTGTCCAGAAATCATACTTTAGTGCCCCCTCCCCTTGTACATCCGGGCTGTCATCGTGGCGGGAAATGAATGACAGCCATATTGACGGATTCTCTCGGGCAGCAGCATGTGCAGAATCTTCTGTGGCAAAAGGAGGGAAAGGAGAGGGCTGAGGAGAGTTATCGGCCTTGTTCCTGTTGTTGTGGGGTTTATGGCGGCGTCTGCCAGTGGGTCCTGAGGACAACTGTCCTCCCAACTGTCTCCACATTCCGTGCGCCTGTATTAGATTTTATTGTCATTTCGATTTATTACGTTAGTTTCCAAGAAGAATAACTTGGCTCCATGGAGCGACGGAACTGCTCTCTCTCTCTCTCTCTCTCTCTCTCTCTCTCTCTCTCTCTCTCTCTCTCTCTCTCTCTCTCTCTCATGGTGTGAGCGCGCGCTTTGTGTGTGTGTGTGTGTGTGTGTGTGTGTGTGTGTGTGTGTGTGTGTGTGTGTGTAGGGGTGCTTGCTTGCTTGGGCGCATAGGTGAGGGTTCATTGAATGGCTATAAGAGAGAGAGAGAGAGAGAGAGAGAGAGAGAGAGAGAGAGAGAGAGAGAGAGAGAGAGAAAAGTTCTGTTGAAGTCAGAGTCTGTTTATGACGGTAAAGAAGAAAAATGAGAACGTGATGGTGACCGATGGCAACGATGAATATTTCAAGAGCTACAGTAACTCTAAACAAACAAACAAACAAACAAACAAACAAACAAACAAACAAACAAACAAACAAACAACAAACAACAAATGAAAAAGAGGATGGAATAATGACGAAGTCTGCGCCGACAACTGTGTTTATAACAATAATGGTGATGACGACAATAAACACACAGATGACTGTGTCGACAAAGATAATGATGATAATGACAACAACAATGATGATAACAACGATAATAATAATATTGCCACAACGCCAGTGAAACTGTAATGATGATGCTGATGATGTTGATGATGATGATGACGACAACGAGCACAATGATGAAGACAATGACAGTGGTGGTGTTGGTGGTGGTGGTGGTGGTGCTGGTGCTGCTGGTGCTGCTGCTGCTGCTGCTGCTGCTGCTGCTGATGATGATGATAATGATGATGATGGCGATGGTGACTGTGGGCAGACTGCGGGGGCCGCATCTGTCTGAACGGTGGCAGCCTGGACGCGGACAGCTGTACCTGCCAGTGTCCCCCTGTGTTCAAAGGAAACGACTGCAGCCAGGGTCAGAGAGAGAGAGAGAGAGAGAGAGAGAGAGAGAGAGAGAGGAGAGAGAGTCTGTGGTATTGTACCACTGTTCACCCAGACTGACCCATGGCTACACTGGCACAGGGCATGTGCTGGGAAATCTGTTCATCAGACCAACAGACCTATAGGTTTCATGGCATGATAGGTGTGGCATCATGAAGGAAAGGAGGGAAAAGGGGAGGGGAGAAAGGCAGAAAGTAGGGAAGGGAGTGGGTGGGTGGGAGGGTGAAGTGGGTGATGGTGGTGGTGAAAGGAAAGCAAAGAGAACCTTATGCCTATAATGATTACAATAACAATAATGATAATAGTCATAAATGTAATTAAAAAAAATAGTAGTGGTGATAATAAGAAGAATAACAACAATAAAAATGATGCTACTGATGCTGAGGATGATGGATACCTTTAAAGCTCACTATCCTTACACCAGATGGGAATGGTTTGGATGGACACTTGTAAGGATTCATTACGACAATACGGTTATGCAAAATTCAAGATTGTTTGGGGAGGAGAGGAGGCACAGCGAGAGGGGAGGGGAAGGGGGAGTTGATACCTTTGAATTTATTACGTGCCAGTGTTTTCTAATATATACATAATGCATAGATAGATAGATAGATAGATAGATAGATAGATAGATAGATAGATAGATATTGAACAATTTAGTAGTGAGAGAAAACCAGTGCAGACTAACAATTCCTTCATTAGATAGATAGATAGTTAGATAGATAGATAGATAGATAGATAGATAGATAGATAGATAGATAGATAGATAGATAGATAGATAGACAGATATGTATGTATAGTATGGAGAAACAAGTGGAACGCATGAATCGTTTTATTATCTCTGTGGTGTGTGTGTGTGTGTGTGTGTGTGTGTTGTGTGTGTGTGTGTGTGTGTGTGTGTGTGTGTGTGTGTGCTTCTTTTGTTCATATGAAAATATGCAACATTGACGCAGTTTAACCCTTATGATGCCAGCTATTGTGGAATCGCAGCGTTTCCCAGGGATGGAGGATTTGACAGTCACTCTAAGTCAGTGTTGGTAACTGGATCATTTTTGAGGGATTTCTTTAATAGTTCAAAATCTGCCATCTGTTTTGTTTGTTTGTCTTCTTCCCATAGTTCCAGACTATCAATCTTGCAGAAACTTCGTGTGGCTTGGTGCAGTAACACAGCATCTTACTATGGCGTTAGGTCAATACAAAGCAACGGCCAGGTCTGGAGAGAGGGAGGGATTGTGGTTTATACCGGGGGTTGTGGAGAGAGGGAGGGATGGTGGTTTATACTGGGGGTTGTGGAGAGAGGGAGGGATGGTGGTTTATACCGGGGGTTGTGGAGAGAGGCGAGGGATTGTGGCTTATACCGGGGGTTGTGGAGAGAGGGAGGGTGGTGGTTTATACCGGGGGTTGTGGAGAGAGGGAGGGATTGTGGTTTATACCGGGGGTTGTGGAGAGAGGGAGGGATTGTGGCTTATACCGGGGGTTGTGGAGAGAGGGAGGGATGGTGGTTTATACCGGGGGTTGTGGAGAGAGGGAGGGATTGTGGTTTATACCGGGGGTTGTGGAGAGAGCGAGGGATGGTGGTTTATACCGGGGTTGTGGAGAGAGGGAGGGATTGTGGCTTATACCGGGGGTTGTGGAGAGAGGGAGGGATGGTGGTTTATACCGGGGGTTGTGGAGAGAGGGAGGGATTGTGGCTTATACCGGGGGTTGTGGAGAGAGGGAGGGATTGTGGCTTATACCGGGGGTTGTGGAGAGAGGGAGGGATTGTGGTTTATACCGGGGATTGTGGAGAGACGGACGGAAGGTGGTTTATAGCGGGGATTCTGGAGAGATGGAGGGAGGCTGGTTTATACCGGGGATTCTGGAGAGAGGGACAGATGTTGGTTTATACCGGGGATTCTGAAGAGATGGAGGGAGGCTGGTTTATACCGGGGATTCTGGAGAGATGATGGAGGCTGGTTTATACCGGGGATTCTGGAGAGAGGGACAGAGGGTGGTTTATACTGGGGATTCTGGAGAGAGGAAGGGATGGTGGTTTATACCGGGGACTCTGGAGAGAGGCAGGGAGGGTGGTTTATACTGGGGTTTCTGGAGAGACGGAGGGAGGGTGGTTTATAGCGGGTATTCTGGAGAACACGAAGGAGGGTGGTTTATAGCGGGGATTCTGGAGAGAACGAGGGAGGGTGATTTATACTGGGAATTCTGGAGAGAGGGAGGGAAAATGGTTTATAGCGGGGATTCTGGAGAGAGGGAGGGAGGGTGGTTTATAGCGGGGATTCTGGGGAGACAGAGAGAAGGTGGCTTATAACGGGGATTCTGGAGAGGGAAGGAGGATGGTTTATAGCGGGGATTCTCGGTAGAAGGAGGGAGGGTGGTATATACTGGGGATTCTGGAGAGAGGGAGGGAGGGTGGTTTATAGCGGAGGTTATAGGAAGAGGGAGGGACGTTGGTTTATACTGGGGATTCTGGAGAAAGGGAGGAAGGGTGGTTTATAGCGGGGATCCTGGAGAGAGGGAGGGAGGGAAAGTGGTTTATAGTGGGGATTCTGGGAAAAAAAAGGAGGGAGGTGGTTTATACTGGGGATTCTGGAAAAAAGGAGGGAGGGTGGTTTATACCTGGAATTCTGGAGAGAGGGAGGGAGGGTGGTTTGTAGTGGGGATTCTGGAGAGAGGGATGGAGGGTGGTTTATAGTGGGGATTCTGGAGAGAAGGAAGGAAGGTGGTTTATACCGGAGGATGTGGAGAGAGGGAGGGAGGGTGGTTTATACCGGGGATTCTGGAGAGAGGGAGGGAGGATGGTTTATAGCGGAGATTCTGAGAAAGGGAGGGACGGTTGTTTATACTGGGGATTCTGGAGAGAGGAAGGGAGGGTGGTTTATAGCGGGGATTCTGGACAAAGGGAGGGAGAGTGGTTTATAGCGGGGATTCTGGCGAGAGGGAGGGAGAGTGGTTTAAACCAGGGATTCTGGAGAGAGGGAGGGAGGGTGGCTTATAGCGGGGATTCTGGAGAGAGGGACAGAGGGTGGTTTATAGCGGGGATTCTGGCGAGAGGGAGGGAGGGTGGTATATATCGGGGATTCTGGCGAGAGGGAGGGAGGGAGGGAGGGTGGTATATACTAGGGATTCTGGAGAGAGAGAGAGGGAGCGTGTATATATTGGAGATTTTGGGAGAGAGAGGGAGGGAGGGTGGTTTATACTGGGGGTCCAACGCCCCTTGATGCTGAAACAGTTTTGTCATCGGAAAAAAGAGCCAACATGGAAACGTTTCCTGTCGTTCTAGGCATACAGATTATAGTAAAAGCTGGAACAGCAACACGCTAAAAACTTGTCAGGAAAAAATAGAATGGCACGTCGAAGTTGTGACTTTACTTGACCAAGCACCCTCTGACAGTGTGAGCACACTACAAACAGCATGACAACTTGAAATTGTCATTAATGGGCACCGTACGGGATTAGGACTTACACTGACCTCTTGAGCTAACTGTCGCCGCTGTCTCTTTTGCTCTTTGTTCTTTGTTCCTTTCAAAAATATTTTACCTCCTCTCTCTCTCTCTCTCTCTCTCTCTCTCTCTCTCTTGAAGAAGAAGAAGAAGAAGAAGGGGGAGGGGAAGGTGTCCAGGAATCAGGTAACTCCCTCCCCCCCCCCCCCCCCCCCCATCCCGGGTTCGACTTTGCTAACAGTGAAAGGGTTAACTCACTCATGTGTGTTCACGAGATAATACCCTTTTTCATGATGATTGAATAAACTATTCTTGATTTGACTTTGACTTCGCTTGACTTGTCTTTGCTGACTGCGTGCAGTCAACTGCCCCAACGAGGACCCGTTCTACTGCGGGCGTGACATTTCTGCCGGCGACTGCAGCAAGTACTACAACGTGCCTCACATGTGTCCCTTCATGTGTGGTCTGTGCACCGGTCAGTGTGTGTGTGTGTGTGTGTGTGCGTGTGCGTGTGCGTGTGTGTGTGTGTGTGTGTGTGTGCGTGTGTGTGTGTGTGTGTGTGTGTGTGTGTGTGTGTGTGTGTGTGTGTGTGTGTGTGTGTAAATGCATGTGTATGTGTGTGTGTGTGTGTGTGTGTGGTGTGTGTGTGTGTGTGTGTGTGTGTGTGTGTGTGTGTGTGTGTGTGTGTGTGTGAGCGGCGCGCGCGCGCGCAAGAGAGAGTGTGTATGTATGTGCGAGTGTGTGTGTGTGTGTGCGTGCGTGCGTGCGTGCGAGTGTGTGTGTGTGTGTGTGTGTGTGTGTGTGTGTGTGTGTGTGTGTGTGTGTTTAAATGAAATAGCAAATGTCATAGACTACAGATCTTCGGTAAGTGTTGGATGACACAGGTTGATACTTTTTGGTGTATAAGTGAAAATGTCCGTGGGTGATCTTTGGCGATCTTTTACGTGACATATTTTAGGCAGTGCTTCTGGCATTGCAGGAACAAGAACTGTCGATGACTTGACACATCGACCAAGATTGCCAACCAAGATTTTCACTTTGACACAGAAGGCTATAAACCTTTCTTCAGTCAAATGTAACCCAGATGTACGTGTTTGTATTTTTTGTCTACGACTCACAAAACCGATACAGCGTCAACTAAAACAACTCAATCCATGTTTATCCTTCAACACGGCTACATAAGAACATTGGCAGGCACAGACACACAGACTTTGCATGGCCACAAAAGACAGCAGCTGAAAGAGGTAGAACAGAATGAGTTGTCGGTCCTGAACGTATAGACCGATAATGTAACCTACAACATAGAGAATGTAGCCTGTAACATGATCGACGGTCCAAACACAGCAAGCTACGTTGTGACACGGTCAGCGAGTCGTGTTACAGAACAGTTTTGGTTCAAATTTTGCCCTTGTGTCTGTCCTTTTCAACGCCATTAAAAACAAAAAATAAACAGTGTGGTGGTGGTGGTGGTGGTGGTGGTGGTGTGTGTGTGTGTGTGTGTGTGTGTGTGTGTGGCGTGCGTGAGTACATGCGTGCATGCGTACGTGTGTGTGTGTGTGTGTGTGTGTGTGTGTGTGTGTGTGTGTGTGTGTGTGTAAGGGGGGGGGGGGGGGGTGGGTGGGTATGGGGTGATGGCAGACAAGTGTGGTTTGATACATTCCCCCTTCGTTTTCTCTCTGTCTGTCTGTCTGTCTGTCTGTCTGTCTGTCTGTGTCTGTCTGTATCTATCTATCTATCTATCTATCTATCTATCTATCTATCTATCTATCTATCTATCTGTTGGAAACATGCCTCATGTAAGCGCAAACAGTGACATTTATTTTTAACTCGACAATTGTTCAGGTGGCAAGAACAACGTGAACATCCAGGTGGGAGGGGGAGAGAGCGCCCCACCCCAGGAAGTCTTCACCTCCTCCTTCGGTTGCAAGTATGAGGGCCAGAGAGCCACCCCGGGTAAGACGTTAAGGCTGAATACAGTACAATGCAATACGATACAGTACAGTACAGTACAGCACAGCACAGCACATCACAGTATACAGCAATACAATACAATGTATCACAGTACAATACAGTACATTACAGTACAATATATTACAATACAATACAATACAACACAGCAATACAAAATAATGCATCACAGTAAAATACAACGCAAAAGAACACAAAACAAGATAATAATCTCCTCTCTCTCTCTCTCTCTCTCTCTCTCTCTCTCTCTCTCTCCTCTCCCCCCCCCCCCCCCCCTTCCGGGGGTTGCAACCTTGCCGTGGCCGGAGGGCTTGTGCGGTCCCGTGATCCTTTAGGCTTTGCTGGCGGGGGCATCAATACTTGATGATAGACTAGTTTTTGAAAATGCTTCTAGGCCTGGAAAGTCAAGTTGCTGTCTGGCCTAAAGACAACGTGTTAGGAGATGATGCCCCTGGTAGGGCCTCCCATGTCAGAAAAGGCTAAGGATGAGGGCCCTGACTAATAGTAACTCACTTTCTTCCTTTTCTTATCTTCAGCCTTTCTTATTTGGCTCTTTTCAATCTTCATCTCCCCTTCAAGTCTTCTTTTCTGTATTCTTTTTCTCTCTGTGGTCTTCTTAGGATCCGCCGCGTTTGCCGTGCGGTGCGACTTGTGATGGAGGTGAATGAGATCCTGATGATTGAGAGGGCAGGTGCCCGCAACACATCTTTTTGCCTCGGACCACTCCTAGACAGGAGGTACACTCTGGCCCAGGTGTATCAATCGGCTTCCCCTGCATGGGGCTGGGTCAAGACAGGCAGTTCCTCGGCTGGCCAAGGTAACCCCTGCAGTGCTCAGAACTCTGTCCCCGGGAGTTAAGCATGAGCAGGGGGGATAGGGTTGGTGGGCTTCTGTTTGTTGTATATCTCTCCTGAAGCCTGGAAAGGGGTCAAGACAGTAATTTGTTTTGGCTCTGGCCCTTTGTTGGACTCCGTGGTGGGTGGGTAAGGGGGAGATGAAATTAAGAACAACAAAAAATGGCTTCGTCACAACAAATTCCACCCCAAAAGAAAAGGAAAGTGGTAACTCCAGTAACAAGGGGTTTGGATGCGGACAGTGACTCTGACACAGAGACAAGGAGGAGGACAGGATTCTGGGCTTCCTGGCTTGTGATTGAGGGAACTGAACAGGAGAAATCAATTTCGGCCCTGAGTCCGTTTGCAATTCAGAAAGGGTTCCAGCGAATTGTAGGAGACCCTCAGTCAATTAAAAGGCTAAGGAACGGATCTTTCCTGGTGCAATGCAGAACCAAGCGTCAGGCAGAACTACGTTTAAGTGCCGCTGGTGGACAGGGAGATCAGAGTGATATCCCACAAGCAGCTGAACACTTCAAAAGGTGTAATAAGATGCCCCGATTTGAGAGGAGTTTCAGAAGCAGAGATAAAGAGAGAGCTGGAGCCTCAGGGGGTGATTGATGTCCGCAGGATGACGGTTCGGAAGGGATCAGAGAGAGTACCCACGAACACGCTCTTTCTAACGTTTTGTTCACCCAGCCTCCCAAAGACCATCAAAGAAGGCCACCTGATTGTGAAAGTTGACATGTACATCCCTTCTCCAATGAGGTGTTTCCGCTGTCAACAATTTGGCCATGTCCGTGACAGATGCTCGAGGGAGGAGATCTGTGGTAGGTGCTGCAAAGCAGTCCATGAAGGGCCTTGCCAGGGTTCAGCTCTTTGGGCCAGCTGTGGTGGCAGCCACCCCTCTTTCTCTCAGGACTGCCCCAGATGGAAGGTAGTGAAGGACATCCAGCGGGTCAAGACAGACAGAAAGAATCCATTCCATGAGGCCAAGAAACTGGTGCTCGACAGTCAGTCGCAACCTGTTTTGTCATACTCTGCCGCTGTTAAGAAGACCCAGACGGTGTCTGTCTCCTGTCAGACAGAGGCATTTCATTTCTCTAAATGTTCACAGGAGACATCAACAAGTGCATCAGGAAAACCAGCAAGAAAACCAGCAGTAACGCCGGATAGGACCAGCGCCCTCAGCAGAGGCGTTAAACCCGCTACCCCCCAGTCTCTCCAGCAGAGGAGAAAGTCTGCTGGTGAGCAGGCTAGGAAACAGAGCCCTCCCAGATCCTCCCAGACTCGCTTCCCTGGGAAAGATGGGAACAGAAAACTGGAGCCTGTCCGAAAGCCCCTGAGGGGAAAAGTGTGGAGGTGATGGAGGTTGATGGGCCTCTGTCTGTCTCTTCATCCTCCACAAGGAAAAAGGGTCATGAAAACAGCTTCATGGCCCCAGGCAAACAGATTTAACGGCTGAAAACAAGTTTTCTCCTCTGCAGTCCCACAATGAGGAAGCAGAAATGGAATGAGTTTTTCACCATTTTCATTTCCTTGCTATAGTGGCGTCAAGGATTCTCCACTGGAACATCCGAGGTCTGTTTTCCAATTTTGAGGAGCTACAGCTGCTTTGTCAGAATCTGAGACCTGTTGTGATAGCTCTGCAAGAAACAAAAATTCAGAACCAGAAGAATAATATTCTCTCAAACCCAGCACAACCCTACTGCAGATGGAGTTACGGGAGGAATCTCGCTACTCATCCACAAGTCTCTTTTGTTCCGCCCTGTTGATGTAGACACTTCTCTTCGAACTTTAGCCGCAAGAATAACTTTGCATAACACAGTTACAGTGTGTTCTTTATTTTACCCTCATCTATATCAGTCAGTTGACAATAGCTGGTCAGCCTGATTAGAGAACTTCCACGACCTTTTTTGCTGTTGGGTGATTTCAATGGACACAATCCTCTTTGGGGTAGTGTGAAATCTTCATCCAGAGGTCTGCTTCTCGAAGATGTCTTTTCAGGGTTCGATTTGTGTTGTCTGAATGATGGATCTCCAGCTTACCTCCACTCTTCCACGGGTGCACTTCCGTGTTTAGATTTGTCGATATGTGACCCCTCGCTGGTGCTGGACAATGAGTCCATGATGATCTGCATGAAAGTGATCATTTTTCCGTTCTGTTAAAAGCAATAACAACTGAAAACAACTCTGTTTCAGAACATCTTGATTATAAGAAGGCCAACTAAAATAATCTTTTTGTTGCAAATATTTCAAAGGAGCTCCAGGAAACTGACATTCTTTAAAGTCAAGACCCAGCAGAATCTGTAACTAATACTTTGATTAAGTGTGTAAAAAAAACCCTGTATTCCAATGTCTGGCGAAAAACTCCAACTGCCTAAAATACCTTGGTTTAATTCTGACTGCCAATAAATCTCAAAAGTACGCAAACGGGCTCAACGTCGGGTATTCCAAAGGCCTTCAGGCCCCCACGCTAGAGCCCATCAGAAACTCCGTGCCAAAACGAGACACACTTTTAAAATCAGTAAACGTCAGTCTTGGAGAAACTTCTGCTCCGGGCTGACATCTAGAACATCCAAGGAAAAAGTATGGAACATCATCAAGAAAATCAAAGGGAAGAACATCAACCCGTCAATTCATCACCTGAAACTTGCCTATGCTCTGATAACTGACAAACAAGCTGTTGCCAATCTGCTGGCCTCCACCATTCAACAGAACTCACCATCCTCAAGTAAATCTGCAGCCTTTTTAAAAAACAAACAACTCAGAGAAAAAATTCTTCATACATTTTCACATCAGACAACTCTGAAGGCTACAATGTACCTTCTTCAATCGATGAACTGAAATCAGCTCTGCAAACCTGCAACGATTCTGCCCCTGGCCTGGATGATATTCATTATCAAGTTTTGAAACATCTCCCAGAAAACTGTCTCCAGACCCTTCTCAAAGTTTACAACCATATCTGGACCACAGGGTGCTTTCCGCCCTCCTAACGCAAAGCCCTGATCATTCCAATTCCAAAGCATGGAAAAGACCTTACCAATCCTTCAAACTATCGTCCAATAGCTCTGACCAGCTGCCTCTGTATGCTAATGGAAAAAATGGTCAACTCCCGACTGATGTGGAAGCTGGAAACCGATGGCCTTTTAGCCAGTGAACAGCGCGGGTTCCGGAAGTACCACTCGACAGTTGACCATTTAGTCCGTCTTGAAACCACCATCCTTCCCCGAAGATGGAGTATGGCTGCCTTAATGGCGGGATAAAAAACGGTCATACACACAAAACTCCACCGCCTGTCTATACAGGCAGTGTCCGCAGGAGTATCAGCCTGCGTACACAGAAAGACAGAAAGAAAGAAGAAACCACCATCCGCAACGCCTTCATCAATAAACAGCATGTGGTTGCTGTTTTTTTTTTTTTATCTGGAAAAAGCGTACGACACCACCTGGAAATCTGGAATCCTTATGGATCTTCATAGACTTGGTTTTCGTGGTCATCTGCCTCTCTGTATTCAAAACTTTCTGGCTGATCGGCAGTTCCAGGTGCATATTGGCACCACGCTGTCTGACATCCATTTTTTCCTGCTCTCTTCAGCATCAAATCAATGACATCGTTAAATCAGTAAACCAGTGTTCTGAGTCCTCTCTGCTTGTTGATGACATCGCACTGGACGCAGCTGGAGCCTCTTACGCCAGCGTACCGCGTCGACTTCAACTTTGCGTGAATAAGATATAACAGTGGGCCGAGGAAAACGGGTTTACCTTTTCATATACCAAAACTCAGTCAATCCATATCCACAATTTTCGTCAGTTTTTTTGTTTTTGTTTTTTTTCGCTGATCCTGAAATTCGTCTGGACAAGTCCACCATTCCAGCTGTGAAAGAAGCCGCATTTCTGGGTGTTACTTTTGATCAGAGACTGAACTTTAAAAGTCATATCCAACACTTAAAAACTGCATGTCAGAAAGCACTGAACATTCTGCGAGTTGTGGCTCACACAGATTGCGGCGCTGACAAGAAAACTATCCTCCATCTTTACAGGGCCCTGATCCGCTCCAAACTGGACTATGGGTGTGTAGTGTACGGCTCGGCCATCCTTCCTGAAAAGTCTAGATCCTATCCACCATCAAGGGCTTAGATTGTGTCTGAGTGCATTCCGCACCACCCCTGTTTATAGCCTGTATGCTGAGGTAGAAGAACCGTCCCTCTCAAATCGTCGATTGAAAGTTGCCTTGAACTACTGTCTGAGTCTCTCTTCTAAACCTCAAAATCCTGCATATGACTGTGTTTTAGACCCCAAGTTCAAAAAGAAATTCGATGACCACCCCAGTTCCATTCCACCCTTGGGAATTCGTCTTCTTGCCCATTTGAACAAAACAGATATAGACCTTGGAGTAGTTTGTGATTTATCCAAGTTTCCTGATGACCCTCCATGGATCTTCTTCACTCCGGAGATCCGCTTTTATTTAGCCTCGTACCGGAAAGATTTCACTACTTCCTTGTCATACAAGTCCTTTTTTGCCCAACTGTGTTCGAAGTTTCCATCCTTCAAAAGAATTTTCACTGACGGTTCCAAATCTGAGGAGGGAGTTGCTTCTGCTGTGTTTTGTGCAACAGATTCCCCTCAGAGACGTTCTGAACACATTCCAACTGACAGTTCCATCTACACTGCTGAGCTGACAGCCATGGTCCTGGCTCTTAAAATGGTCTGTAAATCAAAACATGAAGATTTCCTCATTTCGTCAGACTCCCTTTCTGCTTTGGAGTCCATTGCCAGACGTAATCTCAAGCACCCGAAGCTGCTGAGAGTTTTCAAATTGTACACATCTCTGAAATCAGATGGATACAACATAGTTTTTGCTTGGGTTCCAAGCCATGTGGGTATTCGAGGCAACGAGGTGGTTGATCAACTTGCCAAGAGTGCCACAAATGAAAAGTTGAGCAGGTTGTTTATCCCTCACACTGACCTGAAACCCAAAACCCAGGCTTATGTCAAACACCTCTGGCAAGAGGAATGGGACCCACAGACGGATAACAGATTGTACAAAATCCGTCCAAACCTGAAAGAGTTTTTACCATGATCCCTAGGTGGCCGTAAAGAAGAAACAGTCTTGTGCCGTTTGCATACAGCCACACGTTTCACACCCATTCTTATCTTTTAAAAGGTGAAGAAGCTCCGTGGTGCATTCCATGTCACGTACCACTCACAGTGAAACATATTCTTTTTAGAGTGTTGGGACTTACACGATGTGAGACATAAACACTTTACAGCAGACTTCCATGAAAACCTTGTTCAGAGATGTTCCACCTGGCGTGATTTTTGAATTTCTGAAAGAGATTAACATTTTTCATCTGATCTTAGATTTTACGGAAAAAAGATTTTTAACGAAGTTTCTGGTACGTTTTTAAAAAGTGTATTTTAAAGAGATGTGTGAATGGCGGTTTTTTTTTTATGACTTGTGAGTTGACTTCAACGTGGTGACAACCCTGATATGGCCGTTTGCGGTCGGCTGGGCTTTAAGCAAAATTACCATACCTTACCCTTTCTCTGTCTCTCTGTCTCTCTGTCTCTCTGTCTCTGTCTCTGTCTCTGTCTCTGTCTGTCTGTCGTCTGTCTGTCTGTCTGTCTGTCTCTCTCTCTCTCTCTCTCTCTCCTCTCTCTCTCTCTCTCTGTGTGTGTGTGTGTGTGTGTGTGTGTGTGTGTAAGCTTAAGTCAGTCAGTTCTGGACTTTTCTGTTTATGTTTATCTCTTACCGCCTGTTGCTGTAGTATCTGACTCTGTGTGAGTCTGTTGACCAGTCTGTCTGTCTGTGTCTCCTCCACGCTCTTTCCTTCCCCCGTTTCCCCGACCCCGACCCCTTCCCTGTCCAAGTCATGTCGCTGATGTCTTCTCAGAGGAGTGCAAGACCTACGGTCACAAAGGCGCCGACAAAGACTTCTGCGCCAGCCAGGGGGGAGAGTTCGGCTGCAACGAGTGCTCCCTGTACTACAACATCAAGCGAGACTACTGCCCCGTGCAATGCGGCCTGTGTGACGGTAAGTTGTCTCCCCTGCACACTCTCCTTCCCTCCACCCTCTCTCCCAGATGGACTGAACTATACAGTCCCAATCTCAAGGGATCAGTTTTGATGTCAAAATATACATGTCCTGTAACCAATGACAACGTGAGACATGTCATCAACTGTATGTCATGCAGGAACAGGAGATGAGGACGAGGGTAGGGGGTGGGGGTGGGTGGGTTGGTGGTGTTCCAGGGTTTCTGGAATCCTCTCCTGCCTGTCCTGGCTGGCAGACATGCCATTTCAGGCACCTTGTGTCAGCTCACATCCACTGGAAAACGACATATGTTGTGAAAGATGAATGATGATGGTAATGATGATGATGGTGAGATGATTGATGATGATTTGATGATGATGAGACGATGATGAGATGATGATGATGATTGATAGATGATGATGATGATGATGATGATGATGTGGCGATATATGATGCTGTCTGTACAGTGCCGTGTTGGAGGCAAGGTGCTGTCAGAACGGAGGGACGATCGACACAGACACCTGCCAGTGCCAGTGTGCCCCCAACTTCACCGGGGACAGCTGTGATGCCTGTGAGGACACCAGCCCCCAACCCCCCACCTGTCTGAAATAATCAGAACCACACTGACTGTACCACCTCTACACAGACAGTAGGATAGGGGCCACAACTCAAACACCACCAACCTGACTATACCCCCCCCCCCCTTCCCAAACTCCCCACCTGTCTGGATCATTAAACCACACTGACTGTACCACCCCTACACAGACAGTAGGAAGGGCCACACTCAACCACCAACACTGACTGACCCATCCCAAATTCACTATCTGAGATCATTAGAACCACACTGACTGTACCACCTCTACACAGACAGTAGGACAGGGGCCACAACTCAAGCACTATGCACAGTGATCTGAGCAATACAACCATCATACAATGACTAAAAAACGTAGTAACAAACAAGCAGGGAAACCTTGCTCCATGATGAAACAAACACAGCCCATAACACCAAAGGAATGCTGCTTACGACACCAAATCGCTAGATATAGCAGGTATGACAGCACAAGGCACACAGAATAAACAAGGAAACAGGTTAAAACCATCAGCAATGGAGCATTTGCACGCATCGCCTGGAACTTACAACGTCATCACCACAATACACCATGCTGTCTGTAAAACGACTCTATTTAGAACCAGATCAACAAAATAATGTACACACACACACACACACACACACACACACACACACACACACACACACACACACCCACACGCACGCACTCACACACACACGCACGCACGCACCACAGCACCACCACCACACACACACACACACACACACACACACACACACACACACACACACACGCAGTGTGTCTTGCGCGAGCACACATGCGGTCACTGTGTGTATGTTGTCCAGTCAGCTCACTCAGAACGTTGCCGGCACTGCCTCTATAGCTCACAGTACACGGTGCCCCTGGTGTGTTGTCATATCCCGCAGACTGCCAATCACACCTCACGTGACGTCCAGCTTAGAGGGAGCAGGGGAGACAATCCACTCTGTGGTGACCCAGACCCGGAGCTGGTTTTGTTCTGTCCGGGGGTTGGTGGACAGAACCTTGTCTGTATGGTGAATTAAAATGTTGAATCCATCGTGGCTTTAGCCCAAAGCTGTCCAAGGCATGGCCGTCACAGAGTAGGAAGTCAGAGGGGCTGGGTCGTGGAGAACCTTGTGACAGCTGTTGAACGTTCAACCTACAATGTCCGCCATATCTTGGGTGTCTGGATTCAAGGTCTCACCCTCAGACCAGCCGTCAGAGTTGCGGGTTACGAGCTGGGAAGTCGTGAGTTCGAGTCCCCAGTAGAGGTCGACGTATGTCAGAGGGGGGACTGTAAAGGCCGTGCTGAGCCATGTTCACAGCGGTGTGTGCTCTGTGTTCCCTGGACCGGACAGGGACGATTGAGTCTCTGATGGGAGGCGTCCTCACTAATGACTCCGATGTCCTGACCCCATGTCCTCTGTCTGTCGGTGTCACCAGTGACCCCATGTCCTCTGTCTCCCGGTGTCACCAGTGACCCCCATGTCCTGACCCCATGTCCTCTGTCTCCTGGTGTCACCAGTGACCCAATGTCCTCTGTCTCCCGGTGTCACCAGTGACCCCCATGTCCTCTGTCTGTCGGTGTCACCAGTGACCCCATGTCCTCTGTCTACCGGTGTCACCAGTGACCCCCATGTCCTGACCCCATGTCCTCTGTCTCCGGTGTCACCAGTAACCCCCATGTACTCTGTCTGCCGGTGTCACCAGTGACCCCCATGTCCTGACCCATGTCCTCTGTCTCCCGGTGTCACCAGTGACCCCCATGTCCTCTGTCTGTTGGTGTCACCAGTGACCCCCATGTCCTCTGTCTCCCGGTGTCACCAGTGACCCCATAACCTGACCCCATGTCCTCTGTCTCCCGGTGTCATCAGTAACCCCCATGTCCTCTGTCTGCCGGTGTCACCAGTGACCCATGTCCTGACCCCATGTCCTCTGTCTCCCGGTGTCACCAGTGACCCCCATGTCCTCTGTCTGCCGGTGTCACCAGTGACCCCCATGTCCTCTGTCTTCCGGTGTCACCAGTGACCCCATGTCCTCTGTCTGTTGGTGTTACCAGTGACCCCCATGTCCTCTGTCTTCCGGTGTCACCAGTGACCCCCATGTCCTCTGTCTTCCGGTGTCACCAGTGACCCCCATGTCCTCTGTCTGTCGGTGTCACCAGTGACCCCCATGTCCTCTGTCTGTCGGTGTCACCAGTGACCCCCATGTCCTCTGTCTGTCGGTGTCACCAGTGACCCCCATGTCCTCTGTTTGCCGGTGTCACCAGTGACCCCATGTCCTTGTCTGCCGGTGTCACCGGTGACCCCACGTCCTCTGTCTGTTAGTGTCACCAGTGACCCCCATGTCCTCTGTCGGTGTCACCAGTGACCCCATGTCCTCTGTCTGCCGGTGTCACCAGTGACCCCCATGTCCTCTGTCTGTCGGTGTCACGGTGACCCCCATGTCCTCTGTCTGTCGGTGTCACCGGTGACCCCCATGTCCTCTGTCTGTCGGTGTCACCAGTTACCCCCATGTCCTCTGTCTGTCAGTGTCACCAGTGACCCCCATGTCCTCTGTCTGTCGTGTCACCGGTGACCCTCATGTCCTCTGTCTGTCGGTGTCACCAGTGACCCCCATGTCTCTGTCTGTCGGTGTCACCAGTGACCCCCATGTCCTCTGTTTGCCGGTGTCACCAGTGACCCCCATGTCCTCTGTCTGCCGGTGTCACCGGTGACCCCACGTCCTCTGTCTGTTAGTGTCACCAGTGACCCCATGTCCTCTGTCGGTGTCACCAGTGACCCCCATGTCCTCTGTCTGCCGGTGTCACCAGTGACCCCCATGTCCTCTGTCTGTCGGTGTCACGGTGACCCCCATGTCCTCTGTCTGTCGGTGTCACCGGTGACCCCCATGTCCTCTGTCTGTCGGTGTCACCAGTTACCCCCATGTCCTCTGTCTGTCAGTGTCACCAGTGACCCCCATGTCCTCTGTCTGTCGGTGTCACCGGTGACCCTCATGTCCTCTGTCTGTCGGTGTCACCAGTGACCCCCATGTCCTCTGTCTGTCGGTGTCACGGTGACCCTCATGTCCTCTGTCTGTCGGTGTCACCGGTGACCCCCATGTCCTCTGTCTGTCGGTGTCACTAGTGACCCCCATGTCCTGACCCCAATGTCCTCTGTCTGTTAGTGTCACCAGTGACCACCTGTCTCTGTCTGTCGGTGTCACCAGTGACCCCCATGTCCTGACTCCAATGTCCTCTGTCTGTCGTGTCACCAGTGACCCCCATGTCCTCTGTCTGTCAGTGTCACCAGTGACCCCATGTCTCTGTCTGTTGGTATCACTAGTGACCCCCATGTCCTAACCCTAATGTCCTCTCTCTGTCGGTGTCACCAATCACCCCCATGTCCTCTGTCTGTCGGTATCACCAGTGACCCCCATGTCCTCTGTCTGTCGGTGTCACCAGTGACCCCCATGTCCTGACTCCATGTCCTCTGTCTGTCAGTGTCACCAGTGACCCCCATGTCCTGACTCCATGTCCTCTGTCTGCCGGTGTCACCAGTGACCCCCATGTCCTGACATCCACTGACTGCTTGCTAAGTGAATCTGAAATGTGTGTGTGTGTGTGTGTGTGTGTGTGTGTGTGTGTGTGTGTGTGTGTGTGTGTGTGTGCTTGTCAGAGAGAGAGAGAGAGAGAGAGAGAGAGTTTCGTTCTTTCGTCCGATAGCCAAGAAGATGTAACTTCTGCTCATGGGTGTGTGTGTGTGTTGTGTGTGTGTGTGTGTGTGTGTGTGTGTGTGTGTGTGTGTGTGTGTGTGTGTGCTGTGGTTTCCAGCCGCCTGTCCAGCAGAGGACCAGTTCCACTGCAGTTTCTACCCGGACAAGTTCTGCCAGGACTTCGTCAACGTGCCGGAGGAGTGCCCCTATAAGTGCGGCGTCTGCAAACCGTGATTCCTGACCCTGCGCTCTGCCCGCCGCCTAGCTCTGGGATAGCCGGCATAGCTAGTAGCTGCCTAGGCCCCACGTTACGTTTTTTGCTCAATCTTTCTGTCTGCTGTCATGGGGCGAGCAGCGGGACAGTGCAAGACATGGTAGACGTGCACAGAGAACGAAGGTCACAGGGACAGTGGACAGGGTGTGCAGTCACACAGCCCCTAAACAGATTACACCTCCCCTCACCCCCATCCCCGCCTCCAGAAAAAAAGCAAACACACCTTCCTCCCTCTCCTCTCCTCTTGAAAACAAACCATCGCACAAAAAGCAAAACACAGCCTGTGGAATCTCGTTTGCGATAACAGGTTTGCCATTCCATTTTGACTGCCAGAGAAAACAGAGCAGGTTTGCCATTCCATTTTGACCGCCAGGGAAAGCAGAGAGCAGGTTTGCCATTCCATTTTGACCACCAGGGAAAACAGAGAGCAGGTTTGCCATTCCATTTTGACCGCCAGGGAAAACAGAGAGCAGGTTTGCCATTCCATTTTGACCACCAGGAAAACAGAGAGCAGGTTTGCCATTCCAGTTTGAATGCAGAGAAAACAGAGAGCAGGTTTGCCATTCCAGTTTGAATGGCAGAGAAAACAGAGAGCAGGTTTGCCATTCCATTTTGACCACCAGGAAAACAGAGAGCAGGTTTGCCATTCCAGTTTGACTGCCAGAGAAAACAGAGAGCATGGTTTGCCATACCAGTTTGAATGGCAGATGAAAACAGAGAGCAGGTTTGCCATTCCAGTTTTGAATGGCAGAGAGAAAACAGACAGCAGGTTTGCATTCCATTTTGACCACAAGGAAAACAGAGAGCAGGTTTGCCATTCCAGTTTGACCGCCAGAGAAAACAGAGAGCAGGTTTGCCATTCCAGTTTGAATGGCAGAGAAAACAGAGAAGCGCTTCATCGAGTCAGGGCACTTGCAAGTAGACCATGCTATTTTTACTGAATCTGAGTCTGGGTGAATTGTGGAAAACGACCAATAGTGCTCTTACAATGGACGTACCACGAGGGTGAAAAAGAGAAATAGAATCTTACACAGAGTGTGTTATCATTGACATAGAGGTGTTCCGCATTGCTGCAAGGGAAGCCCAAGGGCCAGCATTCTGCCTGTCACTGTCCGGAAGTAAACCCCGCACCTCAGTCCTGCCCGTTGCAGAAAGCCACGCCTTAACCCCCCACTCCCCCCAGGACCCTGGCCTACCTGAGTTAGCTCTGCGCCTTACCCCCCAAGTCCGTAGCCTACCTGAGTTAGCTCCGCACATTAACCCTCAGGTCCCTGGCCTACCTAAGTTAGCTCTGCACATTAACCCTCCACCCCCCCCCCCCCCCCCCCCTGGTCCCTGTCCTCCCTCCCCACGCCTTAACCTCCCCTGGTCCCTGGCCTAGCTGAGTTAGCTCTGCACATTAACCCCCACTCAGGTCCCTGGCCTAGCTGAGTTAGCTCTGCACATTAACCCCCACTCAGGTCCCTGACCTAGCTGAGTTAGTTCTGCACATTAACCCCCACTCAGGTCTCTGGCCTAGCTGAGTTAGCTCTGCACATTAACCCCCACTCAGGTCCCTGGCCTAGCTGAGTTAGCTCTGCACATTAACCCCCACTCAGGTCCCTGGCCTAGCTGAGTTAGCTCTGCACATTAACCCCCACTCAGGTCCCTGGCCTAGCTGAGTTAGCTCTGCACATTAACCCCCACTCAGGTCCCTGGCCTAGCTGAGTTAGCTCTGCACATTAACCCCCACTTCAGGTCCCTGGCCTAGCTGAGTTAGCTCTGCACAATAACCCACACTTAGGTCCCTGGCCTACCCGAGTTAGCTCTGCACAATAACCCCCTCAGGTCCCTGCCTAGCTGAGTTAGCTCTGCACATTAACCCCCACTCAGGTCCCTGGCTAGCTGAGTTAGCTCTGCACAATAACCCACACTTAGGTCCCTGCCTACCTGAGTTAGCTCTGCACAATAACCCCACTCAGGTCCCTGCTAGCTGAGTTAGCTCTGCACATAACCCCCGGTCCCTGGCCTACCTGAGTTAGCTCTGCACACTAACCCCCATTAGTCCCTGGCCTACCTGAGTTAGCTGTGCACATTAACCACCCGGTCCTTGCTAACTGAGTTAGCTCTGCCCCTGTGCTCCCTCAACAACGCTTTAACCAACCTGGTCACTGCCTACTTCAGTTTGCTCCTGTCCTTCACAAACATGGAAAACATTGTTCCATACCTCCTGAGTGAACACTGCCCCCTTCCCCTCACAAACAACATGCTGAACACACTGTTCCATACCTCTTTGCTCTGCCCCTGTCCTCCCTCACAAACAACATGTTGAACACTGTTCGATACCACCTGTGTTTGCTCTGCCCCTGTCCTCCTCACAAACAACATGTTCAACACACTGTTCCATACACCTGTGTTTGCTCTGCCCCTGTCCTCCTCACAAACAACATGTTCAACACACTGTTCCATACACCTGTGTTTGCTCTGCCCCTGTCCTCCTCACAAACAACATGTTCAACACACTGTTCCATACACCTGTGTTTGCTCTGCCCCTGTCCTCCTCACAAACAACATGCTGAACACACTGCTTACACACCCTGTGTTTGCTCTGCCCCTGTCCTCCTCACAAACAACATGCTGAACACACTGTTCCATACACCTGTGTTTGCTCTGCCCCTGTCCTCCCCCACAAACAACATGTTGAACACAGTTCATACCTCGACTTTGTCAGGCTGATGTATGATGTATGTCGCTACATTAAACTCCCCCTCCTCCTCTACCCAACCCTGCCCCTTCCCCAGTTCTCCTGTCGTGACGTACTAAGCGGGACAAGGGAGAATCAAAAGAGACAGAACGCCCTGCGCGCCTTGTAGCCCGCTTCCTTTTTGGTGTTGTTGCACACAGATGTCAGCGTCCTGTTTTCCCCGCACTGACACTATCCTGGATTGTTACCAAGCGAAACTTTAACGCCATTGTCTGTTTCTCGGTCACAACATGACAGTCAACTGTCACGGAACTTTAGCGCCATTGTTTGTCTGTTCCTGGGTCACGACATGACTGTCAACTGTCACGGACTGCTCTTGAGATCAGTCACTGGCGTGGACTGCATGATGGACTCGGATGTGGACCACGTTAGAGGAGTGTGTCGTCAGATGTAGTGATGTTCTCTCTCTCTCTCTCTCTCTCTCTCTCTCTCTTCTCTCTCTCTCTCTCTCTCTCTCTCTCTCTCTCTCTCTCTCCTGTTCACGCTCTGGCTCCTGACCAACAGGCAGACTTTCAGCGAATGACCAAGACTGAGGAGCTGCTGATGGTCAGATGGCCGATTGCTGACCCTGGTCATCATGGACCCTGACTGCTGACCCTGGTCACTCATGGACCCTGACTGCTGATCCTGGTCACTCATGGACTCTGACTGCTGATCCTGGTCACTCATGGACTCTGACTGCTGACCCTGGTCACTCAAGGACCCTGACTGCCTATGTTCTGACCGCACGGGGATTTCAGGATCAAGCTTTGGGTCTAGGTCCTGCTACACGTCTCAACCAAGCTTTAGGCTCAAGTCCACATCTTGGCCTGGGTCCTAACACTGGTACCAGGTCTAGGTCAGAGCCCAGCATCAACGTCCAGATCTTGGTCTTGGCCAAGCTGTGGGTATAGGTGACTATAGCAGCAGCATGTTACCCTTTCCCTGGACAAAGTTCCGCCGTCCCCATTCATACACCTGTCCACAGAGTCCCACGCCCATTGTGACAAGGACACAGTGGACGGTACTGGTAGAACTGGGTTATCTTTATTCAATGCAGGATTTGGTGATGGCGCTTTCTCCTATGGCTGACCAACGCTTGCAGACTTCTGGCGATGAAAAAAAGACCCGTCAGAGTACAAGGCCCTGTGGCAGGCTGTTAGTCACATCAGTTACGAGAATTGAGCGATCTTCCTGTGATGACGTAGAAAGGTAACGGGTTACGTCAAAGTGATGACGTAGAAAGCTAATGGGTAAGGTCAAAGTGATGACGTTGAATGCATGTCTCGGATACGAGGAGGCGGCGTGACAACGGTAGATGTCGTTGGGTTTTGTCTTTTCATAACCCCTTTTATTAAAACAAATGGCAAAGGTGTTGTGATTGTCTTGTGTTCCGTTGAAGGAGCTATAGGAGTATTTTTCTTTATTTCTTTCTTTTTCTTTCCTTCTTTCTTTTTCAATTAAAAAAAACATGCAATATCTGTGTATAAGGTACCAGTTTAGCTGAACATATAGTTGTGTAGAATGGTTTTATCACGTCTGTTTTTGTTGATGTACAAACTGCGTAGATTGTGTGCACCGCACAACAGAATGTTGGTCAGTGAGGTGCTGTCTTTTTTTTTCCCGAACTGCTCTTCCATCTTCACAGCCACGTGTGACGCCCCCCCCCCCCCCCTCGCCCCCCCTCGCCCCCCCCCCCCCCAACACTTCTGCCCCTCCCCAGCTGAACACAAACAGCAAAATTAACACAGAGGGAACCAAATCAAACATTCATGCAAGACTGGAAAGGCCACTCCATTCACAAGTAATCAGTCTACCAGCCAATGTGCTAAGCAACCAATCAGCCAACTGACCAAATGAAAGGACAGAAGTCCAGGCAAACGCGCAATGACGACAATCTGTGTGGAATGTGCTTAACACCATCACCAGATCTTTTACTTTTTTCTTTAAGTTTTCATCGCCGAGTTCTGAAAGCTTGTTTAGTACTTCATTGCACACTGCCTGCCTTTCCGCTTTGTGTCTTAGTTGATTTCCGTCAGTTGACGGTTTTGTTTCGACAAGTTCTGGAAGCAGCCTTAGTTGATTTCCTTCAGTTACGGTTTTGTTTCGACAAGTTCTGGAAGCATCTTAGTTGATTCCGTCATTGATGGTTTTTCGACAATTCTGGAAGCAGCCTTAGTTGATTTCCGTCAGTTGACGGTTTTGTTTCGACAAGTTCTGGAAGCAGCTTAGTTGATTTCCTCAGTTGACGGTTTTGTTTCGACAAGTTCTGAAGCAGTCTTAGTTGATTTCCTCATTGACGGTTTTGTTTCGACAAGTTCTGGAAGCAGTCTTAGTTGATTTCCGTCAGTTGACGGTTTTGTTTCGAACAAGTTTGGAAGCAGCTAGTTGATTTCCGTCAGTTGACGGTTTTGTTTCGACAAGTTCTGGAAGCGCTAGGTTCTGAACGGAGGTTTTCTTCTCAAAAGGGAAATAATTGGTAGCTGGGTTCATTAACGAGTTTGCATGGCTCATCTGTCTGTGTTAACCCTGTCAGCGCCTCTTTGGCTCTACCCAGCTCCAACACGTGATTAGGATCCACTTCATGAAGTTACCGGTGACTGCACAGGGATAGATGCTTGGA
>CM065731.1:40147720-40150220 GCA_033310375.1 Conus canariensis | reverse complement strand
TCTTTATAAGTACTTAACGAATTTTTGTGCACAGGAATACCAAGTGCTACCTTAACAGTTTTACTGTCTATTGACTGTAATTTCTTCAACAGGGTTTCTGGGGCATTGAAATAAACCTCTTGCCCGTAAATAAGCTTCGATCGAACTAAGCTAGTAGCTAAATGTGATTGAGTTTTGGTATTTTGACCCCATGGGTGTGCATTGATGATTTTTTTTTTTTTTTTTTTTTTTTTTTTTTGTAGATGTAGCCTTTGTCTTGCGTCACTTACCAATTTCTCAATGTACAACCGCCAGTTTAGTTTACAGGTTAAGGTCAAATCCAGAAATTTCACATTCTGTGAATATTCTATTTTTTTTATTTAACATTAGCTGAGACAAATATTTAGGATTTTCCCCGTTATCGAAAAGAACTAATTGTGTTTTTTCTCCAGACAATGACAAACACTGTCATACGCTTTTTTATGTCGAAAAAAAAAAAAAGCTAATGTGCTTTTTCGTCGTGCAAATTGTTTTTTTAATGTGTGTTGTAATCTTTACAAGATGATTTATCGTGCACCTACCTTTTCGAAAACCTGCTTGATTATTTGGGATTATGTTCCGTTTTTTACAATAATGCAAAAGACGCTTTTCAATAATTTTTTTCCAACAATTTCCCAGCATGCGAGGTTAGAGCTACTGATCTATAGCTTTTAACCAAAGACCTAGGTTTATCTTTTTTAGGAATAGGTATCACAACTGTCCTCTTCCAGATGCTTGGCAGAGTTTCATTTTGCCATCATTTTTGGTAAAATGAGTGAAGTAACACCTTCCAGGTCTTGGGCAAGTGGGTTAACAACTGGTATGAGATACCATCAAAACCAACGGCAGTGTTGTTAGAAGAGAAGGATTCCAGAGTTTCACACAATTCGTCGTAAGAAATAGCAGAATTTGAATAGCATTGCTGGTCTGGAGCAAGATCTTCATATATGGATTTTTTCTCTTCTTTTTCTCTGTAAGACTGGATGTCTGAACTTAGATTAGACAACAAATTATTTTAAAACACCTCTGCTTTGTCCATGGATGTTGGTACAACATTGTTTTCTAGTTTAATAGGAAATGATGGCAGATCAAATCTATTCTTCATTTCTTTGACTTTTTTGCACACCTTAAGCATGTCTTTTGAATCCGAAATTTCAGATAAACAAAAACTGGAAAATAGACCCTTTTGGCTTTGGCAATCACCCTGTTAGAGTTATTTTTAACACGTTTCATTTCTATGAAATTTTCATCTCCTCGGTCCCTCAGCCATGTTTTATCAGCTGCTTTCTTTAGAGACACTGCTTCTGCACATTCTTTATTCCACCACCAGAGTATTTATTTTCATTTATATTATTACTACACTTAGGAATTAATTTTTCAGCTGCTAATAAAATAGCATGGCTCAAATTGTCGTAAAACGTATCAATATCATCATGTTTTATATTGTTATGATCCATTATTAACAACGAGGATTGATAGGCAACCCAATCAGCTTTGTTGTAAGAAAATTTGGGAATTATATCGTCAATATCCTTATCGTCAACAATAACCTTTTCATTCAATTGTTAAATGATAGGAAAATGGTCACTCCCCAAGGTGTCTTCATCTGTTAACCAGCATGCACTAACTGCTAAATCTGGTGATGCCAAAGTCAAATCAATAGCAGTGGGTCTGTGAGTAGACACATCCGGTACTCTGGTAAAGCTACCATCATTTAACAGGACTAAGCCAGAATCCACTATATTTTCAACTAGACGATTACAAGTTGTTTGAGAACAACCAGGTTCCCAAAATGGAGCATGCGCATTGAAGTCTCCTAAGATAATAACCTTTTTGTTAGTCAGAGAAAGATGTTTTATACAATCTGAACTATCAGCAGTTTGGCCGTTTGGATAATATACAGAGATTACAATAACACTAGTTTCCTTATCAATCTTAATAAATGCAGCAGTAGAAAACAGCTCTTCGGCACTATTGGGGATATCTAATGCATTATACGGAGAGCAATTTAAGCCAGTTCTTATGTAAATAGCTGTTTGAACCTTGTTAGTGATTTTTTTACAACTGTATAGGGGTGGATAGTAAAAGTTTGAGTTTTGGAAGTTTGTTTGGCTCAACGTTTAAAGACTGTAAAGCAAGAATGTCATAATAACTTGAAGAAATGTGATATTCTAACTGAAGTAAGTTTTTTTTAACACAGATCTACAGTTCCACTGGAATATAGAAAGACTGTCATCGTCTGGCTTCATGTTGAAAAGTAACATAAATGTTCTAACTCGAATATTGTCACCAAACCGGTTTTAGAATCTGTGTAAATTCCACTGATACTGGTGGAGCTGCCAGGGAGCGTGAGGTCTGTAGTACGGGTAGTCGACAGGGAATTCGTACTGTTCATGATACCACCTGAAGGGTTTGTCTCGTGCCGCTCGTCCCCATACCCTCGTCTGAAAGGATTTTCTGGTGGGTCGCTCCCAAAAGAGCC
>CM065731.1:40135220-40142720 GCA_033310375.1 Conus canariensis | reverse complement strand
TCAGACCTACGTATGGGTCATAGACTGATAGACTGATGTAATGGCCCACAGTAACTCCCTCAGACCTACATATGGGTCACAGACTGATGTGATGGCCCACAGTAACTCCCTCAGACCTACATATGGGTCACAGACTGAAGGACGAATGTGTACATGGCCCACAGTAATTTCCTCAGACCTATATATGGGTCACAGACTGATGTGATGGCCCACAGTAACTCCCTCAGACCTACATATTGGCCACAGACTGATGTAATGGTCCACAGTAACTCTATCAGACCTACATATTGGCCACAGACTGATATAATGGCCCACAATAACTCCCTCAGACCTACATATTGGCCACAGACTGATGTAATGGCCCACAGTAACTCCCTCAGACCTACATATTGGCCTCAGACTGATGTAATGGCCCACAGTAACTCCCTCAGACCTACATATGGGTCACAGACTGAAGGACCAATATGTACAGGCCCACAGTAACTTCCTCAGACCTACATATGGGCCACAGACTGATGTAATGGCCCACAGTAACTCCTTCAGACCTATATATTGGCCACAGACTGACGGTCCGGTGAATACAGGTATGGGCCCATGAGAAAGCCATGATCGCCCGCTCTAAGGAATGAAATAGGTCAAATCACTGAATCGACTGGCAGGGGAGGGGAGGGGGGGGGGGGGGGCGTGGGGGTATTTTTGGATGAATATGATTTATGATTTGTAGATAGCTATCCAGGGTTAAAAATACCATGATGAGTTTCTCTGTATGTTTGCTTTGAAATGCAAGATTGTCCCCCTTTAAAAAAAACAAACAAAAAAAGGCTTCAGGGTGAAGTTGCTAATGAGAAATGTATTAACTGTACAATGCAGGGAAGATCAGCAATTCAAACCGAAGGATGATCATTTGCATTTCCTCTCTGTGTGGGAGACTACCCGTCCATTGTGCAGTGTCTCTTTGCCGGTGTAGACTATTTTTAACGCTTTTTTTTTTATGAAATTGCGCTTGAATGGCTTTCACTTGGGGAGTTCTACTTGTCAACTGCGGAAGAAAAATCAAGCGGGATGCTGGGTACTAGCCATCCACAGTTCAGATATCATGATCATCTCTCTATGCCGTGCTATTCACCTTTTATGTGCATGCTAGTTCCACTTTGGGGAGTCACATGTAATCCAGAAAATCAGGGGAGATACTAGCCACCCGTCAGTAATACATGCTATTCACCCTGTATGTAATACCATGCTATTTCACCTCTCTATCAGTATGTAGATACCATGCTAGTCACCACTGTCAGCATGTAGATACCATGCTAGTCACCACTGTCAGCATGTAGATACCATGCTAGTCATCACGGTCAACAGGTAGATACTATGCTAGTCACCTGTCAGCATGTAGATACCATGCTATTCACCACTGATCCACTTGTAAAACCACGCTATCACCATTGTCAGGTGTAGATACATGCTATCCACCCCGTCAGATTGTAGATACCATGCTAGTCACGCACTGTAGCATGTAGATCATGGCTATACCACTCACATGTAAACCATGTCCTGCATCACGGTTAATGTGAGATACCATGGCTAGCTTCATACGGCACATGTTGATGATACATGCATTGTTCACTCTTATACCTCCCCAGACAGGGCGTCTGTCCTAACAGTGGCAGATGTAGTGTTTGGTCATGGGCTATACCCTCCCCTAAGGCCCTCTTCCTTTGACAGTGTTGTATGTAGTGTGTGTCAATGGGCTTTACACTCCCCCTACAGGCCTCGTCCTTGACATGTAGGATTAGTGTGTGGTTTGGCTATACCGCTGCCCTACAGGGCACCTGTCCTTTGCAGTGATAGCAGTATTGTGTGTGTTAACTGGCTATACTGCTCCCCCTACAGGGCCTCTGTCCTTTACAGTGTTAGATGTAGTGTGTGGTCATGGGCTATACCGCTTCCCCTAAAGGGTCCCTCTCCTTACATGTGGTGTATGTGCGTTTTGTATAACTGGTTATATTTCTCTCCCTACAGGGCTTCAGTTTTACATTTAGATTAGTGTGTGAACATGGCTATACCGCTCCCCTACAGGGTCTCTGTCCTTGACAGTGTAGGATGATAGTGATGAACAGCTCGGCTATACCTCCCCCCTACAGGCACTGTCATTTACAGTGTTAACATGTAGTGTGTGGTCATGGCTATACCGCTCCCCTTACAGGCCTGTTCTCTCCTACGTGTTAGGATGTTGTGAGGAACAGCTGGTATACACCTCCCCATACAGGGCCCTGTCCTTTACAGTGTTAAATGTAGTGTGTGGTATGGGTATAACCGCTCCATACAGGGCCTCTGTCCTTGACAGTGTTAGGATGTAGTGATGAACAGCTCGCTACATCCCTTACAACCCGCTACATGTGATGCACCCTTCCATTGACAGTGTTAGGATGTAGTGTGTGGTCATGGCTATCCCAAATCCCCTACAGAGCCCCTGTTCTTCACAGTGTTAGGATGTAGTGTGGGTCCTGGGCTATACCACTCCCATACAGGGCCCCTGTTTTTCACAGTGTTAGGATGTAGTGTGTGGTTATGGCTATACCGCTTCCCTACAGGGCCTATGTCCTTGACAGTGTTAGGATGTAGTGTGTGTAACAGCTGCGCTATACAATCCCCTACAGAGCCCCTGTTCTTCACAGTGTTAGGATGTAGTGTGTGGTTATGGGCTATACCGCTCCCTACAGGGCCTATGTCCTTGACAGTGTTAGGATGTAGTGTGTGAACAGCTGCGCTATACCATCCCCCTACAGAGCCCCTGTTTTCACAGTGTTAGGATGTAGTGTGTGGTATGGGCTATACCGCTTCCCTACAGGGCCTATGTCCTTGACAGTGTTAGGATGTAGTGTGTGAACAGCTCGGCTATACTCTCCCCTACAGAGCCCCTGTCATTGACAGTGTTAGGATGTAATGTGTGGTCATGGGCTATACCTCCCTACAGGGCCCTGTTCTTCACAGTGTTAGAATGTAGTGTGTGGTTATGGGCTATACCTCCCCTACAGGGCCCCTGTCCTTCACAGTGTTAAGTGTAGTGTGTGGTTATGGGCTATACCTCTCCCCTACAAGGACTCTTTCCTTTACAATGTAAGGATGCACTGTGTGATCATGGGCTACACAGCTCCCCCTACAGGGCCTTGTCCTTGACAGTGTTAGGATGTAGTGTGTGCTTATGGGCTATACCACTCCCCATACAGGGCCCCTGTCCTTCACAGTGTGTGGTTATGGGCTATACTGCTCACCTACAGGGCCTGTGTCCTTTACAGTGTTAGCATGTACTGTGTGATTTGGGGGTATACCGTTCCCCCTACAGGGCCGATGTCCATGACAGTGTTAGGATGTAGTTTGTTTTTCGTTTGGAAACATCCGCGTGACTCCAATCTCCTGAGGTTGAAAGTGTCGTGTCAACAACTGAAAAAAATAGTAAAACAAATACACATGTTACATATGGAAAGAAATTTCAACATGTACTAAACTGTGAACGTGTTGTGCATGCGCATGTAGCTAAGAGAGCATAGGCATGGTGGAGTTCGCTTGCGCACAGTGCGTATGTTTGCTTGCGCGTGCGTGCGTGCATGTATGTGTGCGCGCGTTGTTGTTGTCTTCAATTTAACGTCTTACCACATTAAGTGATATAGTGTGTGTGTGTGTGTGTGTGTGTGTGTGTGTGTGTGTGTGTGTGTGTGTGTGTGTGTGTGTGTGTGTTGAGAGGAGAGAGAGACAAAGAGAGAGAGAAGAAAGACACACACACACACACACACACACACACACACACACACACACACACACACACACACACAGGGGGTGAGGTGGAGGGAATTAAATTGCGGACGGTACAGGTGAGGATGTTAAGGGACCGGGAAGGTGGGGGGGGGGGGGGGGGGGGGGCGCTAGGATGTGAGGGAGGGTAGAGGGCAGAGGCGGAAGGAAAGGTGGAGGGGATGAGTAGGTGGAGGGAATAGAAGGATGAAGGGCGACAACACCGGAAATAGTCCATGATCTGTTTACTGCATTATAATCTCACAGCCAACTTGTAAAACGGGATGCCATTCAATGGTCACTGCCATTTCTGACAGACAACAAATACATCATTTCCTGTCAGGAAAACGTGTCACAAAAAAACGCCCAGGTAATGGATTATGAACGTGGATTAGGCATCAAAACAGCCCATAAAAATTCAGTCATGTAATTCATCAATACTCCCTATAACTCATCAGAATGCCATAATAATCTGAAATATTTAAAACGGGCTAAATAAATTGCACAAAATACATGCTACCATTTCACACCATGATTAGGCAGTATGCAGATACAGAAGTGAGTCGTTATGTATGAAAAAAAAAAATTTTTCAACTGTACTAGAAACGAAATGGAACAGCCGTGAAGTTACACGACAGTTTTCCAAGAGAAGAACAAAGAAGAGGTGATGATTATGATGCTGTGCTGCTGCTCTGCTGATGGTTGTGATAATGATGACACAGCAGCAGCAGCAGCAGCAGCAGCAGAAGAAGAAGAAGAAAAGGAGGAGGAGGTGGAGGAGGAGGAAAAGGAGGAGAAGAAATAGGAAGAAAAGGAGGAGGAGGAGAAGAAGAAGGAGGAGGAGGAGAAGAAGAAGGAGGAGGAGGAGAAGGAGAGGGAGGACAAAGAGAAAGAGGACAAAGAGGAAGAGGAGGAAAAAGAGGAGGTGGAAGAGGAGGAGAAGTAGAAGAAGAAGATAATAGATAGATAGATAGATAGATAGATAATAGATAGATAGATAGACAGATAGATAGATAGATAACAGTAAAAGAGTGAAGATGGTGAAAAGGAAACGGATGGAATGAAGGAAAAGGAAAAGTCCAAGAACAACAACAATACAAACCAGAAGCACAACAGAAAGTCCACCATCACCAGCAGTGAAAAAAAACAACTGATATCACAAATGCCATAGAAACAGCAACATATTTCTACCTGTAATTTAAAAAAGAAAACACTGTATCACATACATAACAACAGTAACAATGTGGACACAAGCATACACTTTGCATAAATATAGATAGAATCTAACATCAAATACCTGCAGAATGTGCAATCATAAAACACACGTGTATCCATGGTGACATTTCTGGTCTAAAATAAAACAACAACAACAATATCAACATGTTTTGCATTACCCAATTTACTCTAGATTTGAAATACTACCACTTGTTCAGTTTTTCCCCACCCTGGCACTGCATTAGTAGTAACAAACAAGACATCCAAAACAACAATTATGATTTAACCCTCCATTCAGAAATTACTTTGGTGTTATCAATTAATTTATTTAATGCTCTTTCCCTATTTATTTTATATCATTCCTTAAAGTATGTGTTAATCTTTTTTTCAGCGCTCCATGCTGATTTCAAATAATTGAGATAAGCAATGTCCTAAGTACAGCCTGTCATTAAAAAAGAAAGAAAAATCCTCTCCGCAAACTGTTTTTCCTATATACAGAAACTGAGCGTCAAGTGTTCTCTTATCCTCAACGACAGTTTCAATGGAAAGATTAAAAAGCATTTATTAGTCTACAGTTTGTACCTCTCCAACGTGATGCCAAAAAGGAGATTCACTGCAGGATCAAATCTATCGACACTGATGATGCAATCCTGTCATCGTCGGAATGTGTTGGTTCGAATACAGCATGACCAATCGTGACTTATGTACCATTTATTCCGTGAGGGTCGGTCACCAACAATGACGTAAAACCTGTTTTCATTTATGCTATGGACAACAACAACGACATGAACACCTCCACGCCCAAGACCAGTGACACCTCACGTCTACCATCCTGACTGTCATGGACACAGTATATCACGGGTCTGTACCCGCCATCTACACATGCATAAGACATGGGAATATAAATAGTGACACCTCATGTCCACCATCCTGGCTGTCAAGGACACAGTATATTACGGGCCTGTACCCGCCATCTACACATGCATAAGACATGGGAATAGAAATAAGCAATACAGCCTTGTGAGCGTTGACATGAGGGCACAGATCGCAGAGGAGCCCATTCAGGTCTGTGTTTTCCGTGGAAAACAACTCCAAAGACAAAGTTTTGATGTCGTGATGATAGGCGAGAGGTAACCAACCACGGCTTTCTTCCCTTCACTGTTGAAATACATGGACTTCACTGCTTCAACACCAGCCCCACTCTGTGCTCAAGTCGCATTTCTGTCCTAGGCAATGGACAAGTGACCTGGATTGTGCTCATGATTGACTCATTTTCATGATTTGCTTGCTAGCTCATGTCCCGCCTGAAAAAGAGCGCTAGGTTGAGGCTGGGTACTGTGCTGCTTGTAACATTCATTGGGTTCAGTTTGTCAGCCAGTATTGTCATAACCAAAGCACTAGCCTGGAGTCTGCCTTTTTTTTCTCTAATTCAGAACATGTCCAACACGTCCCTTTCCCGTCAGCCGCCGAGTTGGTGAACTGTCCAGCAACCACAATGTTAAAAAAAAAATCCAGGGTGTCTTCCATGTCCAGTAATAAAAAAAAAAAAAAAAAAAGCTGGAACATTGCTTTGTCTTTGGAGGCATTTTTCACAGTGCCCGAGGCGGGCGGCCCCCGATCTGTGCTGTCATGTGAGCACATTAGCAGCAAATGGACCAACCCTGAGTAACAAGAATAAGATCTGGCAGTGATTCAGCTCTGACGTGAGACTATGGTGGTGACGTCAAATGGTGGAACATCATTGCATCATATTTGGCAGTTGTTACGTTTGCTCGTCCGAAGGCCTCATGGTTCACAGATTGTAAAAGAACATGGGCATATGAGTATGAAATCACCGTACATATGTTCGTGAGTATACAGCACCTCCATTGAGTATGATCGCGCTTCCTACTTGTAGCATGATATCTGTGGTGCTAAAAGATCACACATGCAAAACAAGCAGCAACTGCCTTTGGTTAGCTCCCTTTGGCAAGAACAGCCATGTTCAAACAGCAACAAATGCATCAAGATGACATTCAAATGCACATAATTATCATGGCAGGACTGTATGTGAGACATATCAACATCTGTCAGTGTCTCCTGGGCTGCACAGAGACCCAGGCAGGATGGAAGAACAACGCTCACAATCAAAAGATATATCAACTCAGTGGTCAGATGGTGTCATAGTCAATCTTCGATCACAAGTGTATAAAATAGTATGTGCTCAGCAACTCGCAACGAACAATCACAGTTAACAATCTTAGCTCAATACATTTGTTTTTCTATTGACTCTATTGTACACACATAAGCATTTCAGCTTTCATAACACCCACTCAAGCGTAAATATATTAAACTCTGCCTGACTATCCCATACAAGTGCCTCAGTATGGTTAGGCATGCACCAGAAAGAACACGTTCATGAGAGCAATGGTCAACAGAGTAGATGACATTGTCCAGCACAACACACTGGATGCATGGGACACACAGCACACACAACACACGTGTTGACCATCCGGG
>CM065731.1:40120220-40132720 GCA_033310375.1 Conus canariensis | reverse complement strand
GTGTTTCTTTCAGTCCGGCTGTTGATGTATACATAGATGAAAAGGGTTTAAATCCTCATGGCAATGGGCCCGATGTATACATGGATGAAAAGAGTTTATATCATCACGGCAATGGACCCGATGTATACATAGATGAAATGGGTTTATATCATCACGGCAATGGACCCGATGCAAACATGGATGAAATGGGTTTATATCATCACGGCAACGGACCCGACACTGCAAGGCTACACTTCGCATTCCTTAGCACGAGTAGATGACCTTTCGTCTAAGATGGAACGATGATAATGATGATGATGATAATAATAATAATAATTGTGATGATGATGGTGATGATGACAACAACAATCCTAATCATCATTATCATCATCCTCATCATGGTAATGACGACGACGACGACGACGACGACCATGATGATGATGATGATGATGATGATGATGATGATGATGATGATGATAAAAGTTACATACAGTTACTGAAGATGTTAGGTTCGAATCAATGTTCGTTGGTGATGGACTTGGTGCAATGAACGCCTAGCTTGAAGGCCTAATTCTTCACACACAGGCACATTCACCATTAGAAAAGTGCAGTGTGCGTGACAGAGGGATTACACGTCGCGAAAGCAGCAGGTATACCGCCTCTGTTTCAAGTATGTCTAAAGAAACTGCGAACATAAACGAAACTGCGAATATCTTTGGCGAAAAGACAATATTCACAGCCTACTGGCGTGAGAGCATCTGTGACGTGTTACACAAGTGAACGAGGTAACCACAGGGAAGGATACGTCCAACGTTGTGGGGTCAAAATGCATAAAATGCTGGAACAGCTGATTATTGGGCTGCAAGGGTGTACCGATGTATAGACAGCTAGATCAGCATCATGGGAAGCATCAATTATCTGTGGGGAAAAAAACAGTAACAAAAACTGTCAGTGAGTCCATACTTGAAATATAAGCATGCACATATAAACTCCCTTTACCACTACATTAGTAAAACAATCTTATTCTCCAGATATACAATCACATCTAACGATGAAAGTTAAAATTCCCTTGAAATAATAAATTGAAGACCCACCTCCTTCCCCTGCTTCTTTCAGGACTTTTCTGCCCTTGAACGATTTATTCCTCGTGCAGATGACTAATTCACCCCCGAGTCCAGATTACCTCCCTTTAAAGAATGATTTTCTGCACTAGTTATCTTTCTGTCTACACTACATGTACCTCCCAGTAGAGAGTTCCTCCCTTCACAGACGACAGTTGCTGCACTTTTCTCCCCTGTCTACACTACATATACCTTGAAAAGCACACCCTTTAAACACATGTTTTGTTTCTTGGACATTTTCTCCTTTAGTTTCAAAACGAGGTGTCTGCATGCGGAAATTGAAACAAGCTTAAAAGAAAAATTACTATGCCGAGAAACACTACGCGTTTCGACTTCTTTGGTCTTCTTCAGGCAAGGCCAACGACGAACAGACAGTCACTTATCTATCTGTTCGTGCTTCTTTGTCATTGTCGTGAATGTTGTTTGTGCTGCCTGAAGAAGACCAAATGGATCGAAATGCGTCGTGTTTGTCTTATAATTTGTTTCTTTCGTTTTGGCGGCACAGTGATTTTTCTTTGATCTTTTTCTTTCTCCTTTGTCTGCACCACATTACCTGCCAGTAAAGATTCTCTAAAATTTATAAAGGTTTTTTGTCCAGAACAATATTTTATGTCTCCTTTGTGAATTTTAGATTTACCTCCCATTTACAAAACAAACAAAGGACTTCTCCCTTTTGAAGACCTGTTTTCTCTGGAACATTCTTCTAATTGTCTATATTAGGTTTACCTCTTTTCCATGTAAAACTTCTCTCGCTGGAACTTTGTCCTCTGTGTGTAATGTATACTATACGTACCTCCTAAAATTGGTAAAAAAATCACTCCATTTAGAGACTGGTTTTCTGATTCACTGTCTACGCTACATGTATCTCCCAGTAAAGACCATTTTCCTTTAAGACCCAATATTAGTGCCCAGTTAAAACAAGATTTTTTTTTCTTAGACACGTTTCAGTGTGGCTGTTACAAGTCCCTGTACTATGCCTGTTTCAGTGCGTATGTTACTCACTGCCAAGCTCTAGCTTTGAACAATGGGTGAGCATGGTTCAAAAAGTCTAGAACTACAAAACGGCGGCAGATGATTTGAAAAGTCCTCAGTGTTGATGTCATAGCACAAAAACATATAAGTCATACATTGTGGAAAAAAGGACCAACTGAACTGGAAGAAAAGTCCTTAGTTTTAACTTTGATTAATGCTGGTGCACACTCGATTTCCAAACTCCCAACCCAAAAAACACATCGTCAATTCAAAGCAAACATGTGCTATATTCGTCAAACATTCGGTGAGTTTAGCACAACACATGTATAGATTTTTGTACTGTCACCGTCCTAACAAAAAATGGATGGAGTTTAGTGGTAGGAGAAGGGAGAGGTAGGGGGATAGGTGGGGAAAGAGTAGACTATCGATAATCAATAAATCAATAATTGCCGGTCAAAGAAGTTTAGCTAAACCAGCAGCAGCACCGTGTACCCGTCCAGAAGACGTCAAGAATAAAGCTTCGCCCTCAAACACTAACAACACTAACACCCAACAGACCAGCACAAAACCACCCCATGGCCACCCAGGGGGCGCAACCCTCCACTAAGGTCTTACAGTCCTGCTCCCCATCCACGCCAACTTTGACAGGTGGTAGCCTTCAACACAGCTGACAAGCCTGATTCAAAAGAATATCCCCGTACATCAATTCATTTTAAAAATGTCAAAAATACCCCATACCACGATGCTTAAAAAAATACTGTCTCCGCCCTTGCACCTTAAACCGCGCCATGTCCTGGATGCCTGATGGGAGGACACTGCATCTGCCCCTAAAGGCCTGTTCACATACGTTCTGTAGGGTTTGTTGCACTGCATCTCTCCCTAAAGGCCTGTTCACATAAATTCTGTAGGGTTTGTTGCACTGCATCTCTCCCTAAAGGCCTGTTCACATAAGTTCTATAGGGTTTGTTGCACTGCATCTCTCCCTAAAGGCCTGTTCACATAAGTTCTGTAGGGTTTGTTAAACTGCATCTCTCCCTAAAGGTCTGTTCACATAAGTTCTGTAGGGTATGTTGCACTGCATCTCTCCCTAAAGGTCTGTTCACATAAGTTCTGTAGGGTATGTTGCACTGCATCTCTCCCTAAAGGTCTGTTCACATAAGTTCTGCAGGGTATGTTGCACTGCATCTCTCCCTAAAGGTCTGTTCAGATCAGTTCTGTAGGGTTTGTTGCACTGCATCTGCCCTAAAGGTCTGTTCAGATCAGTTCTGTAGGGTTTGTTGCCTTGCATGTCTCCCTAAAGGTCTGTTCAGATCAGTTCTGTAGGGTTTGTTGCACTGCATCTGCCCCTAAAGGTCTGTTCAGACCAGTTCTGTAGGGTTTGTTTGTTGTTGTTGCATAATCGTGCTGTCAGAGAGAAAAACGAACCAACAGTCGACGGTGAAACGCTAGCCTAAGTGACGGAGGTCCTAACTAGCCTATCCTTCCAACAGGTTGTTAACGAGGTTAGCCACGTCCGCTACCACTGCAAACGTCCATAGCCAGGAAGGGTCAGGCAAGCAGGCAGCTGCCAAGTAGCATAGCCGCAACTCCTCCGAAAAGCCATGCAAAAGAAGATTCGGCGACGTCATTGGTGACGTCACTATGTGTTTACGTCACCTGCTGAGGAGTTCCCGGCGTGCCACTGGACGATTGCACAGAATCTTCTCCACCTCCGTCACTACTGCGTGAGTCAACTTGGACACGTACTGTAAATGACAAAAACAGCGAGGTCAGTGGACACTGGTCAGTGGACACTGGTCAGGGACAGAAACAATGACAATGTTAGCCCACACTGGAAATGGCAAAAACAGCGAGGTCAGTGGACACTCGTCAGGGGACAGAAACAATGACAATGTTAGCCCACAGGCCCATACACACGGCGAGTTCATGCATTTCATGTACAATCAGGAGAGAGAGAGAGAGAGAGAGAGAGGAGAGAGAGAGAGAGAGAGAGAGAGAGAGAGAGAGAGAGGGGGGGGAGAGAGAAGAATGCTGTGCTCACCACACACACACACACACACACACACACACACACACACTCACACAACACGAGCGAGAGAGAGAGGGGGGGGAGAGAGAGAAGAATGCTGTGCTCACCACAGGGAGAGAGAGAGAGAGAGAGAGAGAGAGAGAGAGACGAAGACAGACAGACAGACAGACAGACAGACAGAAAAGGATAAACTGGTCATTACACACACAAGAGACATACGGACGCGCGCGCGCGCGCGCGCGCGCACACACACACACACACACACACACACAGATGCACTATAAACGATGATCAACAATTTAATGTAGTTATGTCCATCAGTTAATTAATCAGCCAACCAATGATTGTATGAATCAATCAGCAATTTAAACGATACTAAGTAAATAAAGAAAAATGAATTAGTAAATAAGGTAGATAAAACAGCTGTAATCAAATTATTTGAAAATCTGTTTAAAAAAAAAGTTGTTGCAGTTGCTGTTGTCTGTTGTATAGACTTATACACAAGCTGTGTCGATTAAATGATCGGAACTGATATACCAAACTTGTATCTGTCTGCGTTGTTTTCTTTTAATACCTTTCATTCCGGATATGATGTTTTACAGAAAGTTGATGTTTAACAGTTTGAATTGATGAGTGTGTGTCTTTGGAAGTAAAAACAATAATGACAACAACAAAAATCTATGAAACAAATGAAAAAAATCGTCTTTAAGTTTCAAAAAAATCAAAGAGAGAGAGAGAGAGAGAGAGAGAGAGAGAGAGAGAGAGAGAGAGAGAGAGAGAGAGAAGAAGAAGAAGAAGAAGAAGAAGAAATTTTGAACACAAGAACAATAACTCGAACAGTCAACGTGAAATACACATTTCTTCAGTCTGTTGAGAAAGAACATATTACGTTAATTGAACACCGAATCATTCTAAACGACAAGGAAAGACAATAAAATGTTGAGAAAAAGGGAAGGTGAGTTCAGAAAGTTCCTGCCAAGAACGAGCCTCTGAAATGGACACTGCTCTGGACCAGTGATGCGTATCGAGAGGAACCGAACACATCATTTACTACACAACGAGTCTGACGTCACGTTCGGCCAGGTTCAGCAACATTTGAGACTTCCTCTACATAGGTGTTCTTGCGTTCACTGCCTGTGAGGAAATCTGTGAGGAAAGAAAACCACAATAACGTGACACACCGTTTTCCTCAGAAAACTGCCTTGTCCTTGATAACGTGACACACCGTTTTCCTCAGAAAACTGCCTTGTCCTTGGCCACAATAACGTGACACACCGTTTTCCTCAGAAAACTGTCTTATCCTTGATAACGTGACACACCATTTTCCTCAGAAAACTGCCTTGTCCTTGGCCACAATAACGTGACACGCCGTTTTCCTCAGAAAACTGTCTTATCCTTGATAACGTGACACACCGTTTTCCTCAGAAAACTGCCTTGTCCTTGATAACGTGACACACCGTTTTCCTCAGAAAACTGCCATGTCCTTAGGGTAGTACAACAGTCGGTGTGACGTCGATTAAGATAGTCGGTGTGACGTCAATGAGACGGTCGGTTTCACGTCAATGAAGACAGTCGGTGTGACGTCAATAAAGACAGTCGGTGTGACGTCAATGAAGATGCCAAGGCGTGCTGTGAAGACCAGCTAAGGTCTGTGGTTTTACCCACACCTAAGTTGTGGATGTAACAGTCAGTGTGACGTCAATGAAGACAGTCGGTATGACGTCAGTGAAGTGCCGAGGCGTGCTGTGAAGACCAGCTAAGGTCTGTGGTTTTACCCGCACCTAAGATGTCGATGTAACAGTCGGTGTGACGTCAATGAAGACAGTCAGTGTGACGTCAATGAAGACAGTCGGTGTGACATCAATGAAGATAGTCGGTGCGACGTCAACGAAGACAGTCAGTGTGACGTCAATGAAGACAGTCGGTGTGACGTCAAAGAAGACAGTCGGTGTGACGTCAATGAAGACAGTAGGTGTGACGTCAATGCAGACAGTCGGTGTGACGTCAAAGAAGAGTGCCGAGGCGTGCTGTGAACTAAGGTCTTTGGTTTTACCCACACCAGAGCTTCGCTCCTCTCTGGAGCTTCCTCCGGTCATGATGACTAGCAGGTGTGAGAAATGTCAATCCCAACAGTCCGAGGGGAGGATTCAGCTCGAATGGTGCTGTGAACGGTGTCTAGAGAAGGTGTCTTCTGTAACAGACTCTAACCCAAACACTGTTGGCCGAATGGTGCTGTGAACGGTGTGTAGAGAAGGTGTCTTCTGTAACAGACTCTAACCCAAACACTGTTGGCCGAATGGTGCTGTGAACGGTGTGCAGAGAAGGTGTCTTCTGTAACAGACTCTAACCCAAACACTGTTGGCCGAATGGTGCTGTGAAGGTGTGTAGAGAAGGTGTCTTCTGTAACAGACTCTAACCCAAACACTGTTGGCCGAATGGTGCTGTGAACGGTGTGCAGAGAAGGTGTCTTCTATAACAGACTCTAACCCAAACACTGTTGGCCGAATGGTGCTGTGAACGGTGTGCGAGAAGGTATCTTCTGTAATAGACTCTAACCCAAACACTGTTGGCCGAATGGTGCTGTGAACGGTGTGTAGAGAAGGTGTCTTCTGTAACAGACTCTAACCCAAACACTGTTGGCCGAATGGTGCTGTGAACGGTGTGCAGAGAAGGTGTCTTCTGTAACAGACTCTAACCCAAACACTGTTGGCCGAATGGTGCTGTGAACGGTGTGCAGAGAAGGTGTCTTCTGTAACAGACTCTAACCCAAACACTGTTGGCCGAATGGTGCTGTGAACGGTGTGTAGAGAAGGTGTCTTCTGTAACAGACTCTAACCCAAACACTGTTGGCCGAATGGTGCTGTGAACGGTGTGTAGAGAAGGTGTCTTCTGTAACAGTCTCTAACCCAAACACTGTTGGCCGAATGGTGCTGTGAACGGTGTGTAGAGAAGGTGCCTTCTGTAATAGACTCTAATCCAAACATTGCTGGCCAGAAGCTTGCAGTGTTAGAAAAGGCTTGACGTACTTTTTGTAGGTGTGAACAAAAGACAAATGGAGATGGCGAAAATGATGGTGACGTCAGACTCGTTTTAGGATGATGGTTCATATCTATATTGGTCTATACACAGACTACCAATTAAAGACACTTACCACACATATTTACAGGACTATGTTTTTATTTCTTTCAATTTCGATAAGCATAGAAGAAAAAACTAATATCAAAGGACATGTGAGCAGCATGTAATATTCCAGACAAGATAAATGACATTCTTCTGAACCCCCCCCCCCCCCCCCACCTCAGGGGCCATAAACAGGGCCGTACCTGGATAACTATGAAGGGATGAGTATGTGTTTCATTTGATCAGAGTTAGACGTGGTTAATAATATATTCAGTTTTAGATCGGTCTTTTTACGTTTAAAATTACTCTCAATCATGTCTTAGAATTTTCAAACTTGAACATAGTGCTGGTTTAACCGGGTAGCAGCCCTGACATGCCTCGGTGATCGCCTGGGTTATAACCGTTATGACCTGACTTGGCAAATCATTGATACAGCATAGGATGATCCTATAGTAGTCTAAACAACAGGTCACTCATATATGTGCATTGTATTGTAACTTGACATGATGAAGCAGGATACAGTTCACTCACACCTGTGCATTACGTTGTAACTTGACAAAATGAAAAAAAGGATACATTTCATTCACACCTGTGCATTGTATTGTAACTTGACAAGATGAAGCAGAATTCCGTTCACTCACACCTGTGCATTGTATTGTAACTTGACATGATGAAGCAAGTTACAGTCCACTCACGCCGGTGCATTGTATTGTAACTTGACATGAATGAAGCAGGTTACACAGCACTGAAGATCACATAGCACTCACATGAATGTTGACAATACCCAAATAATACAAAGCGGAGAGGAGGGAGGGGAGAGGAGGAACGTACACAGATAACGTAGCATATACTGTACTGACGGTCGTACAATATAACTTCGCATGCAAAACACAATGGTGGCTTCATCAAAATATACTAGACAGTTCCTAGACATTAGTATATAAAAATAAAATATGGCGTGAGTGCGAAAATTAAACAAAAACAAAAACAGAAATCGTACACGTACAAATAAATAACTAAACACACATATAAATGAATAAATGAATAGATGGATGAATAAAATACATAGATAAATTTTAAAAACATTAATGGAAGTATGTAAGCCGCCACGTTGCTTGCGTAATGACGACAATATACTACAACAGAGTACTTTTTTCCCACAATAAATTCTATCGATACAAAAGCAAACACAAAAGCAAACAAACACAAAATGTGATCAGAAGAAGCAGACAGCTGGACATGCATAAAATCACTTCAGGACAAAACATCACTGAGACCGTTACAGTCACTGAATAGTCTTCTCACCACCGTGATTTCCTATTGATTACATTTACTATCATCCTTGAGTCACACAGTTAGTTTAATATATTCTTTTTTCACTCATATATAGATTCAAATTCCGCACATTTACCTAATTCTAAGCTGACACAACCATAACGACAACATCGTAATAAGGGCATCGAAAATGGCATTTAGGGGACGGGAGGCGGGGGGGGGGGGGGGGGGGAGGTTAAAAAGGGGCGGAACCAACGTGATTTGACCTCATGACCTCTGATTCAGAACACGGTGACCTGCCACAGACCCAGCCCGGCACTCTTGTTTATCTTTTATCAATATGACGGTTTGTGTATCGCCATACTTAACGTCAAAAAACTGTTTAGCTTTTATCAATATGACGGTTTGTGTGAAGCCATACTTAACGTCAAAAAACTGTTTAGCTTTTATCAATATGATGGTTTGTGTGAATCCATACTTAACGTCAAAAAACTGTTTAGCTTTTATCAATATGATGGTTTGTGTGAAGCCATACTTAACGTCAAAAAACTGTTTAGCTTTTATCAATATGATGGTTTGTGTGAATCCATACTTAACGTCAAAAAACTGTTTAGCTTTTATCAATATGATGGTTTGTGTGAAGCCATACTTAACGTCAAAAAACTGTTTAGCTTTTATCAATATGACGGTTTGTGTGAAGCCATACTTAACGTCAAAAAACTGTTTAGCTTTTATCAATATGATGGTTTGTGTGATCCATACTTAACGTCAAAAACTGTTTAGCTTTTATCAATATGATGGTTTGTGTGAAGCCATACTTAACGTCAAAAAACTGTTTTAGCTTTTATCAATATGAGGTTTGTGTGAAGCCATACTTAACGTCAAAAACTGTTTAGCTTTTATCAATATGACGTTTGTGTGAGTCGCCATACTTAACGTCAAACGTTTCTTTAGCTTTTATCAATATGACGGTTTGTGTGTACGCCATACTTAACATCAAAACTGTTTTTAGCTTTTATCAATATGACGGTTTGTGTGAAGCCATACTTAACGTCAAACTATGTTTAGCTTCTATCAATATGACGATTTGTGTGAAGCCTAGTTAACGTCAAACTTTTCTTTAGCTTTTATCAATATGACGGTTTGTGTGAATCCATACTTAACGTCAAAAACTGTTTAGCTTTTATCAATATGATGTTTGTGTGAAGCCATACTTAACGTCAAAAAACTGTTTAGCTTTTATCAATATGATGGTTTGTGTGAAGCCATACTTAACGTCAAAAAACTGTTTAGCTTTTATCAATATGACGGTTTGTGTGTCGCCATACTTAACGTCAAAACGTTCTTTAGCTTTTATCAATATGACGGTTTGTGTGTCGCCATACTTAACATCAAACTGTTGTTTAGCTTTTATCAATATGACGGTTTGTGTGAAGCCATACTTAACGTCAAACTATTGTTTAGCTTCTATCAATATGACGATTTGTGTGAAGCTGTAGTTAACGTCAAACTTTTCTTTAGCTTTTATCAATATGACGGTTTGTGTGAAGCCATACTTAACGTCAAAAAACTGTTTAGCTTTTATCAATATGACGATTTGTGTGAAGCCATACTTAACGTCAAAAAACTGTTTAGCTTTTATCAATATGATGGTTTGTGTGAAGCCATACTTAACGTCAAAAAACTGTTTAGCTTTTATCAATATGATGGTTTGTGTGAAGCCATACTTAACGTCAAACCTTGTTTAGCTTCTATCAATATGACCGTTTGTGTGAATCCATACTTAACGTCAAAAAACTGTTTTAGCTTTTATCAATATGACGGTTTGTGTGAAGCCATACTTAACGTCAAAAAACTGTTTAGCTTTTATCAATATGATGGTTTGTGTGAAGCCATACTTAACGTCAAAAACATGTTTTAGCTTTTATCAATATGATGGTTTGTGTGAAGCCATACTTAACGTCAAAAAACTGTTTAGCTTTTATCAATATGATGGTTTTGTGAAGCCATACTTAACGTCAAAAAACTGTTTAGCTTTTATCAATATGATGGTTTGTGTGAAGCCATACTTAACGTCAAAAAACTGTTTAGCTTTTATCAATATGACGGTTTGTGTGTCGCCATACTTAACGTCAAACGTTTTTTAGCTTTTATCAATATGACGGTTTGTGTGTCGCCATACTTAACATCAAACTGTTGTTTAGCTTTTATCAATATGACGGTTTGTGTGAAGCCATACTTAACGTCAAAACTATTGTTTAGCTTCTATCAATATGACGATTTGTGTGAAGCATGTAGTTAACGTCAAACTTTTCTTTAGCTTTTATCAATATGACGGTTTGTGTGAAGCCATACTTAACGTCAAAAAACTGTTTAGCTTTTATCAATATGACGATTTGTGTGAAGCCATACTTAACGTCAAAAAACTGTTTAGCTTTTATCAATATGACGGTTTGTGTGAAGCTATACTTAACGTCAAAAAACTGTTTAGCTTTTATCAATATGATGGTTTGTGTGAAGCCATACTTAACGTCAAAAAACTGTTTAGCTTTTATCAATATGACGGTTTGTGTGAAGCCATACTTAACGTCAAAAAACTGTTTAGCTTTTATCAATATGATGGTTTGTGTGAAGCCATACTTAACGTCAAACTTTTCTTTAGCTTCTATCAATATGATGGTTTGTGTGTTGCCGTACTTAACGTCAAACTATAGTTTAACTTTTATCAAAATGACAGTTTGTGTGAAGCCATAATTACTGTAAAACTGTTCTTTAACTTTTATCAATAAGACGGTTTGTGTGAAGCCATACTTAACGTCAAACCATTGTTCAGCTTCTATCAATATGACGGTTTGTGTGTCGCCATACGTAACGTCAAACTGTTTAAAAAAAATGCGTTTATCAATATGACGGTTTGTGTCGCCAAACTTAATGTAACAATGTTCTGCAACCTTTATCAATATGACGGGTTGTGTGTCACCATACTTAATGTAAAACTGTTCTTTAACCTTTATCAATATGATGGGCTGTGTGACGCCATACTTAATGTAAAACTGTTCTTTAACTTTTATCAGTATGACGGTTTGTGTGTCGCCAAACTTAACATAAAATTGTTCTTTAACTTTTATCGATTATTTTGACGGTTTCTGTAGCGACATGCTTAATGTAAAACTGACAACAGTCAGAACAATATTACCCATGGAAAAATATCACGTATCTACACTTCAAAAACAAACAACAAACAATCAAAAAGCAAGTATCACCAACACTAACTGATAACAGAAACTTGTGAACGCATTCCTGACACAGTGAAATGTACACAGAGACACGTGGGCCCACAACAGACGACATCAGCAATACCATGAAAATGAGCGTTTGGTAGAGCCGGGGGGAGATTTCGGCTGAGGGTTATTATCTAGGATTTCTTCCAAGTCGGCCAGATTCTCGCTAGTCAGTTTAGGTATAAACTGACAATAGACAGAAAGACAAAAACCGTTAACTCCTCCATGACGTATAAACTGACAATCGACAGAAAGACAGAAAGACACAAACCGTTAATTCCCCATGACGTATAAACTGACAATCGACAGAAAGACACAAACCGTTAACTCCTCCATGACGTATAAACTGACGATAGACAGAAAGACACAAACCGTTAACTCCTCTATGACGTATAAACTGACGATAGACAGAAAGACACAAACCGTTAACTCCTCCATGACGTATAAACTGACAATCGACAGAAAGACACAAACCGTTAACTCCTCCATGACGTATAAACTGACGATAGACAGAAAGACACAAACCGTTAACTCCTCCATGACGTATAAACTGACAATCGACAGAAAGACACAAACCGTTAACTCCTCCATGACGTATAAACTGACGATAGACAGAAAGACACAAACCGTTAACTCCTCTATGACGTATAAACTGACAATCGACAGAAAGACACAAACCGTTAACTCCTCCATGACGTATAAACTGACGATAGACAGAAAGAC
>CM065731.1:40097720-40115220 GCA_033310375.1 Conus canariensis | reverse complement strand
GTGTTCCCCCTGCTGTGTCATGTGTTCTCTGTGAGTCAATTGTGTCTCTGTTCTCACTAGTATTCTAATGTGGAACTGGAGCTACATCACGGTAATGCCTTTGTTCTGTATCAGTAGTACTTTATATGAATGTCGCTGTTCTGTATCAATAGTACTCTACATGTGGGGCTGAGCTACATGACGGGTGAATGTCTCTGTTCTCTATCATAGTATTCTATATGTGGGCTGAGGCTACACGACGTGTGAATGTCTCTGTTCTCTATAATAGTATTCTATATGTGGGGCCGAGGCTACACGACGTGTGAATGTCTCTGTTCTCTATAATGGATTCTATACGTGGGGTTGAGGCTACATGACGTGTGAATGTCTCCGTTCTCAATAATGGTATTCTATATGTGGGGCTGAGGCTACATGACGTGTGAATGTCTCTGTTCTCTATCATAGTATTCTATATGTGGGCTGAGGCTACATGACTGTGAATGTCTCTGTCTCTATAAGTATTCTATATGTGGGGCCTGGGCTACAGTGATGTCTCTGTTCTCTAAAAGTATCTATATGTGGGTGAGGCTACATGACATGTGAATGTCTCTGTCTCTATAAAAGTATTCTATATGTGGGGCTGAGTACATGACATGTGAATGTCTCTGTCTCTATAGTATTCTATAGTGGGGCTGAGGCTACATGACATGTGGAATGTCTCTGTTCTCTATAATAGTATTCTATAGTGGGGCTGAGGCTACATGACATGTGAATGTCTCTATTCTCTATAAAAGTATTCTAATGTGGGGCTGAGGTACATGACATGTGAATGTCTCTGCTTCTTCTATAAAGTATTCTATATGTGGGGCTGAGGTACATGACATGTGAATGTCTCTCTTCTCTATAATAGTATTGTAATGTGGGGCTGAGGCTACATGACATGTGAATGTCTCTCTTCTCTATAACTAGTATTGTACATGTGGGGCTGAGGCTACATGACATGTGAAGTCTCTCTATCTGCTATACATCATGTATTCTATGTGTGGGGCTGAGGCTACATGACATGTGAATGTTCTCTCTTCTCTATAAAGTATTCTATATGTGGGGCTGAGGTTACATGACGCCGCTGTTGGATGTCCCCTGCTAGGTTCCAGTTCATCAGACAGCGAAGGAGAAAGGGGATAACCTTGAGTGCCGCTCGGGAGTAGATGGGGATGCCGTCATCGTATTTACCGCTGAGTATTCCACAGGCCAAGGGAGACCACCCCACCGTGCCCACCCTGCACACAGTGTCAAGCAAGGCCTCAGCACAAGGTGGTAAGTTCTCTCTTCAGGGTTCCTGTAATAGGGGAAGAGTTGTCTTTGGTCAGCGATACAGTCAATGTCATTGCACCAGCCACTGGGTTTGAAAATCGGGTCATGGAGTACGCACATGTATCTGTGTTAAAAATAGTTGATATTCCTTATAAAAAAAAAAATAGGCCCGATGCAATATCATTCAACATATATGTACGTCAAACTACACAATAAATAAACGAGAACAGAAAGCCTACACGGAATAGGCTGGCACCACATCTCGGCCTCTTCTTTCCCCTCCTCTCCACTCCCCCCGTGGCCTTTCCGGCAAAGCAGTCCACAGCAGATCAACCAACTCAAAGGTACTCACAACCAAACGCACAGCACGTTTCCAAACTGCGCCAGCGTACAAAGCGTGTATCACCTTCCATCAGGAGGGAAAAGGAAACTTGACAGGTTTGATTTGAAAGGGGGCAGAGAGGCGTGGTGTTCATGTTGATGAGGCTTGACAGGAAATTACAGCGTTAACCTGAAGTCTTGATAGCGGTCAGAGGGAAAGAGGGAAAAGCGAGTACAGAGTGGAGTTCATGTATGGGTATTATACAAGCGCAACAGATCAGTCAGAAACTGAGCTCCCAATTTGGCGTTTGAGGGCGAGTTTAAGACGACAGACAGGCAGACAAAGATGAGAGACAGGCAGACAAAGATGAGAGACAGGCAGACAAAGATGCCAGACAGGCAGACAAAGATGCCAGACAGGCAGACAAAGATGCCAGACAGGCAGACAAAGATGCCAGACAGGCAGACAAAGATGACAGAGATAGAAAAAAGATGACGGAGAGACAAAGATGGCAAAGAGGCAGACAAAGATGGCAGACAGGTAGACAAAGATGACAAAGAGGCCGACCGACACTGACCGATCTTGTTGAACATCTCCGGCATCTGGATTTCCACCTTCTCTCTCTGGAACAGGTGGTACTCGGCCTGCTCCGCGCTGGGGGGAATCAGGTTGAACTGGCGGGCCACCGAGTACGCTTCCTGCACCAAGGCCAAACAACAGTCACCGTAATCATTCTCCTTTTCGCCTGCATTTTCGTTCGTCATTGTGATTCTCGGCGTCTTCCTCATCAAATTACTGTCAGCAAGCCTCCAGGAACTGACTAACTAACTAACTGAATGAATGAATGAATAAATAAGAATAATCGTAGCAAAAGTAACCAGAATAGCAGTGACCATCGCCAATAACTTCTTAGTTGTCAGCCGGAATCTCGTGTTGTAACACTGATTTTTTTTCCCACTTACTTTTGATGTCGTTGTTGTTGTTGTTTTGTTCTCCCTGCGATAGTTTGGTGGTTGTACTCTGGCTAATGAACATCAGGACATTCCTATGACTGTTGCAAAAACGTTCTTCATGTGTTTACCTTAGCACGTTGGTGGTCATGAGCAGAAGGGAAAACTCCAAGGGAGACTAACGTCAATCCATGCAAAAACCACTTCTCAAGATTTAGTGCCCTTAGTCTTTGCTTGCAAAATCTGTTGTCATCACCCCCCCCCCCCCCCTTTTTTTTTTTTTAAATGGTTTAACGAGAGAGAGAGAGAGAGAGAGAGAAGAATGGTGGTCTTCATCTTTACATCAGTGGGATGTGGATGGCAAAGCTGACTTCCGCACTACCCATCCGTCATAGATTTATCGATCGCATCCGTATTCCACGTTTTGTCGACTTTGACAGCTCCTGTGGCGATCACTTTTTCTAGTGTCAGCATGCAGTTTTCATATCGCTTCGCTTTCTGAAGCGATAGTCGGTGGCGTAGACACAACTAAGAGGGTGCGGCTTTTTTTTTTATTATTGTCCACAACTGTCCTGATCCATCTTTAAGTTTCGTGTCTCTGACATTTTCCTGGACAAGAGACTTGCCGGCGTCTCCAGCTTGTGCCGGGCCACCCGGTACAACATCCCCGCCACTCTCTCACTATGGTCCATACCAAGTACCCCCACCCCCCTCCCCACCCTCCGTCTGTAGTAAAACGGGACCGCTGCTGTAGCCGGAGAGACACGAAAATATAACAACACAACAACATTTCAGAACATACAACAAAGACAAGAAAAGGTATTTCTATTCTTTTGGAACGCACTACAGTTGTCAATGGTGTCTTTCATCATCTGAATGATGTTGGCCACTACAGCTGAAGAAGAAAACAAATTGTGAGCACACGAAAAAATCGAAGATGGCTCCTATCAAATCTCCTCAAATCTCGAACGCGTGATTTGTCTGGGGCTAAAAACATCGTCTGCTGTGCTGAGCTTTTATCGTGGTTTGATCGTTCACATTGGCAGTTGCTTCTGTTTGACTGACTTCACAGGCTGCTTTTGGAAAGCTCACTTCTAAAGCATGGCAACCCCCCGGACACTGTCCAGCAAAACCTTGTTGAAAATAACAGGAAAAAGCTGGTTCTTTTCATTGGAAACCATTTTCTAACCGACAAACAAGCCTACACTTCGTGTTGAAAATAAACGATGGCATAGTCTACGTTCTGCTACAAATTTTTATTCTATGATAGGTTTAGATTTGAACCAGAAATTATTTCATCCTGCGATCTCCACAGAATTGTATTGCCCAGCGTACTGCCATGCTGCTGATGAAAAGATTTTTTTTCTTCATTTGTTGTGTTGTTGTTTGTTTGTTTCAAATTTCAGTGTTGATCTTGTGAAGAAGGAAGAAAACAATGAGCACACGTTGTAAGTTCTTTTCCTGTGCAGTGCAGGCCCGACATGACCACCAACTGACCATAACTGATTTCTAGAGTGCCAGAGGGACTTCAAAAGCTGGGCCATAGAGTACTGTTTAACGTGCACACACACACACACACACACACACACACACACACACACACACACACACACACACACACACACACACTGACAGCAACCTACCATGATCTCCATCGGTGACCACCTGGAGGTGCCCCAGTACATGGCCCAGCCCATGTTGATGACGTGGGTGAAAGCACGCACTATCTCTGAAAGCAGCAACACCACTGACATCACCACTAGCTGGCCCTCAACAAAGGCAACACAGCCAACACACAAATACCACTGACCTCACCTCTGCATGGCCCTCAACATGGGGCAACACAGCCAACACACAAAGACACCACTGACCTCACTTCTGGATGGCCCTCAACATGGGGCAACACAGCCAACACATAAAGACTCCAGTGACCTCACCTCTGGATGGCCCTCAACATGGGCAACACAGCCAACACACAAAGACACCACTGACCTCACCTCTGGACGGCCCTCAACATGGGGCAACACAGCCAACACACAAAGACACCACTGACCTCACCTCTAGACGTCCCTCAACATGGGGCAACACAGCTAACACACAAAGACACCACTGACCTCACCACTGGATGGCCCTCAACATGGGCAACACAGCCAACACACAAAGACACCACTGACCTCACCTCTAGACGGCCCTCAACATGGGGCAACACAACCAACACACAAATACCAATGACCTCATCTCTGGATGGCTCTCAACATGGGGCAACACAGCCAACACATAAAGACTCCAGTGACCTCACCTCTAGACGGCCCTCAACATGGGGCAACACAGCCAACACACAAAGACACCAGAACAACAAGGATGGAATGAAGGTGAGGAAGGAACAAGTTGACAAAGGGAGGAGAAGGAATAGAAGAAGGAAAGAAAGAATGGAGGGAAAAAAATGAGAGAAAGAAGGGGAAAAAGAAAAAAAAAAGGACTGCAAAAGAGATCATGGAGAACAGAAAAAGAGGAAGGTTAGGAAGAAAGGAAGAGAGTAATGAACGAAGAAAAAAAGGAGTGAAACACGCTCTGACTATGAATGCCTCAGACTGCAGCGTCACAAGGAAAGAATACAGGAAAAAAAAACAAATGAAGAAAGAAAACAAAGAAAGAAGAGAAGGACGAAGAAAAGAAGGAAGGAAAGAAAAAAGAAATAAAAAGAACAGAAAAAAATAAAGAAAGAAAAGAAGTAAAGGAAAGCGGAAAAAGAAAGAAAGAAGGGACTACAGAAAGAAACAAAGGAAGAAGAAAGAAAGAGAAAGAAAGACAACAGAAAGAAAAAAGGAAGGAAGAAGAAAGAAAAGAAGAAAGAAGGACTACAGAAAGAAACAAAGGAGAAGGAAAGAAAGAAAGAAGGGACTACAGAAAGAAACAAAGGAAGAAGGAAAGAAAGAAAGAAGGGACTACAGAAAGAAACAAAGGAAGAAGGAAAGAAAGAAAGAAGGGACTACAGAAAGAAACAAAGGAAGAAGAAAGAAAGAAAAATAGAAGGAAGCAAAGACAGGGAATTAGAAAGGAAAGAGGGAGACAGGGAAAGGAAGGAGGAACAGAATGGAGAACGAAGGAAGGACGCAGGCACTGTCTCTCGAAATATCAAACTGCAGGGTGGGTGGCTGCAAAGAAGAAAGAAAGGAAAGCAGGAATAAAAAAAAAAAAGGTAGACAGGAGGAAAAAGAAGAAAGAAAAAAGACAGAAAGAAGCAAAGGACAAATGAAAGAAACACAGAAGGAAAAGAAGAAAAATGAAAGAAGACAGAAAAATAGGAAGAAAAAACATGGGGGAGGGGATGCGGATGAAGGAAAGAGAAAAAGGTAGGAAAGAAAAACTGAAAAAAGGAAAAAAAAAAAGGAAGAAAGAAAGAGAAAGAAAGACAGAAAGATTCAAAGAAAGAACGATAGATGGTAAGAAAGATAGGGACAGAAAGCGGCAAGGAAGACATGAAAGAAGGAAGCACGTACCACCTCTGAACATCAAACTGTAGCATCGTGACGGGGAGGGGGGGGGGGGGGTGGCGTGAAGAAAGAAGGACGTGGTATAAAAAGAAAAATGAAGAAAACAGGAGGTGGGGGTGGGGGGGAGGGGGAGAAACCAAACCCCGCGCACACGCAAAAGCGAGTATGCTGTGTGCATGGAAAAGCAATCTCTTGACGGGAGGAACGTGCAGAAAGTAACAGGAAAGGAAGGCGCGAGTACAGACTCTGACATTTATTTGTACACTCACACAGACAGACAGACAGACAGACAGACAGACAAACGTGAGCGCGCGCACAAACACACACACACAGTCACACACACGCATGCACACAAGCACGCACGCGAGCGCTCGGTCACACACACACACACGCACACACACACACAGACACACAGACACACAACACACACACACACACACACACACACACACACACACACACACACACACACACACACACACCACACACACACACACACACACACACACACACCACACACACACACACACGTCAAAGGTCCCTCACACACACACACACACACACACACACACACACCACACACACACACACACACACACACACACACACACATACACGCGCGCGCGCGCCAAAGGTCTCTCTCCCAGACTGTCTCACCTTCCATGGGAGTGTGAGAGTCTGACTTGTTGGCGAACACGATGTCCACATAGTCCAATTGTAGACGTTCTAAGGAACCCCTCAGACCTGGACAGCAAGCACAACGTGCGTACACACAGACACAGACACAGACACAGACGCACGGACGTGCGCACAAACGCACGCACGCATACACTCACGCACGCACGCACGCCCAGTAGGTTCAAGGCTATGGTCAGACAACAATTCAACGTCTCAATACAAAAGGGATTTAAGGGGCACTCTGAAAAACGCAGACTTCTGCCAAGGTGCCGCTGGTCCTGTATCCACACTGTGATTCACATGGTCCTGTATTCACACTGTGATCCACCTGGTCCTGTATCCACACTGTGATCCACATGGTCCTGTATCCACACTGTGATTCACATGGTCCTGTATTCACACTGTGATCCACCTGGTCCTGTATCCACACTGTGATCCACATAGTCCTGTATCAACACTGTGATCCACATGGTCCTGTGTCTACACTGTGATCCACCTGGTCCTGTATTCACACTGTGATCCACATGGTCCTGTGTCCACTCTGTGATCCACATGGTCCTGTATCCACACTGTGATCCACATGGTCCTGTGTTCACACTGTGATCCACCTGGTCCTGTATCCACACTGTGATCCACATGGTCTGTATCCACTCTGTGATCCACATGGTCCTGTATCACTCTGTGATCCACATGGTCCTGTATCCACACTGATCCACATGGTCCTGTATCCACACTGTGATCCACATGGTCCTGTGTTCACACTGTGATCCACATGGTCCTGTATCCACTCTGTGATCCACCTGGTCCTGTATCCACACTGTAATTCACATGGTCCTGTATTCACACTGTGATCCCACTGTGATCCACGTGGTCCTGTATTCACACTGTGATCCACCTGGTCCTGTATCCATATTGGGTCCCACAAGGTCCTGTATCCACTTTCTGATTCACCTGGTCTTGTATCCACACTGTGATCCACTGGTCCTGTGTCCACACGGTGATCCACATGGTCCTGTATCCACACTGATCCACATGGTCCTGTATCCACACTGTGATCCACCTGATCCTGTATCCACACTGTGATCCACCTGGTCTTGTATCCACACTGTGACCCACCTGGTCCTGTATCCACACTGTGATCCACATCCCCGCAACAAATGTTCAGGACATTTTGTGAAAATCATCCTAGGCCAGCTTTCCATCTTTCGATCAAATTTCGCCCAAATCGGCGTTGTGGTTTTGGCGTCATCTTTCTGACAGACAAACCAACCAAGCAACAGCCGCAGGGAGAAACAACCTGATCAGCGGTCGTAAAACAACATGGAAACAAAGACTCGGGCCTCTTTTCAACGAGGAAACGACATAGCAATGCAGGGGACAGATTTTAAACGGTTAAAATCTAACAAATGATGATGATGCGTTACGGGAGAACACACTGATGAATCATTATTACACACATACCTTCAATGATGTGTTTTCTTGACAGTCCTCTTTCCGTTTCTGCTCTGAAGAAACAAAGACACAAATCAATAAATGATGAAAGGAATCAAGGCAGACAGAAAGAAGGAAAGAATGAAAGCAAGCAAGAAAGAATCAAATAAATGAAAGGGAAAAAAAAAGAAAGAAAAAGGAAAGAGAAAGAAAGAAAGAAATGTGATCAATGGAAGAGAGAATGAAAACAGGAAGGACGACGTGTAATCAATGGAACAAGAAAGAAAGAAAGAAAGAAAGAAAGAAAGAAAAAGAAAAAAGAAAAAAAAAAGAAAAAGAAAAAGAGATGTTATAATAGAACGGAGAATAAAAATGGAAGACAGTAATCAATGAAAGAGAAGAAAGAAAGAAAGAAAGAAAGAAGAGATTATCAATGAACAGGAGAAAAAAGAAAGAATGTAATCAATGAAAGAAGAAAGAAAGAAAGAAAGACAAGAAAAAGAAAGAAAGAAAGAGATGTGATCAATGGAACAGAGAAAGAAAGAAAGAGAATGTGATCGAAAGGAAAGAAAAGAAAGAAAGAAAGAGATGTGATCAATGGAACAAAGAAAGAAAGAAAGAGATGTGATCAATGGAACAGAGAAAGAAAGAAAGAGATGTGATCAATGGAACAGAGAAAGAAAGAAAGAGATGTGATCAATGGAACAAAGAGAAAGAAAGAAAGAGATGTGATCAATGGAACAGAGAAAAGAAAAAGAAAGAAGAAGAAAGAAAGAAAGAGATGTGATCAATGGAACAGAGAAAGAAAAAGAAGAAAGAAAGAAAGAGATGTGACCAATGGAGCAGAGAAAGAAAAACAAAGAAAGACAGAAAGCGAAGGGCACTCAGGAGAACGCAGACCCCTGTCACGCTTTATCTATCCTTTGGTCACCGGACCCAGACTACAATCCGCTCATAATTCGAATCCGGACCAAACCAACAAGTGCGTAGGTAACAGTCCATCCAGTTAGTCTGATTTCCTACAAACTGATATCCACGCGCTGTTTTATCCAGAAATGCAATGCTGAAAAAAAGTTTTAATTTTTTTTTAAAAATTGGCCTGTGATCTGGATCCGTGGCCAACTGGATCTGTTTCTGGGCTCTAATAATCCCTCCACCCAGTGTGGGTCACATGGGTTCACTTGTTTCTGCGTGTTCTCACTGAAAGACAGACAGACAAACAAACAAACAGACACACATGAAATCACGACCTATGGATGGAGTGAATGAATGATGAGCACGAAGACACTCCTGCTTGGATTCCTATGTTAAATACTCTGGAACAATAGCCAGGACATCGAGCGAGTTTCAAAGGAGGAGAGGCTCGCGTGTAGGATTGTTTATAATGATTACCTCCCTTTGTGGACAGCAACGCCCAGTCTTCAGAGGAAGATGGAAAAGGAGCCAAATAATAAAGAGAAATAAACCATGAAACAGATATATCTGCAACAGAGACAGACAGGCAGACACACTGTCTGTCTATCTGCCTGTCTGTCTCTGTCTGTCTGTCTCTCTCACGCGTGAACGCAGGCGCACGCGCACGCACACACCCGTACACACACACGCACAGAGACCGACACAGACAGATAGACAGACAGACAGCCAGAGAGTGCTGCACTGTGTAACTCACTTTCCACCCCAGTAGATCTTTGTGGAGATGACGTAGCTAGACCTCCTGCAAGAGAAAGCATACACCGCTTGTGATGACGTGTCCATAGCAGTTCACAGGAAACAGATCGTCAACGACTGTCGGTTTGATTCATTCATGTAATTAGCCATTCATTCATTCATTCATTTATTCGTTCATTCATTCATTCATTCATTCATTCATTATTCGTTCATTCATTCATTCATTCATTCGTTTGTTTGTTCATTCGTTCTTTCATCCATTCGTTTTTCGTTCGCTTATTCGATCGTTTGTGCCATTGTTCGGTCGTTCATTGGTTCGCTCCATCGTTCGCTCGCTCGTTCTGTCAGTTCCTTGTTCACTCACTCAGTTCGTTTTGTCTTGTGGTTTACTGTTCGATTCCTTCATTCATCCATTGCTCTGATCTTTCTTCCCCTACCTGATTTCCAGCCACTCCGCCATCATTGCCACGTCCACCATCATCAAAGCAACCCACCACCACACACCACCACCACCACCACCACCACTTGTACTACGACTGTTGTTGCTGTTACTCTTAATACCGTGCTCCTGATCTCCTGCATCAGTACTGATCTGACTGTTGCTGCTCCATCACCACCACAGCCACCGCCAACACCACCTTCACTATTACTACAACAATTACTGCTGCTATTGCTGCTGCTGCTGCTGCTTCACATTACCTCCAGTTACCTGTGCTGTTGTTATTTCTGCTGGTGATGTTATAGTGATAAGTGTTGTTGCTGCAACTGCTTCTTCCGCTGCTCACCATTCCTTTCTTACCACTACTAATAGTGCCGCCGCTGCTGCTGCTGCTACTGCTACTACCACTATTACTTTGAGCTGCTGCTATTGCTGCTGCAACCTACTACTAATACCACTAACACTTAAATTACTAGTAACGCCGCTGATTTTTCAGCCATCAACACATATTACACACAACTTCTGGTACTTTTCCTACAATAGTAATTTGTGTTCTACTATATACTTTGCTCCTGGTTTTAGCTTTCGTTTGACGAAGAAAACCTCAGCCATCATTATGATCAAACTCGTTAGAGAGAGAGAGAGAGAGAGAGAGAGGAGAGAGAGAGAGAGAGAGAGAGAGAGAGAGAGAGAGAGAGAGAGAGAGAGAGAGAGAGAGAGAGAGAGTTTATTACCTCCAGTTTTTCTTCTTCAGAATCTTCCCGAGGACAATTTCCGCTCTGTAAACAATAAGAGAGAGAGAGAGAGAGAGAGAGAGAGAGAGAGAGAGAGAGAGAGAGAGAGAGAGAGAGAGAGAGAGAGAGAGAGTTAAGTATATGTTTAGAAAAATAATTTGACTGGAATCTCTACGCAAAACCCAAGTCGACTGGAAATAAAAAGAACAAAAAGGACGGAAAATGGAATGAATAACTAAACTTCACAAATAACCGAATAACAAACAGTAAATCAACAGTAAATGAAAATGGAAAAGATAAAAAAGTATTCGATAAATATACGAGCAAAGGAAGAAAGAACAGGGAAAATGATGAAACACATCGGTCAACGACACTCACAACGCACATTATTTGCCCACAGTAATCCGTCTCCTGTCATTGGTGTGAAAGAGATTCAGCCAGTGTCCACTGATAATGCCAGGAGTTAAAACAAGAACCCTTTAGAATAGCCATGTATCATACAAGTTCTCGTTATAAAAAAACTAAACCTAGGTCAAGGTCAAATAGTCTTTTTCTCACAAGAATCAGGTTAAATTATGAATTCGTGCCCGATGAGAGAAATTCCTACATATGCATACATCTAAGAACCCCGAGTTTTTCCCCTGGACATCTAATAACCCCGAGTTTTCCCCTGGACATAATAATAATAATAATCATGGTTTTTATAATGCGCAAAATCTTGATAAAATCAACTCTAAGCGCAAGGGAAAAAAACTCTGCACACACACACACACACACACACACACACACACACACACACACACACACACACACACACACACACACACACTCACGCAGACACACCCACACACAACTGCACATGCGTTATGGCTCTAAACAAAGGAATAGAAAGGAAAATCATGTACAAAATAAATATTAAACCATAAATATCAATGCACACACACGCACACGCTGTGGGCCATATGGCTCTAAACACAACTAATTCAAAAAGAAGAAATATTATGTACAAATATTGATGGATGCACCCCCCCCCCCACACACACACACACACACACTACACACACACACACACACCAGCACTCATACAGACACACGCACACACACACACACACACACACACAACACACACACACACACACACACACACACACACACACACACATACACATATATGCGTGTCATAAATCTAACCAAAACTATCCCCTAGTTTTTCCCTGACATCTAATATCCCCAAGTTTTCCCCTGGACATCTCATATCCCCTAGTTTTCTTCTGGGCATTTAATAACCTGGTTGTTCCCCCGGACATCTAATAACCTGAGTGTTCCCCTGGAGTTCTTACTCTGGCCATGTAATATCCCCGAGTTTTCCTCTGGGTATCTAGGAACCCGAGTTTTCCCCTGGAATCTAATATCCCGAGTTTTCCGTTGGACATCTAATGTCCCCGAGTTTTCCCCTGGACATCTAATATCCTCGAGTTTTCCCCTGGACATCTAATATCCCCGAGTTTTCCCTGGACATCTAAGAACCCAGAGTTTTCCCCTGGACATCTAATATCCCAGAGTTTTCCCCTGACATCTAATATCCCCTAGTTTTTCCCTGATATCTAATATCCCCAAATTTTCCCCTGGACATCTCATATCCCCGAGTTTTCTTCTGGGCATCTAATAACTTGAGTGTTCCCCTTGACATCTAATAACCTGAGTGTTCTCCTGGACATCTAATAAAATGAGTGTTCCCCATGGACATCTAATAACCTGAGTGTTCTCCTGGACATCTAATAACCTGAGTGTTCTCCTGGACATCTAATAACCTGAGTGTTCCCCTGGACATCTAATACCCTGAGTGTTCCCCTGCACATCTTATACCCTTAGTGTTCCCCTGGACATCTAATAACCTGAGTGTTCCCCTGGACATCTGATAACCTGAGTGTTCCCCTGGATATCTAATACCCTGAGTGTTCCCCTGGACATCTAATACCCTGAGTGTTCCCCTGGACATCTAATAACCTGAGTGTTCCCCTGGACATCTAATACCCTGAGTGTTCCCCTGGAACCTGAGTGTTCCCCTGGACATCTAATACCCTGAGTGTTCCCCTGGACATCTAATACCCTGAGTGTTCCCCTGGACATCTAATACCCTGAGTGTTCTCTTGGACATCTAATAACCTGAGTGTTTCCCTGGACATCTAATACCCTGAGTGTTCTCTTGGACAGGTCAGAACCTGAGTGTTCGCCTGGACATCTAATAGCCTGAGCGTTCCCCTGGACATCTAATGCCCTGAGTGTTCCCCTGGACATCTAATACCCTGAGTGTTCCCCTGGACATCTAATACCCTGGGCGTTCCCCTGAACATCTAATGCCCTGAGTGTTCCCCTGGACATCTAATACCCTGAATGTTCCCCTGGACATCTAATATCCTGAGTGTTCCCCTGGACATCTAATACCCTGAGTGTTCCCCTGGACATCTAATAACCTGAGTGTTCCCCTGGACATCTAATAACCTGAGTGTTCCCCTGGACATCTAATACCCTGAGCGTTCCCCTGGACATCTAATACCTGAGTGTTCCCCTGGACATCTAATAACCTGAGTGTTCCCCTGGACATCTAATACCCTGAATGTTCCCCTGGACATCTAATACCCTGAGTGTTCCCTGGACGTCTAATACCCTGAGTGTTCCCCTGGACATCTTATACCCTGAGTGTTCCCCTGGACATCTAATACCCTGAGTGTTCCCCTGGACATCTAATACCCTGAGTGTTCCCCTGGACATCTAATGCCCTGAGTGTTCCCCTGGACATCTAATACCCTTAGTGTTCCCCTGGACATCTAATACCCTGAGTGTTCCCCTGGACATCTAATACCCTGAGTGTTCCCCTAGACATTTAATACCGTGAGTGTTCCCCTGGACATCTAATACTCTGAGTGTTCCCCTGGACATGTCAGAACCTGAGTGTTCCTCTGGACATCTAATATCCCTGAGTATTCCCTTGGACATCTAATAACCCTGAGTGTTCCCCTGGACAATTCAGAACTTCAGTGTTCCCTGGACATGTAATAACCCTAAGTATTCCCCTGGACTCTAATAACCCTAAGTATTCCTCTGGACATTTAATAACCCTAAGTGTTCCCCTGGACATTTGGTAACCCTAAGTGCTCCCCTGGAATCTAATAACCCTGAGTGTTTTCCTGAACATCCACGTCTGAGTTCTGCAGCAAGACACGAACATGTGGGGAAATCCGCTGTGTCGCCATGTTGAATACATTGAAGAAAAAAGAAGAAATGCTGGATCTGCCCAGAGACCCGAACCGGCACCTATCCCTCATCCCTTCGTCCTTGGGTTACAGTCGTCTCTTCACCAACCTGTCTTCACAGCTGATCTGTTTGTAAGTCATCTTGAAAACACAAAATCTCTCCCCCCCCCCCCCCCCACTCTCCACCTTCACTTCCTCCCCTCCGCTCCCCTGAACCCCTCGGAAAAAACAAAAAGGATGAGAACATAGCCTGATGGTGGAAGGAGAACGGTTGAAGGCCGCGATCGGTCTCTGACGTCATTCTGCTCATAAGGGACCTGACGCAGTTTCCGGTGTACAGGGCGCAGGGTGGTGCCTGGTGTGCCGATAAACAGGAAGTAACGGTCTCCAGCTCAGCCTTGCTGGGAGGAATGCCTCCCCTCCTCATCGCCTTCGCTCTTCCTATCCCCCTCCCCCTTCACACTATCTCCCGTTCCCCTCTCCGCTACGGAGGTATGTTTTCGCCCGTATTTTTTTCTTGGCTGGTTTGTCTGTTTGAGGGATTACACAGACATTGCTGAACCGATGTAGTGAAGTTGTAAAGTGCATTCAATCAACCTGACCGTGCCACTTCTGTGGGTTGTCTGTGGTTATAGGTATCCACGTAACTTCACTTTCATTCTTTCTGGACCGCCAAGATAGGTTTAGGTACGTTCTTTTATTTGATCGTTGATTTCTCGTACCTCGTAACGGTTTTTTTAACACCACTTTCTCCTGTTTCCCTTTTCTATCCTTTTATGGCTTCTGTTGCAGTCCGCTGGGTTGTACTGTTCTGGTCGTGGAGTTCAGAATGCCACATGATTGTAGGTGCTGTTTTACAGAAGGTACCATGTGAAGAAGGCCACATGATTATAGGTGCTGTTTTACAGAAGGTACCATGTGAAGAAGGCCACATGATTATAGGTGCTGTTTTACAGAAGGTACCATGTGAAGAAGGCCACATGATTATAGGTGCTGTTTTACAGAAGGTACCATGTGAAGAAGGCCACATGATTATAGGTGCTGTTTTACAGAAGGTACCATGTGAAGAAGGCCACATGATTATAGGTGCTGTTTTACAGAAGGTACCATGTGAAGAAGGCCACATGATTATAGGTGCTGTTTTACAGAAGGTACCATGTGAAGAAGGCCACATGATTATAGGTGCTGTTTTACAGAAGGTACCATGTGAAGAAGGCCACATGATTATAGGTGCTGTTTTACAGAAGGTACCATGTGAAGAAGGCCACATGATTATAGGTGCTGTTTTACAGAAGGTACCATGTGAAGAAGGCCACATGATTATAGGTGCTGTTTTACAGAAGGTACCATGTGAAGAAGGCCACATGATTATAGGTGCTGTTTTACAGAAGGTACCATGTGAAGAAGGCCACATGATTGTAGGTGGTTTTTACAGAAGGTACCATGTGAAGAAGGCCACATGATTATAGGTGCTGTTTTACAGAAGGTACCATGTGAAGAAGGCCACATGATTATAGGTGCTGTTTTACAGAAGGTACCATGTGAAGAAAACCACAAAACTGTAGGTGCTGTTTTACAGAAGTACCATGTGAAGAAAACAACAAGACTGTATGTGCTGTTTTACAGAAGGTACCATGCCAGGACGGCCACAGCTGCCATCAGCCCCCTCTGCTGGGGAGTTCTCACCCTGGGCACCAAAGTGGACCTCATGCAAGGATATCACCAACGGTTCTCTTCACGATACCTTTGCACAGCTCTGCCTGTGGAGAGCACATCGCCAAAGTACAGCACCACCCACGTAGGAAGATCTGGCTGCTGAGGTTTTCCTTGGCTTTGAGTGACCTTTCCTATTTGACGTGCCTCTGACGTCATAGTCTGAAGGGCGAGGCCGTTCATTGGGAAGTGCAGGAAGTGGTCTTCCCAAACCCCACACCTCAGCACTGGATGCTTCAGCATTTGTCAAATGGCTGGCAGTAGAGAACAACCTGGAATGAACTATGTCTGACAGCATATTGTAACGTTGTGAAACGAGTATTATGAAAAACGAAAACAGTGAATGGTCCCACATAATTATGCCAGAGACAGCCGTACCGACTCTCTTGCCGTGTGTTGTCTTACGTGCGCAAAGCAGGTGGCCAGAGACAATCAGACTGGGAGAGGCCAGGTAAAGGGACCGTCATTACACGCTTGAACTGATCACTGGTGGCTAATCAGTCGGTGTGCTGTCCTTTGTGTGAACCAGCTGAGCCCCCACGCCTTTCTCGTTCCACGTGTTATAACAGGGGCCTGAAGATCGTCTCTTTATCCCAGTCATTTCTCGTTCCACGTGTTAAAACAGTGGTCTGAAGATCGTCTCTTTATCCCAGTAATTTCACATTCCACGTGTATAAACAGTGGCCTGAAGATCGTCTCTTTATCCCGGTCATTTCACGTTCCACGTGTTAAAACAGTGGCCTGAAGATCGTCTCTTTATCCCAGTCATTTCTCGTTCCACGTGTTAAAACAGTGGCCTGAAGATCGTCTCTTTATTCCAGTCATTTCTCGTTCCACGTGTTAAAACAGTGGCCTGAAGATCGTCTCTTTATCCCATTTATTTCTCGTTCCACGTGTTAAAACAGTGGCCTGAAGATCGTCTCTTCATCCCATTCATTTCCCATTCCACGTGTTAAAACAAGGCCTCAAGGATCGTCTCTTCATCCCAGTCATTTCTCGTTCTACGTATCAAAACAGTGGCATGAAAGATCATCTCTTTATTCCAGTCATTCTCGTTCCACATGTTAAAACAAGGCCTCAAGCATCGTCTCTTTGTCCAAGTCAGTTCTCGTCCCACGTGTTAAAAGAGATCGTCTCTTTATCCCAGTCATTTCTCGTTCCACGTGGTTAAACAAGGCCTCAAGGATCGTCTCTTTATCTCAGTCGGGGAGCAGGTGTGCTTCAAAGACTGCCACAGCTTTGCCAGCGGGACAGCAGGTCACGGCAAGGACTTTCAGAGCAGACAGGTTCTGCAGGCTGGGTGGTGGGCGATGGCATCATACCCCATCTTGTAAAACACAGCTTCTTGTGAAATTGGTGGCATCATGACCCATCCCGTAAAACATAGATTGTTATGAAATTGATGGCATCTCCAAAACAAAAGTTGGGTTGCTACCAAAATAAAGTAATGAAACCCAGCAGGTCTCCTTGAGAGAGAGAGAGAGAGAGAGAGAGAGAGAGAGAGAGAGAGAGAGAGAGAGAGAG
>CM065731.1:40077720-40092720 GCA_033310375.1 Conus canariensis | reverse complement strand
GTGCCAGACCACCTACTTGCCGGCGGCGTACACCTCTGCCGTGTCGAAGAAGTTGATGCCGCTCTCATAGGCCAGCGTCAGTAGCTCCTCCGCCACCTGGGGACATACCTCTGTCAGTAACTGTGTGACGTGACGAGAGAGAGAGAGAGAGAGAGAGAGAGAGAGAGAGAGAGAGAGAGAGAGAGAAGAGAGAAGAGAGAGAGAGACAGACAGACAGACAGACAGACTGACAGACAGACAGTCAGATAGATAGACAGATAGACAGAAGAAGAAGAAGAAGAAGAAGGAGGAGAGAAGAAGAAGAAAAAGAAGAGGGTAAAAAGAAGAAAAGCGATTAAAGGGAGAGAAGAAGAAGCACAAAAAAAGAAGAGACAAGGAGATATACAGAGAGAGAAAGCGGGGCAGGGAGGAGGGTATACACACACACACACACACACACACACACACACACACACACGTGTGTGTGTGTGTGTGTGTGTGTGTGTGTGTGTGTGTGTGTGTGTGTGTGTGTGTGTGTGTGTGTCGTGTGTCTGTGTGTCTTTTCTATGTCTAAAATTCCTTCTTCAAAAAACCTTAGTTCGTTTTGAAAGATTAAGGTGAGAAAGAAGGACGACGCAGACAGACAAAATGTGGGGACTATTTCCAACCCCGCCGCATCATCAGTCTTTAACAAACTGGTAATGTCAGCTGATTTGTAACATCATTCTAAAAACAAGCAGGCAATACTTTGTTTGAAAAGATGATTGGCAAAACATGAAAGAAACACAGTTGCATAGATGCAGAAAAACAAACAAACAAAAATGGATGGCCGTATGAAATGTGACGAATGGCAAGGAAGTTTCCAGAATTCGGGAAAATTCATTCCTTGAGACCTATTTCAAATAATATTTCATGAAAGAGACAGGAATAAAACAATGGAAAACATACAAAGAAATAAACAAAATCAAAACACAGTTTAAAAAAACTACCCTATTTTCTTTTGAAACCAACCTATCTACATTAAAAAAAAAAAAAAAACATGATAATTGTTGTCTGTAATTAATCGTAAGAGGTCCGAAAAACAATCTAAGTAGGTTCAGCTACTCTTTTTCCTCCACACGCCATAACTAGTTACGGCCTCTGATTGGTCGTCATCAGTTGTAAAGGCAGTTCCCTCTCCAAGCAGTCTAGAGCAGACATCAAGCAGGAAGTGGGTCGTTAGAGAGAATGGACCCAAAGCACCTCTTCTGATCCCTCTCTACACGGCAGAGGGATTCTGTGGGAAGCGCAGATACACGACAGAATCCCTCTCAAAGATCTGTGCACACATGAGGGCAGTACTGAATGTGTTTCCATCGCGATAAGATTTAATTGTTTTCGCCCCCTGGAGAACTCATCAGGCTTGCTAATTCTCAGAACTAGCCGGACCATCTGTTAGTACACTTCAGTCATCACCTAAACGTATGAGTGTGCGGGGGTGGGGGGGAGGGGGGTGCGCGCGTGTGTGCGTGTGTATGTGTGTGTGAGGGCGGGGGGGGGGGGGGGGGGGACGGCAGCGGTTGATGAGAGGAGGGACAGGAGGGAGTGGGGGACATGGAGAGGGATAGTGTTACGGAAGGAGGGGGATGGGAGGAGGCCATCTCATCCTGTTCCAGGGGGAAAGTCACATAAACAATAAACAGCTATCTGTTCTCATAGCCCATCAGCCTTCCATGGTTAGAGAGAGAGAGAGAGAGAGAGAGAGAGAGAGAGAGAGAGAGAGAGAGAGAGAGAGAGTCTACCCAAACATCCTCCATCATAACAGTGGGCATAAAGTCAACAAATTAGAGACAACTTAAACAGCAGATAGCAATTCGCCACCACACCCAGTCCCGTTCCCTTCACAGGCTGTGTCAGAGATGTAGTCATCACGAGTCTCACGTGCCCTCAGTGCCGTGAAGTATAGAGTTGCTACTTCTCTGTTGTTTTGACGTGTGGTGGTGAGACGCGTTGTGTAAACCTCGAAGTCTCTTCATTTGTTTGTTTGTTTGTTTTTCTAAATGTTTCTTTCTGCTACGTAGGAAATGTGGGGGCGGGGGGGGGGGGGGTGAGAGGGGCGGGGGTCGGGGAGAGAAAAACGAGCGCAGGCCAACAATTCCTCCGCCGTAAAAACAATGACTTGGCAAAGATTTATAGACAAAAAAATGGGTCGGGTGAGGGGGGGGGGGGGGGGGGGGGGGGGGGGGGGGGGGGGGGGGGGGGGGGGCGACGGGGGCTGGAAAGGGTGTTAGAATGTTACTAGCAAACGCTTCACCAGCAGCATGTGAGGACCAGTGAGGTCTGTGTTAAACACACAACTGAAGGTTTGTACTGACCGTCTAGAGTGACCAGTGAGGTCTGTGTTGAACACACAACTGAAGGTTTGTACTGACCGTCCGGATTGACCAGTGAAGTCTGTGTTGAACACAGAACTGAAGGTTTGTACTGACCGTCCGGAGTGACCAGTGAGGTCTGTGTTGAACACAGAACTGAAGGTTTGTACTGACCGTCCGGAGTGACCAGTGAGGTCTGTGTTGAACACAGAACTGAAGGTTTGTACTGACCGTCCGGAGTGACCAGTGAGGTCTGTGTTAAACACACAACTGAAGGTTTGTACTGACCGTCTAGAGTGACCAGTGAGGTCTGTGTTGAACACACAACTGAAGGTTTGTACTGACCGTCTGGAGTGACCAGTGAGGTCTGTGTTGAACACACAACTGAAGGTTTGTACTGACCGTCTGGAGTGACCAGTGAGGTCTGTGTTGAACACACAACTGAAGGTTTGTACTGACCGTCTGGAGTGACCAGTGAGGTCTGTGTTGAACACACAACTGAAGGTTTGTACTGACCGTCTGGAGTGAGACTTATCAGAGGAACCCAACAGGACGTTTCATTCTTTCTTTCTTTCTGTTATTCTTCCTGGTACCGTTGCTCAGCTGTTTGTTCCTTTTATTCTTTCTTACATTGTCTCTTTGTTTATTTTTTCAATCCTTTCTTTCATTCTTCCTTGTGCAGGTGTCCTGTTTGTTTCTGTAATTCTTCCTTACTTTGTGTTTTTATTGTTTTTCCATTCTGCTTGACATAATCTCGTCCGCTGCAGGATACAGCAGGGCTGGAGAGGCTTTGTAGGAGTTCTGTCACAGGTGGAGGATGGAAACCAGGTCGAAGACCGAAATAACAGTTTGTAATGGCCGATCAGATCCAGATGTTAAAAAAAAAGAAAAAAAAAGAACAAAAAATAAAACCGTCGAAAATTGTTATTGACATCTTGAGCTCAGTCAGATATCTGGGAGTATTACCAAACGGGAGCTGTTTTCAAGGGAAAGTTTGTTTATGGCCAAGCGTAAGGGGTGATTTTGCTTTGTACTGTACACCGAAGTGTTTATGGCCAAGCTTAAGGGGTGATAATCTTCACCGAAGTATTTATGGTCAAGCTTAAGGGGTGATAATGCACACCTAAGTGTTTATGGTCAAACATAAGGGGTGATAATGCACACCTAAGTGTTTATGGTCAAGCGTAAGGGGTGATAATGTACACCTAAGTGTTTATGGTCAAGCATAACCTATAGTCAAACATAAGGGGTGGTAATGTACACCTAAGTGTTTATGGTCAAACATAAGTGGTGCTAATGTACACCTAAGTGTTTATGGTCAAACATAAGGGGTGATAATGTCCACCTAAGTGTTTATGGTCAAACATAAGGGGTCATAATGTCCACCTAAGTGTTTATGGTCAAGCGTAAGGGGTGATAATGTACACCTAAGTGTTTATGGTCAAACATAAGGGGTGATAATTTACACCTAAATGTTTATGGTCAAACATAAGGGTGATTCTGCTTTGTAATGGACACCTAAGTGTTGACATCTTCAGACGCTGAAAAAATAATGTTTATAATAGATACGACTTGCCTGATTTCAGGAAAACTACTTGTAATGATCTACATTTCAATGAAGTATTGAATTGTTCGATCTGATCTCACAGTGCCCTTACGACCATGAGAAGAACACTATTCTGTTCAAACATATGTATTAAGGACATGTCACAGCCATTTGCCGTTCCCTCTGTGTTGAATTAAAGAATGCATACACTAACTGAACGTTTACTTCTTTGGGGGTCTTGACAGTATTTTGTTCACATCAATCAAACAATACTTTGTAAAAATATTGAACAATCATTACAAGATTAAAAAAAAAAAACGAACTAACTCACAAAATAAAGAAAAAAAAAACACACTTAAAACAAACAAATAAAAGCCCAGACAAGTGAATTTCCGACAAATAATTTTTCTTGATATCCATGCACGTAATATTCACAAAATAAGAGGCTTTCGAAACATTGCTTTTTTTTCAATTCATTCTCCCCTCTAAAAATTTCTTTCTCTATGTTTTTCTCTCATCTATCTGCACACTGTTTCCTTCTGTTTCTTTCTGTCTATTCCAACTCTTTTCTTTAATCCTCCACACCCCCTCTCCCCCCTAATTGCGATCAGGGACAAAGAGGAACATCAGTCTGAAGGAGTGGGTAGGGCGTTCCCTGCTCTGAGTCGTTGATGGCCGGCGATGGATTGTGAGTGCCGGCGTCTATGGCAGCCACCATTATCAGGCGTTGCCCATCCCCTATCCCTTGTGCCTTTCATCATTCTCTTCCCTGAAGAGAGAAAACAGACAAACAGTCCTCATTCATGGCTGGATGGGAGGAGGGAGTGGTGCCCATTCAAGGGCACACAACTGGCCACCACATTGGAGGGTGTTTCATTGACCTCGGCTTTCAGGTGGGAGCAGTCTGACCGCCGAGCTCCGTACAGAACAGTGAATACCTGGAAGAAATAGGATTGGGAGGGTACATTGGAAGAGAAAATTAAGAGTGTGCGCGTGTATGTGTGTGTGTGTGTGTGTGTGTGTGTGAGAGAGAGAGAGAGAGAGAGAGAGAGAGAGAGAGAGAGAGTGAGTGAGAGAGAAAGAGACAGACAGACAGACAGACATACAGAGAGAAAGAGAGAGAGAGTGTGTGTGTCCAGTGGGGCCTGAAGTCTGCAGGTGAGGGTTGGAGCAGTGGCCTCAGTGACCTCTATGGCCTGGTAGGCAATGGATAAAAACAGACAGGACTGGTGGATGACTGGAATACACATCAACAGGACATGGTGTGGAAAACAGCACCGAAAAGACCAAGTTGATGGCCAGCCACAACACCACCATCAATGCTGATGTAACTGCCCATGGTCACATGGTAGGATTTATTCAAAATTTCACCCACCTGGGATCCTTCAAGAACAGGAGGGATCCAAATCAGAAATCTCTCAAGAGCAGCAAAGACAACACCAGCGTTGTCCGGATTAAAACCAGTCTGGAAGGACCAGATGATTTCCATGAAGCATGATCAAGGTCCTGTGTGCCCTGTTTATTCCATCTTCCGTTACGCACGCCAGACATCGATCCGCACAGCGAATCCGGAAAGACGAATCCACGCCATGGACATGAGATGTAACCGTAAGATACTACACATCAGATACACTGATCACATGGCCAGTCAGTAAGTGCTTCAAACCATCAGGCAGCACATAGGACTATACGAATATCTCTAGACAGTTTCAGTTTCAGTTTCCCCAAGGAGGTGTCACTGCGTGCGGACTAGTCCATACACGCTACACTACATCTGCTAAGTTTCGATACCACACTGCGCATGATTTAAAGCTGATGGATAAATGAATTGACTGAGATGAGAGAATTTAAGAAAGAGGGTCTCATTGCTACGACTTAGCGGATGTCTGCCTGTGCATTAAACGAATGTGCTGGTTAGACCTTGAGTACTAGCTAACATTGTCTGAGCTACGATCATCATTGTTATCATTGTACGTGCTTATGACGAGAATACACTAGTCAGGAAAAGACAACTGCGTTGGTGTGTCCATGTAACAAGATCCATTGGCCTTGTTAAAACCACCCTCCAGGGAACTGTAGGAGGGAGACGGAGGGAAGAAAGAGACAACTGATGGACATGCAGCATTGCAGAGAGGACAGGAAAAACATCTGCTGGACTTTGGCATAGAATGGACAGAAGTGTAAAACCCTGATGACGTGTTCTTCAGTGTGGGTGCCCCAGTGACTTCCCACGGAGTTATAGGAGAAGAGGACCCGCACATACTTTAGCTTGTTCAGGTGTGACAAGAACGGAAACTGCCTGACCAGTTCCTAACCAGAGCTGAATTGGCTATGGGCTCATTTGGTAAGACTTGAATCACGCAGTCAAACTTCATCCCCTTAATGGATGCGTCTTTGACAGTGTTGCATACATTTCCTGATCAACGCACCAGGTGTTTGTAATTCTCGGGTCGAGTTAAAGCCGGGATATATTATGCAAGTACAGCTTTGTCGTGTTATCTCTCACCAGCATCAGTTTAACCATTTTCATGCTAATCAATTAGCGTGAAAAAAGCCTCTGAGTCCTTGTAGCCGGCCGTTTTGTCCGACCCGGCCGTTTTGTCCGAGGTTTGTCCGGGCAAAGAACATACCTGCCGTGCAGCGTTGCAGCCGCTCGGCGATGCGCTTGTTATTGCTGTGCCTAGTTCATGCTACAATTTGTACTTAGGCTTGCTGATGTTGCACTTAGCGTAATGTTTTATCCCTCCTACATTCAAGTAAAGGGTGACGTCACCACATTTTGTCGATCAGGAAGGATAAATCCCAACATGTTTTTTAGGCGGAAATCGACCATTACACAGTGCTATTATCATGACTGTCAGTGAAGTGGGTCAGCTCTATATGGGTGTGTGTGTGTTGGGGGGGGGGAGGAGGGGGAGGGGAGGGGGGGGGGGGGGGTGTTATGTCAAATAAATCGAAGTTTTGAATTATCATTCAAGAACAACTTTTAGCTCAAAAGGTAGATGAAAGACAGCCCTATCTACACTGAAAAAGACAATACTGCAAATACACAAAGAAGCAAGAAAACAGGAGGGGTGGCTTAAACACAGCTTTTCCAAATTTTTAAGGTCAAGGTTATGACCTTGACGTGTGACCTTCAAAACCGAAAATCTATTTTAGCTATATCTCGGGCAGCGGTCGACATAGGAAGCTGAAACTTGGTATGAAGGTTGTTTGGTTTATTGCTCTCCAAATATGTCAAAGCAATTAAAGTCAAGGTAAAGGTCACAGACAACGTCAAACTCACAAAATTGAGGGTGCGTCAATTGTTTGTCCCAAGACCCCAACGGTTTGACACAGTCACCTCAAATGTTGTATCGTGATGTGCCACCTGTCTCTCTCTGTCTCTGTCTGTCTGTCTGTCTGTCTGTCTCTTTCTGTCTCTCTCTCTCTCTCTCTCTCTCCTCTCTCTCTCTCTCTCTCTCTCCTGCAGCCAAGTAAAGAAATCACGAGAATAAGACCCACTCGATAGTCATGGCCCCTGACGGCCAATGGTCAGCTTAAGACGCTAAATTGGCCACCTGGGGGCATGACGGTCGAATGGGTTTTTCCCACGTGATTTCTTTACAGGAAAAAAAAAAGACAGCAAAAAAGAAAAAAAAGAAAAAACAGAACGCCACGAATTTATACTTCTTTGCCAGTGAAATATCGGACAAAACGGCCGCTTACTTAGAGCCGGCCGTTTTGTCCAGCCAGGCCGTTTTGTCCGACAAAAAATTGAAAGTCGGACAAAACAGCCGGGTTTTAGCCGGCCGTTTTGTCCGACCCGGCCGTTTTGTCCAACCTCGGACAAAACGGCCGGGTCGGACAAAACGGCCGGCTACAGTCCTTCATACCCTGCTTTCATGGTGGCCTCAATTTCGATTTTATCTCCACCTGTGTGCCATTGGTGAGTTTGAGTCTGGGTCGTTGGCATCAGCAAGTTGATGGGAACTGTCGTTGGATGGACGTGGCAGCACAGACCAATCCCATTTCTATGAGCATCAGCAAGCTGATGGGAACTGTCGTTGGATGGACGTGGCAGCACAGACCAATCCCATTTCCATGGGTGGCCCCTGTGAAGGAGGACTCTCCGTCATGCTTGCTCTGTGACTGAGCAATTGTTGTCCTCAGTATGGAGCTTAGTAGGTGGTGTCTTGCAAATCTTTGATCACAAGAAGCACCACTGACCACTACTGAAGCGACAAAAGAGCAACGCAGTGTCTTCTCTCTTGGGGTGTCTCGTGACGACTTGATTTAACTGACCATCGTCTGTACAGGGCTTAGCAGGTGGTGTTCTGTGCATGCTGGATAAGAATAGGCACCGCTGAACACCACTGAAGTGACTTGACAGTAGTGTGATGTCGCCTTTCCTGAGGTGCCTCATGACCATCTGATATGAACTGCTCCCTTTGGATTGCCGATGCTCGGACAGTTGCAGCACACAAAGCAGGGTGTGGCTGTGGAGGAAACTGGGAATGTGCCGCTGAAACAGCACGGAAAATGAAATGGAACACAGGATTGGGAAAGGAAAGGCGATGAAGGTATTGTGAAGGGGGGAGGGGGTGGAGGGGGGGGGGAGAAGTGGGGAGCGGGTTGAGGTAGTTGACGAATGAAAGTGGAAGGAAGGCTTTTTCTAGTTTACTTTGGATTCCCTCATACTGTGAACAAGTCATGGTTAGAATACAGGCCCCCTTTCCACTACTGGGCTTAATATCTATCGTCATCATACACTGCCCTAACTGACGACATTTATTTCACTGAACGCTTTCTCCTGGGACTTCTCATCTTTTGCCTGCACGATTTAAATTGTATTTGATTCCGTCACGAAGGCAAATGCATGATGTATCGGTATTATTTTGTACTGTGATTGCAGAAATAAGTAAGGCTCTTTGATCTGCTGTTTTCATATTAATTCCATTTGCTTGATTCACCACAAATAAGTAAACACGTCCTTTTGCTATAATTGAAAAGGTACATTTACAGGCAGCCAAACTATCTTCTATATTTAGCAGGGTATCTATTGAAATCTCCTCTACCTGAATGAAACTGCATTAAAATGGTCATAATTTTTGATAGTAGGTAATTCAATCTTTGTTGCAATGTTTGCTGTTAACATGCCTTTTCATCAATATAAAACGATTAGTTGTAACTTTTCACATTGCCAAGAAAAGGCAAACTTTTGTAACATTGATAATAGCGGTGAAAACGTCAATTACAGACTGACAGCCTTTACACATTGGTGATATCTTCATGGGAGAAATTAATGCCAATGGTTCACTGTGTTACCAAAATGAGTCACAGAGTGACATCTCCCTTCATGACCCAAAGAATAATCCAACGCAGCTGCTATACACAGCAAACAAAGCAGGGAGAGGGGGGAAAGAGAGCTTTCAGAACCAAAGCCGCCAGAGTCTGCCCCTGGAGAGAGAGAGAGAGAGAGAGAGAGAGAGAGAGAGAGAGAGAGAGAGAGAGAGAGAGAGAGAGAGAGAGAGAGAGCGCCATCTGATAACAGGCCCAAGTTCCGTCTGACACGTGCCTGACGGGCAGCCACAGGTATCGGGGCGGACATCAGAGGCGGCTGACATGGTTCGAGGCATCTGGTATTCGGCATCGGGGGAACGTCACGCATAGTTCACTGCCACTGCGGGACGATTCCGGTGCTAAGCAAACCACCTAGCCTCTAGCAGGCCACCCAGCCCCTAGCAAAGCACCTAGCCCCTAGCAGACCACCCAGCCCCTAGCCCCTAACAAACCACCTAGCCCCTAGCAAACAACCTAGCCCCTAGCCCCTAGCAAACCACCTAGCCCGTAGCAAACCACCTAGCCCCTAACAAACCACCTAGCCCCTAGCAAACCACCTAGCCCATAGTAAACCACCTAGCCCCTAGCAAACCACCAAGCCCCTAGCAAACCACCTAAACCCTTGCAAGCCAACTAGCCCCTAACAAACCGCATAGGCATAGCAAAACACCTAGCCCCTAGCCGCTGGCAAACCACCTAGCCCATAGCAAACCACATAGCCCCTAGAAAACCACTTAGCCAAACGACCTAGTCCCCAGCAAATCACCTAGCACCTAGCAAACCATCTAGCCACCAGCATGCCACCTAGCCCCTAGCAAACCACCCAGCCCCTAGCAGACCACCTAGCCTCTAGCAGACCACCTAGCCCCTAGCAAACCACCTAGCCCGTAGCACACCACCTATCACCTAGCAAACCACCAACCCCTACCAGACCACCTATCTCCTATTAAACCACCTGGTCCCTAACAAACCACCTAGCCCCTAGAAGACCACCTAGCCCCTATTAAACCACCTAGCTCCTAGCAAACCACCTGGCCCCTAGCAAACCACCTAGCCCCTATTAAACCACCTAGCCCCTAGCAAACAACCTAACCCCTAGCAAACCACTTAGCCTCTAGCAAACCACCTAACCCCTTGCAAACCACCGAGCCGCTACGAAAAGAATGAATACGTTTACTTTCATCATAGCCCACCCCATCACACAAGGGCCTCGTGGGAACTATCTCTACACAGAAAAGGTGAACACGTCTAACAGACGTGTGTGTGCATACCCATATTCATTAGCGTCATAATAGCTAAGCTACACCTTTCTGGTATTCGTTTTCATATCTACTGAGAGTTGGTATAGGGTGTGTATTTCTTGTCTTTTTGCTTTGAAGAATTCAAAGAAGCATCAGGTCTAATGTTTGTATCGTTTAGTTACATTCCACTACTAAGGAAAGAGCTGAAGGGGCGTCAAAGGGACATGTGTTAAACCAGCCATGTCCTGGCTGTCTGTGCTGGTTGGATCTTAGTGGTGTTAAAGCCAGCCATGTCCTGGCTGTCTGTGCTGGTTGGATCTCAGTGGCCCCAGCACAGTGCTGCTGCCCTTTGTTTTTGCCTGGTGAAGGAGACTCACAGCTCCAACACAGTGTCAGCCAGGCTGATGCCATGGCTTCCTCCAGGGTGCGCCCTGAGTGCCCCCTCCTTCTGAGGAAATTGCACAGCATTGAAAGAAATACCCGGTTCCATGGAACAAATGATGTTCACAGCGGGCTGTCCACATGAAGCTAAAATTTGTGCGTCTTTCCCTCTTTTATACCAAACCTTCTTACCTTCATCAGGTCTTCTAAAACAAAACAGTTGATAAACCCCTCTTGCATCCTTACTGTTTAGTTTTTAATTTCCAAGCTGTTGATTTTGTTAATATTGTTATAGCCCTACTGACAGAATGGCTGCCAGTCCGGTAAGTTTTGGCGTCCACGTTTAAAAGCGTATATATGTACATGGGTCCAGCCTATACATGTGTCTATATAGAAATGTATACAAGGCAGAAAGAAGCAGGAGGACACTCGAGGGAGTCCTTGACAAAAGGTCTAAAGAGGGAAACTCCCTCCTCCTCAGACGGCCCTGAACTCCCTGCACTCCTAGAGGGCCGGGCTGTGTGCAGGTGACCACCCCTAGATGTCCTGTTGACAGATATTTTTCCCGGGGTTCAGACCTGCACGTTTGGGAGGTGTGGGCGTGTCAAGGCGTTGCCTTTTAAACGGATGTCAAAAGTATGAGAGAGAGAGAGAGAGAGAGAGAGAGAGAGAGGAGGAGAGAGAGAGAGAGTGAGAGAGAGAGATTGGCTGATTGATTGATTGATTGATTGATTGATTGATTGATTGATTGATTGATTGATTGATCTTTCATACGCAAGGATGAAGACTTTAGGCAAAAGCCTAGTCTTACAATCTGTCCTTGTCATGCATACATTATTTCAACACATATCATTCATACTGAAAATTCAGCATAGCAACACTGTAATCTAGTTCTACAATGATAAGCAGACTATTCATAAACGTAACAATGACCTGGTGGATAGTCAAACAGAAGGAAACACACAAACAAGCAAACAAACATACAAGCAAACAAACAAAACTACAGAGAGGTCGCAGGAGGGGGTGGTGGAGAGAATGATAGGTAGGAGGAGGAGAAGAGGGATCGTAGACAGAGTGGGAGTGGTGATTTAGCGATTTAAAGGAGTAGATTATATGTTCAGACGGTGTATTCAAAGTATGATTTATAGAAGACTTTGCGAATGGATGCTAATGATTTTAATCGAATAATCAAATTATTGAGACAGAAGATGTTTATGTAAATGTTTCTTCAAAAGTTTTAACGCATTCGTATTTTGTAGACTAGGTGGAAGTGAGTTTAGATATATGATCCAGAGTAAGCTAGGCTTTTTCTGTATTGATCAATGCGTAGGTAGGGGAGAAGGAATTTCTTCGAGCCGGAAGAGCTGTTCAGTCTTGTAAAAAGGGCATTGATATAGCATGGCATAGTTTCTGTCGAGATTGTAAATATAAATGATGCCTTGTTTAGTTCCAATTGCTTACTCAGAGGAAGTATGTTCAGCACTTTTAGTTTGATGGAGTAGCGTTGCTGCTCATCTATGGAGATAATTCAGCCTTTTTTGTGGACATATTGCTCCCGTCACACACTGTTGAAGCATAATTAATACGTGACATTATGTGTGCACTGAAAAAAGTTTAAGCACAGTACTGTTGACGTAGCGCTTTAATTGAGATAACAGGAAAAGGTTGGGGTTTTTTTTAGACTACCTTGCATACATTATTGAGATGAGATTGCCATTTCAATTCTTTATCTATCGTTACCCTTAAAACACGATGTTCATCTACCTGTTCGATAGAAGTGCCATTCAACTGAAGTTTTAGGTTAAGAGGAGTCAATTGGTGCTTCTGGCGGGTAGCTATAATCATAGATTTGGCTTTGGCTGGGTGTATGACCATTGAGTTTGAATGACACCAGTCTGACACGTCATTTAGATTTTCCTGGAGAGGTGTTTCTATTGTCTGAAGATCACTACCATTTGTTTGGAGTGACGAGTCATCAGCAAATAAATCCGTCGTGGCTTTTTCATTTGATCTGAACAATGGTAAATCATTGATGAAGATGCAGAATAGGAAGGGGCCTAGTACTGAGCCTTGTGGAACTCCATGTCTGGCTAAGTCTGAAGTAGAAGTTTTGTATTAAGCACCACATGCTGAGTTCTGTTGTTCAAGTATGATTGGAATAATGTCGAGGAATGGATCAAGTAGATAGATAGTTTCTTTAAAAGAATGGAATGATTAACTAGACCAAACGCCTTTTTGAAGTCAAGAAAAACAAATCCCTATCATTCGTGATTGGTTCATGTTTGAAAGTCATGAGTCACACATTCGTGATAATTGCTGTATGGCAGGAGTGATTACATCGGAATCCAGATTGGAGTGGGTGACATAGTTTGTTTTCCTTCATGAACTGAGATGCGTGTGCGTGTAGGTGTGTTTCGAGGGGTTTGGATAGAATTGATAGTAAGGATATAGGTCTGAAATTATTTGGATCCGACGAATTATCTGATTTTGGAAGGGGGATCACTTTGGCATTTTTGAACGCTTGAGGAAAGACATTAGTGTCAATGGATAAATCATATATGTTTGTAAGAGACTCAACAATGTAAGGTAGAGCGAATTTGAGAAGAAATGCGGGTATGTTATGAGAACCCATTTTTTAATTCTTTAACTGCGCTATGTGCATTTTTACTTCATGTACAGCAAGAGGGGAATCTTGAGTGAATTACTGGATCCAGGTCTTTGTTTGCAAAATGATATTAGGGAAGTCAGACATGTATGTTTATTAGATATCCTTATAGTCTGTGAAGCTTGAGTATGGATATCTGATAATGTCAGAGAATGTCTGTTACATTTGTCCGGAGTGATGTTTGTAGCTGAATTTTGTGAATCTGAATGCTGTTTGTGTACAATAGTGTTTATTAGCCTCCAGATGGGTGCTGCGGTTTTTGCATCCGTAATCATTTGATTAAAATACTCTCTTTTGGCTTTTCAACTTCATTTGAAACAAATCACCACCACCACCACCACCACCACCACACTACCATCATCATCATCATCATCATCATCATCATCATCATCATCATCATTATGATTATTGAGAGTACTCGCTCATGATGGATCTGCGTCTCAGTGGGTGAAAAGGAAGATGGGCGGGGGATGGATGAGGAGATGGGTTGGGGGACTATCATGTGACCTTCTTGTGCTGGAACAGAAGGGACACTACTTAACACCACCGAAAGACTCAGCAGCTGTGTAGTGTTGCCTCATGGTGCGTGTTTACTTATGATGGTGAGGAATGTTGGGTTCCAGAATGATAGTGCATCACTGGCGTCAGAGTAATTATAAGTTAAGTGAAACGGGGAAATGCTTAAGTCATAGACGTATGCTTTTTTTTTTTTAAGAGCGGTATTGGATGGTCGTGTGACCTTTGGGTGGTGAGAGAGAGAGAGAGAGAGAGAGAGAGAGAGAGAGAGAGAGAGAGAGGGGGGGGGTAGGAGATGCTTTCTCTTTTCTGACAGTTTCACTACTTAAGCCATTCAGTTTGCAGTTAGCAATCTCTCTGTCTCTGTCTGTCTGTCTGTCTGTCTGTCTGTCTGTCTGTCTGTCTGTCTGTCTGTCTGTCTGTCTATCTCCCTCCCTCTCTCTCTCTCTCTCTCTCTCTCTCTCTCTCTCTCTCTCTCTCTCGCGATGATCTCATTTCCGATTTTCTCTCCCTGTCTACGCCCATGGTTAATTAACGTGAAAGTCGTCACCTTTGCACGGATCATTCGCACTGTCACTGAGAGATCGTGGTGGCGCCCTTTGGAGGAGAACGCTCACTTAAATCATAACTATTTCTATTGTTATTGTTGATATCATTATTATTATTATTATTAACATCATCATTATTTTTATTATCATTATTATAATAATAATAATTATAAATAGTAGTAGTAGTAGTAGTAGTAGTAGTAGTAGTAGTATCTCCATCCTCATAATTATTATCATCATCATCATTATCACCATCATCGTCATCATCATTATTATGATTATTGAGAGTACTCGCTCACGATGGATCAGCGTCTCAGTAGGTGAAAAGGAAGATGAAGAGGAGGGTGGATGAGGAGATGGGTTGGGGGACTATCATGTGACCTGCTTATGCTGAAACAGAAGCGGCACTACTTAACACCACCGAAGAGACTCAGCAGGAATCCGTTTGAAC
>CM065731.1:40065220-40072720 GCA_033310375.1 Conus canariensis | reverse complement strand
GTTCGGGAATCGCAACAGTACTGACATTTGACAACATGTAGCTGAGGAAAACTGATGTGTGGTGTGTGTGTGTGTGTGTGTGTGTTGTGTGTGTGTGTGTGTGTGTGTTGTGGTGTGTGTGTGTGTGTGTGTGTGCGAGCGTGTGTGTGTGTGTGTGTGCGTGCGTGCGTGCGTGCGTGCGTGCGTGGTGGTGGTGCGTGGTGGTGTGTGTGTGTGTGTGTGTGTGTGTGTTGTGTGTGGTGTGTGTGTGTGTGTGTGAATAAAAACTGTTTTGTTTTTCTCTTTGATTCCATCAGAGAGTGGCAGCCTTGGCCAATAGGGTCTTTGAGTCTGTAACATAGAAGTGAAGGCAATTCTGATTGGATTGGTTTATGCTGCAGTTCCTATCAAACAGAAATCACCCCCTGTTCGTATCTTTTGTCTTAGCATAGACGTGGAACTGTATTGCGTCCTTGTTTTTGACTTAGGAAATTTTGTATTGAACATTGCTGAAATAATAAAATCTCAAATTGGTTTTCTGTCATAAAGAAGTTAGACTGGTGCGTCAGCGCTGTTTTTGTTTTGTTTATGTAATTGTTTTTTCTATCTTTTTTGTCTTTGGTATGTACGCAGGTATAGTGCGCTATTTTTTTCTTTTTGTTTTGTTTTGTCTTTGGTACAGAAATTATGTTTATGAATGTGGTCGTAAATGCGGCTGTTGCAGTGGAAGTAAGTTTATGTTGTGTAAGCTCTTTTCCCTTCTTCAAGAAGTAAAATAGACTATCCAACACATTTATATCCGAGAGGAACGATCCACTTTGGCTGTGTGAAAACTCTACGTAGTCCGCCACAGAGTGAATGTGGACCACTGTGCTGTGAACCTCAGTATCCGCCAAGAGTGAACCATGTGCTGTGAACCCAGTAGTCCGCTACAGGTGGATCCACTTTGCTGTGAACCTCAGTAGTCCGCCACAGAGTGGATCCACTGTGCTGTGAATCTCAGTAGTCCGCCACAGAGTGGATCCACTGAGCTGTGAACCTCAGTAGTCCTCCACAGAGTGTGTGGAACCACTGTGCTGTGAACCTCAGTAGTCCGCCAGAAAATGAGTGGATCCACTGTGCTGTGAACCTCAGTAGTCCGCCACAGAGTGGATCCACTATGCCGTGAATCTCAGCAGTCCACCACAGAGTGTGTAGATCCACTGTGCTGTAAACCTCAATAGTCCGACACAGAGCGTATGGATCCACTGTGCTGTGAACCTCAGTAGTCCGCCACAGAGTGGATACATTGTGCTGTGAACCTCTGTAATCCGCCACAGAGTGGATCCACTGTGCTGTGAACCTCTGTAGTCCGCCGCATAGAGTGTGGATCCACTCTGTCGGTCATGAAAACAACGGCAGCTAAAGGCATTGAACAGCACCATCTCTACCGACTGTGTTAAGCAGTTGTACGCAGTGTGATTGATTATGGATCAGGGCTTACAACAGTGTCCAAAAGCATTCTCCTTATAATAAGAAAGAATTCAAAATGAAGCAATGAGACTGATCTTGGGAACTGCGAAGGACACACCAATTGAAGCTACCTGCTTGACCTTCCTTCGATGCAGGTCAGACACAAGCCAGAACAGGTGAAGGATACTTCAGAGCCCTTGAACCCCGCCCCCCCCCCCCCCCCCCCCCCCCCAATAAAAAAAAAACACTGCATGCGGCGGCCAAGGAAACAAAAGTCGCTCGTTCAGTACGTTGAATATAAAAAAATGGGACAGAAAGAAGACAGCATATAGCTTGTGTGTCCGTTATCAGAACTAAAAGAAACGAAGGAATGGACACACAACACACACACACACACACACACACACACACACACACACACACACACACCATACACACACACCCGACCGACCGACCGACCCCCCCCCCCCCCCACCCCACACACATACACGCACGCACGCACGCACACATGCACACACACACACACACACACAACACACACACATCGACCGACCGACCGACCGACCGATCGACCCCCCCCCCCCCCCCACACTCACACACACATACACGCACGCACGCGGTGCGCGCGCACACACACACATACACACACATACGCACGCACGCACACACGCACGACACACACACACACACACACACACACACACACACACACACACACACACACACTTGCCCTATGCCTTGAGAAAGTTCTAGTTTGAATCAACAAGTCTGATCAGCTATGACCCACCCCCTTCCACCCTCTCTACTTTCACCTACCGTCCCTTTGGACCTATGTCCCCTCTCTCTCTCTCTCTCTCTCTCTCTCTCTCTCTCTCTCTCTCTCTCTCCCCCTCCCCCCATTTTGTGATCGAGGCTCCAAATAACTGAAACCCCGCGAACGAGTTATAAGTATGGAATACATAAAATTTAGAGGAGATTGAACTGATATATAAGAAAGGGGGGGGGGGGGGGGAGCAAAGAAAAACCCTCTTCTGTCAAAAAGAAAAGGTGTTGCAAAGATGTCTCAATTGAAATAAGATATAAGGTAAAAACTGGCTCACTTCCTGAGGTATGTTTCTCTATCATCTGTGATTTATAGAACATTTTCCACACCAGTTTCCCTCTGAAGCAAAACGTGTCTTCGTTCATTGGTTCTATAAAAAAAAAAAAAAAAATTACGATAGAGTATAAAAAATAAGCATCACAACAAACGATAACCCCATAGACCTCCCCCCCCCCCACACACACACCACCTCTATAAAAACGCTAGAGAGGATTATAAAATGAAGTCAATGAAAGAGATAGGAAGCGGTAATTCTTGGATCAGGAGATAGCCAGAGAAAGATGGGGCTATTACCTCCCATTAGATGGTCCTGTTGCCTTCCCTTAGATTGCCCTATTGGATCCACTTATGAGCCACAGACACTGCCATGTCGAGATAGACCACTATGACAATATGGCGTCCATTCCCTCACCAGTCTCTGAGCATTAAACTCCATTCTTCATCAGTCTCTGAGCAATAAACTCCATTCCCTCATCAGTCTCTGAGCTATAAACTCCATTCCCTCATCAGTCTCTGAGCTATAAACGCCATTCCCTCATCAGTCTCTGAGCATTAAACTCCATTCTTCATCAGTCTCTGAGCATTAAACTCCATTCCCTCATCAGTCTCTTGAGCAATAAACTCCATTCCCTCATCAGTCTCTAAGCTATAAACTCCATTCCCTCACCAGTCTCTGAGCTATAAACTCCATTCCCTCATCAGTCTCTGAGCAATAAACTCCATTCCCTCGTCAGTCTCTGAGCAATAAACTCCATTCCCTCATCAGTCTCTGAGCAATAAACTCCATTCCCTCATCAGTCTCTAAGCTATAAACTCCATTCCCTCACCAGTCTCTGAGCTATAAACTCCATTCCCTCATCAGTCTCTGAGCAATAAACTCCATTCCCTCATCAGTCTCTGAGCAATAAACTCTATTCCCTCACCAGTCTCTGAGCAATAAACTCCATTCCCTCACCAGTCTCTGAGCTATAAACTCCATTCCCTCATCAGTCTCTGAGCAATAAACTACGCCGTTGACATCAGTAACGGAGGAGGGTGGGGACAGACGCGACACTCCCCGAGAAAGAACACGTGACATGATACCGGGAACATCACGTGCTAAGATGCATAATCATGTAATGCATACCTTTTCATAAACCATCCATTTTGGGGGTTTTGGTCCTTGGAGTTTCAGCTACAGATTCTGCTGTTTCACAATTTCATATCTTAGGAAGAGGGTGGGTTTTTAAAATATATCTTTTATTCCATAAACCGTATGGAAATACCAGTTTGGTTGTGAGCGTTTGCAGTTGTTGTTTTTTCTTTAATGTAGGTACACCACGTATTCATACGTCCAGTCAAATCAAGGTGTTTAATGTTCAGACAAAGAATCTCAGGGTTGCATAGCAACACCGCAATGAGCAGTGGTATCTGTGAATGAGAGTGGGGGTTCTGTGGAAACTCTCGGACCTATGCAATCATTGAACACGACATTATGGTTTGAAGAGTCAGAAGTTGGTTCACTCAAATTAGATTTGGTGTCATAAATATTTCATAGTGTGTAGTTCTATGTGTTGTGTGGATAAAAATGAAATGCTTCTGGTTCCATTGAAATGCTTTGTTCTTGACACAATGAACATGAACTTCTGGTTCCATTGAAATGCTTTGTTCTTGATACAATGAACATGAACTTCTGGTTCCATTGACATGCTTTGTTCTTGACACAATGAACATGAACTTCTGGTTCCATTGAAATGCTTTGTTCTTGACACAATGAACATGAACTTCTGGTTCCATTGAAATGTTTTGTTCTTGATACAATGAACATGACCTTATGATTCCATTGAAATGCCTTGTTCTTGATACAATGCACATGACCTTCTGGTTCCATTTGACTGCATGCTGTGCCAGTTTCATGCTGTAAAAACACATTATCCCCACATAGCGCAATATCCAGTGAAAAGGCCTTTATTACAACTGTTTCATGCTGTAAAAACACATCATCCCCACATAGCGCAATATCCAGTGAAAAGGCCTTTATTACAACTGTTTCATGCTGTAAAAAACCATCATCCCCACATAGCGCAATATCCAGTGAAAAGGCCTTTATTACAACTGTGTCATGCTGTAAAAACACATCATCCCCACATAGTGCCATAGCCAGCAAAAAGGCCTTTATTACAACTGTTTCACTGTTTAAAATACACCCTGACGAAACTTATCAAGAAACTTTTTTTCTTTCTGTCTGCCTGCATATCTATCAATCTGTGTATCTATCTATTTATCTGTCTATGTCTGTTTCTGCCTCTCTGTCTCTCTGTCTGTCTATATGTCTGTCTCTTTATCTCGTTCTCTTCTTTGTGTTAACGAACAAAATGAATGTGTCAGTACACCAAAACATTTGCACATCCATAAACCCAGACGTTCTGTATCAAATACTAAAATATTAAAGTTCACATGAGAATGGTGTACCGGTAATAGAACATACAGATTTGCATAGAGAAAGAGACTTGTTAAGGCAAAAAAAAAAGGAAAAAAGGTTGAGGAGAAATAGGAGGAGGAGGAGGCCCCATCTTTAAAACAAGGAAAAGAAATAAGGAGGCAGAACAGGGAAAGAAACAGGGTTTGAAAATAGTGGGAAAAAATGGAGACTGGAAGAAAAAAAAAATTACTGCACTTTTTTGTTGTTGCTAATATTTAATGTTGCAGACATTAGATCTATCTGATATTGCTTCTCAGGGAACACTTTACCTCATCACACTGTGTCTCTAATCATTGACGTTCGCAGTAGAATTCAACCGACCCCCTCCCCCATGCTGGCATGCACATCAACGCCATATTGAAACGATCGTCCACACCCCTGATGTCTGCAGGTGTGGACATTAGCGCCCTCTGTCCTTGGCTCACTTCTGTCCCCGAAGCAACCCTGTCCATCTGTGACAGTGACCTCGTCCTTTATCTTCTCTTGCAACTGGCCAGTGTTTGGAAGGTGGTAATGAGCTGTGGTGTGCTTATCTTTCACTGAAACGTGTAGTTTACGTCATTGCCTAGGCATTGTCACCATGACGGAACACATATTTACATCGTTCATTTTCCAATATTTTTATATGCTGCATATCTATAACTGCAAAACTGTCAGTTATTATCAGTCTCTATTACAAATCAGCATGGAAGATACGTGTTCTATTCAGAGAGAGAGAGAGAGAGAGAGAATAACAGTGAAGTGATGGCTCCATGGGTCGCAGGCTGACGAGGACGTGGGGTCTTATACCCTATTTCTTTAGAAGCAACTCCCTCTCGCTAAATCCTCCCCTGCCCAAGGATTTCTGTCAGCTGACTATGACAATTAATGCCATGTATTCTTCCCGAGGATTCCTGTCAGCTGACTATGACAATTAATGCCATGTATTCTTCCCGAGGATTCCTGTCAGCTGACTATGACAATTAATGCGATGTATTCTTCCCAGGATTCCTGTCAGCTGACTATGACAATTAATGCGATGTAATCTTCCCGAGGATTGCTGTGTGCTGACTACGACATTTAATGCGACACAGTCTTTCTGGATGGATGAAGGACTTTGACAATGAATAACATGTTACTCATCTGGAGGAGTAGGACAGCAGCACAACGAACGGAGTGTGACACATTCTACCTGAAGAGTCTGGTCTGGTGGCAACTGGATTAGGACACCACCACGACGAACAGAGTGTGACACATTCTACCTGAAGAGTCTGGTCTGGTGGCAACTGGATTAGGACACCACCACGACGAACAGAGTGTGACACATTCTACCTGAAGAGTCTGGTCTGGTGGCAACTGGATTAGGACACCACCACGACGAACAGAGTGTGACACATTCTACCTGAAGAGTCTGGTCTGGTGGCAACTGGATTAGGACACCACCACGACGAACAGAGTGTGACGCATTCTACCTGAAGAGTCTGGTCTGGTGGCAACTGGATTAGGACACCACCACGACGAACAGAGTGTGACGCATTCTACCTGAAGAGTCTGGTCTGGTGGCAACTGGATTAGGACAGCAGCATGACGAACAGAGTGTGACACATTCTACCTGAAGAGTCTGGTCTGGTGGCAACTGGATTAGGACACCACCACGACGAACAGAGTGTGACACATTCTACCTGAAGAGTCTGGTCTGGTGGCAACTGGATTAGGACAGCAGCACAACGAACAGAGTGTGACGCATTCTACCTGAAAAGTCTGGCCTGGTGGCAATTGGATTAGGACACCACCACGACGTACAGAGTGTGACGCATTCTACCTGAAGAGTCTGGCCTGGTGGTTATTTCACTTCATGCCGGCACACATTTCCTGAGGCTGAGTCCAGTTTAGACCATCAAATTAATTTGACTTTGTGTTGGTGAGGAGTCTGATCTGATGATTAACCAAATTAATGCTATGCGCTCTTCCTTCTGATTCCAGTCCAGACTGTGACGGTTGATGCAATGTAAGTCGTCCGGAGATGTTAAGTGTCAACTGTGACTATGAATGCTATATACTCATGCTGCGTTGTCTGGTCTAATTTGCGACAATCAATGCGGCGCACAGTCCCGTGTTGCCCAGTCTGACGGTTAGGACAGTCAGCCATTGCCATGCACTGTGTCTGAAGAGTGCAGTCTTCCTAAGGCACACTCCACAATGAACTGTCACCAGTGCTGCCCTTCAGTCTTTGGAAGACGTCCAGTTTGACACCAATACACCAGTTGGGGCGGGAACTGTACTAAATACAGGCAACGATGAGAATCTTTCTGAACGCTATATTTAGCATCTTAGCTCAGGAATATTAATCCGGAGAAAAAAATGACACTAGCGGTGGCAGCAGTACAGCAGCAGCAGCAACGACAGCAACAGCAGCAGCGGCGGCGACAAAGACATCCTACGAACCAGTCAAACCACCCAATACAGCATTTTCCTGCCGACTTTGTCCATCCCGCCCATAGCCTCCATGCAGAAGGTCTTGTCCACA
>CM065731.1:40027720-40055220 GCA_033310375.1 Conus canariensis | reverse complement strand
GAAGTGTGTTATCAGGATTGTGTCTGTTCTCAAAGTGTCTAAACGTCATCTTCAAAACTCATGGCGCTTAACGTTCTTTTCTGCACAATCATGGGGGAGGGGAGAGCGGGTAGACGAAGAAAGGCAGAGTGGGGCGGGGGTGAAAAGGACGGGAGACGGTGGTAAGAGGCATGGCAGAGTTGAGTTAAACGTTGTTGTTTTTTCGCCATTGTAAACGGAGAGAGAGAGAGAGAGAGAGAGAGAGAGAGAGAGAGAGAGAGGTGGGGTGGGAGAGGGGGTGAAAGTGATGGTGTGACACTATTCTCTCTTTCAGAATACTTTGAACTTTAATTGACCCATTGCCTACAATAATGGAATGCTCTGACTGCGTAAAGGAAAACCTCTCTACATTACAAAAATCACTTCACACACACACACACACACACACGCACGCACGCACGCACGCACGCACGCACACACACACACACACACACACACACACACACACACACACCTCCGCCTGCATTCTGTCAGAGGCTGTTTTGGTTCTGGGTTAGTTAAAATTCTTGTTATTCTTCTCTGCTTATTTGAACCATTTCCACAAGGGTTGGAATTGGTGGGAGTGGGGTGGGGGAGGGGGCGGGGTGGGGTGAGGTGGGTGGGAAGGCGCGCGGGGAGGGCTGGTAACCCCCCCCCCCCCCCCCCACAGTTCAGTACTGGCATAAACTCCTTGGTACTGGCACAGACTGGCTGTAGCCGCTACAGTCATTGTCCTTTAAGTCAAGCTGACTCCTTTCAGAGGCACGTCATACACTCAGACGGCACGAGAGAGAGAGAGAGAAGAGAGAGAGAGAGAGAGAGAGAGAGAGAGAGAGAGAGAGATGCACTTATACTGTATCTGCCAAAACACATGGGTCTTTTCTAGAATTCTAATGCGTTCAAGAGCACATGGGCACCCGCTAAGAAGCAGACAGAACAAAGGAGGGCACAACTTGTCACTGAGCACAAAACAGTCCCCCCAGTCCATGTGTATCACTGAGCACCAAACAGTTCCACCAGTGAGCACCAAACAGTTCCACCAGTCCACGTGTATCACTGAGCACCAAACAGTTCCACCAGTGAGCACCAAACAGTTCCACCAGTTCCATGTGTATCAATGAGCACCAAACAGTTCCACCAGTCCATGTATATCACTGAGCACCAAACAGTTCCCCCAGTCCATGTGTATCACTGAGCATCGAACAGTTCCACCAGTCCATGTGTATCACTGAACACCAAACAGTTCACCAGTCTACGTGTGTTACTGAGCACCAAACAGTTCCACCAGTCCATGTGTATCACTGAGCACCAAACAGGTCCATCAGTCCATGTGTGTCACTGAGCACCAAACAGTTCCCCCAGTCCATGTGTATCACTGAGCACAAAACAGTCCCCCCAGTCCATGTGTATCACTGAGCACCAAACAGTTCCACCAGTGAGCACCAAACAGTTCCACCAGTCCATGTGTATCACTGAGCACCAAACAGTTCACCAGTCCATGTGTAACACTGAGCACCAAACAGTCCCCCCAGTCCATGTGTATCACTGAGCACCAAACAGTTCAACAGTCCATGTGTATCGCTGAGGATCAGGTCTGCCAGTCCATGTGTATCACTGAGTACCAAACAGTTCACCAGTCCATGTACGTGGATCACTGAGCACCAAACAGTTCCATCTGTCCATGTGTGTCACTGAGCACCAAACAGTTCACCAGTCCATGTGCATCAATGAGTACCAAACAGTTCACTAGTCCATCTGTGTCATTGAGTACCAAACAGTTCACCGGTCCATGTGTATCACTGAGTACCGGGTCCACCCGTCTATGTGTATCACTGAGCACCAAACAGTTCACCAGTCCATGTGTATCACTGAGCACCAAACAGTTCACCAGTCCATGTGTATCACTGAGCACCAAACACTTCACCAGTCCATGTGTATCACTGAGCACCAAACAGTTCACCAGTCCATGTGTATCACTGAGCACCAGACAGATCCCAAACCAGTCCATGTGTCACTGAGCACCAGGTCCACCAGTCTATGTGTATCACTGAACACCAAACAGTTCACCACTCCATGTGTATCACTGAGCACCGAACAGTTCACCAGTCCACGTGTATCATTGAGCACCAAACAGTTTACCAGTCCATGTGTATCACTGAGCACCGAACAGTTCACCAGTCCACGTGTATCATTGAGCACCAAACAGTTTACCAGTCCATGTGTATCACTGAGCACCGAACAGTTCACCAGTCCACGTGTATCACTGAGCACCAAACAGTTCACCAGTCCATGTGTATCACTGAGCACCGAACAGTTCACCAGTCCATGTGTATCACTGAGCACCAAACAGTTCACCAGTCCATGTGTATCACTGAGCACCAAACAGTTCACCAGTCCACGTGTATCACTGAGCACCAGTCCACCAGTCCATGTGTATCACTAAGCACCAAACAGTTCACCAGTCCATGTGTATCACTGAGCACCAAACAGTTCACCAGTCCATGTGTATCACTGAGTACCAAACAGTTCACCAGTCCATGTGCATCAATGAGTACCAAACAGTTCACCAGTCCATGTGTATCACTGAGCACCAAACAGTTCACCAGTCCATGTGCATCACTGACACCAACAGTTCACCATCCAAATGTATCACTGAGCACCAAACAGTTCACCAGTCCATGTGTATCGCTGAGGATCAGTCTGCCAGTCCATGTGTATCACTGGTACCAAACAGTTCACCAGTCCATGTGTGTCACTGAGCATCAGACAGTTCACCAATCCATGTGTATCACTGAGCACCAAACAGTTCACCAGTCCATGTGTATCGTGAGGACCAGGTCTGCCAGTCCATGTGTATCACTTAGGACCAAACAGTTCACCAGTCCATGTGTATCGCTTAGGACCAGGTCTGCCAGTCCATGTGTATCACTTAGGATCAAACAGTTCACCAGTCCATGTGTATTACTGAGCACCCAAAAATTCACCAGTCCATGTGTATCACCTGAGCAGCAAACAGGTCAACCAGTCCATGTGTATCACTGAGCACCAAACAGTTCACCAGTCCATGTGCATCGCTGAGGACCAGGTCCGCCAGTCCATGTGTATGATGGTGGACGTCATTCAGCACTGCCCGACAAGGCTTGTCAGCAGTCCAGAGCCATTCAGCGCTGCCCCCACAAGGCCTGTCAGCTGTTCAGACCCATTCAGCACTGCCCCCCACAAGGCCTGTCAGCAGTTCAGACCCATTCAGCACTGCCCCCACAAGGCCTGTCAGCAGTCCAGAAGCATTCAGCACTGCCCCCACAAGGCCTGTCAGCAGTTCAGACCCATTCAGCACTGCCCCCCACAAGGCCTGTCAGCAGTCCAGAAGCATTCAGCACTGCCCCCCCACAAGGCCTGTCAGCAGTTCAGACCCATTCAGCACTGCCCCCCACAAGGCCTGTCAGCAGTTCAGACCCATTCAGCACTGCCCCCCACAAGGCCTGTCAGCATCCAGAACATTCAGCACTGCCCCCACAAGGCCTGTCAGCAGTCCAGAGCCATTCAGCACTGCCCCCCTCCCCACCCCCAAGGCTTGTCAGCAGTCCAGACCCATTCAACACGCCCCCCCCCCCCCCCCACCCACCACCACCACAAGGCTTGTCAGCAGTCCAGACCCATTCCATGCCCCTCCCCCCCCCCCCCCCCCCCCAAGGCTTGTCAGCAGTCCAGACTCATTCAGCACTGCCCCCCCCCCCCCCCCCAAGGCTTGTCAGCAGTCAAGAGCCATTCAGCACTGCCCCCCCCCCCCCCCCCCGGCTTGTCAGCAGTCCAGAACCATTCAGCACTCCCCCCCCCACCCCCCCACCCCAAGTTGTCAGCAGTCCAGAGCCATTCAGCACTGCCCCCCACAAGGCTTGTCACCAGTCCAGAGCCATTCAGCATTGCCCCCCCCTCCCCCTCCCCCAAGGCTTGTCACCAGTCCAGAGCCATTCAGCATTGCCCCCCCCCTCCCCTCCCCCAAGGCTTGTCAGCAGTCCAGAGCCATCAGCACTGCCCCCCACAAGGCTTGTCGGCAGTCCAGAGGTCCTACTTGACAAGGCCCCAGAGCGAGGATGGCTGGACGGAACGCTGGCTCGCACACTGCCTGTCTCTGTCTCTCTGCCATCTATATCTGTCAGTCAATACCTCTGTCTGTCTCTCTCTATAGCTGTCTGTTTCACTCTCTGGCAATCCCTATCTGTCAGTCAATACCTCTGTCTGTCTCTCTCTATAGCTGTCTGTTTCACTCTCTGGCAATCCCTATCTGTCAGTCAATACCTCTGTCTGTCTCTCTCTATAGCTGTCTGTTTCACTCTCTGCCATCTATATCTGTCAGTCAATACCTCTGTCTGTCTCTCTCTATAGCTGTCTGTTTCACCCTATCTGTCAGACAATGCCTCTGTCTGTCTCTCTATTTCTGTCATACTCCATTCTACCTAACCCTACCCTACCCTTCAGTGCCCCATCCTACTCCATTCGACCTAACCCTACCCTACTGTGCCCCATCCTACTCCATTCTACCTAACCCTACCCTACTATAGGCTATCCTATTCCATTCTACCTAACCCCACCCTTCAGTGCCCCATCCTACTCCATTCGACCTAACCCTACCCTACCCTACTGTGCCCCATCCTACTCCATTCTACCTAACCCTACCCTACCCTTCAATGCCCCATCCTACTCCATTCCACCTAACCCCACCCCACCCTTCAGTGCCCCATCCTACTCCATTCTACCTAACCCTACCCCACCCTTCAGTGCCCCATCCTACTCCATTCGACCTAACCCTACCCTACCCTACTGTGCCCCATACTACTCCATTCGACCTAACCCTACCCTACCCTTCAATGCCCCATCCTACTCCATTCCACCTAACCCTACCCTACCATACTGTGCCCTATCTTACTCACGGTGCCATATGAGAACAGAATGGAGGCAGCTCAAATCTACAAGACTGAAAAGTATGCTGATCTGGCAAACAGCCTGAGGAGAGAAGGCTATCAGGTCAAAGTCCTCACTGCAGAAATTGGAGCTAGGGGGTTTGTAGGAACGTCTGCATACAGCCTCATGAAACAGCTCTCAGTTGCAGGGAAGGAAAAAACCAGAGCCCTGAAAGCAATGGCAGAAGCGGCAGAGAGGTGTTCAAGCTGGATCTGGTCAAGGAGGAACAAAAGTGAACTTCATAAGGCTTAATTTCCCTACAAATATCAGGTGTCCCTGTGGCTCAGTGGTTAAAGCGCGAGTCATTAAGTGGAAAATGAGCATGTCCAGAGGGTCATGGGTTCGAATCCCAGCCATGGCTCGTCCCAAGATGGGAAAAAAAGGGGCAGCAGAGGGACATCCGGAGTCATGAACCGGGTGTGGCCCAACCCCCCTAGAGTGTCAGGAGATAAGGGCCGAAACACTTGCTTGAAGGGGGCTTCTCTTCTGAGGACTCTCTGCTGCCACGCTCTCCACGAGTTTCTTTCTACTCCATTCCACCTAACCCTACCCTACCCTTCAGTGCCCCATCCTACTCCATTCCACCTAACCCTACCCTACCATACTGTGCCCCATCCTACTCCATTCCACCTAACCCTACCCTACCATACTGTGCCCTATCTTACTCCATTCCACCTAACCCTACCGTACCCTACTGTGCCCCATCTTACTCCATTCCACCTAACCCTACCCTACCCTACTGTGCCCCATCCTACTCCATTCTACCTAACCCTACCCTACCCTTCAGTGCCCCATCCTACTCCATTCGACCTAACCCTACCCTACCCTACTGTGCCCCATCCTACTCCATTCCACCTAACCCTACCCTACCATACTGTGCCCTATCTTACTCCATTCGACCTAACCCTCCCTATCCTACTCCAGTCTACCTAACCCTACCCTACTGTGCCATATCTTACTCCTTCCTACTCAACTCCACCCTACCCTACTGTACCCATAGCCTACCCAACCCTACCCCACCCTACATGCTCTACCGTGACCAACACTACCTAACCAATCCTATCCTGCCCTACCTTACCCTATGCTACCATATGCTATTCCATCCCTTCCTCCCCAAGCCCACCCTCTCCCAGCACACAGTTTAGTGTAAGAAAAAAAAACAAAGAACAGAATCCGCCATGACTGATACGTAACCATGGCTACCGACTACCCCTTCCCTCCACCCTCCCCTCTTGTCTTTTTTCCTCCTTCCGTCGTTCCTTTTCTGCCTGTCTATGTCTCTATGGGTCTATCTCTGTGTCTGTGGATCTGTCTCTGTGTCTAATTTTAGCTAAGGGTCTGTCTCTGTGTCTATGGATCTGTCTCTGTCTGTGTGGGTCTGTCTCTGTGTCTATGGGGTTATCTCTGTCTGTGTGGGTCTGTCTCTGTGTCTATTGGTCTGTCTCTGTCTGTGTGGGTCTGGTCTCTGTGTCTATGGGTCTGTCTCTTTCTGTGTGGGTTGGTCTCTGTGTCTATGAGTCTGTCTCTGTCTGTGTGGGTCTGTCTCTGTGTCTGTGGGTCTGTGACTTTCTGTGTGGGTCTGTCTCTGTGTCCATAGGTCTGTCTCTGTGTGGGCCTGTCTCTGTGTCTGTGGGTCTGTATGTGTGTGGGTCTGTCTCTGTGTCTATGGGTCTGTCTCTGTGTGAGTCTGTCTCTATGTCTATGGGTCTGTCTCTGTCTGGTGGGTCTGTCTCTGTGTGGGCCTGTCTCTGTGTGGGTCTGTCTCTGTGTCTGTGGGTCTGTCTTGTGTGGGTTTGTCTCTGTGTCTATGGGTCTGTCTCTGTGTCTATGGGTCTGTCTCTGTGTGAGTCCGTCTCTATGTCTATGGGTCTGTCTCTGTCTGGTGGGTCTGTCTCTGTGTGGGTCTGTCTCTGTGTGGGTCTGTCTCTGTGTCTGTGGGTCTGTCTATGTGTGAGTCTGTCTCTATGTCTATGGGTCTGTCTCTGTCTGGTGGGTCTGTCTCTGTGTGGGCCTGTCTATGGGTCTGTCTGCGTGTCCACATGTCTATCTCTGCGTGGGTGTTTCCCTGTGTCCCTAGGTCTGTCTCTGTGTGGGTCTGTCACTGTGTCTATGGGTCTGTCTCTGTGTCCATAGGTCTGTCTCTGTGTCTATCGGTCTGTCTCTGTCTGTGTGGGTCTGTCTCTGTGTGGGTCTGTCTCTGTGTCTATGGGTCTGTCTCTGTGTGGATCTGTCTCTGTGTCTACGAGTCTGCCTCTGTGTGGGTCTGTCTCTGTGTCTATGGGTCTGTCACTGTGTCTTTGGGTTTGTCTCTGTGTCCATAGGTCTGTCTCTGTGTGGGACTGTCTCTGTGTCTATGAGTTTGTATCTGTGTGGGTCTGTCTCTTGTGTCTATGAGTCTGTCTCTATGTGAGTCTGTCTCTATGTCTATGGGTCTGTCTCTATGTGGGTCTCTCTCTGTTTCTTTGGGTCTGTCTCTGTTTCTTTGGGTCTGTCTCTTTGTCTATGGGTCTGTCTCTGTGTCTGTGGGTCTGTCTCTGTGTCTATGGGTCTGTCTCTGTGTGGGTCTGTCTCTGTGTCTATGAGTTTGTTTCTGTCTGTGTCTGTCTCTGTGTCCATGGGTCTGTTCTGTGTGGGTCTGTCTCTGTGTCTGTCCCTGTGTCTGTCTCTGTGTCTATGGGTCTGTCTGTCTTTGTGGATCTGTAACTGTGGGTCTGTTTCTCAGTAGGTCTGTTTCTCTGTGGGTCTGTCTCTATGGGCCTGTCTCTGTCTATGTGGGTCTGTCTGTGTAGGGCTGTCTCTGTCTGTGTGGCTCTGTCTCTGTCTCTGTTGGTCTGACTGGGTGATTTTGTCTGTGTGGGTCTGGCTGTGTGGGTCTGTCTGTGTGACTCTGTCTGTGTTGGTCTGGCTGTGTGGGACTGGCTGTGTGGGTCTGGCTGTGTGGGTCTAGCTGTGTGACTCTGGCTGTGTGGGTCTGTCTGTGTGACTCTGTCTGTGCGGGTCTGTCTGTGTGGGTCTGTCTGTGCGACTCTCTCTGTGTGGGTCTGGCTGTGTGGGTCTGGCTGTGTGGGTATGGCTGTGTGACTCTGTCTGTATGGGTCTGGATGTGTGGGTCTGTCTGTGTGGGTATGGCTGTGTAGGTCTGTGTGGGTCTGGCTGTGTCTGTGTGGGTCTGTTTGTGTGGGTCTGTCTCTGTCTGTTTGGGTCTGTCTGTGTGGGTCTGCCTCTGTTTTTGTGGGTCTGGCCGTGTTAGTCTGTCTCTTTCTGTGTGGGTCTGTCTCTCTCTCTCTCTCTGTGGGTCTGTCTGTGTGGGTCTGCCTCTGTCTTTGTGGGTCTGGCCGTGCAGGTCTGTCTGTGTCTGTGTAGGTCTGCCTCTGTCTGTGTTGGTCTGTCTCTGTTCGCGAGGGTGTGCCTCTGTCTGTGTGGGTCTGTCTCTGTCTGTGTGAGTCTGTCTCTGTCCGCGTGGGTCTGTCTCTGTCTGTGTCGGTCTGTCTCTGTCCGCGTGGGTCTGTCTCTGTCTGTGTGGGTCTGTGTCTGTCTGAGTGGGTGTGTCTGTGTCTGTGTGGGTCTGTCTGTGTCTGTGTGGGTCTGTCTGTGTCTGTGTGGGTCTGGCCGTGTGGGTGTGTCTCTGTCTGTGTGTGTCTGTCTCTGTCTGTGTGGGTGTGTCTCTGTCTGTGTGGGTGTGTCTCTGTCTGTGTGGGTCTGTCTCTGTCTGTGTGGGTGTGTTTCTGTCTGTGTGGTCTGTCTGTGTCTGTACGGGTCTGTCTCTGTCTGTGTGGGTCTGTCTCTGTCTGTGTGGGTGTTCTCTCTGTCTGTGTGGGTCTGTCTCTGTCTGTGTGGGTGTGTCTGTGTCTGTGTGGGTGTGTCTGTGTCTGTGTGGGTGTGTCTCTGTCTGCGTGGGTGTGTCTCTGTCTGTGTGGGTGGGATCTGTCTGGGTGGGTCTGTCTGTGTCTGTTTGGGTGTGTCTCTGTCTGTGTGGGTTGTCTGTGTGTGGTGTGTCTCTGTTTGTGAAGGTTTGTCTGTGTCTGTGTGGGTCTGTCTGTGTGGGTCTGTCTCAGTCTGTGTGTGGTCTGTGTGGTCTGATCTGTCTGTGTGGGTCTGTCTGTGTGGGTCTGTCTGTCTGTGTGGGTCTGTCTCAGTCTGTGTGGGTCTGACTCTGCTGTGTGGGTTTGTCTGTGTGGGTCTGTCTCTGTCTGAGTGGGTCTGTCTCTGTCTGGGAGGGGGGGGGGAGGTCTGTCTCTGTCTGGGCGGGTCTGTCTCTGTCTGTGTAGGTCTGTCTCTGTCTGTGTGGGTGTGTTCTCTGCCTGTGTGGGTCTGTCTGTGTCATGTGTAGGTGTGTCTCTGTCTGGGTGGGTCTGTCTGTGTCTGTGTGGGTGTGTCTCTGTCTGTGTGGGTCTGTCTGTGTGGGTGTGTCTCTGTCTGTGTGGGTGTGTCTCTGTCTGTGTGGGTGTGTCTCTGTCCGTGTGTGTGTGTCTCTGTCTGTGTGGGTGTGCCTCTGTCTGTGTGTGTTCTGTCTGGTTCTCTGTCTGTGTTGGTCTGTCTCTGTCTGGGAGGGTCTGTTTGTTGGGGTGGTCTGTTGTGTGGGGTGTGTCTTTGTCTCTGTCTGTGTGGGTGTGTCTCTGTCAGCGTGGGTCTGTCTCTGTCTATGTGGATCTGTCTCTGTCTATGTGGGTCTGTCTCTTTCTGTGTGGGTGTGTCTGCGAGGGTCTGTCTGTGTGGATCTGTCTGTGTCTGTGTGGGTCTGTCTGTGTTTGTGTGGGTCTGTCTCTGTCTCTGTGGGTCTGTCTCTGTGTCTATGCATGTCTCTGTCTGTGTGGGTCTGTCTGTATGGGTTTGTCTGTGTGGGTCTGTCTGTATGGGTCTGTCTGTGTGGGTGTGTCTCTGTCTGTGTAGGACTGTCTCTGTGTGGGTCTGTCTCTGCGTCGATGGGTCTCTCTCTCTCTTCTCTCCTCTCTCTCTCTCTCTCTCTCTCTCTTGTGGGTCTGTCTGTGTAGGTCTGTCTGTGTGGGTCTGTGTGGGTCTATCTCTGTCTGTGTAGCTCTGTAGTTTATGTCTGTGTGGGTCTGTCTCTAGATGTGGGGTCTGTCTGTGTGGGTCTGTCTGTGTGGATTTGTCTGTCTGTGTGGGTCTGTCTGTGTGGATCTGTCTGTGTGGGTCTGTCTGTGTAGGTCTGTCTGTGTGGGTCTGTCTCTGTCTGTGTTGGTCTGTCTGTGTGGGTCTGTCTGTGTGGGTTTGTCTGTGTGTGTCTGTCTCTGTCTGTGTTGGTCTGTCTGTGTGGGTCTGTCTGTGTGGTTTGTCTGTGTGTGTCTGTCTCTGTCTGTTTGTCTGTCTTGTGGTCGCGTGTTGGTCTGTCTGTGTGGATTGTCTGTCTGTGTGGGCTTTGTGGGCTCTGTGTGGTCGTCTGTGTGGTTTGCTGTGTGGTCTGTCTCTGTCTGTGTTGGTCTGTCTGTGTGGGTCTGTTTCTGTATATGTAGGTCTGTCTGTGTGGATCTGTCTGTGTGGGTCCGTCTCTGTATGTGTGGGTCTGTCTGCGTGGGTCTGTCTCTGTATGTGTAGGTCTCTCTGTGTGGGTCTATCTGTATGTGTAGGTCTGTCTGTGTGGGCCTGTCTGTGTAGGTCTGTCTGTGTGAGTCTGTATCTGTGTGGATATGTCTCTATCTGTATGGGTCTGTCTGTGTGAGTCTGTCTCTGTTTGTGTAGATCTGTCTGTCTGTGTGGGTCTGCCTGTGTGAGTCTGTCTCTGTCTGTGTGTGTCTGTCTCTGTCTGTGAGTCTGGCAGTGTGGGTCTGTCTGTGTGGACCTGTCTCTGTCGCTGGAATGTAGGTCAACAAGATGGGAATGAAAGGCCGTCAGGAGTCCTGCTACCCCCCCCCCCCCCCCCTCCATCCCTTGGCTCCTTTCCCCTACCCTCCACCCTTTACCCCGCAAACCCACTCTTCCCTGTCTCGTGCCCCTCACCCCACCCTCACCCCTGCTGCATGACCTGCCAGGATACTTGTCCCCCACCAGCCATTTCCCAACATCCCCCTCCCCCCCCCCCCCTTCCGCTGTCCCCACTACCCCCCTCCCTGTAACCTGTCCCTGTCTGCTGTCTTCCCACTCAGCACAGTGGATCCGTTTTCCCAGGTCGCCTCCGCAAACACCGAGCTGCCCCTGACGACTGCCAGCTAAAATGGAGATGCACCGATCTGTTTCTCTCCGGGTCTGACGTCTGTGCGCCAACTGATTGGTGGCTCCGTGGGGTTGTTTTCAGAGACACATACTGTCCAGAGAGATTGAGAGGGTAAGATATTTTCCAATATATATCAGTATACCCCCTCCCCCCCCCCCTGTCTGTCTGTCTGTCTGTCTGTCTGTCTGTCTCTCTCTCTCTCTCTCTCTCTCTCCTCTCTCTCTCTCTCTCTCTCTCTCTCTCTACCCTAACCTGTTCATTTTTTCTTAAGGATTATGTATCCAGAGTCAGAGAATCTCCAATCCAGAATGTTCTTAAAATTATCCAGAATTATTCCACTGCTTTAGTCTAGAGACTTCTTAAAACTAAACACAGCACCTTGAGAGCAATGAACTCGACGACCCCTTTCAAACACGTGTTTCCCATCAGCATTTAGACCTGTCTACTTCAATCCATTAGTGTCATACATAGTCAGCCGCCATCGACCAGATCAAGTCCATCCATCGTTCTTGATTTGAATAAGGCATTAGATCTTGTCGATCACAAAGTACTACTTAAATATCTAACGTATCTAAATAATCAAAACACGATATCCTTCAAATGCTCTCTTACTAACTGAACCTAGTACAGCTTTAGAAATAGCACCTTCTCATGCACTGAGATCATACATACTGAAGTATCCAAAGGGTCCGTTTTAGGACCATTTCTATTCTGCTTCTTTGTCAGTTATCTGCCACTGTCCATATCAGAGTCAAGTTTCGGCCTGAGAGATCTTTTTGCTGATGACAATTCTCTCCACTGAAGCGCAGCAGTCCTATCTTTTGTCAAAAATGTCTGTACAGTTCTGGTTGAAGCAATGCCTCTAGAAGGTCTATAGTTCTATGGTAGGCAACTTCACCGTTAAGATAAAGAGCATGAATATGACGTCCAGACAAAGTATCAAACAAAGGTTCTAATTCCCAATCTAACTGTTGACGGCTCACAACATGAAGCAAATGAGGAGGCGCCATGTCCTGGGAGTGACAGTGGGTGAGGAATTCAAGTGGCAGGTCTATACTGACAACCCTATAAACAGTGGTTGGTGAGGAATTCAAGTGGCAGATCTATACTGACAACCCTATAAACAGTGGTTGGTGAGGAATTCAAGTGGCAGGTCTATACTGACAACCCTATAAACAGTGGTTGGTGAGGAATTCAGGTGGCAGGTCTATACTGACAACCTATAAACAGTGGTTGGTGAGGAATTCAAGTGGCAAATCTATACTGACAACCCTATAAACAGTGGTTGGTGAGGAATTCAAGTGGCAGATCTATACTGACAACCCTATAAACAGTGGTTGGTGAGGAATTCAAGTGGCAGATCTATACTGACAACCCTATAAACAGTGGTTGGTGAGGAATTCAAGTGGCAGATCTATACTGACAACCCTATAAACAGTGGTTGGTGAGGAATTCAAGTGGCAGGTCTATACTGACAACCTATAAACAGTGGTGGGTGAGGAATTCAAGTGGCAGGTCTATACTGACAACCTATAAACAGTGGTGGGTGAGGAATTCAAGTGGCAGGTCTATACAGACAACCTATAAACAGTGGTGGGTGAGGAATTCAAGTGGCAGGTCTATACTGACAACCCTATAAACAGTGGTGGGTGAGGAATTCAAGTGGCAGGTCTATACTGACAACCTATAAACAGTGGTTGGTGAGGAATTCAAGTGGCAGATCTATACTGACAACCCTATAAACAGTGGTTGGTGAGGAATTCAAGTGGCAGGTCTATACTGACAACCCTATAAACAGTGGTTGGTGTGGAATTCAAGTGGCAGATCTATACTGACAACCTATAAACAGTGGTTGGTGAGGAATTCAAGTGGCAGGTCTATACTGACAACCCTATAAACAGTGGTTGGTGAGGAATTCAAGTGACAGGTCTATACTGACAACCTATAAACAGTGGTTGGTGAGGAATTCAAGTGGCAGATCTATACTGACAACCCTATAAACAGTGGTTGGTGAGGAATTCAAATGGCAGAGCTATACTGACAACCCTATAAACAGTGGTTGGTGAGGAATTCAAGTGGCAGATCTATACTGACAACCCTATAAACAGTGGTTGGTGAGGAATTCAAGTGGCAGGTCTATACTGACAACCCTATAAACAGTGGTTGGTGAGGAATTCAAGTGGCAGGTCTATACTGACAACCCTATAAACAGTGGTTGGTGAGGAATTCAAGTGGCAGATCTATACTGACAACCTATAAACAGTGGTTGGTGAGGAATTCAAGTGGCAGATCTATACTGACAACCCTATAAACAGTGGTTGGTGAGGAATTCAAGTGGCAGGTCTATACTGACAACCCTATAAACAGTGGTTGGTGAGGAATTCAAGTGGCAGATCTATACTGACAAACCCATAAACAGTGGTTGGTGAGGAATTCAAGTGGCAGATCTATACTGAAAAACCCATAAACAGTGGTTGGTGAGGAATTCAAGTGGCAGATCTATACTGAAAAACCCATAAACAGTGGTTGGTGAGGAATTCAAGTGGCAGATCTATACTGAAAACCCATAAACAGTGGTTGGTGAGGAATTCAAGTGGCAGATCTATACTGACAAACCCTATAAACAGTGGTTGGTGAGGAATTCAAGTGGCAGATCTATACTGACAACCCTATAAACAGTGGTTGGTGAGGAATTCAAGTGGCAGATCTATACTGACAACCCTATAAACAGTGGTTGGTGAGGAATTAAAGTGGTAATGTCACAGCAGAAAACTTACAAACAATGGTCGATGAGCAAATATAGTGGCAGCCTCATATCAAAGTTTATAAACAATAGACGGTGAAGAATTAAAGTGGCAGTTTCATATTAAAACACTTGTAAACGATGCTAGGTGGCAAAGTACTGTTTTTCTGATAATTCATTTATCATCTGCTGACACAGCATCTTCATCATCGCTATTATCGCCATTACCATAATCAATAGCAGTAACAGCGTCATAGTGTGGTCGCTATCGATTTGACCACGTTTAAGATGTGAGCATAGTTTGTCTTTTTTCTGCGCGTTCAGGTTAATTCTCTCTCTCTCTCTCTCTCTCTCTCCTCCTCTCTCTCTCTCTCTCTCTCTCTCTCTCTCTCTCTCTCTCTCTCTCTGTGTGTGTGGTGTGTGTGCTTCAGTTGTCCCATCACTTACAGAGATAAAAACCATCCCTCACTGGTCACGCTATCTATGCAGGTTGCTGAAATGGTAGCTGTTCTTATGGCTTTGAAGCATCTCATTGATTGACCGCAATTAATCTGGGAAGTGTTGATTGACCTCGATCAATCTATCGTGTTGTTTTGCGTTGCTTCAATGTCAGAGCGGCAATCCATCATGTTTTACGATTCATACACAGAAAACTTTGTTTACAAGGAAATATGCTACCTTATACTTTCTTTCCTATGCAAAGGAACATATTTAACTTTCTTTTGGATTCCTTCACACAGTGGAATTTGGGTTTATGAACTCGCTGACAGGTCTGCAAGAAAAGATGTTACACATGAAATGTGTTTACAATCTCTCACAGTACCATTCACTAAAAAAAAAGCTATCGAATTATAAAACAAATATCTTGAGGCTGTTATAGAAATGATCAGAGCAATCCTATTTCACAAGTTAAAATAACGATTTCAGCCAGCTTTTAACTTCTGACGACATCAACAACATCCAACGCCTGCAATTCGTGATGTCTAAAGAAATACCAATTTGGTTTCCACATTTTATCCACTAAAACGACTTGCTTTCGGAACGAAATTCAGCACCGCCGAAAATCTATGTAAAAAAAAAGAACCTAGAGCTGGTGTTTAATAAGGCAGGAGAATGGCCGATTTTTTTCTTAAATTAAGTTGATAGTCTTCAGCATCTGAATACCTTGACCCCCCATCGTTCTGTCTGTCTGTCTGACCATCTGACCGTCTGTTTGTCCTGACTGTCTGACTGACTCTCTCTCTCTCTCTCTCTCTCTCTCTCTCTCTCTCTCTCTGAATATGCATGTCTTGGGTGAGTACGTGTCCTGAATGTAAAATCGTATGCATCTCTCTCTCTCTCTCTCTCTCTCTCTCTCTCTCTCTCTCTCTCTCTCTCTCTCTCTCTCTCTCTCTTCTCTCACTTGTCAAGAGGCTGCTGACGAAGACTAATTAACAAACCAATTCATCTTTCTCCACCCCACCCCCCTTCAAATCCCACCGTTCCCCTCCGCTCTACCCCTATCCCGAATCCCGTCTCTACACCACCACCACCACCACCACCACCACACACTACGTTCTTCTGTTCTGTTCTCCCTTCCACCCGCTCATCCCAGCACACACCCACATCCTCCCTCGCCTTGTGCCTACCCCGTGACATTAGCTAATTGGAATGGCTTCCATCGCTGTTCTTTGTTCCATTTCTCTCCTTCACATGCAGTCACAGGCTGCAGATCCCTAAGCCTCCTTTGCTAAGCATGGGGTTCCTCGACCAGTCAACAGCCTCCTTTGCTAAGCATGGGGGTCCTCGACAGCCAAACAATCGACCCCTACTCCAAACCTGTTTTGTTTGTTTACCTTTTTGTTGATTATCGTTTTCCATGTAAAAGAAAATGGATGTGGAGAAGGAGACAGTGGTAAACAAGAAGAAGAAGAAGAAGAAGGAGGAGGAGGAGGAGGAGGAGGAGGAGGAGGAGATGAAGTCAGAGAGGAAAGGAAGCAAGCAATGAATCAAGTAATTAATCAAATAAGCAAACAAGCAAGCAAGGAAGAAAGGAAGAAAGGGGGCCACTTCAGCTGACAGTCTTCCAGGTCTCAACACTGATCCGATCGTTCTTCCTCTCTCTGTCACAGTCTCTGCCTCGTCTATCTATGATCCTGTCTGTCTGTCTATGATTCTCTCTCTCTCTCTCTCTCTCTCTCTCTCTCTCTCTCTCTCTCTCTCTCTCTCTCTTGTGTGTGTGTGTGTGTGTGTGTGTGTGTGTGTGTGTGTGTGTGTGTGTGTGTGTGTGTGTGTGTGTGTGTGGTGTGTGTGTGTGTGTGTGTGTGTGTGTGTGTGTGCAGATGGTGCTTGTCCAGCAGAGTCGATCACCAGTTTCCACTCTCCAGACTCTCTTCCTCCTGCTCGCCCATCGACCTGCATGTCCAGACCTCCACCCTCCCTCCCCCACCCACGTTCACTCCCTTGCCTTCCCCAACACCTTTCCCTCACCTTCTGCCCTCTCCTGACTACGACACTAGCTAAGTGGAGTGGCATCGATTTTTTCCCCCTGTCTGTTTGCCTGCAAGGACTGTTGTGGATCGTGTGTGGCACTCTTTCACTCTAAAGATGTGTGCTCGTACATGCGTATGAATACATGTGTACGCATGCGCATTTGTTTGTTTTTAGCTCTCCCATGTGAAAAGATTTTAACAAAAATAGCAGCGGTAAACAGTTTTCCATGTGGTTTGTTTTTATTTTGGTCGAAGACTAGGTATTGTGTCTTCTGATATGTTCAGTGTGTTTCGAACATAATTTTTGGTGCCAGAAACCTGGGATAAAATGCCTCTGCTGTGTGTGCAGCTGGTATTGGTTTAACCTTGTGGAGAAAACTGTTTTTAACAGACTTATGTGACGTTGCTCATTTTCGGTTTTGGTGACTGAGTACGTGAATATTCTAACGATTTCAGTAACTTTGGATTTGTGGTTTGAAACGACAAGTGGATCGTAAGTATATGTGATAAATTGAAGACTGTCATAAAATTGCGTGCAGCTGCAGGAAGCTGAGTGACTCGTTGTAGTAATATATGAGATGAACTTAGTTCCAGTCCAGCTTCTATTAATCTTGTGGAATTAACTGATGCAGTTGAAGAATTTGGCAGACGTGAAAACAACTCGGATGAAGCGCAGGTAGTGTTGAGTTTGAACTTGATATCTCAGAGATCGAGACTGACATCGTCAAGGCTGCAGAATTTAGAGAAAATGCCAGAATGTCACGTTGAAAAGCAGCTGAGCTACTGTCTTCCTCAGCTGAAATCAAAGAAAAATCTAACTCAAGTGTAGCAGCATCATCTAATCATATGGAGGCAAAGTTGCCTAAATTAGAATTACCAACCTTTTCGGGTGATGTCACCTCATGGATATCATTCTGGGAACAGTTTCAAGTTGTTGATGATTCTAATTTACTTGATGTGTCAAAATTTTCTTACCTTCGGTCCCTTTTAAAAGATGAAGCCAAAGCTGCCATTCAAGGACTTTCAATTCATGATGCGAATTACAAAGCTACCTGTGACATTCTAAAACAACATTTTGGAAGGAAAGAAAGAATTTTCTTTTGCATATCCAACTATTGTCTATTGAAGTTCCTCGTCAACCCAAAGTACCTGTTCTCTGGAAAATGTTTGACAGTCTGTTAGCACGTGTTCGGAGTCTGGAGACCCTGGGTATTTCGGGTCAACAGTATGGTGTTGTTCTAACAACTCTCATCCTGTCGGTTGTTGGGTGTTTTTTTGTTGTTGTTGTTGTTTTTTTTTTCTCCGTTTTGTTTCGTTTAACAAATGTTTATGGGCTAGACTTACAGAAATGCTGCGGATGTATCGATTTTGCGCACTGTCCTCTTTTTGCGCACCTGTAAACTCCAATTGTTTAAATAATAATTTTTTTAAAATTTTTTTTAAAAACTCTCATCCTGTCGTGTCTTCCTTTAGAGCAGCGTTTGGAGTGGGTCAGAGATGATGATCAACGAGAAGGTGACCTGCAGTTTTTATTACGGTTTCTTCAACAAGAGCTCCAATGCTGAGAACGTTCCAAGACCTTCGAGACCCGTCCTGAAACATCTGAAAAGGATGTCAGTGTCGGTGAAGCGCAACCTGTGGCTACATGTTCGGCGTTACACTCTCTTGCGGGGACCAGACCTAGTAGACCTACATGTATTCTTTGTAACCGTCCAGGAAACCAGTTTGAACAATGTTTTAATCTTACCAAGGCTCCAGTTGAAAATAGAAAAGACATCTTAAAGGGTGTGTGCGCATGTTTTCGTTGTTTAACAACAACAAAAGGTCATTCATTCAGTCAATGTTGGGCTAGGTGCCCAAAATGCAGGGGACAGCACATGCTTTATTGTGTGTACAAAACAAGTTTGTTCCTCCCATGATACCACAGCAAGCAATGCAGAACCCAACACTGCATGCACCTCAAATACAAAAAGTAAGGTGAATCTGTCTAGTGTTAACACTGTCTCTGAAAAAATGTAATCATGTTTTGCTGCAAACCGCCAAAGTTTCTGTACATGGCCAGGCAGGAATAGCTGAAGCCATTATTTCGTTTGATACTGGATCTGACAAATCATATGTTTCCAGTCAACTTGTTGAGAAGATTGGGCCTGAATGGGTTGGGTCTCATGCTCTTGCATATGCAGCCTTTGGCAGTAATGAAACAAGCAGTGTTGAATGTAGAAATGTGTATAATATGCGTTTGCAAGGGCTTGTTGGGAATGTTGTCACTTTGAGAGCAACAGAAACCCCCACTATCTGTGTCCCTCTGTGCCGTCCATCAGTGCCCCAGAGCATGTTGTCTCCTTTGGGAAAGGACGTCGAATTTTGTGATGTCCCTGAGGGTAAAGAAGTTAAAGCAGACATTTTGATTGGGCTTGATGCCTACTGGAAGTTAATGACCAGTGAGACCAATGTTTTGTCAGAGGATTTGGTTGTTCAACGTTCAGTGTTTGGTTGGGTACTGTCTGGTCCAGTACCTGGAGATAAGTCTCTTTCCAGCCCTGTAAGTGTAAACATCTCTTATCAACTTTTGTTCACAAATATCTGAATATTCTTTGAAAAGCATGTGGGACTTGGAAACAATAGGCATACAGGGAAAGCAGCCCATTTCAGTTGAGCCAGTGTTGGATGATTTAACAGGTCTATCCAAGGTAGGTATGTTGTGCCCCTTCTGTGGAAGAGTGAAGAAATGAAATCTTCACTTCTGAACAATGAAAAGCTAGCCAGGTCTCGTTTAGACTATGCAACTCATCGTCTCAGCAAAAATCCAGAGGTTAGAGTCCAGGTAACATGAAGTCATCTCTGATATGTTGATGGATGGTATTATTGAAGAAGTTCCTGAGGATGAGGTTGTATGTTCAAACCCTGGATTCTATTTGGCACAACGTCTAGTAGTTAAAGAGTCTAGTCTGACTACAAAGGTGCGCCCTGCTTTTGATGCTTCCATGAAAGGTTTGAATGGAGTATCTTTGAATGACTGTATGAACACTGGTCCTAACTTGTTTCCAGATTTGCCAGGAATTTGGTTGCGGTTCAGGCGTTGGAAGGTTGCTCTGACTGCAGATATAGTAAAAGCATTCCTGCGGATTCAAATGTGTCCTGGGAATCAAATGTTCACAAATTCCTTTGGAATGACAAAGGTTCCATCAGAATGATGAGGTTTGTTTGTGTGCCTTTTGGAAATAAAAGTAGTCTTTTTCTTCTGAATGCTACTGTGAAACATCATTTATCACAGTATCCACCATCTCGCTTGAGACGTGCGCTATCAGAAAATTTATACATGGACGACTGGCTGTCCGGTTGCGACAACGATTCTGAGGCCTGTGAGATGTTTCAGCAAGCTAATCAGATAATGGGTCAGGCCAAAATGCCTCTGGCAAAGTGGGTTTCAAATAGTGAAACAGTTGGTGATTTGTTGTGTAGGGAGTTTCAGGATAAGGCTGTTGAAACGGAATCTTTCAAGGCGCTGGGAATGCGCTGGTTACCTTTTGGGCATTGTTTTTCCTATGATGGCCTAGAAGTTTCAAAGGACTTATGTGTCACTAAAAGAGCTGTCTTGAGTCTCATTTCAAGACTGTTTGATCCTTTGGGTTTTCGCATTCCTTTCACCATGAAAACCAAATGTTTGTTCCAAGAAATTTGGAAGTTTGTATTACCTTGGGATCAAGTTTTGTCTGAAGAGTTGCAAGACAGGTTCTTCCACTGAGTCAAGGGCATGGAACTTTTGAAACAGTGGAGAATTCCTCGGACTTACACTAGTGAGATCCTTTGGAGAGACATTTCTGAATTTCAATTGCAGGCCTTTGGTGATGCTTCACAGTGTGCTTGTGGACCTTGTGTTTACCTACAGGTGAAAAAACATGATGATGCTTGGAGTTCTTCCCCGGTCACGGCTCGGGCACAGGTTGCCCCCTTGAAGAGGATCAGTTTGCCATGACTGAAATTATTGGGGGCCCTAATCTGTGGAAGACTGGTGGTGTATGTGGGACAGCATTGAAGTTGCCAGAGGACGTGCCCTGTAACTGTTGACAGATTTAGCTGTTGTTTTGGCCTGGATTCAAAGTGATCCTTATAGGTGGAAGCCCTTTGTTGGTAATAGGGTTGCTGAGATTCAGGATCTCATCAGTCCAGCACAGTGGCATCATTATCCTGGTAAAAACAGTCCTGCAGACTTGGTCACTCGTGGCATTTCAGCAGAAGAACTGTTAAATTCTCAGTTTTGGCTGAAAGGAGATGAGCTAACAGTCTCTGATATGGTTTGTTCTGAAAAATGTTAAAAGTCGTGTGAAATTCAACGTACATTGATAAATGTGGCATGGATGAAACGCAATCTTCAGTGTTGAACAAGACGAATCTGAATTGAATTTGCATGACATTGTATTGAACGCTGGAGCAGTTTGATTCGAGCTATCCAGATAGAGTCACTTCCCTCTTCTTTTGGCGCGTCATGTACACTGCACTTTAAAACATGCAGGTGTGAACAACATACTCTCAAAGCTCAGAAATCAAAATTGAGCTAGAGTGAAAGAAGCTCCCCCCCCCCCCCCCCCCTTTTCTGTGACAGGAATTGACCATGGAGGACCATTATTTTGTTGTGATTTCCCTGGAAAGAAGTTTTATGTTCTTCTCTTCACATGTGCTGTGATCAGAGCAGTTTACCTTGAGTTGTTTGATTCTCTGTCTAGTCAAACAACTGTCATGGCTTTGCGTCGTTTCTTTGCACATCGCAGCATGCCTTCGATACTCATGTCAGACAATGCAAAGGGGTTTTGGGCTGCAAGAGATCGTTTGAGGAGGATTTGGGGTCCAGATGTTCCTGACTGGAAATGTATTTCACCTCCATGGTGGGGAGGATGGCTAGAAAGGCTTACAGCCTCCATGAAGTTGGCCTTGAAAAGGTCAGTAGGCAAAAGGTCTTACCAGGCTGGAATTAGAAACCATTCTACATGAACTTGAAGCTTGCCTTAATTCTAGACCTTTGCCCTTTGTTGGAGATGAATTAGATTCAGGGGCCCACTTGACTCCTTCTCATTTTCTTTTGGGTAAAGCTCCTCATCACAAACTAGGTGTGGATACAGGAGATATTGCTGTTCATCCCCAAGATCTAGTTGAAAGACAAGATATTTGTCAACAACTCCTGGACAAGTTTTGGTTTTGTTGGACCAATGAGTACATTCGCAATCTTTCCCATGTAAAGGTGGCCCAGTCAGTAGAACAGGAGTCTGACTCACCAACCAACCTGTGAACAGACCAGCACTGAAAACAATCCAAGGCACTGTGAGTCTGACTCACCAACCTGTGAACAGACAGTTACTGAAAGCAGTGAAAGTCACTCTGAGTCAGACACACCAACCTATGATCAGACAATTCCTGAAAGTAATGCCAGTCACTCTGAGTCAGACTCAAGCACACAACACAGACAGATCTATCGGAGTGCATGAACACTGAGCATGAAAAGAAATGTGTTGTTTCGTTCTGGACGAGTGATCAAAAAGCCTGTGAAACTGAACGTTTGATTTGTTTGAAATTTGATTAAATGTTTGACTTCAATTCAGTTATTTAGATGATTTAATGCTGATAATTGTTATTATTAAGGTTATTGATGATATGTTTGCACCAAAGACGTAATAGTGTTGAAAAGACTTCATTAGATATGCCATGGTGCTCTAATCAAAGACTTGATCTTATGAAAATATCCTTTTAGATTATCCTAAATGGTGCATCTATAAAGCCAGAGACTGCTTTGATATTCATTGTGTTCATTAACAAATCATATGAACTTGTAAGTTGTAGGTGTACGCGTAATGATAAAATGTTATGGTTATTATTAGAAATATTCTTGTTGGAGTCCTAGAAGACTTCAAGGAGGGGAGAATGTTGTAGACCGTGTGTGGCACTCTTTCAGTCTAAAGATGTGTGCTCGTGCATGCGTATGAATATATGTGTACGCACGCGCATTTTTTTTTTTTTTTAGCTCTCCCACGTGAAAAGATTAAAGAAGATTTAGCACCGGCAAACAGTTTTCCATGGTGGTTTTTTTCATTTTGGTCGAAGACTAAGTGTTGTGTCTTCTGTTATATTCAGTGTGTTTCGAACAGGGATTGTTCGGAGCCACTGTGACCACTATGACCACTTTGACCACTATGACCACAGCATTGTGACCACTGTGACGACTGTGCCACTGTGACCACTATGACCACTGTACCGCTGTGACCACCGTGACCACTGTGACTACTGTGACCACTATGATCACAGTGATCACTATGACCACTGTGACCCCAGTGACCACTGTGACCACTGTGACCCACTGTGACCTCTGTGACCACTGTGACCTCTATGACCACTATGACAACTGTGACCTCTGTGACCACTCTGACCTCTGTGATCTTTGTGACCACTGTGACTTCTGTGACCACAGTGACCACTGTGACTTCTGTGACCTCTGTGATCACTGTGACCTCTGTGATCTTTGTGACCACTGTGACCACTGTGGCCACTGTGACTTCTGTACCACCATGACCATTGTGACCTATGTGATCACTGTGATTACTGTGACCACTGACCACTATGACCTGTATGACCTCTGTGACAACTGTGACCACTGTGACCAGCCTACAGATCCCTGAGGTACTGGCCATCAGCACTGCCCCACATCCATCAGCTCTGCTGCTGTCACCGGTTGTCCTTTCTTTCTTTCTTTCCATCTGTCCTTCTTCGTTGCAGCTTTCTTTTATGTGCAGAGCTTACCTAGATGTTTTAAGGTCACAAAGTTCGGAAGGAGGAGGAGTGGGAGGAGGAGAGTGAAGTCTCAAAACGTTGATTATTCAAAGATTAAGATTTTAGGCAGTGCATAGTCTTCCAGTCTGCCCATACTATTCTACAATGTTGTACTATCCAAACAAACAAACAAAGCCAAATATCAAATACTTAAGAGAAAAAAAAAGTGATAAAAAAGTTTTGATAACGATACCAAAAACAATATCAACTACAACAAAAATAATTGTAGTGATAATGATGCTGATGATGATGATGCTGCTGCTGCTGCTGCTGCTGCTGCTGCTGCTGCTGATGATGATGATGATGATGACGACGACGATAATGATGAATATGATGATGATGATGAAGGAAAAAGTATAGGAAAAAGATGGAAAATGACATAGTACACAACAGAAGTAACAACAACAGCAGCAATGAAATGAAGGGAAACTAAACCCTGAATAATAGGTTCAACAGCAAACCCAGAGATAGTGGTAGCTTAATGCTTAGTATAATACCACCACCACCACCACCACCACCACCACCAAGAACAACAACATTAACAAAACGACAACAACATCAGTAAAAATACCACAGTTTGTTGAATTTTTTCAGTGCACGGGTGATTCTCTCTCTCTCTCTCTCTCTCTCTCTCTCTCTCTCTCTCTCTCTCTCTCTCTTCTCTCTCTCTCTCTCTCTCTCTCTCTCTCTCTCTCTCTGTCATTGTCATTGTCATTGTCTCTCATACCTCATACATTATGACGAAGTTGTGGAAACTGAACATTGAATCTCTTGCTTTTGTTTTGAAATTTTTTGCCCCTCCAGTCCTGCATCTGTTACACCATGGTGGCTGAACTGTAAGGTACTAGGGTCTTTGATGTTCTAGTCCTGCCCCTGTTACACCATGGGACTGAGCTGTAAGGTACTAGGGTCTTTGATGTTCCAGTCCTGCCCCTGTTACACCATGGGGACTGAACTGTAAGGTACTAGGGTCTTTGATGTTCCAGTCCTGCCCCTGTTACACCATGGGGCTGAACTGTAAGGTACTAGGGTCTTTGATGTTCCAGTCCTGCCCCTGTCACACCATAGGGGCTGAACTGTAAGGTATTAGGGTCTTTGATGCTCCAGTCCCGCCCCTGTCACACCATGGGGGCTGAACTGTAAGGTACTAGGGTCTTTGATGTTCCAGTCCCGCCCCTGTGACACCATGGGGACTGAACTGTAAGGTACTAGGGTCTTTGATGTTCCAGTCCTGCCCCTGTTACACCATGGGGGCTGAACTGTAAGGTACTAGGGTCTTTGATGCTCCAGTCCTGCCCCTGTGACACCATGGGGACTGAACTGTAAGGTACTAGGGTCTTTGATGCTCCAGTCCTGCCCCTGTTACACCATGGGGACTGAACTGTAAGGTACTAGGGTCTTTGATGCTCCAGACCTGCCCCTGTTACAACCATGGGGGCTGAGCTGTAAGGTACTAGGGTCTTCGATGCTCCAGCCCTGCCCCTGTTACAACCATGGGGGCTGAGCTGTAAGGTACTAGGGTCTTTGATGCTCCAGTCCTGCCCCTGTTACAACCATGGGGGCTGAGCTGTAAGGTACTAGGGCCTTTGATGCTGCTGCTGCACAGTGTGAAAGGTTAATTTATTTGCAAAATTTAGAAAGAGAGGGTGTTAGTTACCGCCAATGACATTGACAAACAAAGCACATGACAAGACACGATGCATTTCAACCACTTGGGTCTTCTTCAGGCGAAAAAATAAATCAAATTTAACATTTAAGACAGTACAAACAAAGAACGAAAATGACTCATCTGTTGTTAGTCCATGTGGTGGGGAGAATAGCCGCTATGCCGCCACATGGACTAACAACAGATGAGTCATTTTCGTTCTTTGTTTGTACTGTCTTAAATGTTAAATGTGATTTATTTTTTCGCCTGAAGAAGACCCAAGTGGTTGAAATGCATCGTGTCTTGTCATGTGCTTTGTTTGTCAATGTCATTGGCGGTAACTAACACCCTCTCTTTCTAAATTTTGCTTCGTTCTCCGCCGTCAGTCACTCCATTTTGATAATTTATTTGCTTTAAAAAGTTTTGGAATGCATTGACACAAACCCTACATGATCTTGTTTAAGGAACGACCATCCCACATCTTTGCACCGCAGTGTTAAATGTGTTAAATGCTGGTTAAGATTAACTCAGACGGCTGAATATAAAGCGTATAAAGAATGTTGCTAAAAACAGATCATAAAGCAAGGTGAACTAGGTGTTGCATGTTAAGGCAAAATTACACGAATATGGCTTTGGGTACGTATGGCTTAATCAAGATGTCGTACCTTTAAAGAAAGACTGATCGACTGTAGGTGGCAAGACTGGAATTTTCATGTCAAAATAGTGACAGGTTCAGTTTTTATAGAACATTCAATGATCTGCATTCTCTCCCAACGTGCATGTCAGTGAGTATGGACAGGCACTTGAGGTTTATAGAAAGAATATAGAGTTGGCATGTCTGATATTTTTGTTCATCATTGCCGTTATAAACAAGTAAATGTCTCTGATCTGTTGTGTTCATTACGTCGACAGTCAAGAGACGATGAAGTGCATTTTGCATTCACTTGTCCAGAATTACAAGATTTTTTTTTTTTTTTGCTGTCCCAACCTCTGCGCCACCTCAGAGGCAGCGCACCCACGCCGCTCATTCCGACACCCCGTCCACAGCCACAACCCGGTCGGCCCCGCCTACTAAGCCCCCTACTGACGACAATAATTGCTTAGTCACGGAGCCGGCGTCAGTGAGCTCTCCCTCCGGAAGGCGCCACCACGTCCATCCAACGGCAGCCCCCATGGACTCGCCGATACCGGTGACCCCGACGGAACCAAACCAAGACCACAGAAGTGGAGAGGACATCGAAATTGAGGTCACCATGAGAGCAGGGCATTAACGGCCACAGAACTTGAGACACTTTTTTTTTGTTATGCTGATCGATGAGAATGAGGATGATTAAGATGATGCTACGGATTTCCATTTCGGTCTGAGACTACACGACAGGGCTGTACTCTACGCTTCCTTTCATAATATATCCCGGCGTCAACCAGGCCCGAGAGATACAGGCACCTGCAGTGTTGGTCAGGAAATTTGAGCAACACTCTCAGAAACGCATCCATTAAGTGGATGAAACTCGACTGTGTGGTCCCAGTCTTCCCAACTGAGTCCGCAGCAAACTCAACTCTGGGAGGAGCCGGTCGGGGCAGAAAAACCCACATGACTCTGATGGGATTCCAACCCACGACCTCCCAGCCGGGAGTCCGCGACGCTAACCACTTCGCCACGGCGGCTGGTCCAGAATTACAAGATAAGAGATAGATTTATTTCACAGAAAAGTTTATACCAGACCTAGCTCATTCAAGCTTATCTTGTTAATGTCATCTACAAATGGAAGCAGTGTAAAACAGTTCGCAGTTCATTTATGCAATGCCATCAAAACGTAAAGCATCTGTGCACTGCGATCATTGTTATTAGTTCGGTAATGCGACTTTGTTATGCTTCATGTATATTCTATAAGAATACAAGATCTCCCCCCCTCTCTCTCTCTCTCTCTCTCTCTCTTTCTCTCTCTCCATCTCTCTCTCTCTCTCTCACACACACACACACACACAAACACACACAACACACACACACACACACACACACACACACACACACACACACACACCACACACACACATACATACAGAGAGAGAGAGAGAGACAGACACAGAGAGGGAGACACACAGAGAGAGAGAGAGAGAGAGAGAGAGAGAGAGAGAGAGAGAGAGAGAGAAAGGATGACATGCTGTGAGGGCGGTGACCTCTCCTGATTTCCCCTTTAACGCCATCCGTAATGACTGCACTTAATGTCAGACGCCGCACGACACGTGAACAACGATCTTATCAGCTATCGATCACAACAAGTTGAGAACATTTGGCGAGTCGAGCTGCCTGACAGGAAATCATTTTTTTTAAAGCAGACAGAGGTGTCAGACAAAGACCAGGTTTGATCCTCCGGGTCCGTGAGTCTGTGCCTCTCAGTTTCCTAGTCCACTTCATCCTGGTAACAAGCCGTCCCGACTGTGAGGACCACAGTGCACACAGAAACCCCTGCTGAAGATCATGTCTGTGAGGACCACAGTGCACACAGAAACTCTTGCTGAAGATCATGTCTGTGAGGACCACAGTACACACTGAAACCCTTGCAGAAGATGATGTCTGTGAGGACCACAGTGCATGCTGAAACCCTTGCTGAAGATCATGTCTGTGAGGACCACAGTGCACACTGAAACCCTTGCTGAAGATGATGTCTGTAAGGA
>CM065731.1:40010220-40022720 GCA_033310375.1 Conus canariensis | reverse complement strand
TTCAGTATATGCGCCGAGTACGTGTGTGTTCTATTTTTGTTTTTGACCTCATTGCAGATAGGTCGGTGGCCATTGCAATCAAACTATTTCAGTTGAGTTTTGAGTCTCTCTCTCTCTCTCTCTCTCTCTCTCTCTCTCTCTCTCTCTCTCTCTCTCTCTCTCTCTCTCTCTCTCTCTCAGGAACTAAAGAATGAAGTGTCTGAACAGTACTGTACGTTAACTATTCCGCACCCCTATATCTGTGTAGGACATACTTGGCTAAACTATTCCTAATATACCATCTTCTCCCCTGCTCTCTCCCCACTTCTACTCCATCCTTTTCCTAATCCCAACCCATGCATTGTCCCACCACTCTCTCTCTCTCTCTCTGGCTTTCAATTCCTCCTCCCCTACCTCCCCTCACCATCTCCCAGCTTTCTCCCATTCCACTGCCTCCCGTACGACTGATCTCCTTCCCAGGTCCCACTTTATTTCTAGCTCTCTGGAGTGCCGCAACAAGAGATGGACCAGGTCCTCTCCTTTGGCTTTCCCCTCTCGGACTCTTCCATCCTCCTTCTATTTACCCCCCCCCCCCTCCATCATCCACCTCCTCTCCATTCTCCCACGCCAGCTAAGTGGAGTGACATTGATCTTTTTTCTCTGGCCTCCTCTAAGGCGTAAGCCGTTGTGTGTCTCACTGTCTCACCACACTGTGTGTCCCACTGCCTCACCACACTGTGTGTCCCACTGTCTCACCACACTGTGTGTCTCACTGTCTCACCACACTGTGTGTCCACTCCTCACATGTGGCCATGCTCACCACACTGTGTGTCCCACTGCTCACCACACTGTGTGTCCCACTGCCTCACCACACACTGTGTGCCCACTGCCTCACCACAACTGTGTGTCCCACTGCCTCACCATACTGTGTGTCCCACTGCCTTCCACCCAATACTGTGTGTCCCACTGCCTCACCATACTGTGTGTCCCACTGCCTCACCACACTGTGTGCCCATTGCCTCACCACACTGTGTGCCCCACTGCCTCACCACGCTGTGCCCCACTGCCTCACCACACTGTGTGCCCATTGCCTCACCACACTGTGTGCCCCACTGCCTCACCACGCTGTGCCCACTGCCTCACCACGCTGTGCCCACTGCCTCACCACGCTGTGCCCCACTGCCTCACCACGCTGTGCCCCACTGCCTCATCACACTGTGTGCCCCACACATCAGTGAAAAATGTATTTCTTCAGGAACCATTTTCTTTCTCTTTTTTTTCTTTTGAAAAGGATAAGTGTTGAAAAGTGGAACAAGAGAGGGAGAGAGAGAGAGAGAGAGAGATGGAGAGAGAAGAGGGACAGAGAGAAGAGGAGAGAGAGAGAGGGGGGGGCAGTGACTTACCCTAGTTCCCACCCTTGACGCTATCCATATTACTCCCCTTGGTGTCACACGCACCCGGCGCTTTCATTAATGTGAGACACGACCAGAAACTCAGGGAAACCCCAAAACGTTAACACGAGTCCACCATGTAAGTAGTTGCCTTCTGTCTCCTGTCGATCCCAGACGTCTGTGTAACAGTTTTTCCCAGACATGCATGACGTTTCAACAACGTGACAGTGAACATGAGACAATATCGGTCGATAGACTTCATCGTCTGAGGAGTTCTCTCCCACCGGTTCCCCTCTCTTTTTATCTGTCTAATTATCTACCCCCACCCCTACCACCACCCCAATCCCCATCATCATTATCATCATTATCATCACCATCATCATCATCATCATCATCATCATTACCATCATATCATCATCATCATCATCATCATCATCATCTTTATCTCTCTGTCTCTGTCTCTGTTCTCTGTCTCTGTCTCTGTCTCTCTCTCTCTCTCTCTCTCTCTCTCTCTCTCTCTCTCTCTCTCTGTCATTCACCCCCATCACTGTTCCATCCTAAACCACCCCATTCCCTACACAACATACGCCTTTCGGTCCTGTACTATATTCCCACTGTCTCTTTCCTGCTTTCTGGAGTGAGGCAACAGACCTGGTTATCTTTCCTGCTTTCTGGAATGAGGCAACAGACCTGGCTATCTTTCCTGCTTTCTGGAGTGAGGCAACAGACCTGGCTATCTTTCCTGCTTTCTGGAGTGAGGCAACAGACCTGGTTATCTTTCCTGCTTTCTGGAATGAGGCAACAGACCTGGCTATCTTTCCTGCTTTCTGGAGTGAGGCAACAGACCTGGTTATCTTTCCTGCTTTCTGGAGTGAGGCAACAGACCTGGTTATCTTTCCTGCATTCTGGAGTAGATAGACTGGCTATCTTTCCTGCTTTCTGAAATGAGCAACAGACCTGGCTATCTTTCCTGCTTTCTGGAGTGGGCAACAGACCTGGTTATCTTTCCTGCTTTCTGGAGTGAGGCAACAGACCTGGCTCTTTCCTGCTTTCTGGAGTGGGGCAACAGACCTGGTTATCTTTCCTGCTTTCTGGAGTGAGGCAACAGACCTGGCTATCTTTCCTGCTTTCTGGAGTGGGGCAACAGACCTGGTTATCTTTCCTACTTTCTGGAGTGGGGCAACAGGTCTGGCTATCTTTCCTGCTTTCTGGAGTAGACAGACCTGGCTGTCTTTCCTGCTCTTGGAGTAAGGCAACAGCGCTAGCTATCTTTCGTGCTTTCTGGACTGAAGCAACAGACCTGGCTATCTTTCCTGCTTTCTGGACTGAAGCAACAGCGCTGGCCATCTTTCCAGCTTTCTGGAGTATACAGACCTGGCTTTCTTTCCAGCTTTCTGGAGTAAGGCAACAGTAGACAGACCTGGCTATCTGATCTGCTTTCTGGAGTGAAGCAAGAGTGGACAGATCTAAATTATCAAACGCTACAATATTAGAAGAGTTTCCAATACGAGCCAAATGTGGGGTTTGGGAGACAAAAATAATGTGGAGTTTGAAAACTACGAACATGCTTATAACTTTCAAGTTGTTTGATGCCAAGGTACAACATATGCTTCCTTATGCATCCGTGGTTGGTGGTATGACACGGTGCAAGACAGTGGAATCTGTGCAACTGAATGCATGTGAAATTATTAAAGGCTAGCCCCAAGCCCCCAACACCATGGTCTGCGGTGAAATGGGCTGGTCTACTTCGTGCATACCGAGAGCATTGCGCTGTTGCTTCTCTGTACACAGTGTAGATTGTCATAGAATTCCTAAACAAGCCTTAACTACTTGTCTGAATGACATGACGGATAATACTGGCGACACTGACAACGATTAAGAGTGGGCCGCCTGTGTCACAAATTGATGGAATACATCAGTTTGTGGGAGTTACCCGAACAGACGGTGTTCAACAAGTACACGGCTTAATGGGGGTGTTCAAACAGAAACTGGCCGACCGTTCTCAGCGGAACAGGGCTGGTCAGTACACTGAGGTGTCGTGTTCACACCTACCTTTTCCACTAAAACAGTGTCTAACGTAGTTAAAGATAAATACATTTATGGCCGGGTTTGCTCAATTTCGACTTTGTGTGAACAAGCTGAAAAATAACAAACAATAGCCAAAGTAGCCAAGAGACATGTCCTTTTATTTGGTCAAATAAGATGAACCGCATTTTTGCTTCGGTGCGACTTTTGCAAACAAGCAAGAAAAAATGTTTTATACACACACGATTGAAGAGTTTCTTTGCAAACGGGGACATGGATATAACTAGAGAAGAAGTAACAGCTAGCACTTACCTTGGAGTAAAGTATTGCCAGCCCCATAAATCAAGAGTGACAAACGTGTTTGGTTGAATCCGTTTTCGTTTTCTGGTGTAAGTTTCCATGTATGCCTAGTTTACGAGTGTGCATGTGTGCTTCCAATATCAACGAGCCGAATGCCTAACATCTCTCTCTCTCTCTTCTCTCTCTCTCTCTCTCTCTCTCTTCATAATACGGCATATTGATCCATTTGAGCCAATCAGATCAAACGATCTTTATACAGTAAGTTAACACAGTTCATGGACCTTAAGTGGTGCAATCGATCACAACAACACTTCTGTCCTGTCCCTCAGTGTCCCTCACTCACACAAACATACACACACACACACACACACACACACACACACACACGCGCGCGCGCGCGCCGCGCGCGCCGCAACACACACACACACACACACACACACACACACACACACATACACACACACCACACAACACACACATGCACACACACGTACACCCTCCCCCCCCCCCTCCACACGCACACACACAACACAAACACACCACACACACACACACACGCGCGCGCGTAAGAAACCAAACACGACCTACAAAAACACATTGTTGTGTTCTGCCAGCGGCAGCAACAGCAGTAACATCCTCGAAAGGTGCGAAAACAATAACAGCAGCTGCAGCAATGCCAAGAACGCCAACAAATCAACAGATGCACGTGCTCATGCTCCACTCGATCAATATTATGTGCAGGCAAGCGGGCAGGCACATTCATCAGGCACGTGCACTACTACACTGATGGACACAGGAGCAGGGGACGGCTGCCAACTGACGCACCTTCTGCTTCATCTGTGGGGCCACTTGGGTGCCTCTTTTTCAGCCTGCGCCTACTTTGTCCACGGCATCGTTTTTGCTAGGTGGCAGGCAGAGCTGGCACAGGAGAGAGAGAGAGAGAGAGAGAGAGAGAGAGAGAGAGAGAGAGAGAGAGAGAGAGAGAGAGAGAGAGAGAGGCTTATTTTGTGCTTGTTCCTTTGTTTATGTTGTGTCCTTTTTTCTGGCAAAACCAACGCTGTTCACTGTACTCAGTAGCTGAAGTGTGATTTGAGAGGAACATGTTTTTAAGCTCACTCTTTAGTCACAAAAAAACACCCCTTCCTCAGATCAACCACCTCCTGAACACACACACACACACACACACCCCACACGCGCGCGCGCCCGCGCCACCTTGTCCACCATGGGAACTTGAAAGGGCAGCGTATCACATAAATCAATCCTCCTTGAACACAGAATGACATTGAAAACATAACTGGTACAGCAACGATTGATTTACACACATGCTCCCACGCACACACATGGGCCCATGCCAACACACCATACACACACGTGTACATTCACTACACACAAAACAAAACAAAAACAAAAAAAAAACATGGTAGGTGGGCACTCAAGGTCTAACCAGCGCGTTGGGCTAATGGGTAGGTCAGACATCCGCTGAGTCGTAGCCACGGGACCCTCTTCTTCAATTCTCTCATCTTCCATCAGCTTAAAATCATGCGTAGTTTGGTCTCAAAACTTAGCGGATGTGGTGCAGCATATATGGACTAGTCCGCACGCAGTGACGCCTCCTTGATAAAACTGAAACTGAAGCTGAATTGATTACATTCAAATACATATCCTCGTCATCTTCAAATCGATACAGATGGCTGCCTTCCGTATAGCAATGACGCGGGAATAGCTTGTATCAGTCAAGCTTTAGAAAATAGAAAGATTGCATTATCTTGCGGTAAAAAAAAAATCACATCTGAACTAACGGCCATTTTAAAGCCCCCGTATTATCTTGACAAAATCACATCTGAGCTAACGGCCATTTCAGAGTTCCGTACGATCTTGACTTGACAAGACAAAATCACATCTGAGCGAACGGCCATTTTAGAGTCCCGTACGATCTGGACTTGACAAAATCACATCTGAGCGAACGGCCATTTTAGAGTCCCGTACGATCTGGACTTGACAAAATCACATCTGAGCTAACGGCCATTTTAGAGTCAACGTAATGTCTTGACTTGTTAAAAGTCTCAACTCCAGGTGCCACTTTGTTAAGGAAGCACTCGAATAAAAGGGCAGTAAAATTTGTGCAGACAATGTATCAAGGAGAATTGGACAGATTATCTGCTTACATGAAAGAGAACGGTCTTGAATTATCTGGTTTGAGAATACTTGTTTAATGCTTTTTAATAATGGCGAAAACCCAAAAGCTCTGCCCAACCTTATTCTTGACGACAATGTTCTACAATATAAGCAAACAGTCAAATTCTTAGGAGTGTTTTTAACACCGAAGCTGAACTGGAAAAAACATATTGAAAATTTGATAGATAAAGCTAGGAAAAGATTAAATTTGCTCAAAATTATATGTTGTCAACCATGGGGTCAAGACTGTACTGCACTTTTACATTTATATACATCGTTAGTCCGATCAAAATTAATATATGGACAGGAAGTATACTTCTCTGCATCTAACTACCTTTTAAAGAAACTGCAAAGCTTAGATAGTAAAGCTTTAAAATTAGCTTTGGGTGTTCCAGTGCACACAAACACAATGAAATGCTATAAGGAGACAAACATTTTACCTCTTAATGAACAACGAACGTTGGATGTGTCCAAATACGTTGTAAGAGGCCTATCTGTAAAAAAAAACTCTGCTACTGATGAAATTCTTATGGATTCCAACAAGGAATACCCCAAAAGGTCTAAAAATATATCATACATAGAGCCAATTAGAAATTTCACTTGTGAGCTTATGTCAGAATGTAGTATTGATATTGATGCAATTTCGGAGGTTCCCATTTTTCCTCAAATGCCCCCATGGGAGCATCTCAACGCAAAAATTGATGATGAATATACTACTTTGAAGAAAGATGACAATGTAAATATTCTAGTAAATGAAGTTCGAGAACATCTCGAAAAGACTTATCCAAATCATTTAAAAATATTTACAGATGGTTCAATAATGGAAACGTCTGACAGTGGTGCTGGATTCACTATACCATCCTTAAATGTGCAAAAGTCTTTCTATCTAGGCAGAGAATTTTCAGTTTATACATCAGAGCTATATGCAATTATGAAAGTTCTGAATTATATCTTATATGACACGCCAGTATCATTTTATAGTGTGCTATTTTGTGTTGATTCAAAATCAGTTTTACAATCATTAAAGCACTGGAACTCTAAAATTAGAACTGATATTCTTTTTGAAATTAAGCATCTATTACATTGTTTACTTTCCCGAGGTATAGCAGTTGATTTTTGTTGGGTTCCTTCACATTGTGGCTTAAAAGGGAATGAATTAGCAGATCAAACTGGCAAAACAGGGAGCCTGTACAATTTTTGAAACACCCTTCAACAAAGTCTTAAATTTTTCTCCGCATGAATTGATCCAGCGATTGGAAAAGAATATGCGGAAGAAACATCTTAATGAGAATTTATTCGTCCTGCCATCATGTCCAAGGTATCTAGCCAGATTAATTCATAAATTACGGTTAAATACATGGAATACAAAATATTCACGAGGTATAGCGTGTATATGTCAGGAGAATATCTCAATTCGTCACCTTTTATTTGAATGCCCTATACTAACCACAGCTTATAAGGAGAAGAATATTTTTTACAAATAATTCTGACCATGTTGATAGTGTGGTAAATAACCCTTGCTTTTTTTATTGCTTTGGTTATTGCTCAGTCCCCAGTTGCAAAACTATTGTGAAAAAAGCCATTTGAGGTTTTTTTGTTGTTGTTTTTTTTTGGGGGGAGGTGCTGGTAGTACAATGGAATGTACATTGCAGTTTAGGGAGGTGCTGGTAGTACAATGGAATGTACATTGCAGTTTAAAGGTCTAAGATCATCTTGCGATGAAAAGACGTTAAATAAAACTACTGAACTGAACTGTGCCACTTTGTGTTGACTGCAAATTAGCTCTGAGCAAGTCAAAGCCCCAAACAAGAAAAGATCTCATTGTTGAAATTAGTTCTCTAATACGTATTTCTGTTAGCTTTCTTCTTCTTGTCTTTTATTTTAGAGAAGATGACAGAAGAGCGAAAAGAAAACCTTACAATATGAACAGGATGAACAGGTCTGTTTCATTCAATACACCCAATTATCTCCATCAAGGATAGAGTCTTCTACCAAATCTACGAGAATCTGTTAATTTCTTTAATATTCATTTAAATAAGTTACTAAATAGTGTTAGCCTCGGTACATTTTGTCGCCATAGTTAACATTACTCAATGGTTAATTTCTTTCACTATCTGGATGAAACCGAATGCTTTAAAAGGAAGAATTGTAAATACATGTGCATTTGTGATGGGGAAAAATTAAAATAACACTTCACTATCGTGAGTAGTTAACATTTTTTTTTGTTTGTTTTGTTTTGCTGTCCCAACCTCTGTGCCACCTCAGAGGCAGTGCACCCATGCCGCTCATTCCGACACCCCGCCCACAGCCACAGCCCGGTCGGCCCCGCCGCAGCCCCGGCATCGGCAATCCACAGGGAGCAGTCAATGTCAAGTCGTCAAGAGGCAACCCACCGGAGGAGACACTGCACTGCTGCCGAGTCACTTCGGTGGTGTTCAGTGGCGCCTGTTCTGATCTAACATACACAGGACACCACCTACTAAGCCCCATACTGACGACAATGATTGCTTAGTCGCGGAGCCGGCGTGAGTGAGCTCTCCCTCCGGAGGGCGCCACCACGTCCGTCCAACGACAGCCCCCATGGACTTGCCGATACCGGTGACCCTGACGGAACCAAACCAAGACTACAGACGTGGAGAGGACATCGAAATTGAGGTCACCATGAGAGCAGGGCATGAAGGGCCACAGAATTTGAGACATTTTTTTATGCTGATCGATGAGAATGAGGATGATTAAGATGATGCTACGGATTTCCATTTCGGTCTGAGACTACATGACAGGGCTGTACTCTACACTTCCTTTCATAATATATCCCGGCGTCAACCAGGCCCGAGAGATACAGGCACCTGCAGTGTTGATCAGGAAATTTGAGCAACACTCTCAGAAACGCATCCATTAAGTGGATGAAACTCGACTGTGTGGTCCCAGTCTTCCCAACTGAGTCCGCAGCAAACTCAACTCTGGGTAGGAGCCGGTCGGGGCAGAAAAAACCCACATGACTCTGATGAGATTCGAACCCACGACCTCCCAGCCGGGAGTCCGCGACGCTAACCACTTCGCCACGGCGGCTGGTGTAGTTAACATCATTTGTACTTGTACTGGGTGATAATGCCAATGTATCACACATCACCCAAACTGCTGCTGCCTTTCTTCCTTCTCACATCGGCGGTTTCCTGTCTACAGAAAGTGTCATTCCATTGCGACTGTTGTCAGTTGTTGTCTACAGAAAGTGTCATTCCATTGCGACTGTTGTCAGTTGTTGTCTACAGAAAGTGTCATTCCATTGTGACTGTTGTCAGTTGTTGTCTACAGAAAGTGTCCTTCCATTGTGACTGTTGTCAGTTGTTGTCTACAGAAAGTGTCATTCCATTGCGACTGTTGTCAGTTGTTGTCTACAGAAAGTGTCCTTCCATTGTGACTGTAGTCAGTTGTCTACAGAAAGTGTCATTCCATTGCGACTGTTGTCAGTTGTTGTCTACAGAAAGTGTCCTTCCATTGTGACTGTTGTCAGTTGTTGTCTACAGAAAGTGTCATTCCATTGCGACTGTTGTCAGTTGTTGTCTACAGAAAGTGTCCTTCCATTGTGACTGTAGTCAGTTGTCTACAGAAAGTGTCATTCCATTGTGACTGTTGTCAGTTGTTGTCTACAGAAAGTGTCATTCCATTGCGACTGTTGTCAGTTGTTGTCTACAGAAAGTGTCATTCCATTGCGACTGTTGTCAGTTGTTGTCTACAGAAAGTGTCATTCCATTGTGACTGTAGTCAGTTGTCTACAGAAAGTGTCATTCCATTGCGACTGTTGTCAGTTGTTGTCTACAGAAAGTGTCCTTCCATTGTGACTGTTGTCAGTTGTCTACAGAAAGTGTCCTTCCATTTTGACTGTAGTCATTGTCTACAGAAAGTTCATTCCATTGTGACTGTTATCAGATGTTGTCTACAGAAAGTGTCATTCCATTGTGACTGTTGTCAGTTGTTGTCTACAAAAAGTGTCATTCCATGCGACTGTTGTCAGTTGTTGTCTACAGAAAGTGTCATTCCATTGTGACTGTTGTCAGTTGTTGTCTACAGAAAGTGTCATTCCATTGTGACTGTTGTCAGTTGTTGTCTACAGAAAGTGTCATTCCATTGCGACTGTTGTCAGTTGTTGTCTACAGAAAGTGTCCTTCCATTGTGACTGTAGTCAGTTGTTGTCTACAGAAAGTGTCATTCCATTGCGACTGTTGTCAGTTGTTGTCTACAGAAAGTGTCATTCCATTGCGACTGTTGTCAGTTGTTGTCTACAGAAAGTGTCCTTCCATTGTGACTGTAGTCAGTTGTTGTCTACAGAAAGTGTCATTCCATTGCGACTGTTGTCAGTTGTTGTCTACAGAAAGTGTCATTCCATTGCGACTGTTGTCAGTTGTTGTCTACAGAAAGTGTCCTTCCATTGTGACTGTTGTCAGTTGTCTACAGAAAGTGTCATTCCATTGTGACTGTAGTCAGTTGTCTACAGAAAGTGTCATTCCATTGTGACTGTTATCAGTTGTTGTCTACAGAAAGTGTCATTCCATTGTGACTGTTGTCAGATGTTGTCTACAGAAAAGTGTCATTCCATTGTGACTGTAATCAGTTTTCTACATAAAGTGTCATTCCATTCTGACTGTTGTCAGTTGTTGTCTACAGAAAGTGCCATTCCATTGTGACTGTAGTCAGTTGTCTACAGAAAGTGCCATTCCATTGTGACTGTAGTCAGTTGTTGTCTACAGAAAGTGCCATTCCATTGTGACTGTAGTCAGTTGTCTACAGAAAGTGTCATTCCATTGTGACTGTTGTCAGTTGTTGGCTACAGAAAGTGTCATTCCATTGTGACTGTTGTCAGTTGTTGTCTACAGAAAGTGTCCTTCCATTGTGACTGTTGTCAGTTGTTGTCTGCAGAAAGTGTCATTCCATTGTGACTGTTGCCAGTTGTTGTCTACAGAAAGTGTCATTCCATTGTGACTGTTGTCAGTTGTCTGCAGAAAGTGTCCTTCCATTGTGACTGTTGTCAGTTGTTGTCTACAGAAAGTGTCATACCATTGTGACTGTTGTCAGTTGTTGTCTGTAGAAAGTGTCATTCCATTGTGACTGTTGTCAGTTGTTGTCCACAGAAAGTGTCATTCTATTGTGAGTGTTGCTGGAGTTGCCAGTTGTTTGAACCGCAATGTTCTGATTTCATTAATCTCTTCTCCTCTCTCTCTCTCTCTCTCTCTCTCTCTCTCTCTCTCTCTCTCTCTCTCTCTCCTTCACCCCCATCTCTCTCTCTGCCTCTCTGTCTTCTCTCTCTCTCTCTCTCTCTCTCTCTCTCTCTCTCTCTCTCTCTCTCTCTCTCCTCGTCTCTGTCTATTTGTCTGTCTGTCTGTCTGTCTGTCGTCTCTCTCTCTCTCTCTCTCTCTCTCTCACACACACACACACACACACACACACACACACACACACACACACACACACACACACACACACACACAACACACACACACCTGAACTGGCATTGATTATAGATATTCGGGATTTCGTCAAATAACAAATGAACGAACTCCCCAGCGTAATTATAGACTTTGTAACCGTTTTCATTCTCAAAGCAGCTGTCAGGTGATATCATTATCTGTTTCTCTTGTTTGGGTGGCAGCACGCAACACTTCTCCCCCACCCACCCACCCCCACCCCCTGTCCCTTTACACCCCTTTCCTTTTCCCTCCACCTCCCTGCCATCCTCCGTCATCACCATTGTCGGCAGTAGGAAATTGGGTTTGCAGACAGACTATCCTTCTTGTCATCAGCCTCTTTTCCTTGACTACCCACCCTCTTCCTTTCCTCTCTCTCTCTCTCTCTCTCTCTCTCTCTCTCTCTCTCTCTCTCTCTCTCTCTCTCTCAATGGCCTCCCTTGTTCGGCATCTGGCAAGACGTGTTTTAGCCGCTCCGGTAAATTTCTACTCGTATCAACTGTAAGTCGTACAGCATGCCTGTTGAAGGTCTCCTATCCACTGAAGTAGCCACTCTCAATGCTGTACTGGAAGAAATGGCATTGTCGTCATTCAAAATTGAGGGCAGAGGAAAACAAACTGTCGTCGTTCTGCGATTTTCTACTTCAACTACCAAACAGCCCCCTGCCACGCAAAATCAAGGCTACAGCATTGCGTATCGTCGTAAAGGCCCGTCACAGCTGAACAGGGACAGGCACAGAGCAGAGACCTACAGAAAAAGAAAAAGGCGAGTGAAAATTTATGTTATCCATCCGGTTTATTTATGCCGACACCTCCTAGCGTATTTTACCACGTTGGCAGAACCCACGAGAGTCGTGTTACATGTGATGAGATTTTCAAGTGTGACAACCATCTCCCTCCGTCTGTAACTCAGCCTGCAGAAGAAACACAGCACAGTGGCGAGCAAACAGAGATCGACTTGGAGCAGTGTGACAAAGAATCTGTGACAATTTCATACGATGAAGTGTCGGTCTTGGATTTTGGATCAGTGAAGCCAAGCGCTGATCAAGACGGTGCTGATAAATATTGTGATGTAGTTTGTGATCCGGACAGGCCTTCGGCGAGTGAACAACAGAACGACCCTCCAGAGAACATGACTACCAGTGACATTATGGCATACCTACAGGGAATG
>CM065731.1:40000220-40005220 GCA_033310375.1 Conus canariensis | reverse complement strand
CAGTCTGTTTCTGTCTGGTGTATGTTGAAGTCACGCTGCAGTCTGTTTCTCTCTGGGGTTTTATGTTCATGTCACGCTGCAGTCTGCTTTTGTCTGGTGCATCTTGAAGTCACGCTGTGGTCTGTTTATGTCTGGTGTATGTTCAAGTCACGCTGCAGTCTGTTTCTGTCTGGGGTTTTATGTTGAAGTCACGCTGCAGTCTGTTTTTGTCTGGTGTATCTTGAAGTCACGCTGCTCACTGTTTCTGTCTGGGGATGTATGTTGAAGTCACGCTCCAGTCTGTTTTTGTCTGGTGTATGTTCAAGTCACGCTGTAGTCTGTTTATGTCTGGTGTATGTTGAAGTCACGCTGCAGTCTGTTTCTGTCTGGGGTTGTATGTTGAAGTCACGATGTAGTCTGTAGTCTGTTTATGTCTGGTGCATGTTGAAGTCACGCTGCTCACTATTTCTGTCTGGGGTTGTACGTTGAAGTCACGCTGCAGTCTGTTTCTGTCTAATGTATGTTGAAGTCACGCTGCAGTCTGTTATAGTCTGGTGTATGTTGAAGTCACGCTGCAATCTGTTTCAGTCTGGGGTTGTTTATGTTGGAGTCACGTTGCAGTCTGTTTCTGTCTGGTGTATGTTGAAGTCACGCTGCAGTCGGTTTTTGTCCGGGATTGTATGTTGGAGTCACGTTGCAGTCTGTTTCTGTCTGGTGCATGTTGAAGTCACGCTGCAGTCTGTTATAGTCTGGTGTATGTTGAAGTCACGCTGCAGTCTGTTTCAGTCTGTTGTATGCTGAAGTCACGCTGCAGTCTGTTTCAGTCTGCTGTAAGTTGAAGTCACGCTGCAGTCTGTTTCAGTCTGTTGTATGTTGAAGTCACGCGGCAGTCTGTTTTTGTCTCGGCTTCCAGTACCTCAATTCTGTTGGAAGATGTTCACATATTGTTGCATGTGTGATCTTTATTAGTAATTCCCGATTATCAACACAAAAATCGACGTTAAAAGTGTTTCTGGTTTTTTTCCGCATTCTTTTGTTGACAAATATGATAACATTATTCAGTTGTGCTTTTATATTATGATTGTTGACAAATTTAGTTAAGACATTTATACGTTGCCCTTCTAGCAGTTGGACTCTTGCCAAATATTTATGGCCAATGCTCAATCTAAATATTTTTTATGACCAATGCTCAATCTAAATATTTATGACCAATGCTCAATCTAAATATTCATGACCAATGTTCAATCTAAATATTGATGACCAATGTTCAGTCTCAATATTTATGACCAATGCTCAATCTAAATGTTGATGACCAACTCTCAATCTAAATATTCATGACCAATGCTCAATCTAAATATTCATGACCGATGCTCAATTTAAATGTTGATGACCAATGCTCAATCTAAATATTCATGACCGATGCTCAATCTAAATATTCATGACCAATGCTCAATCTAAATATTCATGACCAATGCTCAATCTAAATATTCATGACCAATGCTCAGTCTCTTGTGTGTGAACAGACGGTGTTTTCAATTTTCTCACTTTTGAAAATTACAACTGACAGACGTTGCTGGTTATTTTTCAGTTAACGCCAAGCATCCATCTGAGTTTAGCCCTTTATCCACCAAACCGCTCTCTCTCTCTCTCTCTCTCTCTCTCTCTCTCTCTCTCTCTTCTCTCTCTCTCTCTCTCTCTCTCCCATCCATCTACTTCCCCTCCACTACCTACCATTCTCCCCCCTCCTCTGACCTCTCTCTTTGTGCTTTTGTTTGTTTGCTGGTTTGTTTGTTTGTTCCCTTCTGTTTGACTTCCCACCATGTCATTGTTATGTTTATGAATAGTCTGCTTGTTATTGCAGAATTAGATTACGGTGTTGCTATGCTGAATTGTCAGTATGTCATTGTTATGTTTATGAATAGTCTGCTTGTTATTGCAGAATTAGATTACGGTGTTGCTATGCTGAATTGTCAGTATGAATGATATGTGTTGAAATAATGTATGCATGACAAGGACAGATTGTAATACAAAGCTTTGGCCTAAAATCTTCATCCTTGCGTATTAAAGATCAATCAATCAATCAATCAATCAATCATTCAATCAATCAATCAATCAATCTCTCTCTCTCTCTCTCTCTCTCTCTGTTGAGTAAGTCCCATCTCTGTTTTTAATTAACACTTAACAGTCATCTTCATCCTTGCGTATTAAAGATCAATCAACCAATCAATCAATCAATCAGTCAATCAATCAATCTCTCTCTCTCTCTCTCTCTCTCTCTCTCTCTCTCTCTCTCTCTCTCTCTCTCTCTCTGTTGAGTAAGTCCCATCTCTGTTTTTAATTAACAGTCCTACCCACATCCTTCGCCAAATTTCTACACGCTCCTTCCTCGTGGAAGTACAAAGAAAACAACCCAATGCCCTGGGTCAGAAAACAGACTATACAGCGGGGTAGGCGATAGGTCGCGGAGTTGGGGAAGGGAGAGTGGGTGAACGAGAGGGCTTGGGGTGGTCGTCCCGATAGGGGTTACCGTTACCATTGACGTCAGAGGCGGAGTCGCTCAAAACAGACATCTCCTGCTCCCCCTCCTCTTCTCTGGAATGTCGAGAGAGGATGCCCTGTTGGCGCTTTCTGTGGAGGTGATGAGAGAGGAGAGAGAGAGAGAGAGAGAGAAGAGAGAGAGAGAGAGAGAGAGAGAGAGAGAGAGAGATTCTCTACGTAAAAGGTCTATCAATCGTTCAATACAGTACTCCCAATTTTACCTTCTACCGTCAGTCAGCAGAATTTCCCCCAGCTCCATCATATATCTACGTGCATCCTAACCCAGGCTCTGTGTGTGTGTGTGTGTGTGTGTGTGTGTGTGTGTGTGTGTGTGTGTGTGTGTGTGTGGAGAGAGAGACAGAGACAGAGAGAGAGAGAGACAGAGACAGAGACAGAGAGACAGAGAGGTGTGTATGCGTGTGAATGAACGTGTGTGGGAGTGTGTGCATGCATTCTTATGTGTGTGTGTGTGTGTGTGTGTGTGTGTGTGTGTGTGTGTGTGTGTGGTGTGTGTGTGTGTGTGTGTGTGTGTGTGTGTGTGTGTGTGTGTGTGTGTGTGTGTGTGTGTGTGTGTCTGGCGCGCGCGCGAGCGTGTGTGTGTGCATGCGTGCATATATATATACACTAGTTACGCTACCAACTGTGGCTAAACCATACTCTGTGGCTACGCCAGAAACCGGGGTTAAGCCAGACACTGTGGCTACACTTTAAACCGTGGCTACGCTACAACCACTGAGCAAGACTGGTTGTGGAGACACACCACATCCCAGCCATACAACAGCAGGTCTACACAGCAGGATCAGTCACCAGCCACAAGAGAGAGATCAACTATCCTCTCCAACTTAGATTCCCCGCAATTAAGATCAGTTCATTCAGAACTTACCCTCATTTTATGATGAAACAGTGAGAACTAAAATTAAGCCTATAGGACAGACATGTATGTACTTACCAGGTGTAAGCAAGTAAAGTTGATGTGTGAAATTGCACTTGTGTCAATCATCAGTTGTTCAATCAGTGCTGAATGTTTGAACTTCTCTCTTCAGTTCTGTCTCTCGGAGCTACAAGTACTTTTAAGAGTACAGGCCTAAGGAAACTTATCTCAGAGCCACTTTTGAGTATTTTAACAGTACGCGGAATAATATAAATTTTTTTCGATGACTAGTACCGGAAAGTTGCTCCTTTCATCACTAGTAAGAGAGAGGGTGGAGATGAAATGTTAATATAATTCTCATAGAGAAATTATTCCAAGTCCTTCCCCTAGAGGACCCACTTCACACTCCCAGCTCTCATCACACACACACACACACACACACACACACACACACACACACACACACAACATGCACACACACACACACACACACACACACACACACACACACACACACACACACAAATCCAAAACAATTGATAATTTTTTTAAAGTGGCTCAGGCAGCCACTCATTCAAGAGAAAAGAGCCCTAGGGATGCTTAAGAAGCAACAGAATTCACAAGTAAAGACAGAAACAGAAATAATCAGGAGAGATAACCAGAAATAATGAAACCAAAGCCCACAAAGGAAGAAAGAACTAGGCCCTCGTATCTCCAGAAACTATACAGAAGGAGATACCCCGTTATGCTCGAGACAGAAAGAAATCAAACACAGTCATATAACAACACAATTCAACACAGCTCAATCTCTCAAAAGCAAGGTCAGTAAACGTGGCCTACCCTTGATAACTGGGGCAAACCACAGGGGCATAAAAGCAAATCCTACCACTAAGACAATTTCTAATTTAATGCCAAAAGAATATTTAAGCTACGGGTTACCAGATGTTATGGATGGCGTGGTGCTAGTGTGTACGACTGTCTGACTCTCGTTTCAAAAATTTGGGTGCGTGTAACGATTATTCCCTACACACACGCACACTAACTAACATATCAATACACAGGGAGCTTTAACTGTCAGATATCAATAGACTGGGAGCTTTAAGCATCATATATCTATATATCATATCACATATCATGCCAATATAATTCATCGCATTCTCATTGGCACAGACCTCGCTGGCACCATCAGTTGTGTCCCAACAGACACAGTCCATATACTTGGCTGCACCGAGCCCAAGTTACAGTCTATAGCACCAACCAGGGTACCCACATGGGAAGCAGAGTCGCCCACGAACACCGTTGAATTGAAGATCCACAGGGCACAGTAAACTACGACGAACTACTGACGAACACAGGTGAATTGAAGTTGCACAGGGTACAGTAAACTACGACAAACTACTGACGAACACAGTTGAATTGAAGTTGCACAGGGTACAGTAAACTACGTCGAACTACTGACCTGGCAGTCATCCTCTGCACGTCACTTGACAGAGACAGCGACGAACGAAAAGAAACACAGTCTAGGCCAAACTAGGCCTAAGGCCCCGCTGTTTTTTCTTTCTCTCTCGTTCCCATCGCTTTTTTCCACGTCATCTTCCTATATAATTTCACA
>CM065731.1:39990220-39992720 GCA_033310375.1 Conus canariensis | reverse complement strand
TTAACTGTGGAATTTGCAAGTTGATATATTGCTTTCTCAGTAATATGTGACATTTTTCCAATTCATATAATGTGGTTAATCGATGTTAGTAACCTGTTTACATATTTCGTCTCTGTAGACTCCAAAGAGTACGTCAGTTTATGCCATCTTTTCTATCTGATAGGAAATAATCAGTTATGGTGTATATAATCAAAATCTAAACTTATGTCCGTTTGATATGGAGTACTACAGGGATCTGTCTGTAGGACACCTTTTGTTCTCCATCTATGTAAATGATCTACCTTGCTTTCTTGAAGGTAATTGTGAAATGTTTGCAGGTAATACATCTATTTATTAACGTCATTCTGATGCCTATTAGCTTACAAGTGAACTCCAAGATGACATTTAAGGATTCATTAACTGGACCCAGTTAAACCACATGTCCATAAATGCAAATAAACAACCAAGTGCATGTACGTATGCGCGCGATAAAAAAAGACAAAGAATGATTCACAGTTCAACCCATTATTTCTATGTGAGAAAGAAATTGAAGAAATCAACTCAGATGATTTGCTATGTGTCATTTTTGATAAAGATCTATCATGGACTGACCACACCGTGTCCCTAGTTAAATGTCTTTCCAACAAAAATATTTCAGTAGGCTAAAATAAAAATATGCTTTGATGTACATTCCCAGATGCTTTTATTTAATGCTCAAATTCAATCAATTATGAATTATGCTTCATTCAATCTTGCAGGAAAGCTGTAGTGACAAAATTTAAACCTATTTCACCGTATGTATGAACGAGCACTGAATTAGTATCGTTGAAATCAAGCTCTCTAACTGCTGAGGACTATAAGAAAGCTCTAAATTTTAACTCAAAACGAAGGCTCATCTACAACAAATCAGTGTGCATGCATAATGTTATGAATGGAAATGTTCCTAAAAAGATTATAGACACTTTCAAAATTAATCGTCACAGACCTAAAAACGTAATGTCGCTTCCCAGACTTGAAAGTAATCTTTATACATCCAGTTTGTTATACTCTGGTGGTGGTTTGTGGTGCAGTTTACCAACAACACTAAAACAAGTTCAAGAGCAAAGTTCCACCTCAAGAAAAAAAAATGAAAGCCAGCAAAACCGAATATGCGGTGTAAAGCATATCAATGATGCTTCCTTCTAATCATCTACTTCACTTATCAATTATTCGTTCATATATATTTTCATTCATTTGTTCATTGTTTCCTTTTTACTTTACCTATCACCTTATATTGCCTTATTCGTTTATTTACTTCAGCCATGTTGTGCAAAATTATGCGGTACTAAACACACACACACACACACACACACACACACACACACACACACACACACACACACACACACACATATATATATATATATATAATATAGAGAGAGAGAGAGAGAGAGAGAGAGAGAGAGATGCATATATTTATTTATGTAATGCTTGCATATGTGTTGGTATACATGCACTACCACATACATGACAGCAAGTGATGCTGCTGAAAGGGTGAATGTTAACAAATTTCTTGTCTTTGTTTTAATGCATTTTCTTTAACATTTTTTGAATATGAACACTACTCATTTAGTATAATTTTGCAGATGGCTTAATGGGGGGGGGGGGGGGGGGGGGAAGCAGATACGGTTTCATTAATGTATCATTTCAAAATAAAAGGTTAACTTGACTTGACTTCACACACCACACACACACACACACACACACACACACACACACACACACACACACACACACACACACACACACAATTTTACATGGAGACAGGGAGTTTTCTGCCTGTTAACGTGGAGGTGCTCCTCAGCAGCTGGTACCCACAATCCAAGAGCAAGCCTGACGAACACTGACTAGAGTGAAACAGCTATCGTTTGCTGGTTCTTCTGTCTTCCACTTCCAAGGAAAGCTACAGCAGACAAATCACTCAAAGGAATAGAGTTTGTTTTCGCGAACTGCAACATTGAAAAGCGATGGAGCATTATTGTGACAGATGTTGACATTTGCATTATCCCTGTTATGGAGATGAGAAGTATTAGGGCCAAGTTTTGAAGTCGTTATGGATCTTTCTATTCTTTCTCTGATGACGCTTCATCTCAGTGAACACATCTCCTTCTCAAACAAAGCCTGGCAGTCGGCCACAGAGAACGTGATTGTTATAGGCTTTGTGTGTAATCTGATTGGACAGACAGGAAACACACAGGATCCGTGTCTGGGGATGAAAGCTTTTCCTGTCAAGCGATAGATCAATCAATATCGATCGCCGAGTGTGACTCAAGTTTAAGTTGGTAGGGATGGAGACAGAATGAGAATGGAGGAAGAAAAGGTAGTCATTCCCTATCTCTGTCTGTCTGTCGCTGTCTCTATCTCTCTCTCTCTCTGCTCTCTCTCTCTCTCTCTCTCTCTCTCTCTCTCTCTCTCTCTCTCTCTCTCTCTCTCTCTCTCTCTCTGAATCAGACCCCAGTCAGTCATACATCACTAAACATTC
>CM065731.1:39977720-39985220 GCA_033310375.1 Conus canariensis | reverse complement strand
CCTCCCTTCAGGACCACACTGACTCCCTCCCCTACAGGACCACACTGACTCCCTCCCCTACAGGACCACACTGACTCCCTCCCCTACAGGATCACACTGACTCCCTCCCCTACAGGATCACACTGACTCCATCCACTAAAGGACCACACTGACTCCCTCCCCTAAAGGTCCACACTGACTTCCTCCCCTACAGGACCACACTGACTCCCTCCCCTACAGGACCACACTGACTCCCTCCCCTACAGGACCACACTGACTCCCTCCCCTACAGGACCACACTGACTCCCTCCCCTACAGGACCACGCCTTCCATCCGCACTCGTCACAGAAAGGACACTTAAAAAGAAGTCAGAGGTGTTAATTGTCAATGCAGTAAAAGTCAGTCCAAAGACTAGTTCAAATCAGCTCAACGTCTGTGACGGAGAGTTTCTAGGTTCGTTGTAACTACGTTTTGTTCAAAGACTCCTTTCCTTCACCCTTCTTCATTCCCCTTGCCCTTATACCTACAGCCTCCTCGCCCCCTCAACCTCATCCCAACCCATTCCTCCATTTCCATAGTTTTCCTCCACCATTACATCATCACCCTTCTTCTTTCTTCCCAGAGGATTTTGTGCTGTTCAAGCCAAACTTGGTTATTATACCGAGACCACTGCCTACACAAGCCATTGCTGTGACAAACTGATACCTTTACCCTTTCAAAGTGTACTGTGTTATGCTGCCATAGCAAGGTCACTACATCGATTCAGTTATTACGACATCAAAAGAAATAAAAGAGAAACTTTACATCCTGTAAAACTACACAAGGTCATACCCACGCGAGCGCGCACACACACACACACACACACACACACACACACACACACACACAGACACGAGCGCGCGCGCGCGCGCGCGCGCACACACACACACACATACATACATATATTGTGTGTGAGAGAGAGAGAGAGAGAGAGAGAGAGACAGACAGACAGACAGACAGACAGACAGACAGACAGACAGACGGAGACAGAGAAACAGAGAGAGATTTTTTGCTTGAATAAAACTTGAACTGACATTTAAATCCTGAACGTCAACATACTGTGTGAGCAAACTAAAACCATTTCTTATGCATGGCGTTGTGACTGCGTTTAACAACTTAGGAAGCCTTTCATCTTTTCCTTGCCAAATGTAGCGACATCTGTTCTGTAATTCCCAGTGCCAGTGGCCTTTATTCTCTCTCTCTCTCTCTCTCTCTCTCTCTCTCTCTCTCTCTCTCTTCCCCCTTCCTCTTCCAATTCCACCCACCCCCCTCCTCCTTCCTCTCCCACCCATCCCATTACCCCTGTCTCTTCCACCCATCACCCTCCACCTTCCGCGCCCACCCGTCACCCCCCACCTTCCTCTTCCACCCGTCACCTGCCTCCTTCCAGTCACACCCCTTCCTCTCTTCCATTTACCTCCACCCATTCCACTCTGCCTTCCACTTCCACCTGTTCTCCTTCATTTTCCATTTCCACCCGTTCGCCTGTTTCCTTGACTTCTACCCATCCCCCTCCACCTTCCACTACCACCTTTCCCCCTCCGCTGTCTGTTTCTACCCAAACCTGGTCGTCTTCTTCTCGTCCCCCTCCCATGTACAACATGCAAGAATTCCCCACCCTGCTCAGGACAAGTACTCCCAGGAGTGGGACTACTGTTACATGTCCTAAACAAAATCAAAACCAAAGCAACCTGCTTGAGGCGTCCCCAGGCCGCCATGGTTGCAGTCCTGATTCTTCTCAAAGTGGGGATCCGTCGATTCCTACAACAACTGAGGATTGCATGGACCCGCACCTAGCAGGAGTGACTGACCCTACATCAGAGGGTCTACCGACCTTGCCATCACATTCACCAGACGTTCTTGATGACAGCATGACTCTATTAAAACAGAGAGTGTCCTTGGTAAACCCTCCGCACGACGTGGAAAACCAGTCCAAGGGTGTGATAGGTACAGTGACAGAGGGTCTCAACACTGGCGAGAGTCACAGTACCGAGGTGGTGGAGAACCCTAGGCCCTCTCCGTGGCAGGTGTCGATGGTCAGTGAAACCAGGGCCAGTTCTCTGGCTCCGGTCCTTGTACTCGCAGTCGAGTACGAACCAGACAGACACAGCTCACAGAAAGATTTTTAAGGGCCCATTCAAGAGGTAGTCCTGGACGTAATAATGAACAAAACTGTGCTTCCCTGCTGCCCCCGTGTCCTTCTTACAATGAAGTCACCTAGGATAACGGCCGTGCCCGTGTCAAGACTTGTCAGAAAAACAGTCTCTCCTTTCTGACTTATAATATTGAGGGTGTATCGTCAGTTTATGACCCTGATGTAAATAATTATATATCTCAGTTCGATTTTGTTGTTTTGACGGAAACGTTCTCAAGAACATTTCCTTCTTTTCTCTTTTTGGATTACGAAGTTTTTCTTTCACCTGGAATCAGATTAACCGATGCTGTTACTGCACGTTTGTCAGGAGGGATCGTGTTTCTTGTAAGAAAGACATATGCCAAACTAGTCAAACAACTTACAGTGGAATATGACCATACTATTGTTCTCCACCTTAAAGCTCTAGATCTTGACGTTCTTTTAATTGGAATTTATTTGCCCCCTGCTAACAGTGTTTATTATGCAGATACCGAGATTGATAATGGGGTTTCCCTTCTTGAACAATGTCTGATGGATACTTTTGAACAAGCGGGTGATCTTCCAGTGATCATCCTCGGCGATTTAAATGCAAGAACTGGTCGGCTGAACGCACAAGAACTACCCGTATATTTAGGTGACTTGATAAATGAAAATACCACCGGTGATGACTGCTTTTCTCGTGTATCAAAAGATTGCTCCACTAATGAATTTGGTCTTTATTTAATTATCATCTGTCAGAATTTTGAGTTGGTTATTCTAAATGGTTTTCTGCCTGGTGATAAAAGCGGGGATTTCACTTATATCGCTCACAATGGTGCAAGTGTTATTGATTATTTTATTTCCTCCCAATCCTTAGTTCCACTGTGCCGTGAATTGAAAGTAACCCCACGGGTAGAATCAAAGCACATGCCTGTTGAATTTGTACTAATGCTTCCCAGTCCGAATCAGGAGACGGTTTCAAAAAGGTTAAAGGTAACCAAATTTAAAAAATATGCATGGGATCCAGCAAAAGAAGGTGATTTTATCGGTGTACTTCAGTCTGACGAGGTCAATTCAACCTTTAATGAAGCAATTGAATTGATTGATGTCAATTTTGAGAGTGCACTGAAGAAACTAAACGAAGGTCTGTTTATGGCTGGTCAAATAATGTGTAAAGAAACTGTCACAGGTAACATCAAGCACAGCCCATGGTTTGACTCTGAGTGCTATGTTAAACGCCGTCAGGTGAGACAAGCATTGAGAACGTACAGTCGGGTGAAAGTTAATGACAACCCCGATGCTGTTCAACTGAGACTTAACTATTCTATAATTAGAAACGAGTATAAAGACTTACTTCGAGACAAGCAGCAGTTATATAGACAGCAAGTTTTAAATACACTTAACGAAAACGCCAAAGATTCTAAGCGGTTTTGGAGCACTGTAAGGTCTTTAAAAAGTAGTTCTCATGTACCAAACACAATATCCAATGAAGAATGGTTTCAGCATTTCAAACAAGTCTTTAATGATGAGCTTATTCCTTCTGGTCCTAATTCTCAGGAACTTCAAACTGAGTATTTTCCTGTTGCTGATGGTAACGTTGATGAATTGGATGTCTGTATAACTGAAGGGGAAATTCTTGATTCAGTTAAGGCTTTAAAATCAAATAAAGCACCAGGTCCAGACGGACTAATTGGGGAATTTTATAAATATTGTACCCCCACTATTCTCTTTTTCCTTAAGAAATTTTTCAACAAACTCTTTGATTTGGCATCTTCCCTTCTATGTGGTGCGAAGCTCTGATTCAACCTTTGCACAAAAAGGGTAATATAAACAACCCAGACAACTACAGAGGTATCTCTCTTTTAAACATTAGTTCAAAATTATATACTTACATATTAAACAAGCGTTTAACAAAATGGATTGAAGATTGTGATGTAATAAACGATGTGCAGGCTGGCTTTAGAAAGAATTATAGTACTACTGATCATATATTTACCCTTTTTTCTCTGGTACAAAAGCAACTATCTAACCACAAGAAATTATACGTTGCTTTTATTGACTTTAAAAAGGCTTTCGATTCGGTAGATAGAAACCAACTCTGGTCAATCTTAAAGAAAAAAGGTATAAACGGTAAGATGTACAATGCACTTAAAAGCATATACACAGATGTCAAAGCTAGGGTTAAAGTGGGGGGAGATTTAACTGACACTTTTATGTGTCCCCGGGGTCTGAAGCAAGGAGAAATATGCAGTCCGGTTTTATTTTCGCTATTCATCAATGAGCTTGCTGAAGAAATAATTCAATACGGTAAACATGGTATTCCCTTATTACCAGACTTCATAGAGATACTAATTATGCTTTTTGCCGACGATGTTGCACTCGTAGCATCTACCGTCATTGGTCTCCAGCAGCAACTAAATGTTTTGTGTAGCACAGCAAAAAAACTCGATTTGATCGTAAATTTAGAAAAATCAAAAGTTATTGTGTTTAGAAATGGGGGGTATATCGCCTCAAGGGAAAGATGGTTCTACGACGGTAGGCAACTAGAAATTGTTAATCAGTATAAATATTTAGGTGTTATCTTTTCCACGGGTCTTTCTTTTTCCCATTGCCTTGAGGATTTAGCATCCAAGGCAAAACGTCAAGTCATCAATATTATAAAACTACTGTGGAAGTTTCAAAGTCTTTCCCCGAAATTGTTCTTTAAACTTTTCGACTGTCAAGTCCAGCCAATGCTTAGCTATGGTGCCGAAGTATGGGGTTTGACTGCAAACAACTCAATTATTGAAAAAGTACATTTGTTTGCACTCAAGAGATTCTTAAATGTTTCCATAAAAACACCCAGCGCCTTAGTCTACGGAGAAACTGGTCGGTATCCACTCTATATAAACAATTATACTAAATGTATCAAGTATTGGTTACGTGTCGTTAATATGCCGGACAATCGCCTTCCTAAGAAAGCTTAGATCACGTTATATGATTTGCATCATCGAGGCAAGAACAACTGGGTTTCATCAGTTTGCTCTACGTTAAATCGCTATGGCTTTGGGTATGTATGGGAAAACCAGAACGTTTACAATGTCAAAGGTTTTCTCTTAGAATTTAGAAATCGGTTGATTGATTGTCATCTTCAAGAATGGTACACCCGAATGGATGTTAGTGATCGCTTTTCCTTCTATTCTTCCTTTAAGCAATTTAGACAAATACCGAATTATCTGTTTACGGTAAGTAATTTGAACAATCGTAAAAATCTCATAAGATTCAGGTTAGGCGTATCTTGTTTAAATACTCACAAACTGCGGCATTCGAGTGTTCCCCGAGAGGCACTCTGCTGTCCTTTTTGTCCAAGTCAGTTGGAATCTGAATATCACTTTTTTATTGTATGCCCTAAATATAAAGATGTTCGAGAGCATTTCATACCCACTAAATATTATGCAAGAGCGTCGGCTTTCAAGATGTCATTATTACTTGCCAATGATAAAATGGCTAAAGATGTTGCTGCTTTCATAACTAGAGCTTTTGAAATCAGATGCAAAAAAAACGAATGGGACGTAAAGTTCATATATTTTTATGTATAATTCGGGGTACTTTTTCCCCTTTAAAAGCAAAAGAGCTTGTATATGTGAGTGTATGCGTGCGAGTGTGTGTGTGTGTGTGTGTGTGTGTGTGTGTGTGTGTGTGTGTGTGTGTGTGTGTGTGTGTGAAGTGTGTGTGTGTGTGTGTGTGTGTGTGTGTGTGTGTGTGTGTGTGTGTGTGTGTGTGTGTGTGATCATGAATAGGTTTACAGGTGTTTAGGCAACTACAAATGAATGTAACCTCTGTGAGATTTGTAAATGATATGCCCTAATCTATATTGGTACGTATTTTGATCATTATGTATACATCCATGACTGAGGAAGAATGTGAAAGTATCTACTTGGCCGAGAAAATGCATGTATACTTGCAAGGTGGTGTTGTTGTTACATTTGCTTTTTCCACAATGTTGTTGTTTTTCCCCCCATCCCAATGTCCCCATTGACACGGGCACGAGGCCTAGTTCAATTAAAATATTTGTCATTGTCATTGTCATTGTCATTGTCTCTCTCTCTCTCTCTCTCTCTCTCTCTCTCTCTCTCTCTCTCTCTCTCTCTCTCTCTCTCTCTCTCTCTCTCTCAAAGTGAACGGTTTAGCACATATATGTCTTTCAAATCATCCTTCCAATCAGAAAATTACTTGTCAGCTATCACTATTAGTAAATTCCGTTATGCTTTAACTAGATTAAGACTTGGAATGTGTGATCTGAATATAAATAACAGATATAATGAAAAATCAAAGAAATGCCCGTTTTGTAATAGGATAGAAAGTGAGCTTCATTTTTTGTTAGAATGTCAAACATATACATTTCTAAGAGAAAAATATTTGTCAAAGTATTACCAACATACATTCATTAATGGAGAATGCTTAGCTCGAATGTTACAATCTGAAGATGTCATGCTCTAAAGAAATTTAGCAATGTATATATTTTATGCATTTAAGACTAGATATACGCATTTAAATAAGAAGTAAAGCTGCACTCTTGTAATTGAATTGCTGTCTTAAGGTTTTTTTGTCTGCTTAATTTCACATGCCAATGTAACTCCCTTGACTTTAGTTTGATTTTGATGTGGGATGTTGTACTTATTTTTTGCGTGTTGTCCTTATGTTATTTGCTTTGATTCACTCATGTTAACGTGTATCCATTGTATACAGGCCGGTGGCCTTACAATTAAAGTTTCCGAGTTTCCGAGTTCTCTCTCTCTCTCTCTCTCTCTCTCTCTCTCTCTCTCTCTGATTTCCCCTTCTAACAGCGTCTTCCAAAATCTGTTGGAGTCACACAGCCTCTGTGACATGGCTTGTTAGGGTACAGACATGGGCCATCCACGCTGAGGCATTTCCAGCCCTAGATTGGCACTGGCAGGGCTCATGACATGTACCACGCCATCAAACCAAACTCACGGCACACTAAAGTGTTAAGGCATTAAACATGCTGAAGCGTCTAATACAACTAAATACATTACAAAAGATACATAGATGATGGACTGGGAGCCACATCCATGACAGAACATGACCTCCGCAATTTCCTCAACTTTGCTCAGACCTTCCATCCATCCATCAAATTGGCCTACACCATTTCACAGTCAGTAAACTTCCTGGACATCGCTATTTCCCTTAAAGATGGACTGCTTAAAACCTCAGTCTTCTATAAATCCACTGATGCGCACTCATACCTGTACTACACATCTTCCCACCACCAATCCACTAAAGACAGCATTCCATATTCTGAATTCCTTCGCTTACGCAGACTCTGCTCCAGTGAAGATTTCACTGTACAAGCAGCCAAAATGTCTGAT
>CM065731.1:39965220-39972720 GCA_033310375.1 Conus canariensis | reverse complement strand
GGAGGCAGCAAACTGCCATATACAATATGGAGGAGAATGAAGCAGCAAACTGCCATATACAATATGGAGGAGAATGAAGCAGCAAACTGCCATATACAATATGGAGGAGAATATAGTCGCTCGCTATGTCTTTTGGAAGCAGCAAACTGCCATACAATATGGAGGAGAATGTAGTCACTCACTATGTCTTGTGGAAGCAGCAAACTGCCATATACAATATGGAGAATGAAGCAGCAAACTGACATATACAATATGGAGAATGAAGTAGCAAACTGACATATACAATATGGAGGAGACTGTAGTCTGCTGTCTCGCTAAAGCTTGAGAAAATCTGGTTCCAGAGTCCTGGCAGATACTGGAGCAGGGAGGTGTGTGGACTTCTCAGCCTGTGGTCTCCAGGAACAACTGGGGTCTGGAAAGAATGGAAACAGGGTCCACCATGCAATGAGAGAGGCAGACGTACAGAGTAGTATCTGGATTAAGTAGGCAGACGTAAAGAGTAGTATCTGGATTAAGTCGAGGAGGAACGAAAGTAAATTACATCATGCTGAAATTTCCCAACTTACAACGGGCGTCTGATAGCGAAGTGGGTGAGACAGCCATCAGATAAGGCATGTCTTGAGACTCCCACCCATCCAGGCGTTGTATGTTTCAATCCGGGCAGCGCCGAATACATTTCTGGCAGCAGAAGGGCATCTGAGAGTCATGACCTGGACGCGGCCTGATCCCCGTAGAGTTAAGGGGTTCAGAGCCGAAACGTTTGGCTGAGAGTGGTTTCTTCTCTCAAGACCCTCCACTGTCCAGCTCTTACAGGAGGTTTCAATCTACTGCTACTGCCGTTCCAAGAAAGGTGAAGCTTTTAAGCCTTTAACATAAACCGCAACAAACGCCCAATAATCCTTCCACGTACACTACGTCAGGTGGTTGTAGACACTAGAGCAACAGTATGCTTGGTCAAGGCAGTTAAAAGAACCTGAAACTGAATTGCTGAAGGTAAATATTGAAGGCGACCACTAAGGACACAAAGCACTGCTGTGAAACTTGAGATCCCCCCCCCTCCCCCCTCCTTCTGTGCAGAGCGTTGGGCCGGTCGTCGTGGCGTGTCGGGGATGGTGATGCTAACATCACATCCCCCAGTTCTGTCGGTGGACGATGTGTGTGCTCTCTTCCCTCGCCACCCCCACCCACTTCTCCCTCACCCTTCTATTCTTCCCTCGCCACCCCCACCCGCTTCTCCCTCACCCTTCTATTTTTCCCTCGCCACCCCCACCCGCTTCTCCCTCACCTTTCTATTTTTCCCTCGCCACCCCCACCCGCTTCTCCCTCACCCTTCTATTCTTCCCTCGCCACCCCCACCCGCTTCTTCCTCACCCTTCTATTTTTCCCTCGCCCCCCCCACCCGCTTCTCCCTCACCCTTCTATTTTTCCCTCGCCACCCCCACCCGCTTCTCCCTCACCCTTCTATTCTTCCCTCGCCACCCCCACCCGCTTCTCCCTCACCCTTCTATTCTTCCCTCGCCACCCCCACCCGCTTCTCCCTCACCCTTCTATTCTTCCCCCGCCACCCCAACCGGCTTCTCCCTCACCCTTCTATTCTTCCCTCGCCACCCCAACCGGCTTCTCCTCACCCTTCTATTCTTCCTCGCACCCCAACGTTCCTCACCTTCTATTCTTCCCTCGCCACCCCCCGCTCCCTCACCCTTCTTTCTTCCCCCCCACCCAACCCTTTCCTCACCTTCTTTTCCCCGCCACCCCAACCGGGTTCTCCCTCACCCTTCTATTCTTCCCTCGCCACCCCAACCGGCTTCTCCCTCACCCTTCTATTCTTCCCTCCCACCCCACCCGTTCTCCCTCACCCTCTATTCTTCCCTCGCCACCCCACCCGCTTCTCCCTCACCCTTCTATTCTTCCCTCGCCACCCAACCGCTTCTCCCCACCCCTCTATTCTTCCTCGCCACCCCCACCCGCTTCTCCTCACCCTTCTATTCTTCCCTCGCCACCCAACCGGCTTCTCCCTCACCCTTCTATTCTTCCCTCGCCACCCCACCCGCTTCTCCCTCACCCTTCTATTCTTCCCTCCGCCACCCCCACCCCTCTTCTCCCTCACCCTTCTTATTCTTCCCTCGCCACCCCAACCGGCTTCTCCCTCACCCTCTATTCTTCCCTCGCCACCCCAACCGGCTTCTCCCTCACCCTTCTATTCTTCCCCCGCCACCCCAACCGGCTTCTCCCTCACCCTTCTATTCTTCCCCGCCACCCCAACCCGCTTCTCCCTCACCCTTCTATTCTTCCCTCGCCACCCCAACCCGCTTCTCCCTCACCCTTCTATTCTTCCCTCGCCACCCCAACCGGCTTCTCCTCCCTTCTATCTTCCTCCCCTACTTCTTCTTCCCCCACCCAACCGCCCCAACCCGTTCTTTCTCTCCTCGCACCCACCGCTTCTCTCACCTTCTTCTTCCCTCGCCACCCCAACCGGCTTCTCCCTCACCCTTCTATTCTTCCCCGCCACCCCAACCGGCTTCTCCCTCACCCTTCTATTCTTCCCTCGCCACCCCAACCGGCTTCTCCCTCACCCTTCTATTCTTCCCTCGCCACCCACCCCTACCCTCTTTCTCCCTCTCACCTTCTATTCTTCCCTCGCCACCCCAACCGGCTTCTCCCTCACCCTTCTATTCTTCCCTCGCCACCCCAACCGGCTTCTCCCTCACCCTTCTATTCTTCCCCGCCACCCCAACCGGCTTCTCCCTCACCCTTCTATTCTTCCCTCGCCACCCCAACCGCTTCTCCCTCACCCTTCTATTCTTCCCTCGCCACCCCAACCGGCTTCTCCCTCACCCTTCTATTCTTCCCCTCGCCACCCCAACCGGCTTCTCCCTCACCCTTCTATTCTTCCCTCGCCACCCCCAACCGGCTTCTCCCTCACCCTTCTATTCTTCCCTCGCCACCCCAACCGGCTTCTCCCTCACCCTTCTATTCTTCCCTCGCCACCCCAACCGGCTTCTCCCTCACCCTTCTATTCTTCCCTCGCCACCCCAACCGGCTTCTCCCTCACCCTTCTATTCTTCCCTCGCCACCCCAACCGGCTTCTCCCTCACCCTTCTATTCTTCCCTGCCACCCCAACCGGCTTCTCCCTCACCCTTCTATTCTTCCCCCGCCACCCCAACCGGCTTCTCCCTCACCCTTCTATTCTTCCACAGATTCCGTCATCAGCCCATCCGAATCCCCCCCCCACCCCCACTTTCTTCTCTCTCTCTCTCCTCTCTCTCTCTCTCTCTCTCTCTCTCTCTCTCTCTCTTGACGACCTTTATCTTTTCTCCTATTATAACACCCCCACCTCTCTTTTTCAACCGCCTTCGTTTACAGCGCCCGACCCTCTCGCTTCTTCCTCCCTCCCCCCCCCCCCCACCCCCCACCCCCGTCTCCTCATCTCACCTCCCTTTCCAAAACACAAACCCTTCACTTCTTACTCTCCACCCTACTCTATCTCCCTCTCTTCCCCTCTCCGTCCTAGATCCTGTCTGTCCCCCCCCCCCCCCCCAACATCTCTCCTCTCCTCCCCCATCCCACTTTTTTCCCCCACATCAGCAGGGGTGGGAAAGGGAGATGGAGGGAGGGAAGGGGACGATGGATAAAGGACGGGAGTGGGGATGGGGGAGAGGAGAGGTTTGAAGAGACAGTGAGTGCAGGCGGTGTGTGTAGGACTATTGATCCAGGGGGAGGGGGGGGGGGGGAGGAGGGTCATGTGGCTGTCAACACCAGGCCCTAGTTTTTGTTCAGCTCAGACCGCCATCTTTCAGACCATAATCCTGTGCGTATGTGTGTGTGTGTGTGTTGTGTGTGTGTGTGTGTGTGTGTGTGTGTGTGTGTGTGTGTGCCTGTGTGTGCCTGTGTGTGTGTGCATGCGTGTGTGTGTGTGTGTGTGTGTGTGTGTGTGTGTGTGTTGTGTGTGTGTGTGTGTGTGTGTGTGTGTGTGAGTGTGTGTGTGTGCGTGCGTGTGTGTGTGTGTGTCTGTGTGTGTGTGTGTATTTCTGTGTGTGAGTGTATGTGTGTGTGTGCATGCGTGCACGCGTGTGTGTGGTGTGTGTGTGTGTGTGTGTGTGTGTGTGTGTGTGTGTGTGTGTGCATGCGTGCGAGCATGTGTGTGTGTGTGTGTGTGTGTGTGTGTGTGTGTGTGTCTGTCTGTCTGTCTGTCTGTCTGTGTGCAAGCGCGCGCACGCGAAGTAGGGGGGGGGGGGGGAGGGGAGGGAGGAGCAGGAAGAGAAAAGGGGCTACAGATTCGAACTTCAGTCTCGCTGCTACAGAAAGTACTGACCATGTCATAGCCACTGCTGGGAATAGAGAGGAGGAATGTAAAGAGAAACTAACTGTTCCATGCATGCCTGTTTTTTTATGGTATTGACTGTAACACAGCATTGTCTTGTGTGCAACTCATGTCACGTGAATGCAGGCAAGCAAAGTCTTGTAGGGCCTGCTGACACTGTGTCTACTACGATGGTGATTGCGTTTCTCGCATGTTTCAATATAGTCAATACGGTCTGTTACCTACGTTTTGTGCGAAACATTGTAACATTTCTGTGAAAAGTTTGATTGAAAAAGAGGGAAAAAAAATTACTGACCATCTCCACCATCATTCCATTGCCCGTCCCGCTAATCTATCCCGGCTTTCCCGCTCCCTCACCTTCTCTCCTCTTTCCCTCCCTTTTCTACCTACCCCCTCCACTCTCCCACCTATTCATCCTCCGCCCCCTCCCGCTACACTTCCTCGCTCTCTGCAAGCCCCATCTTTCCTTATCCTTCCTCCGTATAATTCTCACACACACACAAACACCCTACGCGAACCAATCCAGCTGGGGCAATTTGTCCAGTTTCCGGTGGAGAGACAAATTAGGTTTAAGGTGTGTATGCATAACTTAAACTCGATTCCGCCCAGCAACTTTGTGACTCGTACGTAACCGCAGAACCTCGCTTTCACCTAATGGCGAAACGGCGAGGGGAACTAATTCTTGGTAGACTGGGCTTGGGTTAGACGTGTTAGGAAGTACCGAAGGTATTGTATTGTATTGCATTGCGTTGTATGGCACTGTACTGTATGGCGTTGTAGTGTATAGTATTGCATTGTGTTGTATGGCACTGTACTGTATGGTGTTGTGTTGCATTGTATTGTATTGCATTGTGTTGTATGGCACTGTACTGTATGGCGTTGTAGTGTATAGTATTGCATTGTGTTGTATGGCACTGTACTGTATGGTGTTGTATTGTATTGCATTGTGTTTATATGGCACTGTACTGTATGGTGTTGTATTGTATTGTATTGCATTGTGTTGTATGGCACTGTACTGTAAGGTGTTGTATGTATATGCATTGTGTTGTATGGCACTGTACTGTAAGGTGTTGTATTGTATAGTAGTGCATTGTGTTGTATGGCACTGTACTGTAAGGTGTTGTAGTGTATAGTAGTGCATTGTGTTGTATGGCACTGTACTGTAAGGTGTTGTAGTGTATTATATTGCATTGCATTGTATGGCACTCTTCCTTCTTGGCGTTGTAGGTATTGTATTGCATTGTTGTATGGCACTGCATGTATGGTGTGTGTATTGTATGATTTGTTGTTGGCACTGCACTGTATGGTGTTGTAGTGTATTATATTGCATTGCATTGTATGGCACTCTTCCTTTTTGGCGTTGTAGTGTATTGTATTGCATTGTGTTGTATGGCACTGTACTGTATGGTGTTGTAGTGTATAGTATTGCATTGTGTTGTATAGCACTGCATTATATGGTGTTGTAGTGTATTGTATTGCATTGTGTTGTATGGCACTGTACTGTATGGTGTTGTAGTGTATAGTATTGCAATGTGTTGTATGGCACTGTGTTGTATGGTGTTGTAGTGCATTATGTTGCATTGTGTTGTATGGCACTGTACTGTATGGCGTTGTAGTGTATTGTATTGCATTGTGTTGTATGGCACTGTACTGTATGGCGTTGTAGTGTATTGTATTGCATTGTGTTGTATGGCACTGTACTGTATGGCGTTGTAGTGTATTGTATTGCATTGTGTTGTATAGCACTGTACTGTATGGTGTTGTAGTGTACTGTATTACCTTGTGTTGTATGGCACTGCACTGTATGGCGTTGTAGTGTATTGTATTGCATTGTGTTGTATGGCACTGCACTGTATGGCGTTGTGGTGTATTGTATTGCATTGTGTTGTATAGCACTGCATTGCATGGTGTTGTAGTATATTGTATTGCATTGTATTGTATAGCACTGCATTGTATGGTGTTGTAGTGTATTGTATTGCATTGTGTCGTGTGGCACTGTACTGTATGGCCTTTGTGACGAGTCACTTGACAACTCCACCTGATCGGTCCCGACCACCCTCTTGTACAAACACATACGCCACCCCCTCCTTTCTCCCCCCCCCCCCTGTCTATGCCAACCTCCGTCCCCCTCCCCTCCCCCCCCCCCCCCCCCCCCCCCCCCCCCATTTTCCTTTCCCTCTCAAACCCTCATCCCCCTCACTCTCCCACAGTAGCTGAGAAGTGTGAGCGGCCTGGCTTAGCAACATTTGTTACTGAAGTAGTTTACGTCATTTTCGGAATACGTTGCCCGTCACTCCCTTTCCCCGTCTCCCCCATCTACAACAGAAAGGGAAGGTTTCCACTGAACACAAAGACACGGGGCCCTTTCCTTGTGTTGTACTACACTACGTTGCATTGTGTGCTATTGTATTGAATCGTGGTGTGTTGCGTTGTGTTGTACTACACTACGTTGCATTGTGTGCTATTGTATTGAATCGTGGTGTGTTGCGTTGTGTTGTACTACACTACGTTGCATTGTGTGCTATTGTATTGAATCGTGGTGTGTTGCATTGTCTTGTACTACACTACGTTGCATTGTGTGCTATTGTATTGAATCGTGGTGTGTTGCGTTGTGTTGTACTACACTACGTTGCATTGTGTGCTATTGTATTGAATCGTGGTGTGTTGTGTTGTGTTGTACTACACTACGTTGCATTGTGTGCTATTGTATTGAATCGTGGTGTGTTGTGTTGTGTTGTACTACACTACGTTGCATTGTGTGCTATTGTATTGAATCGTGGTGTGTTGTGTTGTACTACACTACGTTGCATTGTGTGCTATTGTATTGAATCGTGGTGTGTTGTGTTGTGTTGTACTACACTACGTTGCATTGTGTGCTATTGTATTGAATCGTGGTGTGTTGTGTTGTGTTGTACTACACTACGTTGCATTGTGTGCTATTGTATTGAATCGTGGTGTGTTGTGTTGTGTTGTACTACACTACGTTGCATTGTGTGCTATTGTATTGAATCGTGGTGTGTTGTGTTGTGTTGTACTACACTACGTTGCATTGTGTGCTATTGTATTGAATCGTGGTGTGTTGTGTTGTACTACACTACGTTTAAATTGTGTGTTATTGTATTGAATCGTGGTGTGTTCCGTTGTGTTGTACTACACTACGTTGCATTGTGTGCTATTG
>CM065731.1:39955220-39962720 GCA_033310375.1 Conus canariensis | reverse complement strand
ACACACACACACACACACATGAGCGCGCGCACAGAGAGAGAGAGGGAGGGAGAGAGAGAGAGAGAGAGAGAGAGAGAGAGAGAGAGAGAGAGAGAAGACAGACAGACAGACAGACAGACAGACAGACAGGGGACTTCATTTCAGAGGGTGCATTTAATGGCAATCGCGGTTTCAACGTGAACACCAAAATGATCACAGACGTTTTTCCTTCATAATTACTTATTTTGTGTGACCTTTTCGGTCTGATTAGGCAGCCAAACGCGGTCACCTGGAAACGAGTAATTATGACATATGAAAACAGACACTTCTGATTTCATGAAACAGGGAACACTTGAGTGATGACATAAAAAATGTCATTAGATGACGTGAAAGCTTTTCAAAGTTTGCTTTGCAAAGGTGAAGAATGGTGAAAGTTGAAAATGATTATCGTAGTTAACTTGGTTTTACTGTTCACAGCTGATCAAAGTGATAGGCTTCGTATCTTTCTTTCAACTCACTATCTATTTTCTTAATACCATCGAAGTCAGCAAACAAGATTGCTTTGAAAATGATTGGTTTCACCTGAAAATGACTGCTTTCCAGTAAAAATATTTGCTTTATTGTGAAAGTAACTGGTTTCACCTGAAAAGTATTGCTTTCCTGTGAAAATGATTGGTTTCACCTAAAAAGTGTTGCTTTCCAGTGAATATTATTGTTTTCACCTGACAATGATTGCTTTTCAGTGAAAATGATTGGTTTTTATCAGAAAATAATTGTTTATCGGTTTTTGTGAAAATGATTACTACTTTCGTTACCAGCGCAATGCTTTCTGTCCACTGAAGCTGCATTTCACCGACTACACTTGGCAACAACCACCATCCCCGCTTTGTTAGCAATCCTTTCTCCAAACGCTGTGGCTACCCACACCTTTTCCATTTCACCTCCATCCCCACCATTCCCATCCACTCGGCATTCCTCTGTCCAGCCACTCCTCCTGGGCCCCCATCCACTGACATTACTTGCAGACCCACGCGTGAAAGAGAAAGACACAAATAGGTCAGTCACACAGAGGCACCATCGACCCGTTGAGGGGTGGGTGGCTAGACGTAGGATGTGAAGTAGAATCAGGGATGACAGGAGGAGGTTAGAGAGACCCCATCATGTTGGCATAAGTCCAGTGGGGAGCCAGAGAGACCCTTCAAGGTCGTTCAGCCATGTTGTGTTGGCTGCAAGAGAGGCTCTGAGGCTGTCTTCCTCAGCTGTCATACACAGTCCTAACATCAGGACTAGCTTACTGTCTCCCTCCATGGGAAAGGGGAGGATGTGGGGGAATGCTTCAGCTAACAATGTCCCAGTTCGTTTTCACATTATGAGGAAAGAATAACTTCGTGAGGTTGACAATGTTATTCACCATGACGAAATGTAATTTTCATCGATGGTGTGTGACTAGTTCATAACGTCATTTTCTTTCTCTTGGCTCATTACGTGATGTTCTAACGTAGTATAAGACAGTGATGATAATTATTCTCAGATGACAGCAAGTGGTTTCAATGAAAAAAAAAAATTCTACATTAAAACTATTGTTTTCTTATGGCGAAAGCGCTAATACCACCAAATGTCTTGATGAGTATTACAGAATTTATTGCCAAACAACATTTTGTTCGCTTGGAAGGTTGGCTCCTGGTTTCATTCCCCTGACCGCTGGGGTCGTTGGGGTGCACGCGATGAGGCAGCCGCCGTTTCTCTCCAGAGTCTTCTGTTGGCAGCTGTCGTGAGGAGATCCAGCATGGTTTGGAAGGTAGTAGGCGATTATACATCCCATCCCACAGGTTGCCCTACATATGACCCTACCCTTCACCTCACCCAGCCACATCCATCATCTTTGTCTTCTAGCCCATCCCTTGGCCAAACATCACCAACTTCTCTAAACGTGCACCACCTTGGCCACCCCAGTCCCCTCAACTTCTCTACACCAGCACCACATTGCCCACCCAATCCCCTCAACGCCTCTACACCTGCACCACCTTGGCCACCCCAGTCCCCTCAACTTCTCTACACAGCACCAATTGGCCACCCCAATCCCTCAACGCCTCTACACTGCACCACCTTGGCCACCCCAGTCCCCTCAACTTCTCTACACCAGCACCACATTGGCCACCCCAATCCCCTCAACGTCTCTACACCTGCACCACCTTGGCCACCCCAGTCCCCTCAACTCTCGTCTCTCACACTGAGCCAGCTGGGTCCTCTGCCTCTCATCTTCCGGCCTGTTGACACTGACAGAGGAATGGGCCAGCCACACAGTCACATCGACCCATGGAAAACTTAAGATGAGAGGGGGGGGGGGGGGAGGAGGGAGGAAGGGGATAGATGTAGGGGGTGACTGTAGGGGATGACTTAGAGAGACCTCCTCATGGTGGTCTCTGTCCAGTGGGGATCCAGAGAGACCTTTCAAGGTCGTTCAGCCAGGCTGTTGTTGTCTGCAGGACAGATTCTGACGGCTGTCTTCCACAGCTGTTATGCATCCCATTATCGGGACTAGCGTACTGCCTCCTTCATACAGAAGCAGATGGCATGGGGAAGGGGGTGAGGGATCAGCCAGCTCGGACAAGCTTTCTGTACGGTGAACTGGACACTTCAATAGAAATTTTCCACGACAAAATTCGGTTTTCATTGCTCATACATTGTGATTCTTCTTTGCTCGCTGTATTAGTAGGATTATGAGGTTGTTTTCTCTCATCGGACTCATTATTTGATGCATTGATAGCGTTAATGTGAACGATGATAATTATTTTCAGTTGAAAGCAATTCATTTCGCATGAACTTGATGTCATAATTACATTTTTCTTACAGCAACTATCGCTGTCTAAACACTTGTCACTACCAGTTTCCATGAGATTAGTACTAATTTCCGCAGTTTTCATAAGATTAGTACCAATTACCACCAGTTTATATGACATTAGTACTAATTACCACCAGTTTTCATGATGATTAGTACTAATTGGCACCAATTTTCATGATGATTAGTACTAATTACCACCAGTTTTCATAAGATTAGTACTAATTACCACCAGTTTTCATGAGATTAGTACCAATTACCACCAGTTTTCGTGAGATTAGTGCCAATTACCACCAGTTTTCATGATTATAAGTACCAATTACCACCAGTTTTCATGATTAGTGCCAATTACCACCAGTTTTCATGAGATTAGTACCAATTACCACCAGTTTTCATGATGATAAGCACTAATTACCTCCAGTTTTAATGATGATAAGCACTAATTACCGCCAGTTTTAATGATGATAAGTACTAATTACCATCAGTTGTCATGATGTTTAGTAATAATTACCGCCAGTTTTCATGATGTTTAGTACTAATTACCACCAGTTTTCATGAGATTAGTGCCAATTACCACCATCAATTTCCATGATGTTTAGTACTAATTACCACCAGTTTTCATGAGATTAGTGCCAATTACCACCAGTTTTCATGAGATTAGTACTAATTACATCAATTTGCATGATGGTTAGTACTAATTACCATCAGTTTTCATGATGATAACAAATGAATTCTACCTTTAGCTGCTAGAAGGTTTAATACGTAAAACCCTCTAATTTTATTTCACCATCCATCTATGACATATCTCCTCCCTGTCCCATAGCCCTTTGTTTTGGCGAGACACCATCACCATCTCCACTCGCTGCTGCCCACCAGCCATCCAACCATTGCCACCCGATCCAGTTTCCCCTGTGCAAGGACCCTTCTCTCTTCCCTACCTCCAACCCCCTGGCGTTGCTCGGAAACGACCGTGTGAAGGAGAGAGAAAGAAATAGATTAGTCCACACGAAGCCAGCAGGAGCCAGTGGGGGTAGGGTGGAGGAGTGGCGGGGTGGGCTGACAGGGATGACTTGAGGTCAGCGAGACCACGGATTGACGACAGAGCAGTGGGGTCTTTGAGAGAGCCTGAAATGTCACTCAGCCAAGCTGTGTTGTCTCCAGGAGAAGTTCTAATGGCCACCTTTGACAGCTGTTCTCTGTCGTCTCATCATTTTGGCCAGCTGATTTCTCCCCATCAGGAAAGCTGAGGATGTTGGAGTTGCATCCACTAGCACTGCTGTCGTTTTTGTTCAACGTTATGGTCGTATCACTAGCACTGCTGTCGTTTTTGTTCAACGTTATGGTCGTATCACTAGCACTGCTCTCGTTTTTGTTCAACGTTATGGTCGTATCACTAGCACTGCTGTCGTTTTTTTCAACGTTATGGTCGTATCACTAGCACTGCTGTCGTTTTTGTTCAACGTTATGGTCGTATCACTAGCACTGCTGTCGTTTTTGTCCAACGTTATGGTCGTATCACTAGCACTGCTGTCGTTTTTGTCCAACGTTATGGTCGTATCACTAGCACTGCTGTCGTTTTTGTCAACGTTATGGTCGTATCACTAGCACTGCTGTCGTTTTTGTCAACGTTATGGTCGTATCACTAGCACTGCTGTCGTTTTTGTCCAACGTTATGGTCGTATCACTAGCACTGCTGTCGTTTTTGTTCAACGTTATGGTCGTATCACTAGCACTGCTGTCGTTTTTGTCCAACGTTATGGTCGTATCACTAGCACTGCTGTCGTTTTTGTTCAACGTTATGGTCGTATCACTAGCACTGCTGTCGTTTTTGTTCAACGTTATGGTCGTATCACTAGCACTGCTGTCGTTTTGTTCAACGTTATGGTCGTATCACTAGCACTGCTGTCGTTTTTGTTCAACGTTATGGTCGTATCACTAGCACTGCTGTCGTTTTTGTTCAACGTTATGGTCGTATCACTAGCACTGCTGTCGTTTTTGTTCAACGTTATGGTAATACCGCTAGCACTGCTGTCGTTTTTGTTCAACGTTATGGTCGTATCACTAGCACTGCTGTCGTTTTTGTTCAACGTTATGGTCGTATCACTAGCACTGCTGTCGTTTTTGTTCAACGTTATGGTCGTATCACTAGCACTGCTGTCGTTTTTGTTCAACGTTATGGTCGTATCACTAGCACTGCTGTCGTTTTTGTTCAACGTTATGGTCGTATCACTAGCACTGCTGTCGTTTTTGTTCAACGTTATGGTCGTATCACTAGCACTGCTGTCGTTTTTGTCCAACGTTATGGTCGTGTCACTAGCACTGTGTCGTTTTTGTCCAACGTTATGGTCGTATCACTAGCACTGCTGTCGTTTTTGTCCAACGTTATGGTCGTATCACTAGCACTGCTCTCGTTTTTGTCCAACGTTATGGTCGTATCACTAGCACTGCTGTCGTTTTTGTCCAACGTTATGGTCGTGTCACTAGCACTGCTGTCGTTTTTGTTCAACGTTATAGTGATACCGCTAGCACTGCTGTCGTTTTTGTCCAACGTTATGGTCGTATCACTAGCACTGCTCTCGTTTTTGTTCAACGTTATGGTCGTATCACTAGCACTGCTCTCGTTTTTGTCCAACGTTATGGTCGTGTCACTAGCACTGCTGTCGTTTTGTTCAACGTTATGGTCGTATCACTAGCACTGCTGTCGTTTTGTTCAACGTTATGGTCATACCGTAGCACTGCTGTCGTTTTTGTCCAACGTTATGGTCGTATCACTAGCACTGCTGTCGTTTTGTCCAACGTTATGGTCGTATCACTAGCACTGCTGTCGTTTTTGTTCAACGTTATGGTCGTATCACTAGCACTGCTGTCGTTTTTGTCCAACGTTATGGTCGTGTCACTAGCACTGTTGTCGTTTTTGTCCAACGTTATGGTCGTGTCACTAGCACTGTTGTCGTTTTTGTTCAACGTTATGGTCGTATCACTAGCACTGCTGTCGTTTTTGTTCAACGTTATGGTCATACCGTAGCACTGCTGTCGTTTTGTTCAACGTTATGGTCATACCGTAGCACTGCTGTCGTTTTTGTTCAACGTTATGGTCGTATCACTAGCACTGCTGTCGTTTTTGTTCAACGTTATGGTCATACCGTAGCACTGCTGTCGTTTTTGTTCAACGTTATGGTCGTATCACTAGCACTGCTATCGTTTTTGTTCAACGTTATGGTCGTATCACTAGCACTGCTCTCGTTTTTGTCCAACGTTATGGTCGTATCACTAGCACTGCTGTCGTTTTTGTCCAACGTTATGGTCGTATCACTAGCACTGCTCTCGTTTTTGTTCAACGTTATGGTCGTATCACTAGCACTGCTGTCGTTTTTGTTCAACGTTATGGTCGTGTCACTAGCACTGCTGTCGTTTTTGTCCAACGTTATGTCGTATCACTAGCACTGCTGTCGATTTTGTTCAACGTTATGGTGATACCGCTAGCACTGCTCTCGTTTTTGCTCAACATCATGGTGAAAAAATGGTTTTATATGATTGGTCATGTGATTTTCCATGAGAAAATTTGATTTTCACACATCAACTTGTTACAAGGGTTACAACGCTGTTTTCTTTCCCTTGACTCATTATCTGACGTCTTAACAACGATAATTGTTTTACCGGCAACAACAAGTGAGTTCCTAGTGACTTTACCATTTGTGCATCATAAATAGAATTTCACAGCTATTTTTACCGTGAAAACAGTAATGACCACTTGTTTTCTTGATAGAGAATTATGCTGTCATAATCAAAACACTCAATCCCACCGCTTAAAGGTAGTAAGTCTTTATAGATACCATCCTACAGTTCACCATGTATCTCACCAACCTACACCATCATCCCTGTCTACCAGCTCATTCCTGCCGAAACGCCATCTTTACCACCACCTCTTAAAACCCACCACCACCCAAACCACCCCTGCCTCCTTCCACCTCTGCCCTCTCCAATCCCCCACCACCCAAACCACCCCTACCTTCTTCCAACTCTGCCCTCTCCAATCCCACCACCCAAACCACCCCTACCTCCTTTCAGCTCTGCCCTCTCCAATCCCACCACCCCAACCACCCCTACCTCCTTTCAGCTCTGCCCTCTCCAATCCCAACACCCCAACCACCCCTACCTCATTCTATTTCTGCCCTCTCCAACCCAACACCCAAACCACCGCGACCTCCTTCTAACTCTGCCCTCTCCAATCCCGCCACCCAAACCACCGCGACCTCCTTCTAACTCTGCCCTCTCCAATCCCACCACCCAAACCACCGCTACCTCCTTCTAACTCTGCCCTCTCCAATCCCACCACCCAAACCACCGCTACCTCCTTCTAACTCTGCCCTCTCCAATCCCACCACCCAAACCACCGCTACCTCCTTCTAACTCTGCCCTCTCCAATCCCACCACCCAAACCACCGCTACCTCCTTCTAACTCTGCCCTCTCCAATCCCACCACCCAAACCACCCTACCTCCTTCTAACTCTGCCCTCTCCAATCCCACCACCCAAACCACCCCTACCTCCTTCCAGGTCTGCTCTCTCCAATCCCACCACCCAAACCACCCCTACCTCCTTTCAGCTCTGCCCTCTCCAATCCCAACACCCCAACCACCCCTACCTCATTCTATCTCTGCCCTCTCCAACCCAACACCCAAA
>CM065731.1:39930220-39950220 GCA_033310375.1 Conus canariensis | reverse complement strand
TATTATCTCTTCTATCTATCTATCTATCTTATCATCTATCCCTCTCTTCTCCTCCCCCTCTCTCTCTTTCGATATATATCTATCTATCTTTATCTATTATTTCTTTATATATATATATATATATATCGATCTATCTATCTATCATCCATCTCTCTCTCTCTCTTCTCTCTCTCTCTCTCTCTCATCTCTCTCCTCTCTCTCTCCTCCTCTCTCTCTCTCTCTCCCCTACCCTCCATCTCCTGTTGACGCCACTCTTCCCTCCGCTTCTTGCTTTTTTGTACCATCCCCTTCCCATCCCCTACCCCCCTCCCCCCCACCCCCCCCCACCCCCCCACGCTACTCTTCCCTCCGCCCATGTATCTCTGCCTTGAATGCGCTTCTTACTTTTTAATACGATCCCCTTCCCATCCCCTACCCCCCCCCCTCCCCCCCACCCTTCTGCCCTTGCTCTCCACCACCACACCCCTCACGCCACTCTTCCCTCCGCCCCTTTCTTTCCTTCTTGCTGTTTGCTTTCATACGATGGCGATGGGGGGTGTGGTGGGTGGGAGGTGGCAGTCGGCAAAGCTCCGGCCACACTGTCCAAGGTCTGTTTGTGTTGATGTTCCTCTTCAAACAGGGCCTGAAGAGCAGGAGATGGACACAGCAACCAACACCTCTTGTCATTTGTCTTTTTCTTCTTTCTTTTCTTTTGTGAGGGGAAGTGGGCGGCAGGAGATGGACACAGCAACCAACACCTCTTGTCATTTGTCTTTTTCTTCTTTCTTTTCTTTTGTGAGGATTTGTCTTTTTCTTCTTTCTTTTCTTTTGTGAGGGGAAGTGGGCGGCAGGAGATGGACACAGCAACCAACACCTTTCATTTGTCTTTTCTTCTTCTTGTGAGGAGTGCGCGATGACACAGCACCACACCTCTTGTCATTTGTCTTTTCTTCTTTCTTTTTTGTGAGGGGAAGTGGGCGGCAGGAGATGGACACAGCAACCAACACCTCTTGTCATTTGTCTTTTTCTTCTTTCTTTTCTTTTGTGAGGGGAAGTGGGTGGCAGGAGATGGACACAGCAACCAACACCTCTTGTCATTTGTCTTTTTCTTCTTTCTTTTCTTTTGTGAGGGGAAGTGGGTGGCAGGAGATGGACACAGCAACCAACACCTCTTGTCATTTGTCTTTTTCTTCTTTCTTTTCTTTTGTGAGGGGAAGTGAGTGGCAGGAGATGGGGATGTGAGGGGTAGAGGTGGGTATGGGGGGGAGGGGGGGGAGACCCAACGCAACATTGGCAAGATCGGGTGGACATTGAAGAGAAGAACAATCCGTCTCTGAGACAAAAAATAAAGCTAAGGAGGGGTGAGAAGCGGTAGGGGTGGGGTAGTGGGACGGAGTGGTGAGGAGGAAATGAGGGGGGGGGGAATGGGAGGGGTGTATTTTGTGCAGTGTGCATTTTGTGAAGTGTGTGGCATGTTTCTCCCTGAGTATACATCGTGCTGTGGATCTACGGCTACACAGCACAGAGGATCGTGTTACAGTGGATCGTGCTCAGTAGATCGTGTTACAGTGGATCGTGATATAGTGGATCGTGATATAGTGGATCGTGATACAGTGGATCGTGTTACAGTGGATCGTGTTACAGTGGATCGTGATATAGTGGATCATGTGACAGTGGATCGTGATACAGTGGGACATGTGACAGTGGATCGTGATACAGTGGATCGTGTTACAGTGGATCGTGTTACAGTGGGTCGTGTTACAGTGGGTCGTGTTACATTGGATCGTGTTACAGTGGATCGTGTTACATTGGATTGTGTTACAGTAGATCGTGATATAGTGGATCGTGTTATAGTAGATCGTGATATAGTGGATCGTGGTACAGTGGATTGTGTCACAGTGGATCGTGTTACAGTGGGTCGTGTTACAGTGGATCATGTTACAGTGGATTATGTTACAGTGGATTGTGTTACAGTGGGTCGTGTTACAGTGGCTTGCGAGACCCGCGTACAGTTGGGATGCGTGACGTCATGAGTCAGATGAGACCCGCGTGCAGTTGGGGTGTGTGACGTCATGGGTCAGACGAGACCCGCGTGCAGTTGGGATGCGTGACGTCATGAGTCAGACGAGACCCGCGTGCAGTTGGGATGGTGACGTCATGAGTCAGACGAGACCCGCGTTCAGTTGGGGGTGTGACATCATGAGTCAGACGAGACCCGCGTGCAGTTGGGGATGTGACGTCATGAGTCAGACGAGACCCGCGTGCAGTTGGGGGTGTGACGTCATGAGTCAGATGAGACCCGCGTGCAGTTGGGGTGTGACGTCATGAGTCAGACGAGACCCGCGTGCAGTTGGGGGTGTGACGTCATGAGTCAGACGAGACCCGCGTGCAGTTGGGAGTGTGACCTCATGAGTCAGACGAGACCCGCGTGCAGTTGGGTGTGACGTGATGGGTCAGACAAGACCCGCGAGCATTTGGGGGTGTGACGTCATGGGTCAAACGAGACCCGCATGCAGTTGGGGGTGTGACGTCATTGGCCAGACGAGACCAGCATGCAGCTGGGTGGTGTGACGTCGTGGGTCAGACAAGACCCGTGTGCAGTTGGGTGGTGTGACGTCATGGGTTAGACAAGACCCATGTGCAGTTGGGTGGTGTGACGTCATGGGTCAGACAAGACCCGCGTTCAGTTGGGGTGTGTGACGTGACAGGTTATGCGGGCATCGTTCTCCCTGACCGAAAAGGCCCTCTGTGAGTTAGGGTCCTCCCCGTGCATTATGCTGTGATGTGAACACGACTCCCTTGATTCCATTGGAGTGATCTGTGTGGTGTTGATGGTCTGTGTGATCATGGCTGACCCTAACACCATGATCCGTGTGGTGTTGATGGTCTGTGTGATCAATGCTGACCCTGACACCATGATCTGTGTGGTGTTGATGGTCTGTGTGATCATGGCTGACCCTGAGTGATCTGTGTGGTGTTGATGGTCTGTGTGATCATGGCTGACCCTGACACCATGATCTGTGTGGTGTTGATGGTCTGTGTGATCATGGCTGACCCTGACACCGTGATCTGTGTGGTGTTGATGGTCTGTGTGATCATGGCTGACCCTGAGTGATCTATATGGTGTTGATGGCCTGTGTGAACATGGCTGACCCTTACACCATGATCTGAGTGGTGTTGATGGTCTGTGTGATCATGGCTGACCCTGAGTGATCTATATGGTGTTGATGGCCTGTATGAGCATGGCTGACCCTGACACCATGATCTGTGTGGTGTTGATGGTCTGTGTGATCATGGCTGACCCTGACACCATTATCTGTGTGGTGTTGATGGTCTGTATGAACATGGCTGACCCTGAGTGATCTATATGGTGTTGATGATTTGTGTGATCATGGCTGACCCTTACACCATGATCTGTGCGGTGTTGATGGCCTGTGTGAACATGGCTGACCCTTACACCATGATCTGTGTGGTGTTGATGGCCTATGTGATCATGACTGACCCTTACATCATGATCTGTGTGATGATTTTGGTCTGTGTGAACATGGCTGACCCTGACACCATGATCTGTGTGGTGTTGATGACCCGTGTATCATGGCTGAATCTGATTCTTTCCAAGAAGGAAACAAATTACAACCCACTTTCAATATAATTAAAAAAAATTCTCATGCGGTGAAATGAACTCGAAATATGGAGAACCTGTCTGTTCTATCTTCATTCTGGAATGGTGGACAGTGATCTATCAGTTCACTTCACTGACTATGATGTAGATGATTTCAATCAAACATTTATAGCTTCATCACCTCCTCCTCCTCCTCTTGCCAGCACAGTCATATTTCATAACAACCTAAAATCCATTACAATCGCTCTTCCTTTCATTTTGATTTCTAGAGGTAGTTTATTATGTCAAGGTATGGACTGTCCACTTTGGGAATCGGAGGAGTGTGAAATAACCACAAAAATTATTTCAGCTTTCACCATTGATGGAAATATTGAAATTTTCTCTACTGGATTGATTCAGATTCCAGGCACATTGATTAATTATTTCTTTTTTTTCTGGATCACTCATTATACATGATCCTGCTTTGGACATGCCTGTTATGATGGGGACGGCATCAGTGCCATGCTGTGAGGACCTCCCACTTCTATCGTCAACACTTCACGGCAAAGATACCTCTCCTACATTGTCAACAACCCGCAGCAAAGACCCCTCTCCTTCACCGTCAACAACCTACAGCAGAGACCCCTCTCCTTCACCGTCAACAGCCCACAGCAAAGACCCCTCTCCTTCACCGTCAACAGCCCACAGCAAAGACCCCTCTCCTTCACTGTCAACAACCCACAGCAAAGACCCCTCTCCTCCATCGTCAACAACCCACAGCAAAGACCCCTCTCCTTCACCGTCAACAGCCCACAGCAAAGACCCCTCTCCTTCACCGTCAACAACCCACAGCAAAGACCCCTCTCCTTCACCGTCAACAACCCACAGCAAAGACCCCTCTCCTTCACCGTCAACAGCCCACAGCAAAGACCCCTCTCCTCCATCGTCAACAACCCACAGCAAAGACCCCTCTCCTCCATCGTCAACAACCCACAGCAAAGACCACACGCTGAGTTTTTTTGAACGTGTTAAATATCTCTTACAAACAAAACAACAGAACAAAGGAAACTACACTATGCAGCTTAGGGCTGGTTGATGGCACTGCTCATGACTGACCACAATGGCAGCTGGCTACAACAGACGGTAATGGGAGATTATTCTGGGAGTTTTATCTTGTCTTGCAAAACATTAAGGCCATGGCCATGAGGAGTGGTCAACATCAGGAGAGAATGGCAGCAGCGGGCGTGGATGTCCGGGAGTGAACTGGCCTGTTCCTGTCCAGCCCTTACAGCGCCACAGATAGACATACATACATACAGACAGACAGACAGACAGTCCTCCATCAGCGCTATCTCCACACCCCTCCCTCAACTTTACTAAATACAGGAGGATCACACACACACACACACACACACACACACACACACACACACACACACACACACACACACACACACGCACGCACACACACACACACACACACACACACACACACACACACACACACCTTGACTGACACTCGTGTGTGTATGTGTGTATGTGTGTGTGTGTGTGCGTGCGTGCGTGCGTGCGTGCGTGCGTGTGTGTGTGTGTGTGTGTGTGTGTAGAGGAGAGAGAGAGAGAGAGAGAGAGAGAGAGAGAGAATTATAATTATGGGGTGGGGATAACTGCCTTGTTTTTCATTCTTTTTCACGCTCTGTTAATGCTATGTCTGGACGTATTGTTCAGAGCAGTAATTATCAGTTAGCGATATCTGAATGTAATGTGCAGAGCAGCAATCATCAGCCAGCGATATCCGTGGGGAGTATTTTGGGAAGAAGACGTAGACCGTCTGCACGAAATAATGATCATAATTTGTCACTTCCCTGCAGATGTCTTTTGCTTCTTTGTGGTCACATGATGTACAATGGAGAAGTTGTGTCACACACAGTCAATTCCTTTTTCACATCAACGCTTCATTGCTCTCCACAAGACAAAAAGAAACAATACATTTTAATATAATGATCCTGTTCATATATCTTGACATCGTTACCTTGACCAAGACGAAATCTGTGGATAAGACTGATCAAAAACAAGTATCATCCTATTTAAAAACAAAAGAACAAAACAAAATTTGGAGACGTGTGTGAAACTGATGAACACATTGACCGAAAGGTGACGTAAAAACCACCGTCCAAACCGCTGAGGTCACCCGCCCTTTTTTTTTTTTTATGTCGTTACCATGGCAACGACAATGATAGGACGGGACTAGAGAGTCATCTTCCAAATGGCAATAAAGTTGTTCACCTTGGCTGAAAGGGACACAATCGATCACAATGGAAAACAAACAGAATGACGCGTTCCAGCGACCTGTGGACCCATGACAGAGCTCATCACACAGTGTGTTCAAACTTGCATCGCCTTCACGATGAATGTGTCCTTTGAAATGGACGTCGGCCTAACACAAACCGGTCTTCCCTTTTCAGCTCTTTTTTTCAGGGATTCATACGTCAGATATGAGCATCTCTCTCTCTCTCTCTCTCTCCTCCTCTCTCTCTTCTCTCCTCTCTCTCTCTCTCTCTCTCTCTCTCTCTCTGTGCATGCGCGCGCGCGCGCGCGAGCGCGTGTGTGTGTGTGGTGGCGGTGTGTGCGTGTGTGTGTGTGTGTGTGTGTGTGTGTGTGTGTGTGTGTGTGTGTGTGTGTGTGTTGTGTGTGTGTACGCGCGCGCGCGCGTGCGTGCGTGCACCTTGGCACGACAAAACTGAACTGAGCACAGCTCCACAATAAACAGTTTGAGCAAATGAATAGGACGACAGAACCTAGCACAGCCCAACAATAGACAGTTTGAGCAGATGAATAGGACAACAGAACTGAGCACAGCTCCACAATAAACAGTTTGAGCAGGTGGAGAGGACAACAGAACTGAGCAAAGCTCCACAATAAACAGTTTCAGCACGTGTGGAGGACGACAGAACTGAGCACAGCTCCAAAATAAACAGTTTCAGCACGTGTGGAGGACGACAGAACTGAGCACAGCTGCACACGAAACAGCTTCAGCAGGTAAAGAAGACGACAGACCGAGCACAGCTCCACAATAAACAATTTGAGCAGATGAATAGGACGACAGAACTGAGCACAGCTGCACAAGAAACAGCTTCAGCAGGTGAAGAAGACGACAGACCGAGCACAGCTCCACAATTAGCAGTTTCAGCAGGTGGAGAGGACGACAGAACTGAACACAGCTCCACAGTGAGGAGGGTCAGTGGCCTAACATGGTCAACCATGGTATGACCATAAGGCAGGCCGCCCCAAACTAGCATTATCCTGGGAGAAGAGGAAGCATGGACATTTTCTGTTCTTTGTCACCTTGGCTGACATGTCATCCCTTAGGTTCGTCATTCGTGGAACTGTCACGTGTGACCAATGTGTTGTACTTGACATACTTCCTCCCCAGCTCCCTGCCCCCTTCTCCTCCCTTCTCTGTTGCTTCAATCTTCTCCTCCCTTCTCTGTCTTTTCCTCCCTTCGCTGTCTTCTCATCCCTTCTCTGTCGCTCCAGTCTTCTATCCTTCTTGGCTCCATATCCTTCTCTGTCGCTCCAGTCTTCTCATCCCTTCTCTGTCGCTCCAGTCTTCTCCTCCCTTCTCTGTCGCTCCAGTCTTCTCATCCCTTCTCTGTCGCTCAGTCTTCCCTTCGTCGTCCATTTCTCATCCTTCTCTGTCGCTCCAGTCTTCTCACCCTTCTCTGTCGCTCCAGTCTTCTCATCCCTTCTCTGTCGCTCCAGTCTTTCACCTCCGTCGCTCCGTCTTCTCCTCCCTTCTCTGTCGCTCCAGTCTTCCATCTTCTCTGTCGCTCCATCTCTCATCCCTTCTCTGTCGCTCCGTCTTCCATCTTTCGTCCTCGCTTCTCATCCCTTCTCTGTCGCTCCAGTCTTCTCCTCCCTTCTCTGTCGCTCCAGTCTTCTCATCCCTTCTCTGTCGCTCCAGTCTTCTCATCCCTTCTCTGTCGCCGTCTCCTTCTCTCCTCCCTTCCCTTCTCTGTCGCTCCAGTCTTCTCATCCCTTCTCTGTCGCTCCAGTCTTCTCATCCTTCTCTGTCGCTCCAGTCTTCTCATCCCTTCTCTGTCGCTCCAGTCTTCTCATCCCTTCTCTGTCCTCCTGTCCAGTCTTCTCTCCTTCTCTGTCGCTCCAGTCTTCTCATCCTTCTCGTCGCTCCATTCTTCTCATTCCCTTCTCTGTCGCTCCAGTCTTCTCCTCCTTCTCTGTCGCTCCAGTCTTCTCATCCCTTCTCTGTCGCTCTCTTCTCATCCATTCTTCGCTCCGTCTTCTCATCCCTTCTCTGTCGCTCCAGTCTTCTCATCCTTCTCTGTCGCTCCAGTCTTCTCATCCCTTCTCTGTCGCTCCAGTCTTCTCATCCCTTCTCTGTCGCTCCAGTCTTCTCATCCCTTCTCTGTCGCTCCAGTCTTCTCATCCCTTCTCTGTCGCTCCAGTCTTCTCATCCCTTCTCTGTCGCTCCAGTCTTCTCATCCCTTCTCTGTCGCTCCAGTCTTCTCATCCCTTCTCTGTCGCTCCAGTCTTCTCATCCCTTCTCTGTCGCTCCAGTCTTCTCATCCCTTCTCTGTCGCTCCAGTCTTCTCATCCCTTCTCTGTCGCTCCAGTCTTCTCATCCCTTCTCTGTCGCTCCAGTCTTCTCATCCCTTCTCTGTCGCTCCAGTCTTCTCATCCCTTCTCTGTCGCTCCAGTCTTCTCATCCCTTCTCTGTCGCTCCAGTCTTCTCATCCCTTCTCTGTCGCTCCAGTCTTCTCATCCCTTCTCTGTCGCTCCAGTCTTCTCATTCCTTCTCTGTCGCTCCAGTCTTCTCATTCCTTCTCTGTCGCTCCAGTCTTCCCCTCCTTTCTCTGTCGCTCCAGTCTTCTCATCCCTTCTCTGTCGCTCCAGTCTTCTCATTCCTTCTCTGTCGCTCCAGTCTTCCCCTCCTTTCTCTGTCGCTCCAGTCTTCTCATCCCTTCTCTGTCGCTCCAGTCTTCTCACCCCTTCTCTGTCGCTCCAGTCTTCTCATCCCTTCTCTGTCGCTCCAGTCTTCTCACCCCTTCTCTGTCGCTCCAGTCTTCTCATCCCTTCTCTGTCGCTCCAGTCTGAAATCCAGTCGAAGAAAAATGATGTTTCCTGTCATTTTTCTCTGCCCTCAATGACACTGCTTCCTTACCGGTCATCCACCCCCACCCCACCCCAGCCACACCAGGCTTTGTCCCGACACATCCTAAACACCCGCAGTCCCCAGTAAGCAATTATTATCATGTCGTAATGAGGAAACCCACTTGAGGAGACATTGCACTGCTGCGCTGCCAGTTCATTCCGGTGGTGTTCAGTGGTGCTTGTTCTGATGCAACATACACAGGATATCATCTATCAAGCCCTCTACTAATAACAAGGATTGCCTAGTCGATTGCGAAGTCGTTATGCTGGCGTGAGTGAAGGCTCTCCTAATAACAAGAATTGCCTAGTCGTTAGGCTGGCGTGAGTGAGGGTTCTACTGATTAGAAGGATTGCCTAGTTGTTAGGCTGGCGTGAGTGAAGGCTCTACTGATTACAAGAACTGCCTAGTCGTTAGGCTGGCGTGAGTGAAGGCTCTACTGATTACAAGAACTGCCTAGTTGTTAGGCTGGCGTGAGTGAAGGCTCTACTGATTACAAGAACTGCCTAGTCGTTAGGCTGGCGTGAGTGAAGGCTCTACTGATTACAAGAATTGCCTAGTCGTTAGGCTGGCGTGAGTGAAGGCTCTACTGATTACAAGAACTGCCTAGTCGTTAGGCCGGTGTGAGTGAAGGCTCTACTGATTACAAGAACTGCCTAGTTGTTAGGCTGGCGTGAGTGAAGGCTCTACTGATTACAAGAACTGCCTAGTTGTTAGGCCGGTGTGAGTGAAGGCTCTGCTGATTACAAGAACTGCCTAGTTGTTAGGCCAGCGTAAGTGTAAGCTCTGCTGATTACAAGAACTGCCTAGTCATTAGGCCGGTGTGAGTGAAAGCTCTACTGATGACAAGAATTATCTAGTCGTTAGGCTGGTGTGAGTGAAGGCTCTGCTGATGACAAGAATTATCTAGTCGTTAGGCCGGTGTGAGTGAAGGCTCTACTGATGACAAGAATTATGTAGTCGTTAGGCCGGTGTGAGTGAAGGCTCTACTGATGACAAGAACCGCCTAGTCCTCAGGCCGGCGTGAAGGTTCCTTGCGGAGCGCGCCACCATAACTAGTCAACGGTAGTCCCTATGACCTTGCCCATACTGGCACGTGAAAGACAGTCCTCGTGACCTTGCCCATTCTGACAGGTGAACGATAGTCCTCGTGACCTTGCCCATTCTGACACGTGAACGATAGTCCTCGTGACCTTGCCCATACTGACACGTGAACGATAGACCTCATGACCTTGCCCATTCTGACACGTGAACGATAGTCCTCGTGACCTTGCCCACACTGACACGTGAACGATAGTCCTCGTGACCTTGCCCATACTGACACGTGAAAGACAGTCCTCGTGACCTTGCCCATACTGACACGTGAACGAAAGTCCTCGTGACCTTGCCCACACTGACACGTGAAAGACAGTCCTCGTGACCTTGCCCATTCTGACAGGTCGACATGTGAAAGAGGGCGGACACGTGAATTGTAAGTAGATAAGCAATGTAGCTGGCCCCAAACTGTAACTGGTGTTTCTCTTTCAATATATGATACGCCCCCACTTGCACGTTTGGGAAAGGGATTAATCAATTAAATCAACAGAAGTCTTATTAAACGTTCACCACAAAAATCTGGGAGACGTCCTTAGTCATCCGTTTGCTGAACTCAATGACACTGACAGACGTAGGATGTACTTCGCTCCCTCCCTCCCTCCCTCCCTCCCCCCTCCCCCTCTCTCTCTCCTCTCTCTCTCTCTCTCTCTCTCTCTGATTCGCTGTCTCTCTGTCTCTGTCTCTGTCTCTGTCTCTGTCTCTCTCTCTCTCTGAATGTGACTTGATGTGCCCGTTATGTTACTGAATGTGACTTGATGTGCCTGTTATGTTACTGAATGTGACTTGATGTGCCCGTTATGTTACTGAATGTGACTTGATGTGGGCGCTATGTCACTGAATGTGACTTGATGTGCCCGTTATGTTACTGAACGTGACTTGATGTGCCCGTTATGTCACTGAATATGACTTGATGTGCCCGTTATGTTACTGAACGTGACTTGATGTGCCCGTTATGTTACTGAATATGACTTGATGTGCCCGTTATGTTACTGAATGTGACTTGATGTGCCCGTTATGTTACTGAATGTGACTTGAAGTGGGCGTTATGTTACTGAATATGACTTGATGTGCCCGTTATGTTACTGAATGTGACTTGATGTGTCCGTTATGTTACTGAATATGACTTGATGTACCCGTTATGTTACTGAATGTGACTTGATGTGGGCGTTATGTTACTGAATGTGACTTGATGTGCCCGTTCTGTTACTGAATATGACTTGATGTACCCGTTATGTTACTGAATGTGACTTGATGTGGGCGTTATGTAAAGAAACCAGAGATATGGATACTGGTTTTCTCTTTTGTTTCCAATTTTAAAAAAACAAAACGTTTGAAATGTTATGCAAAAAATCCCAATAATTTCAGATTTAGTTTATTGATGTCTTCCACAAATATATCAAAACTGTCAAAAATCTATGTGGTTATTTGTATAAAGCATTTAAGATAAGATAAAATAGCTTGGTCTTAATCGGTAGACGTTCAAGTATTGCCAGAATAATAATAATTGTTGTATGGGATTATTTTGCGCGCACCCTTTCACAAGTTGCGGCGGCCTTTTGTTGAATAAATCATTTGCGCTCTCTCTCCTCTCTCTCTCTCTCTCTCTCTCTCTCTCTCTCTCTCTCTCTCTCTCTCTTCGTCTCATTTTGCTTCTTGTATTGTTTTATGTTAGTGTTTGTACAGTGACTGTTGTATCTGTGATCGTGTTAAATGTGTATGGCAAGTTTACAGGTTCAAGAAGAAGAGGGGTTGTTTGACAGACATGGAATATAGAAACTGTACAGTTATGGGGTTGTTTTAAAAAAACATGGAATATAGAAAACTGTACAGTTTGGGGGTTGTTTGACAGACATGGAATATAGAAAACTGTACAGTTTGGGGTTTGTTTGACAAACATGGAATATAGAAAACTGTGCAGTTTGGGGGTTGTTTGACAGGCATGGAATAGAGAAAACTGTACAGTTTGGGGGTTGTTTGACAGACATGGAATATAGAAAACTGTACAGTTTGGGGGTTGTTTGACAGGCATGGAATATAGAAAACTGTACAGTTTGGGGGTTGTTTGACAGACATGGAATATAGAAAACTGTACAGTTTGGGGATTGTTTGACAGACATGGAATATAGAAAACTGTACAGTTTGGGGATTGTTTGACAGACATGGAATATAGAAAACTGTACAGTTTGGGGGTTGTTTGACAGACATGGAATATAGAAACTGTGCAGTTTGGGTGGATGTTTGACAGACATGGAATATAGAAAACTGTACAGTTTGGGGGTTGATTGACAGACAGGAATCTTCTTCTTGGGAGGGCACATGTTGGCAAGTATTGTCTCCGACGACTAGTTTACTGTTTGAAAGTGTGTCGTGTTTGCTGAATCTGTATTTTATGTGTCGTTTGTAAACAACTTTTTGAAGTTTGACTCTCTCTCTCTCTCTCTCTCTCTCTCTCTCTCTCTCTCTCTCTCTCTCTCTCTCTCTCTCTCTCTCTCTGAAGGTTTTTTGCGCCTGCAATTCTGTTTGCTGAGGCAGACATTGTTTTTGCTGGCATAAAGCCATTCGTCAACAGGCGTAGTGGGATTCCCAAGATCGCATGGCCACCGGTTTTATCGCTCACTGTAACTTCATACCTGTAACTTCATCTCTTTGGAGAAAACCTCTCACTCCCATGAGTCAAGTTCAAAAGGAAAAAACTGTAATTTAACCACATATGAAAGGTTGTTCTTCGACAAAGCTATAACAGAGATCACGTGAACTTGCACACAATTCAAATATCGATACTGTGCACGACGTAGTAGCCACAAAAAGTTTAAGGTCCATTAGAACCACATCTGATGTTAGCCGTCATGACTGACTGAAATGTGGCACTACAAACGGTGTTAAATCCATTAAAACCACGTCTGATGTTAGCCGTCATGACTGACTGAAATGTGGCGGCAACAACAGTTCAGCCTCTACGTATTGATTGGCCACTGCAGTTGTTTGCCGTAATGACTGATGACTGAAATGTGGCGGCACCAACTGTTCAGCCTCTACATATTGATTGGCCACTGCAGTTGTGCTCCTTGTCAGCTCTGTGAAGCTGCCTGCTACCTCTCCGTCGCCAGTCTGCACGTGATCCCAGTCAGTACCAGTCTGCCGACAGGATGGATTCCGAAATCAATTAAGGGGAAGTGACTCAGTGTTCTCGGGGACTGTTTGACCTTTCCCCGCAGAACGCCATCCTTGATGTATGTCACCAAGGCAACCCCGGGGAGTCCGCTCCAGAAGTGATGCCATTAATGAAAGATGAGCCAGCGCTCTGACAAACAGTTTCCGTTGGTCCATGAATGAACCGCTGGTATTCTTGGAGAGGGAATTGACATAATCACAGCTGCTGTGCTGTGCCTCTGGGGACTTGCAGAGCCAAGCTTGCGACGTGTGCCACTTAAGTTTATGAGTTTGGATATACTAGTGTCCAACACCGGCTGCCAGGACGTGGTCAGAGCACAGGATGCCAGGACGTGGTTAGAGGCAGGACGTGGTCAGAGGCACAGGCTGCCAGAACGTGGTCAGAGGAGCCAGTGGCATGCACAGAACGTGGTCAGAGGCAGGACGTGGTCAGAGCACAGGCTGCCAGGACGTGGTCAGAGGCAGGACGTGGTCAGAGCACAGGCTGCCAGGACGTGGTCAGAGGCAGGACGTGGTCAGTGGCACAGGCTGCCAGAACGTGGTCAGAGGCACAAGCTGCCACGACGTGGACAGAGCACAGGCTGCGAGCTGGGGTGGGTGGTGGTGGTGGTGAGTTTCAATCCGTTGGGAGTGATGATTGTGGGCCCCAGATGGTCATGGCCCCTGCCTTGGGTCCAGTGTGCCGTGGGTCAGACGGGAAGACTGAACCACACAGGCCAGTGTGCCCCCTCTGGCTGTGAGAGCGGTGCTCCAATGTCCTGACCAACATGGCGGATATCGGTGTCTCACCAGCCTGCTTGACCTAAGGATCTACTATGAAAGGAAGTGTGGTGTACTGCCGTGTCTTGTGGTTCAGAACGGACCTCAACAGCATTATCTTCATAATCATCATCCTTCCTGACCATACTAATAATTGTATGCACACTGTATTTCTAACCAACCCTATGGCCCTTCATATCCTGCTTTGGTGATATCACCCCTTGTGTCGCGTCCTCTGTACGCCTTGGTAAGAGGATACCAGAGAGGCAGGTGTCAGCCAAGTGAGATGGTGTCAGAGAGGCAGGTGGCAGCAAGGTGAGATGGTGCCAGATAGGCAGGTGTCAGCCAAGTGAATGGTGTCAGAGAGGCAGGCAGCATGAGATGGTGCCAGAGAGGCAGTGTCAGCAAGGTGAGATGATACCGGAGAGGCAGGTGTCAGCCAAGTGAGATGGTGCCAGAGAGGAAAATGTCAGCCAGGTGAGATGGTGCCAAAGAGACAGGTGTCAGCAAGGTAAGATGTGCAAGAGAGACAGGTGTCAGTAAGGTGAGATGGTGCCAGAGAGGCAGGTGTCAGCCAGTTGGCGCCCCGCTAGGTACGGAAGATGAGACAGAAAAAAAAACATGTCGAAGTGCATGCACCCTTTCCAACACAGCGCCTCCCCCTCCTCTCCTCCCCCTCCTACACTTTGGGCCATGGTACTGTCTGAAAGAACCTCATAGTGTTCTGTGTGCTGACGTGTCCCTTTCCCAGCTCTGTTCCCGGCCTGCCTTACTGAGGCCCAGGGGTCAGCGCCACCATCGACACCATCAGCACTTCTACACACACTGCCCAGAGGTCAGCGCCACCATCAGCACTTCTACACACACTGCCCAGGGGTCAGCGCCACCATAGGCACCATCAACATTTCTACACACACTGCACAGGGGTCAGCGCCACCATCCCACCATCAGTACTTCTACACACACTGCCCAGGGGTCAGCGCCACCATGGCACCATCAGCACTTCTACACACACTCGGCTCCTCTGCAGCCCACAGCGTTCTTCCCTGTTCAAGCCTAAATCTGCCCAGTTCAAACAACACTTTGTATTTCTGTGTCGTCGTTGTCCCCCCCCCCCCCCCCTCTCTCTCTCTCTCTCTCTCTCTCTCTCTCTCCACACACACACACACACACACACACACACACACACACACACACACACACACACACACACACACACTGGACTTTTAGCTAAGTGCAAAAAGAAAAGATATGTTTCACTGGCTGACAGGAAAACATTTTGAATAGGCTGTACAGACGTGTTTGGAATTATTTTTTTCATTAAGTTACACAAAGGAATATGATCAGTTAATATGCTATGACCACATATACAATGTACATATTTTTATATACTTTTTTTTTTAAACAATCCAATTTCCATCTACAAATCAAGGAACTTATCTGTCGTCTACGATAAATGTTTTGATCGTATTACTTAACTTTTCATGAATATTTTTCATTTCATCGTGTAAACCAAAACACCCAGTTTCTCTTTCTATCAAATGAAAATTAGAAAATAGTACTTTTTCTGCCAAAGTATAGCACTCTTGCACTGACATAGAGAAGTTTAAAAAATGCGAATCTGATGATCGTTTTGCTCCTCTCTTGCTAGAACATCAACCTTTTCATTATTATATAACCCACAGTGGGAGGGCACCCAAATGAATGTTATTTCAGTGCCTCTGACTGAAAGGAAATCTACTAAATTATTTATTTCAGTGACCATCTCAGGTCGAACTTTAAATTCAAAATTCTTCATTGCAGTAAGAACTGACTTGGAATCTACATATAAAACAGCTTTAAATAAATTTTGAGGGTAATCAACAACAAACTTTTAAGCCATAATTATAGCAGTTAACTCAGCAGTGAATATAGATTTGTTTTTTCCGAGATAATAAGACTTTTCTTTGTTAAGGCCTGGGATAATGTATGCTGAACCTGCATGTTCATTGATTAATGATCCATCAGTGTATATCTTAAAATGGTTGGAATAGTGATATGCAAATGCATTTTGATATTTGATAATGGATAATAACAAATAAGAATTTTTAGCCTTTGTTAAATCTGTATGCTCAATATCAAAATGCGCTCGTATTAGTTTCCAGGGAGGGATAGGAGACAATAGATTTTTTTTGCAATAGATGTTAGTTTGGTATCAGAGGATTCTAAAATCGAGGAAGTATATGTTCTTCGAGTCGTTCGAGATTATACATTTTTAGCTCTTTGGAAATCATGTCGTTAAGTTTCTTTCAGGGCCTATACTGTTGTCTATACAAACTCTATAACAATTTGGTGTATGCAAGATTCCTATATTCTTCCAGCAGTAATATCCCAGCAGCACTGTATGCTTTTGTACAAGAGGCATGGACTGGTAGTGTGTGTGTGTGTATGTGTGTGTGTGTGTGTGTGTGTGTGTGTGTGTGTGTGTGTGTGCGTGCGTGCGTGCGTGTGTGTGTGTGTGTGTGTGTGTGAGTGTGTGTGTGCGTGCGTGTGAGTGTGAGAGAGAGAGAGAGTGTGTGTGTGTGTGTGTGTGTGTGTGTGTGTGTGTGTGTGTGTGTGTATGTGTGTGTGTGTGTGTGTGTGTGTGTGTGTGTGTGTGTGTGTGTGTGTGTGTGTGTGTGTGCGCGCCCGCACGCGCGCGTGTGTGTGTGTGTGTGTGTGCGTGTGTGGTGTGTGTGTGTGTGTGTGGTGTGTGTGTGTGTGTGTGTGTGTGTGTGTGTGTGTGTACTTTCAGTAAAACAAAGGACACAGTTCTCAACTGTTTCTTTTTTATGCAATTCTTCAATAAACTTTCCGCTTTAAAATGTTCCTCAGAACTGGCCTGCAAACCTGTTGAAAATGCAAGGTTTATATCAGAGATTTTAACAAGTGACAAGACTTCCTTTGCAGGCAAACCGTGATAATCAGTACCGTGTCTTTTCCGTCACGTGCCACCCCCCCCCCTCTCTCTCTCCTCTCTCCTCTCTCCTCTCTCTCTCTCTCTCTCTCTCTCTCTCTCTCTCTCTCTCTCTCTCTCTCTCTCTCTCTCTGTAAGGTCCCTACGTTTTTTTTTGTATACAATTAATTCATGTGACACTTTCTTTTCTACAGCGATTAAACGACTAAATTTTAAGCACACTGGATTAGGACTGAGTTTTGTATTCCATAATGTGGATTGATTATATGACTTTTTGGATGTTGTGCTTCGTCGAGATGCTTTGAATGATTTAAAACCCTTACTGGTAAACTAGGTGTGGCAAAAAGAAGCAAGCGGAACGAGCGAGACACCTTTCATGGCCTATTATCTCTGCTCTAAGATCAGTAGGAAACTGTCGACTACTGAATGGTAGCTGTAGCGCGAACAGCCCCCCCCTCCCTCCCCTCCCCTGCTGGAGACTAGGCTGCTATGACGCTGAAACAATCAGTGGGGGCTTCGTCAAACTGTCAGATTTTACCTTTTTAAAAGTTCTTTATCTGTGATCGAATTTTGAGGTATGCGTGTGCCAGGCGTACAAAATGCTAGGGAGACACAAACAAGCAATAACAGACAATCTCCGTTTGTCATTCGCTAAACTATATCCAAGGGGCACACAGAAATGCTCCATGTGATCAGATGTCCCAAGGGGCACAAAGAAATGAAATGCCTCCATGTGATCAGGATGTCCCAAGGGGCACAAAGAAATGAAATGCCTCCATGTGATCAGGATGTCCCAAGGGGCACAAAGAAATGAAATGCCTCCATGTGATCAGGATGTTCCAAGGGGCACAAAGAAACGAAATGCCTCCGTGTGATCAGGATGTCCCAAGGGCACAAAGAAACGAAATGCCTCCATGTGATCAGGATGTCCCAAGGGGCACAAAGAAACGAAATGCCTCCATGTGATCAGGATGTCCCAAGGGGCACAAAGAAACGAAATGCCTCCGTGTGATCAGGATGTCCCAAGGGGCACAAAGAAACGAAATGCCTCCGTGTGATCAGGATGTCCCAAGGGGCACAAAGAAACGAAATGCCTCCATGTGATCAGGATGTCCAAGGGGCACAAAGAAACGAAATGCCTCCATGTGATCAGGATGTCCCAAGGGGCACAAAGAAACGAAATGCCTCCATGTGATCAGGATAGGGCAAGAAAACACGGAGTCGTTCACCTTTTCCTACAGGAAGCTGCAGGAATGAGATATGTTAAAGCGCAGTCTGGGGTGCCGTGACTTTCCAATCTCTGACGCGATTAATTTTCATTTTCGTCATGAAATGTTTGTCTGGTAAACAGTGACATCACAGCCTCTGTCCCCAGGGTGGCTGGCATGGCAACCCAGAGTTCAGGAGGCAGTGGAGAGGAATCCCCGTGCCATCGATCGCCAGCACAGACAGGGCGTCAGGCCGTCAAGGGAACGGGGGTGAGTGAGGAGGGGAGGAAGGGGAGGGAAGGAGAGGTTACCGGAAAAGAGGGTGAGGTGGGAGTTAGGGAGGGGAGAGGGCCGTGTTATGTTAAACTGATGAGATCATTTCCACGAAACGCACTGGGGTTCTCTCACGTTTGTCGAACAAAACACCACAAAAACAGATTATGTCTCTAATGGACCAGATCGTTTCCACTAAAAAATATTTGAAAAAGCAGGGACTCTGTCATGGCTCAATGTTGAAAATTCGTCCACGACAAAGCTCATGGTGGTTCTGCTGTGTTTACGTCATGAAACTTTCACGACACTGAAGTGGCTCCGCTATGTTTAAGTCATGAAGTCACTTTCACAAAACTGACAATGACTTTGTCGGGCTTCACAGATGAGATCGTTTTTATGAAATTGACAGTGACCCTGCCACGTTTACTTGATAAGGCCTCTATCACAAAACAAATACTTAGTTAAGATAAGATAATGTTGCTTATAGCCCAGCCGACAGCAAAGGGCCACATCAGGGCTGTCACCACGTTAAAATCAACTCACAAGTCATTCATTCACACAATTCTTTAAAATACATCGAAAAACCCATCCGAAAGTTTGTTAAAAAAATCTTTCCACTGTAAAATATCAGATCCGATGAAAAATGTTAATCTCTTTCAAGAACTCAAAGATCGCGTCAGGCGGAACATCTCTGAACAAGGTTTTCATGGAATCTGCTGTAAAATGTTTGTGTCTCACATCGTGCAAGTCCCAACACTCTAAAAGAATATGTTTCATTGTGAGTGGCACATGTTATACAAATACTTACTGTTACTTTTAATCGGTAATATAACTTATAAGAAACAGTCGTTTCATTATGTTCCATTGATGATAATAATACTTCCAAGTACAAAGCTAACAGTGAATTTTGTCAAGTTTAAGAGAAGAGAAAATTGACACAGCACAAACTGCCCAGTCTCCTACTGACACAGTAACAGCAGAAGGAGAAAATGACACAGCACTAACTGCCCAGTCTCTACTGACACAGTAACAGAAGAGAAAAATGACACAGCACTAACTGCCCAGTCTCCTACTGACACAGTAACAGTAGAGGAGAAAATGACACAGCACTAACTGCCCAGTCTCCTACTGTCACAGTAAGAGGAGAGGACAAAATGACATAGCACTAACTGCCCAGTCTGCTACTGTCAAGTAAGAGGAGGACAAAATGACACAGCACTAACGCCCAGTCTGCTACTGTCACAGTAAGAGGAGAGGAAAATGACACAGCACTAACTGCCCAGTCTGCTACTGTCACAGTAAGAGGAGAGGAGAAAATGACACAGCACTAACTGCCCAGTCTGCTACTGTCACAGTAAGAGGAGAGGACAAAATGACACAGCACTAACTGCCCAGTCTCCTACTGACACTGTGACAGTGTTACGGGTGGTGTGGTGCTGTGTGTATGACTGTCTGACTCTCACTTTCAAAAGTGTGGATGCGTGTAACGATTTTTCCTACACACACACCTACACCACACGAATGTGGACAGCCAGGCAACAAACAAGTGAAGTTTCTTTCTTTTATATGCTGCCGGAACCATCAAAGCATAAACATATATCAATGTAAATTGGTATAAGATCAATACACGCCACCACCAGCAAGGACATTCAACAAACACAGGGAGCTTCAACCGTCACTCTCAAAACTGACACACTGAATATTTCTTTTCTAACACACTGGGACCGTTAGTAGTGTCCCAGCAGACACAGTCCACACAGCTGGCTGCAAAGAGCCCAAGTCACAGTCTTCGCACGGCAAGCACAGCCG
>CM065731.1:39920220-39925220 GCA_033310375.1 Conus canariensis | reverse complement strand
CCCCGTCCTTACTGAATTCAGTTTAGCCCTGCACAGTCCCCCCCCCCCCCATCCCCGCTCTGTCCTTACTGAATTCAGTTTAGCCCTGTACAGTAAGCCCCCCCCCCCCCACCCCCCCCCCCCCCCCCCCCCCCACTTACTGAATTCAGTTTAAGCCCTGTACAGACACCCCCACCCCCCATCCTTACTGAATTCAGTTTAGCCCTGTACAGTACAGCCCCCCCCCCACCCCCCTGTCCTTACTGAATTCAGTTTAGCCCTGTACAGACACCCCCCACCACCCATCTACCTTACTGCAATTCAGTTTAGCCCTGTACAGACACCCCCCCCCCCCCACCCCGTCCTTGCCTGAATTCAGTTTAGCCCTGTACAACCCCTTCCCCCCCCGTCCTTATACTGAATTCAGTTTAGCCCTGTACAACCCCCTCCCCCCTCCCTCCCTTCCTTATGAATTCAGTTTAGCCCTGTACAGACCCCCCCCCCCTCCCCCCCGTCCTTGCTGAATTCAGTTTAGCCCTGTACAACCCCCTGCCCTCGTCCTTGCTGAATTCAGTTTAGCCCTGTACAACCCTCCCCCCCCCCCCCTTCCCCATCCTTATTGAATTCAGTTTAGCCCTGTACAGTCCCCCCTCCCCTTCTCCGTCCTTGCTGAATTCAGTTTAGCCCAGTACAGACCCCCCCACCCCCACCCCCGTCCTTGCTGAATTCAGTTTAGCCCTGAACAACCCCCTCCTCCCCCTTCCCCGTCCTTGCTGAATTCAGTTTAGCCCTGTACAACCTCCTCCCCCCCCCCCCCTCTCCGTCCTTGCTGAATTCAGTTTAGCCCTGTACAACCCCCCCCCCCCCTTCCCCGTCCTTGCTGAATTCAGTTTAGCCCTGTACACCCCCCCCCCCCTCCTATCGACATGTACTGTCTGCTAGTTGACAAAAGACCAAGTGAAGCGTGATTGGCGTGTTGGATATCACACACACACACCCACACACCCACAACCCACACCCACACACACACACACACACACACACACACACATCCATCTAGTACTACGGTCTCTTTTTACGAATATAGTCCTGTGTACATATCACAGAGACCCACACAGCCCTGTGAACATAGTAGACCCACACAGCCCTGTGAACATAGTAGACCCACACAGCCCTGTGAACATAGTAGACCCACACAGCCGTGTGAACATAGTAGACCCACACAGCCCTGTGAACATAGATAGACCCACACAGCCCTGTGAACATAGGACTGAGACCCACACAGCCTTGTGAACATAGGACTGAGACCCACACAGCCCTGTAAACATAGGACTGAGACCCACACAGCCCTGTAAACATAGAACTGAGACCCACACAGCCCTGTAAACATAGGAATAAGACCCACACAGCCCTGTGAACATAGGAATAAAACCCACACAGCCCTGTAAACATAGGAATAAGACCCACACAGCCCTGTAAACATAGGACTGAGACCCACACAGCCCTGTAAACATAGGAAATAAAACCCACACAGCCCTATGAACATAGATAGGACTGAGACCCACACAGCCCTGTAAACATAGGACTGAGATCCACACAGCCCTGTGAACATATCACAAAGACCCATACAGCCCTGTGAACATAGGACTAAGACCCACACAGCCCTGTGAACATAGGACTGAGACCCACACAGCCCTGTGAACATAGGACTGAGACTCACACAGCCCTGTGAACGCAGGACAGAGACCCACACAGCCATGTGAACGCAGGACAGAGACCCACACAGCCCTGTGAACGCAGGACTGAGACCCACACAGCCCTGTGAACATATCACAAAGACCCATACAGCCCTGTGAACATAGGACTGAGACCCACACGGCCCTGTGAACATAGGACTGAGACTCACACAGCCCTGTGAACGCAGGACTGAGACCCACACAGCCCTGTGAACGCAGGACTGAGACCCACACAGCCCTGTGAACGCAGGACGGAGACCCACACAGCCCTGTGAACGCAGGACTGAGACCCACACAGCCCTGTGAACGCAGGACAGAGACCCACACAGCCCTGTGAACGCAGGACAGAGACCCACACAGCCCTGTGAACGCAGGACAGAGACCCACACGGCCATGTGAACGCAGGACAGAGACCCACACAGCCCTGTGAACGCAGGACAGAGACCCACACAGCCCTGTGAACGCAGGACAGAGACCCACACGGCCATGTGAACGCAGGACAGAGACTCACACAGCCCTGTGAACGAAGGACAGAGACCCACACAGCCCTGTGAACATAGGACTGTGGGTCTCAGTCCTATGTTCACAGGGCTGTGTGGGTCTCAGTCCTACGTTCACCATGTGGCAGCCTATAGGACAGCACAGCAGCTGGTCCCTCCTGGCTTTCCTCCAACATTTGGCGGAAGGACTAACCTTTCGTACTTAGTTTTATGTCCAAAGTCATTGACAATAACATCACATTTAGTGGAAGGACTAATCTTCATAATTAGCTTTAGGTCCAATGTAATAAACAATAATGTCACATTTAGTGGAAGGACTAATCTTTCGTATTTAGTTTTAGGTCCAATGTAATGAACAATAACATCACATTTGGTGGAAGGACTGATCTTTCATGCTTAGTTTTAGGTCCTAAGTAATGGACGATAACATCATATAATCATGGCATATTTGACTTAAAGACCTTAGAACAAAAAAATGTCGTACATTTTAGGACATTCTCGTGTCGGGCAATAACAGACACGTATTTATCTATGTAAGAACACTGTTTTGGTCTTAGCTGATAGGGGTTTAGAAGAATATTGACAACAATGCTCGTGTTTTACCCTTTCCATTGGTATACAATACTAGGCGGCTACATTTGTGTTAAAGAGGCGTAACATGAAAGTGGCGAAATCCACTGACGTTGACATTCTCATTGAAGTGTATTGAAGACTGTTGTGGAACCCAGCAGAAAGTGATCTCTGTACCTCGTAAAGAGAGCACACATGTATGCATTAAATGACAAATAACGATGATCATTTCAGGTCGAGAGGATTATTTCAAAGATTGTAACGGCTGGAGAGATGATCTGGAATCAACACACAACAAGATTTAAAGGCAATTTTTTCAAACACTTAAGAGCTAATTCAAAGCCAAATCGAAAACGTTCTGCGGAGATTGTTATGTTTGACGTGTTTTGTGCGTGCGTGCGCACGTTTCTCTCTCTCTCTCTCTCTCTCTCTCTCTCTCTCTCTCTCTCTCTCTCTCTCTCTCTCTCTCTCTTTCTGTCTGCGCACGCGTGTGTGCATGGGTTTGTGTGTGTGTGTGTGTGTGTGTGTGTGTGTGTGTGTGTGTGTGTGTGTGTGTGTGTGTGTGTGTGTGTGTGTGACAGAGAGAGTCCCTCCAATCCAGTCCAATCTGGTGTTGCTTCAAAGAAGCGGCTGCCCCCATCTCCCTATCACCTCCAACAGACGCCCCATCCTCCTCACCTCCAACAGACGCCCCATCTCCCCTCACCTCCAACAGACGCCCCCATCTCCCCTCACCTCCAACAGACGCCCCACTCTCCCTCACCTCCAAAGACGCCCCCATCTCCCATCACCTCCAACAGACGCCCCCATCTCTCCCTCACCTCCAACAGACGCCCCATCTCTCCCTCACCTCCAACAGACGCCCCATCTCACCCTCACCTCCAACAGACGTCCCCATCTCTCCCTCACCTCCAACAGACGCCCATCCCCTCACTCTCAACAGACGCACCCATCCCCCCAACTCAAGACGTCCCCATCTCCCCTCACCTCCAACAGACGCCCCCATCTCCCCTCACCTCCAACAGACGCCCCCATCTCCCCCTCACCTCCAACAGACGCCCCCATCTCCCTCACCTCCAACAGACGCCCCATCTCCCCTCACCTCCAACAGACGCCCCCATCTCCCCTCACCTCCAACAGACGCCCCCATCTCCCCCTCACCTCCAACAGACGCCCCCAATCTCTCCCTCACCTCCAACAGACGCCCCCATCTCTCCCTCACCTCCAACAGACGTCCCCATCTCCCCCTCACCTCCAACAACGCCCCCAATCTCCCCTCACCTCCAACAGACGCCCCCATCTCCCCCTCACCTCCAACAGACGCCCCCATCTCCCCTCACTCCAACAGACGTCCCCATCTCCCCTCACCTCCAACAGACGCCCCATCTCTCCCTCACCTCCAACAGACGCCCCCATCTCCCCCTCACCTCCAACAGACGCCCCCATCTCCCCTCACTTCCAACAGACGTCCCCATCTCCCCTCACCTCCAACAGACGCCCCCATCAGTTCTCCCCTCACCTCCAACAGACGCCCCCATTCTCCCCTCTACCTCCAACAGACGCCCCCATCTCCCCCTCACTCCAACAGACGCCCCCATCTCCCCTCACCTCCAACAGATCCTCCACTCCACGACGCCCCAATTCTCCCCTCACCTCCACACCCCAGATCCCACCTCCACATCGTCCATCTCCCCTCACCTCCAACAGACGCCCCCATCCCCCTCACCTCCAACAGACGCCCCATCTCTCCCTCACCTCCAACAGACGCCCCCATCTCTCCCTCACCTCCAACAGACGCCCCCAATCTCCCCTCACCTCCAACAGACGCCCCATCTCTCCCTCACCTCCACAGACGCCCCCATCTCTCCCCTCACCTCCAACAGACGCCCCATTCTCCCCTCACCTCCAACAGACGCCCCCATCTCCCCTCACCTCCAACAGACGCCCCATCTCTCCCTCACCTCCAACAGACGCCCCATCTCTCCCTCACCTCCAACAGACGCCCCCATCTCCCTACCTCCAACAGACGCCCATCTCCCTCACTCCAACAGACGCCCCATCTCCCCTACCTCCAACAGACGCCCCATCTCCCCCCACCTCCAACAGACGCCCCATCTCTCCCTCACCTCCAACAGACGCCCCATCTCTCCCCTCACCTCCAACAGACGCCCCATCTCTCCCTCACCTCCAACAGACGCCCCATCTCCCCTCACCT
>CM065731.1:39895220-39912720 GCA_033310375.1 Conus canariensis | reverse complement strand
ATCAGCAACATTTCTGTAAGTCTAGCCCATAAACATTTGTTAAACGAAACAAACTGGAGGGAAGAAAAAAAATCTGACATAAGCATCAAAGCAAAAAAAAGGCATATTAAGTAAAATACTGCTCTGACTAAGGTGTTGTTTTTCATGTGTACAAGCATGTTGGGTTTTTTCTTTGTTTTTCCCCCTTCTTTTTTGAACTGTTATACTATTAAATTTGGAGGTGTGACAAAAACAAAAACAAAAACAAAACAAAAACAGCAACAACAGAAATGATTACACGTTACTTTCTTCTCCTCAGTCTTTCCATCAGGTCTAATTAATCTTCATTGTGAGGCATTATCCAGTCAACGGAATTTAACATCACAAAGCCATCATTTGTAAGTTTGGGAGAATAACAACAACAACAACAAAAACCAGTAAACTATAGTCCGTTTATGTGATGGACAATAATCTATATGGACACACACACACACACACACACACACACACACACACACACACTTGTGATGGTGTATCAACGGACGAGGCAATGCATTTGAATCAGGACATTGTCAACACAGCTTACGATCGACGTCATGAATTCCGTGCAAGTCAAGGTCTTCTGTGTTGCACGTGCCTCAACCGTCCGGCCTGCTGCATGCGCAATCAGCCCGCGCGTCCACTCCGGATGTGGGCACACCGGTGTGGGACCAACATGGCGGAGAAGATTCACCACCAGCTCCACACCAAACACGACAGAGTTTTATCGTCGGTAGGTAGTCTTCACACAAGTATCTTACTGTGGCGGCAATGATGTTGGTCATTGTCTACTTTACCCACGAGCGCATCACAAACTTGTGAAACTTGCATGGGTAGTTCTATTCACCGGTGAAAGCGGCTGTTCTGTACTTCCAAGCAGAAAGGTCAGTTTTTAACACCAGGACCAACGTGAATACCGCTTGGTATCGGCTCACGCCTGTGTTGACTGTGATTGTCAGCGACCCCAGTGGGTAAGTTATTATTATTATTATGTGTGTGTGTGTGCGCGCGCGCATGTTTATGTGTGTATGTATGTGTGTGTGTGTTTGTAGTACTGTTTAATGTCCTGTCACATACTTTGTAGACGGCTAATTAAGATGATTTTCACAATGATATCAGAGTGTAAGCCACACACACACAGACGCGCGCGCGCGCTAAGACGCGTGGGGGAGGGTGGGGGTGGGGTGGAGGAAGGGTTGCTATCGTCCAATGCAGCATTATCCCATTGGTTTCTTTTGAAAATGAATTAATTGTTGTCTGTGAGTGTTCAACCTAGAGAAATGAAACTCTTAAAAAAAAAAAAAAAAAAACTAAAAACAAAAAATATAAAAAAGGGATGTTGCTCAATCGAAAGCTGGCAACCCATCCTAACCATCCCCTAATACACATACACGCACACACACGCACATGCACACACACACACACCACACACACACACACACACACACACACCCGCGCACGCGCGCGCCGCCACACACACACAGACACACACACACACACACACGCACATGCACACACACACACACACATACACACACACACACACACACACACACACACACACACACACACACCAGCGGCAGGGTGGACGGAACCGCGGTGATTAGTTTGGTAAGGACAGGGGATGTTAGTGTGGAGTGGGGTGTAGGTTGGTGAAGACAGGGGAGATTGGATTGGGGTGGAGTGGGGTGTAGGTTGAGGAGGACAGGGGATGTTGGATAGTGTGGAGTGGGGTGTAGGTTGGTAAAGACAGGGGAGTTGGATAGTGTGGAGTGGGGTGTAGGTTGGTAAAGACAGGGGATGTTGGATAGTGTGGAGTGGGGTGTAGGTTGAGGAGGACAGGGGATGTTGGATAGTGTGGAGTGGGGTGTAGGTTGGTGAGACAGGGGAGGTTGGATAGTGTGGAGTGGGGTGTAGGTTGGGGAGGACAGGGGAGGTTGGATAGTGTGGAGTGGGGTGTAGGTTGGGAGGACAGGGGAGTTGGATAGTGTGGAGTGGGGTGTAAGTTGGTAAAGACAGGGGAGGTTGGATAGTGTGGAGTGGGGTGTAGGTTGGTAAGACAGGGGAGGTTGGATAGTGTGGGTGGGGTGTAGGTTGGTAAAGACAGGGGAGGTTGGATAGTGTGGAGTGGGGTGTAAGTTGGTAAAGACAGGGGAGGTTGGATAGTGTGGAGTGGGGTGTAGGTTGGTAAAGACAGGGGACGTTGGATAGTGTGGAGTGGGGTGTAGGTTGGTAAAGACAGGGGACGTTGGATAGTGTGGAGTGGGGTGTAGGTTGGTAAAGACAGGGAAGGTTGGATAGTGTGGAGTGGGGTGTAGGTTGAGGAGGACAGGGGATGTTGGATAGTGTGGAGTGGGGTGTAGGTTGGTAAAGACAGGGGAGGTTGGATAGTGTGGAGTGGGGTGTAGGTTGGTAAGACAGGGAAGGTTGGATAGTGTGGAGTGGGGTGTAGGTTGGGGAGGACAGGGGAGGTTGGATAGTGTGGAGTGGGGTGTAGGTTGGTAAAGACAGGGGAGGTTGGATAGTGTGGAGTGGGGTGTAAGTTGGTAAAGACAGGGGAGGTTGGATTGTGTGGAGTGGGGTGTAGGTTGGTAAAGACAGGGGAGGTTGGATAGTGTGGAGTGGGGTGTAGGTTGGTAAAGACAGGGGAGGTTGGATAGGTTGGAGTGTGGGGTGTAGGTTGGTAAAGACAGGGGAGGTTGGATAGTGTGGAGTGGGGTGTAGGTTGAGGAGGACAGGGGATGTTGGATAGCGTGGAGTGGGATGTAGGTTGAGGAGGGAGTGGGGATAAGGTTGGAGAGGAAAGGGGATGTTGGATACTGTGGATGTAGGAAAAAAGAAGGGGGGGGGGGGGGGGGATCAGTCAGAAGCATCTGAAGTACCTGTAGTGTGTGTCTGTGTGTGTGTGCGCGCGCGAGCGCGCATATATATATATATATATATATATATATATATATATATATATATATATATATATATGTGTGTGTGTGTGTGTGTGTGTGTCTGAATTTAGATCTTTCCATATAGAGCAGATGTTTTTGTCTTAGTTATTTCTTCTTCAAGTCAGTGTCTATCCACATTGAATAATGTAAGATAGATATACGCTCGCGCGTTTGTGTGTGCGTGTGGTTGTGTGTGTGAATGTGTGTGTGTGCACGCATGCGCGCGCACGTATGTGTGTCTGTGTGTGTGTGCACGTGCGGGCACGTGAAGGGGGGGGGGGGGGGTTGTGCGTCTGCACACGCGTTGGTGTGTGTGTGTGTGCGCGCGCGCGCGCGCCCGTGTGTGTTGCGCACGCGTGCGTGAGTGTGTGTGTGTGTGTGTGTGTGTGTGTGTGTAGGGGGTTGTTGTCGTTGTTGTTATTCAGTTTAACGACTGTCAATATTAGTGACATAAAACAAGGGTGTGCGCGCGCGAGTGTATGTATGTGTGTGTCTGTGCGCGCGCTTGCTTATGTTCGTGTGCATGTGTTTTCTTTTTTGTACTACGCTGTTTTGTTTCCAGTTGTGTTTATGTTTGTCGTGTGTTATGTGTGTGTGTGTGTGTGTGTGTGTGTGTGGTGTAGAAGAAGTAGTAGTAGTAGTGCACACGTACATTTGTGCTTGTGGACAGCGATTCCTCGGAATTTCCTTTTTCTACAGTAGAAGATTAGTAATCGATTTTTTCCTTGATTTAAGGAAAACTATTCATCACTCAAATAAAAAAAATAGTCTCGATTTACAGATAACAAAATGGTAAATAAAAACATCAGTCGATCAGTCAGTCAATCGAGCAGTTTAATCATTTGTCACTTGGATACTCGTTTATTCACCCATTAATGTGACTTAAAATCTGTCCTTAATTTCTCTTGCGGCAACTTCAAACAGTTCATGCTGTCCTAACCAGTTAAACATAAATAAATAAATAAATAAATAAACGACGCACTTCACGTATGAACAGCCACTGTAATGTACAAAGAAGCTCGCAAACTGCAAGATCCCTTTTGGCAAGATTTCCGAACCGTCGCCTCTGTCAGACTTATTATTTTTAAAGCAGAATAATAAAATTGAATTTGGATGAGAAACGAGATACAGGTTGGAAATAATTAATTGAATTTGGATGAGAAACGAGATGTATGTTGGAAATAGTTCGTTTTCTTCATCTGTACAAGAGCTATTTCCTGTTACAAGTTGAAGCTGTTGCTTTGAATTTTCATGGAATTGAGTGTTCCCAAAGCATTTGAGAACGTTGTATACATATGCTCTATGGATGCCGCGAAGTTCTTTACTGTAGAGAGCAGAGGAGTACGAAGGAACCCTTTATTCATCCTTTCCTTTCCGGCCTTCGTTCATCATTTTCTGAAAATGTCATCACTGGCCTTTTTTCACATTGTCCTCATCATCACTGGCCTTTCTCACATTGTCCTCATCATCACTGGCCTTTCTCACATTGTCCTCATCATCACTGGCCTTTCTCACATTGTCCTCATCACTGGCCTTTCTCACATTATCCTCATCATCACTGGCCTTTCTCACATTATCCTCATCATCACTGGCCTTTCTCACATTGTCCTCATCATTACTGGCCTTTCCCACATTGTCCTCATCATCACTGGCCTTTCTCACATTATCCTCATCGTCACTGGCCTTTCTCACATTGTCCTCATCGTCACTGGCCTTTCTCACATTGTCCTCATCGTCACTGGCCTTTCTCACATTGTCCTCATCGTCACTGGCCTTTCTCACATTGTCCTCATCGTCACTGGCCTTTCTCACATTGTCCTCATCATCACTGGCCTTTCTCACATTGTCCTCATCATCACTGCCTTTCTCACATTGTCCTCATCATCACTGGCCTTTCTCACATTGTCTCATCATCACTGCCTTTCTCACATTGTCACATTGTCCTCATCACTGGCCTTTCTCACATTGTCCTCATCGTCCGTGCTTACCATGTTCCCATCCATCGTCTTCATCCATCGTTTTCTTTCCCATGCCGTTTAACCTTTTCGTGTGTGTGGGTTGGGGTTTTTTTTTTTAAACTGTGACGTCTTCGTTCGCCCTTTTCCCCTCACCATCTCTTATCCGTCCTTTCGTTCCTCACCATGCCTCATCTAGTCTGTCCTTCCCTGTCATGTTCTCAACTACTATGTTCTTTCTTACACGTGGTGTTCTCATGCACCCGTTTCTGTCTTATTATGTAGTCGTGTGTTCTCCTTCCTCATCATGTTTTCATACCCATCTTTACATTTCATATTGTCCTTTTTTCCTTCCTCATCATGTTTTCATACCCATCTTTACATTTCATATTGTCCTTTTTTCCTTCCTCACATGTTTTCATATCCATCTTTACATTCATATTGTCCTTTTTCCTTCCTCACCATTGTTCACATCCATCTTACATCCATGTCCCCACCAATCTGTCCCTTCTCTCCATGTCCCCGCCAATCTGTCCTTTCTCTCCATGTCCCCGCCAATCTGTCCTTTCTCTCCATGTCCCCGCCAATCTGTCCTTTCTCTCCATGTCCCCGCCAATCTGTCCCTTCTCTCCATGTCCCCGCCAATCTGTCCCTTCTCTCCATGCCCCCGCCAATCTGTCCTTTCTCTCCATGTCCCCGCCAATCTGTCCCTTCCCTCCATGTCCCCGCCAATCTGTCCTTTTCCATGTCCCCGCCAATCTGTCCCTTCTCTCCATGTCCCCGCCAATCTCTCCTTTCTCTCCATGTCCCCGCCAATCTGTCCCTTCTCTCCATGTCCCCGCCAATCTCTCCTTTCTCTCCATGTCCCCGCCAATCTGTCCCTTCTCTCCATGTCCCCGCCAATCTCTCCTTTCTCTCCATGTCCCCGCCAATCTGTCCCTTCTCTCCATGTCCCCGCCAATCTGTCCCTTCTCTCCATGTGCCCGCCAATCTGTCCTTTCTCTCCATGTCCCCGCCAATCTGTCCTTTCTCTCCATGCCCCCGCCAATCTGTCCCTTCTCTCCATGTCCCCGCCAATCTGTCCTTTCTCTCCATGTCCCCGCCAATCTGTCCCTTCTCTCCATGTCTCCGCCAATCTGTCCTTTCTCTCCATGTCCCCGCCAATCTGTCCTTTCTCTCCATGCCCCCGCCAATCTCTCCTTTCTCTCCATGCCCCCGCCAATCTGTCCTTTCTCTCCATGTCCCCGCCAATCTGTCCCTTCTCTCCATGTCCCCGCCAATCTGTCCTTTCTCTCCATGTCCCCGCCAATCTGTCCTTTCTCTCCATGTCCCCGCCAATCTGTCCTTTCTCTCCATGTCCCCGCCAATCTGTCCTTTCTCTCCATGTCCCCGCCAATCTGTCCCTTCTCTCCATGTCCCCGCCAATCTGTCCTTTTCCATGTCCCCGCCAATCTGTCCCTTCTCTCCATGTCCCGCCAATCTGTCCTTTCTCTCCATGTCCCCGCCAATCTGTCCTTTCTCTCCATGTCCCCGCCAATCTGTCCTTTCTCTCCATGTCTCCGCCAATCTCTCCTTTCTCTCCATGTGCCCGCCAGTCTGTCCTTTGTCATGATGTCTACTTCCATCTGACCTTTCTCATGATGTCTACTTCCATCTGTCCTTTCTTACGATGTCTACTTCCATCTGTCCTTTCTCGTGATGTCTACTTCCATCTGTCCTTTCTCACGATGTCTACTTCCATCTGTCCTTTCTCATGATTTCTACTTCCATCTGTCCTTTCTCATGATATCTACTTCCGTCTGTCCCATCTCACGATGTCCATATCTATTTTTGCTTGTTATCTTGTCCACACCGATCCTTTGTATGTTGATTTCTCTGTAAGAGACACATTGGGGTGTGTTTTCCCCTTTTCTTTCATTGGGGTGTGTTTTTCCCTTTTCTTTCCTTTCTCATGATGTCATCATCTGTGATTCCACTGTGTATACTTGTTTGGATAGTTGCACTGGCCAGTTCAGGCCTGTCTACCTTTTTAGTTGTTGAAATAGGTACATTGGTGATGTTAGGGCTGTCTACTTATTATGGTTGTTTGGATAGGTGCATTTAGACGTGATGTCCACATGCACCAAAGTTCATGTGACAGGTAAGAATAACCATTTCAGACTGCTCATGTCTGGGCGGGGAAGGTGGAACACGGGAAAGGGGAGAATACCGCGGTAACATGGGCAGTGAAAATGACAAATTTTGTATCGGTCAGAACTTAAGCCTCGAGCACGTTGCATCACTGTTGGGTCAACCAGGCATCATGGTATTTTCGGTGTAGAATGTCCGTTCAACATCTGGCACCTTGTCATTTTCGGTGTAGAATGTCCTTCGTAACTCGCAACTTATAATTTTCGGGGTAGGATATCCGTTCATATCTGGCGAAACGTTATTTTCGGTGTAGGATATCTGTTCATATCTGGGACCATGTTATTTTCTGTGTAGGATATCCGTTCATATCTGGCACCATGTTATTTTCGGTGCAGGATATCTGTTCATATCTGGGACCATGTTATTTTCGGTGCAGGATATCCGTTCATATCTGGGACCATGGTTTCGGTGTAGGATATCCGTTCACATGTGACACCATGTTGTTTTCGGTGTAGGATATCCGTTCACATGTGACACCATGTTACTGACTCCGTAAGGTGTAGGTTGTTCGTGCACACCCGGCACCGTGTTACATTCTGCGTAACATGTAGGCTGACATCCAGATCTACAGACTCCCTTCGTTTAGGCCAAAACGATATGGCCAACGTTCTCCTTTCTGACATCCACATGTACAGACTTTTCATCTTTTAGGCCTGAGTCCTACGGCCAACGTTTTCCTTTCTGACATCCACATGTACAGACTTTTCATCTTTTAGGCCTGAGTCCTACGGCCAACGTTTTCCTTTCTGACATCCACATGTACAGACTTTTCATCTTTTAGGCCTGAGTCCTACGGCCGGCGTTTTCCTTTCTGACATCCACATGTACAGACTTTTCATCTTTTAGGCCTGAGTCCTACGGCCAACGTTTTCCTTTCTGACATCCACATGTACAGACTTTTCATCTTTTAGGCCTGAGTCCTACGGCCAACGTTCTCCTTTCTGACATCCACATGTACAGACTTTTCATCTTTTAGGCCTGAGTCCTACGGCCAACGTTTTCCTTTCTGACATCCACATGTACAGACTTTTCATCTTTTAGGCCTGAGTCCTAGGGCCAACGTTTTCCTTTCTGACATCCACATGTACAGACTTTTCATCTTTTAGGCCTGAGTCCTAGGGCCAACGTTTTCCTTCCATACTAGGGTCCCTCCATTTGTAACCGGCTTCCTTTCTTTGTTCGCCAAGCAGACCTGACCACAAGTTTTACGGCTTTCCTGTAATTGTCTTTTCGAAGAAGCGTTCTGACCCTTACCCGTCACCGTGTTATTTAGTTTACGACTTCTCTTATTGTTGGGCATGGAGAGAGAGAGAGAGAGAGAGCATTTGAAACGTGTGTGCTTAGCGCCATTGTTCACAAAAAGTTTGCTTGATCGTCTTGTTATGACCGTAGTGATACACTGGGCATATAGCAGCAGCGGTAGTAGTAGTAGTAGTAGTAGTAGTCGTGTCGAAGCACCACCAGCAATACCAGTACGAGAAATAACAGTACTCATAAGGGGAAAAAAACACACCCAATAATAGCGCTAGGTACGATGTTACTAGTAACTATTGCCACTGTTGTACTTTTCAAATCTTTCTTCTATTTTTTTTCGTGTCACTCAGTGCTGCGACTCACGGTGAGATCCGTTTTCTTTTTTTTTTTTCTTACTAATCCTCTTCCCGGTTCTCACCCCCACCCTTCCCCCATCCTCCCGCTCTCGCCTCCTCCTCCCTCCCTCCCTTTTAATACACCCGCACTAAGTGGGAAATATGTTTAGTCTGCTGCTTTTTCTTTTCCCTGTCACAAAATGGAAAGCAGGTATGGGGCTATGGAATAGGTTAGTCAGAGGTGTAAACAAGTGTTTCTGAACGCTTTGCATTCAACAGAGTATTGAGGTTGATTTCACAATTAACTTCAACCATTGTTGTTCGTTTGATGAGTACAAAATTCAATTGTGACAGGGTTTAATATGGTCTGCATGAAATGAGGTTTCAAGGTAACCTTAACCGGCTTTTTTGTTTGCGTTTACAGGGCATGGCATCGAATGCACAAAGGCTGTTATGACTTTGAAACTCTTAGGTGTCTTAAAAGAGTTCTCTTCATAATAATTCTTTTAATCGGTTAAGTGGCTTCTGAGCGCTCACACACACACACACACACACACACACACACACACACACACACACACACACACACACACACGAACATACACACACACACACACACACACACACACACACACACACACACACACACACACACGTGCGCACGCGCGCGCTCCCACCTGCACGCGCGCGCGCACACACACACACACACACACACACACGTGCGCGCCCACACACACACGCACGCGCGCACCCACCCGCTCACCACACACACACACACAAACACACACACACACACACACACACAACATTCACAAGTGCGCATACACACACACACACACACCACACACACACACACACACACACACACACACACACACACAGAGAGAGAGAGGGACAGACAGACCGACTGACAGATAGCGACGGAAGGACAGAGAGAGAGACAGACAGACAGACAGTGACAGACGGGGAGAGCAGAAAGAGACAGAGAGAGGGACAGACAGATAGCGACGAAAGGACAGCGAGAGACAGAGAGAGAGGTAGATAGATAGAGGGGGAGAAAGAGAGAGACAGACAGACCGACGAAAGGATTGACCGATTGACGGACGGACGGGGTAGGGGGAGGGAAGTGAGAGAGAGGGGGGGACGGACAAACTGATAGCGAGGAACGGACAGACAGACCGACGAAAGGATTGACTGACGGAAGGACGGACAGGGGGGGGGGGGGGGGGGGGGGGAGGAGAGAGAGAGAGAGAGGAGAGAGAGAGAGAGAGGATTCTATTTCAGCACCGTCAGGGCCTTTTCCTGACTTATTCTCACGATCCGTCTTCAAACCCGACTTCCTGCCCTTTGAGACAAGTTCCAGCAATCATCCCCACCTTGGTGGACGTCCGCCCGAACCCTCAGCACCAGGATCATCTCCCATGCCTTCAAACGGTGGTTCCAAGCGCCTTCCCTCCAGAATGTTCCCCCCTTTTTCGAGTTTAGACTGGGGTCAACAGAGGGTGCCATCCCCTTGGTTCTAGACAAAAGTGATCCTCCGACCACCAAAGAATGTCCTAGGTCATAAGTGTTAAAAAAAAAAAAAAAAAAAGCAAACAAATCCTCAACAGCTAATAGGGCCAATGACGTAGTCAGATGATATCTAATACGACTAAAGACTCGTGGATACTTTGTTACTAGGACTATGAAAGTTAATGTTATTGTCCAATAAAGGGCGGTGGGGTGAGGGTGGGGGGAGGGAGGGGACTACACTCTAACGGGACCAAAGGCGCAGTCAGAGGGTATTGAATACGCCTAATGACTCGTGAATGCCCTGTTAGGTGGATAAAAAAATATGTACTTAGCAAATGAAGAAGGGGAAAAAAACCTCCACTAACAAGGCCAATGGCGCAGTCAGAGGGTATTGAATACGCCTAATGACTCGTGAATGCCCTGTTACGTGGATGAAAAAAATGTACTAAGCAAGTGAAGAAGGGGAAAAAAAACTCCACTAACAAGGCCAATGGCGCAGTCAGATGGTATTGAATACGCCTAATGGCTCGTGAATGCCCTGTTACGTGGATTAAAAAAATGTACATAGCAAATGAAGAAGGGGAAAAAAAAACTCCACAGCTAACACGGCCAGTGGCGCAGTCAGATGGTATTAAATACGCCTAATGACTCGTGAATGCCCTGTTACGTGGATAAAAAATGTATTTAGCAACTGGAGAAGGGGAAAAAAGCCCCCACGGTTAACACGGCCACTGGCGCAGTCAGATGGTATTAAATACGCCTAATGACTCGCGAATGCCCTGTTACATGGACTTAAAACAGGTTAATTTAATCAATTAATTCAGGATTTTAAAACCATTAGCTAACGGGGGCAATGGCGCAGTCAGATGGTATTAAATACGCCTAATGACTCGTGAATACCCTGTTATGTAAACTGAAGAAAGTTAATTAATCATCGTGATAAGGGGGAAAACTCCACAGTTAACACAGCCAATGGCGTAGTCAGATGGTATGAAATACGCCTAAGGACTCGTGAGTGCCCTGTTACGTGGACAAAGCTAATGTTACCATATAACACTTAAAAAATAGCCTGTGACTTCTAGAAGCACGCGTGTGGGTCAGATGACCATCGCCAGCTCAGGTCGGGTCACGGACGTCTAGAACCTTGGAGAGCTGGCACCCTGTGTTGATCCCGAGACGAGGGGGGAGCCAAAGAACCCGGAGAGGGCGGGTCGGCGGGACACCGTTTGATGGTGGGTGGGGTTTGGCGGGGGGAGGTGATCTTTGGTGCTGGGGGTCGGGGGTCGTCTGTCAAGGGGGGTTGTTTTGTTGGAATCTGTCTCAAAGGGAGGATGAGGGTGTTGAAGGTGGATCAGAGAATAACTCAGGAGAAAGTCTGGTGGTTCTGTCTTAGAATCTGTGAGTGCATGTACGTAGGCACGCACACACACACACACACACACACACACACACACACACACACACACACACACACACACACACACACACACACACACACACACACGCACGCACGCACGCATGCACACACACAAGCACACGAACACGTGCACGCGCATACACGTTGACCCACACGCAAGCACATAAGCTCGTACGTATGCACACACACACACGCGCACACACACACACACACACACACACACACACACACACACACATGTACACACATGCACACACATATGTACGCGTGCGCGCACACCCACGCACGTACAGACACTCGCGCGCGCGCACGCATGCACTCACACCCGCAAGTTCACATTTACGCAAACACACACACACACACACACACACACACACACACACACACGAACGCACACACAACACACACACACACACCACACACACACACACACACACACACACACACACGCACACACACACACACTCATGCACACACGCATCACGCACGCATGCACACACAAACGCATGGTCACATTCATGCAAACACACACACACACACGCGCGCGCGCCTGCGCGCGTACAAACACATGCACGCAAGCAAATGTACGCACACACGCACTCACGCACGCACACACACACACACACACACACACACACACACACACACACACACACACACACACACAAAATCAGTCGAAACATTTGTTTCTCTGCTAGCTTGCTTCCCCTCCATGCCTCCACCTCATTTAGTCTGTATATCACTGATCAATTCGGCTATTGTATATCACTGATCAATTCAGCTGTTGTAATCACTGATCAGTTCAGCTATTGTATATCACTGATCAATTCGGCTATTGTATATCATTGATAAATTCAGCTATTGTATATCACTGATAAATTCAGCTATTGTTGCGTTTCTGTGTGTTCTGACTCGGAGTCTAATAAAAAAAAATTTACCTTAGGGAAATTTTTCGGCCAGCTACTGCTGGTCTTCATCAGCCCCGACTGACTGACACTACCAGTCAGTCGGGGCTGATGAAGGCCAGCAGTAGCTGGCCGAAAATTTTACCTAAGGTAATTTTTTTTTTATTAGACTCTGACTCAGAACACACAGAAAGATGAACAACCCGGAGTGGGAAAGTGTCTTTGCTCAATTCAGCTATTGTATATTACTGATAAATTCAGCTATTGTAAATCACTCAAAAATTCAGCTATTGTATATCACTGATAAATTCAGCTACTGTATATCATTGATAAATTCAGCTATTGTATATCATTGATAATTTCAGCTATTGTATATCACTGATAAATTCAGCTATTGTATGTCACTGATCACTTCAGCTATTGTATATCACTGATCAATTCAGCTATTGTCTATCACTGATCAATTCGGCTATTGTATATCACTGATAAATTCAGCTGTTGTGCATCACTGATAAATTCAGCTGTTGTACATCACTGATAAATTCAGCAATAATGTAGCTCCTTGCTCAACCCTCCAGCCTCCTCCCTCCCCCTCCCCTCCCGTCCCCTGCTTCAGATTTTTTTTTTTTTTTTGATTTTGAACACCTTCACCTCTTTACTCACGAGTGGCCAAAACCTTGTTGTTTTACCTTTCCTGTCAGCTGTAGTCCTTGTCCGCTGATTGAAAAAAGGTCGGTGTTGGCGGCAAATGATTTTTCGTGTTCACCGAGGATTGGGGGGCGGGAGGGGGTGGGGTGGGGGGGGGGCGGAATGGTGCGTTGGTTGGGATGGGTGATAATTTGATTCGAAAGTTTCTTTCAGGGTGTAAAAGTGTGTAAAGTGCAGGTCGTTTGGTCAAAAATTCTTGATCGTTTTGCATTATTTCCTTCAGACTACGAAAGCCACGTTAACTACGTGTCCTAGATCTAATTGAACCATGGGGTTTTTATTTTCTTTTCAAAAATGTGAATACCCTTCTCGCTCAGCGCATTCTTTTGAACTGTTGCACAGGATGGAGACTAAAGAGGCACGCTAGGACGGCGTCAGAGGGGTAATGGTCTGATGACACAAAATACTAGAAGAAATACTACTACTACTACTACTACTACTTTTATCATTATTGCTACTGGTGATGATGATAATATCAATAGTGATTATTATGATAGTGATGATACGAATAGCGTAAGCTTGTGTCCGTACCGCAAGTAGCCGATGTGATGAAGAACCACACAGTGATCTGCTATGGTTAATTGGGGACATCTGCCAACACCTGTCCCACCCCTTACTGTTACTTCCTTGTCTTTCCACCCCACCCTCTTCCCTTCCGCCCGACTTGCCTTTTCAGAAATGGAAGATGTTGGGTGGCTTCCCTTCTCCAGCTCCCCCGCATGATCTCCAACCCCAAGTCCTCATTTTTTTTTTCCTTTCACTATTTTCAATTTTTTTTTTTTTTTTTGTCTCCGTTTCTTCACTTTCTATTTTTTCAGCCTTTGTGCCCCATTCTTTAATCTGAGTTTTGAACAGTCTGCATACTTTTTTCATTCACCCATAAGAATATAATGGAGGGGGGGGGGGGGGGGGGGGTTAGGATCTTTCAGGGTAAATTCTGCTCCGATGTTAGTAATTTCATCTTTTGTCTCTTTGACTTTGCCTTCTTTTCAAATTTGGGTTTAATTTTTTTTTTTTTTCAGTGCTGTAGCTAACCACTTTTCTGTATTTGTGGTCAGTTCATCTTCCTCTGGTCTGCAAAGCATGTTTTTTTTCTTGTTAAACTTTGTAGATGCAAGTTTTTTTCTTGTGATGCGGTGACATAGTGACAGTTGAACCACTGGAACAGGCACTGGTTGTCCATTCTGCGGTGCTGTTCATTAATTAGGTATTTTCATATATCTTTGTTGCATTGAAATGATATCAAAAGGACTTTTTTTTAATCAGTTTCTGAAGGAAAATCAGAGCAAAGTATCAGAGTGGTCGGTGAATTAACATGGCTTAGTTTTATCCGACTGAAGGACTGCAGTACACTGTAAACCCTAGGGAAATCGGAGCTTTCCCTTGACAGGAGTTATTTCTTGGTTTTGTTTGTTATTGTTGTTTGTTTGTTTGTGCTTTGTTTGTTTGCTTGCGTTTGTTTGTTTGTTTGTTTTTTGTACGTGTTGGCGCCCTGGAAATGCTCTCTGTAGTCTGTCACAGCTGCAGTGAAGGAGACATTGTCTGTGCCAGTCTCCAATACGGCCATTTTAGTTTGCTTTCTTGTAATGAGTAATTTATTTTTTTCTCAAAGCACTAACATTTTTCGCTCGGTGATTGTGGTGCCGGTATGCCAAGACGTTGTTGTTTTTCGCCATACATCCGGACGAGCACTGTCTGACAAGACCTTCCTTCATTCGTGTCCAGCCATCCAGAGTCCAATGATGTCTGGAGCTGCTGTTTAACGTTAGTCACAGACATTTCTCTACACTGACATTTATTAAACACGATGATGTCTGGACTGCTGTTTAACGTTTGTAAAAGATATTTCTCTAAACTGAAATTTATTATTAAACACGGGTGGGCAAGTGTCGCGCGGGTGTGCAACACACACACACACACACACACACACACACACACACACAACACACACACACACACACACACACACACACACACACACCACTCATACACACTCATACACATGCACACGCGCGCGCACGCACATACACACACACACACGCGCATACACACGCAACGACACGCACACGCACACACACACCCCACATACACACACACACACACACACACACACACACACACACACACACACACCACAGTGTCCTGACCGTTCTCTCTGTTCTACGTTCCACGTGTTATGTTCACTTCTCGCGTGACATTTTTGCTTAAGAGTTCACTTTCGTTGAACTCCCTGTATCATAGATCAACAAACAGGCTGCCGTATATGCGCCCCTGACTCACCGTTTCATTTCTGGACGTAGTCAACACCGTACACTTTCCTTTTACAGTTACCAAGTTTCTTGACGTGGTTGAGTTAGCCTGTTTTCTGTGTTCTTCAGGCTTTGTGCTGTTCACTCTTTCTGAGTGTAACCAAGGTGCAGCTCGATGTTATTTCGTTGCCATTACGTGAAACACTTCGCCTGTGATACCGCTCTGATGATTCAACCGTTTTTTATTGCCGCGATTTCCTTTGTGATACCCTGGTAGTATTCGACAATAATTCGTCGCTGAGGTTTCTTTTGTGATACCGCTGGTAGATTCGACAATATTTCGTCGCTGAGGTTTCTTGCGCATCCATGGAAGTAGCATTAAAGCTGATTCAGTATAGACCCGTGTAGAGAAGTGACACCCGAGCCAGGTTCGGTGTGAGGTCATTATTTTTCAGTTGAACGCACACTCCAGGTGGAGGCAGCGTCAACACTCACCAAGGTGGTATGGTAGGCAGTCAACATCAAGGTGGTAGGGCAGACGTCAACACTCACAAGGCAGGGCAGACGTAACACTCCCAGGTGGCAGGGCAGACGTCAACACTCACCAAGGGGCAGGGCAGACGTCAAACCACAAGTGAGGGCAGACGTCAACACTCACCAAGGTGTAGGGTAGGGCAGACGTCAACACTCACCAAGGTGGTAGGGCACGTCAACCTCACAGGTGGCAGGCTACGGATAACCGCAACAGGAAGGCCGGTCAGAGGGGCTGGGAATGGACGGGATGAGAGGGAAGGTAAAGGGTATATCAACACTACACCAGTACCACCAGAACATCAATACATGAAGCCTCAGGTATATGCAACACTACACCAATACCACCAGAAATCAATACATGAAGCCTCAGGTGTATGTGAACTCGTCTTACAGCAGCCGAAGTGCTTTACCCTGAGTTTACTATATAACGGGGTGGGTGTGAGTATTGATGGGGTTCCTGATACAACTATGCTGAATCACGCTGATTAAAGAAATCCTGGCCTTTTGAAAATTATTTTGATCCATGTGAGTTTTGGTCTCGATATTAACAAGTATTTTTTTTTTTTTTGTATAGGCTTCCGGCCCTCATATGGTTTACGTCGGATCCACTCAAAATATATCAATTTAGATGGATACCGCTTATAACTCTTTACAAATGCCCCACTTTTCCCCCTGTTCCCACTCACGTAGGATATTTTGGTACTCACCACAACATTTTTTTAACTTACTTCCATTGCTTCTCATTTGCATACTTTCACACCATGTACCAGGGTATTGTACTTGTCAGTCCAGTGTATCCCTCCACTCCTTACGTTCCAGTTTACTCCTTGATGTCCAGAGACCTTTCACTGTATGGTATAACCATGCTGTGGACATGCTGAGAGTTCACTCCTTGATGTTGTCCAGAGACCTTTCACTGTATGGTATAACCATGTGTGGACATGCTGAGAGTTCACTCCTCGATGTTGTCCAGAGACCTTTCACTGTTGGTATAACCATGCTGTGGACATGCTGAGCGTCACTCCTGATGTTGTCCAGAGACTTTCATGTGTGGAACAGCTGTGGACATGCACCACCACAGTCTCCATCTCCCTCCACTGCTTCCTGCTGCTTCTCCACTGCAGTTGCCGTCTTTAATATTTCATGGATTTGAACCCGAGGCCCTTGAGTTTCTCCCCTCCCCTATTCATTCTTCAGTTCTCTTCTGTCTACCCTGTTACTATGTTATTCCATTACTGTCAATACGCCCTGTTATACATTATGTTATTCGTCATGTTTCCAGATTCCCCAGTCTCTTACGTCATGTTGTCTTTTCCCACTAAACTCCAACCTTGTTGAAGTCCTGCAGTCTCTCCCCCCCCCTCCCCCGTCTCCCCCGTCCCTTTCATTCTTCTCTGCCACAAGCACGTTTCCTTTTACACACTGCTGACCTGTTCTTCTGCATTGCCGCGAACTTACGATGCGGTCATTTCCATTGTTAC
>CM065731.1:39887720-39892720 GCA_033310375.1 Conus canariensis | reverse complement strand
TTGGATACTCACTTGACTAGTAATTACATTGGCAGTTTCATACCGAGAAATTGATAGTGACAGCAAGGAAAAGGTCAATTGTCATTTACAGCAATTGATGCTTAACTGTGGGATCAAGATACAAACAATGACAATAAACCTCCGTTACCACAGTCACCAGCCTTGTCAGATCAAAATTATTTTGAATGAGAAGTTTATTTATCAGCCCTGCACAGCTTGTTGAATGAAATACAATCTACAGACAGTAGAGCTGTCGGATTAGCTCTTGGCAATCCGGTACATACACATACATTGAATTGATACCATGGAGCTGGTTAACTGTTTCTTTCAGAATAAAGTAAACTGTCAAAAGCTAATCGTTTAAATTTGATTTTTTTTAAATTCAGAAACAAAGTATTCGTAGACTCTGGCATCGAATATCTGAAAAGACCCAGACACACACTGTCTCTCTCCAGCCAGTCAGAAAGTATACAAGTAAACTTGACAAAAAATGCATTTTTGTTATTTCATGTCTTTCATAAGGTCCAACAGTGCCTGTCATACCTCACTGAGAGAACCGACTTTTCAGATTTGATAATGATTATTATTGCACTGACGACAGGCGAAAACTAAAACATTTTATCATCTGAGAAATATGATAACGTAAACATTTTATTTTCTGAGCCTCAAGAACATATTAAAGTCGTGTATTCAAATCATTAAAAAAAAATGTTAACAGATGGCTCAATCCTGTAATCTCGCACACGTTCTGGCTTAAAAAAAATCATTTTAAAATACAAGAATAATTTTGTCTTGGTGTCATTAATATTCAACTTCTTTTTCCTAGGTCCGAGTGAAGTCACTGGGGCATCGCACTGAAGAACTGTTCACCAGATTCCTCCAGTTCTGTCGGTTGTGTTCCAAGGCCTCGGTCTCTACAGATGTTTCCCTGTCCATTCTGCAATGTTGCCAGTCCATGTGTTTCTGTCTTCTCTCTGGTCTCTACAGATTTTCCTGTCCATCTGCAATGTTGTCAGTCCATGTGTTCTGTCTTCTCTGTCTTACAGATGTTCCCTGTCCATTCTGCAATGTTGTCAGTCCATGTGTTTCTGTCTTCTCTCTGGTCTCTACAGATGTTTCCCTGTCCATTCTGCAATGTTGCCAGTCCATGTGTTTCTGTCTTCTCTCTGGTCTCTACAGATGTTGTGTTTCTGTCTTCTCTCTGTCTCTACAGATGTTTCCTGTCCATTCTGCATGTTGCCAGTCCATGTGTTTCTGTCTTCTCTCTGGTCTCTACAGATGTTCCTGTCCATTCTGCAATGTTGCATCCATGTGTTTCTGTCTTCTCTCTGGTCTCTACAGATGTTTCCCTGTCCATTCTGCAATGTTGCCAGTCCATGTGTTTCTGTCTTCTCTCTGGTCTCCTCCTTCAACACTGTCCTGGATGATGACTTTAGCGGGGCCGTTGGATCATCATGACAATGCCGACCCAGTTTCTCTGCTTTGCTGGTGTTTGCAAATCTTCGTGTGGCGCGGTGTGTTGTTTGATGGTCTGGCGCATTCATTCAATGGTGACCTGATCAGTATATCTGATGTATAGCATCGTGCAATGACTTGTTCAATGGTGACCTGATCAGTATATCTGATGTATAGCATCGTGCAATGACATCTCATTTCTCTGACTGGGTTCTTTCTTCCAGGTCCATGTCGTCTGTATATAGCCATATGTAGTGTGCCGGATTTTGTTGCAGATGACAGTTTCTATATCAGCTGCTGATTTTCCGCCATATTCAGGTGTTCTGCAGAGATGTTGAAAAAGCTTGCAGCTTTGCCATGTTTCAGCGACTTTCCTGCTATTATGACTTCCTCGACAGAGTGTTGGAAAACCATCTCCATTCGATGAACTCTGAACTGTTCTGCCGTTAACCATTCATAAGCCCCACGATGTTTTCTTTATGTCCCAGGCCCATCATTTATTTATCGTTCTGGCGTTCTCTTCTTCCCCTCCGATCCATCATGGATTCTTCTCTAGTCGTTGTCGTCGTCTCTCTCGACCGTCATTCATGACCACGTTCTCCACTTTTTCTCCAGTCGACCGTTCATCGGTTTTGCGTGTTGCACATCTGTTTCTGTCTGTCATTCTCCTCATGGCATCTCGTCTGTCATTCATCATTCACAGGTTCTCCTCACACCATCTCGTCTGTCATTCATCATTCTTATGTTCTCACACCATCTCGTCTGTCATTCATCATTCTTATGTTCTCACACCATCTCGTCTGTCATTCATCATTCTTATGTTCTCACACCATCTCGTCTGTCATTCATCATTCTTACGTTCTCACACCATCTTGTCTGTCATTCATCATTTTTTTTTTCAAAATGTTCTTTCTCCATTCCTTCTTTTCTTTGGTACACTCGTTTGCTTGCTCGTTCGTTCACCGTTGTTTTCTTCGCGCGTTTGTTGGGTCGGTCGGTGGATTGATCGGTCGTTTGATCGTTCAGTCATTCGTTCGTAAGTTTGTTCGGTCTGGCGCTGATTCAGTCATCCATTCGTTCAGTCGGTCCATTGATCGTTCAGACATTCATTCGTTCAGTCGGTCCATTGATCGCTCAGACATTCATTCGTTCAGTCGGTCCATTGATCGTTCAGACATTCATTCGTTCAGTCATTCATTCGTTCAGTCATTCCTTTGTGCACTCGGTTCTTCATTCTTTCAGTCGGTCGTTCAGTCATTCGTTCAGTCATTCATTCGTTCAGTCATTCCTTCGTGCACTCGGTTCTTCATTCTTTCAATCGGTCGTTCAGTCATTCGTTCAGTCATTCATTCGTTCAGTCATTCCTTCGTGCACTCGGTTCTTCATTCGTTCAGTCGGTCGTCAAGTCATTCATTCGTTGAATCCGTCATTCGATCGCGCATTTATTCATTCGTTCAGTCGGTCCTTCAGCCATTGATTCGTTCAGTCATGTCTGTCAGTCATTCGTTCAGTCGATCAGTCGGCCGTTCATTCGTTCATTGTTTTAATCGGTCAGTCGGTCGATCAGACATTCATTTGATTAGTCGGACAGTCGATTTTCATTCATTCATTCGATCAGTCGACCATTCAGTAATTTACTCGTTCAGTCGGTCATTCGGACGTTCATTCAATCGTTCGTCCAGTCTGTCGTCAAGTCATTCTCGCGCGTGCACACACACACGCGCGTACACACACACACACACACACACACACACACACACACACACACACACACACACACACACGTGTGCGCGTGCTTGCTCTTAACACACACACACAACACACACACACACACACACTCGCGAGCGCGCTTGCGCTTACACACACACACACACACACACACACACACACACACACACACACACACACACTGCGCTCGCACGAACGCAATTACAAATACAAACATGCTCGCGTGCGCACTCGTACACACAAATGGGCGTGCGCTCGCACTTGCGAGTAGGCAGGCACACAAACAAACACACAGACAGATACACGCACGCACGCACGCACGCACACGGAAACACACACGCAAGTGCGTGCCTGCTCCCACAGAGGCACGCACGGATGGACGCACGCAGCACACGCACATACATACACATATACAAGCGTGCGCGTGCTCGCGTTTACACACTCGCACATACGCGCGCGTGCACACACATACACACATACATACATGCACACGCGCTCGCGCTTACACACACACTCACACAGAGGCGCGTGCGCGAACATGTGCACGTATGAACATAATCACGAACACACACACCACACACACACACACACACACACACACACCACACACACACGAACGTACACGGAAACGCCCACGCAAGTGCGCGCGTGCTCCCACGGAGGCACGCACGGATATACGCACGCAGCACACACACGTACACACACACACACACACACACACACACACACACACACACACACCACACACACACACACAAGCGTGCACGTGCTCGCGCTTTCACACACGCACACACGTAAACACGCGAGTGCGCGCGCGCGCTTACGAACGCAAACACAAACATACTAGCGCACAGACTCGTACACAAAAACGGGTTTGCACTCGCGCTTGCGAGCAGGCATGCAGACAGAAAAACACGTACACACACACTTACACACACACGCGCGCGCGCGCGCGCGCGCACACACACACACCACACACCACACACACACATGCGCACGTACGAGCGCAATCACGGACACAAACATACTCGCGCACGTTCTCATGCACACAAACGCGCGTGCGCTGGCAGGCAGATAGACACACACACACACACACACACACACACACACACACACGCACACGCACACAAACGGAAACACGCATGCAAGTGCGCGCGTGCTCCCACTGAGGCACGCACGCAGCACGCACACACACGCACACGCACGCACGCGCGCGCGCACACACGCGCACACACACACACACACACACACACACACACACACGTGTGTGCGTGCTTGCTCTTACACACACACACACACACACACACACACACACACACACTGCGAGCGCGCTTGCGCTTACACACACACACACACACACGCACACTGCGCTCGCACGAACGCAATTACAAATACAAACATGCTCGCGCGCGCACTCGTACACACAAATGGGCGTGCGCTCGCACTTGCGAGTAGGCAGGCACACAAACACACAGACAGATGCACACTCGCACGCACGCACACGGAAACACACACGCAAGTGCGTGCCTGCTCCCACAGAGGCACGCATGGATGGACGCACGCAGCACACGCACATACATACACATATACAAGCGTGCGCGTGCTCGCGTTTACACACTCGCACATACGCGCGCGTGCACACACATACACACATACATAAATGCGCTCGCGCTTACACACACACTCACACAGAGGCGCGTGCGCGAACATGTGCACGTATGAACATAATCACGAACACACACCACACACACACACGCGCGCGCGCGCGCGCACGAACGTACACAGAAACACCCACGCAAGTGCGCGCGTGCTCCCAC
>CM065731.1:39845220-39870220 GCA_033310375.1 Conus canariensis | reverse complement strand
CTCTGATGTCGGGGGGAAGGTTCATGAGGAACAAAGCACGTTTCAGAGTTTTGGGGTCATCGTTGAGAGCATTTTATTTTGCGCATGAGGGCAGTTGGATGCTTGTCCCCAAGTCCATTAAGATTCAGGGTTCAGCGACTTTCTGGATCTGGGACTTGCTGAAGGTTTTGATCAAAGCTTTCTTCAAACAGTCGTACTTGTTTGCAGGTGGTGGATTGGTGAGCAGTGACTGAACTTCTGCAGTGTTAATGTCAAGAGAACTCACCACATAGTCGTACTTTGTTTGATCTTGACTGATCCTTTTTGTGTTGAACTGCGCCTCGACTCTTGCGAACCAAACTTCTGGAGACTTCGTCCAGAATTCTGGAAGTTTGATAGATACGGAGTTGATCTGACTTGTAGTTAGAGCTTGCAGCTGATTTGTGAAGTCAGCAACCTGTTGATAAAGGTTTGATGCAGCCATGTTTGAAGTTGAAGTTGAAGTTTTGACATGTTCAGCGACAGGATCACCAATTTAGTGTGGTTCTAAACTGAAGTGTTAATAACTCAGCCTTGGCCCACAACGATCGTCGTGTCCGTTGCTCCAAAACAAAAGGGAAGTAACTCTAACACGTTGTCAAGGCAAAACAAGAAAACGCAACTCTAAAGTCTTAGGCAAACTCGAAGGTGTCGCTACAAAGTCCTTTTTGCCATTAGCAAGCAACTTTACAACGCAGAAAAAGAGAGAGAGAAAAAGGGTTGGGTGTGTGGAGGGATGTTTAACGATAGAAGGAGAGTTATAAGAAGGATTTTTTTTTTCAGAACAATTTAAAATCTTTTTGTGTATTTGAAGTTTTGTGGTGTGCTAATTTAGCTCTTCGTTTGGAAAGTGGCAAAATGCAACTTAGTTCTCAATCTTTTCACCTCTTTTGCGGTAAGCGTCCAGGGAAGCGTCTCTGAGAGAGTTGCTCAAATTTCCAGACCACTGCTGGTATGTGACAGGCCTGGGTGACACCAGGATGTGTTATGAAAATAAGCTTTGGGTACAGCCCTGTTTTGCAGTGTCAAACCAAAAATAGTACTCCAAAGAGCTGTTGTGGGAAACACATTATTATGGTGGCATAATATGGAGATATGAAGAGATGGAGAGTTTGGTGGAAATGATGTACCGATGGATACTCTTAGGGTGTTAAACTGGTGTTTTCTGTTTTGTTTCTCCAGATCGTCAGCAGGCCGCTACAGGGAGTTTCACAGGTAAGAAAGATGAATTTGTTGCCTAAGATAATTATTTTGTGTGTGGGTGGGTGGAGGGTGGGGTGGGGTGGGGGTTACCTAATGGCATATCTTCTATGCTGATTCCAGTTCCCCAGTCACAGCCATGCCCCAGTTTGTCACAGTGTCAGCATTCCGCAGAGTGGTCAGTAGCTTTTTATGAGGCAACTGGGCAGAGGAGACACTGCAATGCTTTACGTTGGTTCCTACAGGGATACAAGCAACCCAGCCTTGGTCCAAAACCTGTCCTAGAAAAAGTTTGTGTGTTCCCAATTCCTGCAGAACCAATCTTTGTATTTGCATCATTTCCAAGGTTCAAGTGTAATGTTTATTGACTGGCAATTCTTTTTCATTTCTTTTTTTTAACGCCATTAGCAAGCAACTTTACGACGCAGAAAAAGAGAGAGAAGAAAAGGTGTGTGTCTGTGTTTGTTTGTGTGTGTGTGTGTGTGTCGGGGGGGGGGGATGGTTAAAGATAGAAGGAGAGTTATAAGAAGGATTTTTTTTTTGTTAAAGAACAATTTAGAAACTTTTAGTGCATTTGAAGTTTTGTGGTGTGCTAATTTAGCTCTTCATTTGGAAAGTTTCAAAACACAATGAATTCTGTCCCCCCCCCCCCCCCCCCCCCCCCCCCTTTTTTTTTTTTTTGTTTTTTGTTTTGTTTTTGTTTGTTTTGTTTTTATGCGGTAGACATCTAACCAGTTGAAGCGCTTTAAAACGAAATTCTCGACTAGAAAAGAAACGTGCAGGTGCTCTCTGAAACAGAGGGCGTGGTCAAGTACTGAAGATGGCGCTGTTTGCCACGAGCAGTGGTTAACATCATGACCTTTTCTTTTCAGCCAATGTAGATGTTTCTATATCTGGTGCGTGCTAACTTATATTGATAAGCAGAGGAAGCAGGCGAACAAACATAAGGAAAGTCGCAAAGACGATTGTACTGCTGTTGCCTTATCTGTTGGTTTCATTGTTGGCCATTTAAAGTTTATTTGCAGATCAAGTTAAAACAATGCAGTGATGCAGCCAGGGAGGTTTCTGTCGTCTATGTCCACCATTATATTGTGTGCACAGCACAGTGCCACTGACAGTGGTATGAAGTCGGATTTTCCAAACATTGGGACTCCTCAGAGACAGTTTCAAAATAGAAACCAGGGGGAAATCCTCGCAACAGCTTTGGTAATATCGCATAAGAGTGCAATTCTTTGACTTGGAATGTTGCATTTGAAATGTAAAAAGTTTACAATTTCGCTTTTATTTTGAGACCTTGACAGCTCTGATGTTGTAAAAGTAGGAGTGAAAAATCGGCAGTGTGTTGGTGTTGTCTGTATTGTAAGTAATGAGTTCTTATTTCTGAATTGAAAAGGTGTTAAAAACTGAAGTTCATAATGTTGTGATTATTCAACTGAGATGCACTTATCAAATTAACAGCCTTTCTTTGGTTTGAAGTGGTGATGTATAACCTACAACAGCACAGGACTTGCAGAATAGTGACACAGCTTGAAGTGGTGATGTATACACCTACAACAGCACAGGACTTACAGAATAGTGACACAGCTTGAAGTGGTGATGTATAACCTACAACAGCACAGGACTTACAGAATAGTGACACAGCTTGAAGTGGTGATGTATAACCTACAACAGCACAGGACTTACAGAATAGTGACAAAGCTCAAGTGGTGATGTATAACCTACAACAGCACAGGACTTACAGAATAGTGACAAAGCTCAAGTGGTGATGTATAACCTACAACAGCACAGGACTTACAGAATAGTGACACAGCTCAAGTGGTGATGTATAACCTACAACAGCACAGGACTTACAGAATAGTGACACAGCTCAAGTGGTGATGTATAACCTACAACAGCACAGGACTTACAGAATGGTGACAAAGCTTGAAGTGGTGATGTATAACCTACAACAGCACAGGACTTGCAGAATAGTGACAAAGCTCGTTTTGTAAATCATGTTGGTGCAGACAACATGACAGAGGGCCGGTCTACACAAGCATAGTTCAAGGGAAGTAGCCGTAATTTTTAGACCTTTGATAAGAAGTTGTTCCTTTGGAGAGTTGTCCCCCTTTGAGTTGTAAAAAGAAGGTTGTGGAATTGAAGCTAATGTATTTTGATTTTGTTCTAGTTTACTATTCTTATTCTTTGTATATAAACATCTTGTGGGGAAAGTGACTAGAAGAAATTAATTTTTGTGTTTGAAATTAACTAATTTAGGAAAAGAATAACCAAGTTCCCCAACCTAGTTCCTGTTTCTGGACAAGTTCCACAACCTACTTCCTGTTCCTTGACATAGCAAGTACCTTCCCTTTTTGGCTGGCTGAAGAGAGAAGGAAACACGTTGTCTATTTAGGAGGAAAAACAAAACTGGCAAAGCGGTCCTTCAATTCAAGGGGCCGTCTTTTCTTCGACTTCGTCGTTGTTGCCACACTTCTGTTTTCCTCCTTACCCTCCCTCCCTCCAACCTTGCCCAGTTACCCTCATTAACCCTGCACCCAAGGTTGTCCCTGGTCTAGCCCGCAAATTTCAGTAGTCTGCTGCCCTGTCTCAGTTTTCCTGCGGCACCTTAGGGACGGGATGATGCTTATGTTGGTCTGAACTCTTTTTGATGATTTATTTAGTGTTTGATGTTAATCTTAATCTCAACATTGAAAATCTTTTGACTCGAAATCAATGTTGTGTTCTGGTTAAATAAAAGAGTGGTTTGATTGTTGAATTCGAATTGTTCAGTGAGACAAAATTAAAATAGTGATATAAAATTGTAAGCCACTCGTTTCGTCTGAGTAAGCAAGAGCCTTCCTCGGCCCCTCCCTGTAGACAGTCAGAGTGATTTCCCCTGTTCTATATCTTTTTGTTCTCTCTGTATCTTCTCCTCTCTCTCTCTCTCTCTCTCTCTCTCTCTCTCTCTCTCTCTCTCATCTTGCTTCTGCTCTCTAAGTTGGGGGTTAGTTTGTCTGTCTGTCTTCATTGGCATGAAACAAATGCTGTAACCAGGTGGGACAGACTACACTGTGTGCTATTCATGAACTTTGAAAGTAACTTTTTTTTTTAAACTCTGGAAGTCGTTTCCTAACAGACAGGAAGGGACACTTGCAGCTTTTCGCATTGTGGCCGTGGGTAAAATTTCAGGCCCCCTATGTCTGTCTTCTGGGCCGTTGTGTTGGGTGCTTTGATTGGTGGATTGTTTTCATGGTTATTCCTACTGACATGTTAGGTGCTTTGATTGGTGGATTGTTTTCATGGTTATTCCTACTGACATGCTAGGTACTTTGATTGGTGGACTGTTTTCATGGTTATTCCTACTGAAATGTTAGGTGCTTTGATTGGTGGATTGTTTTCATAGTTATTCCTACTGACATGTTAGGTGCTTTGATTGGTGGATTGTTTTCATGGTTGTTCCTATTGACACATCCCGTCCATTTGGGCAGAAAGACTTGATTGACATTGGATTGCTTAAACCAGTTGTTTGAAAGGGTTGTATTGTTTATTTACATCACAGCTCAGTGCAGGGCATATTGGGAGGTTACAAAGAGTGTCTGTTCTGTGTTGTAAACACTCCAGTGACAGTCGGGCAGGACATCAGAGCTACCGAACTGTTACCAGTCAATTGACAACCAAACTGCCGGGTACCTGCACCATGTGGAATCCCAGCGCCGTAAAAGGCAAAGAGAGAGAAGGTAAGTAGGTATAAATATCTATCCCTGGACAAAAGGACATGTGAATGTATGTGATAGTTACTGGATAAATGGAAGTGCGGTTCAGTGTCATGACTTTTGACAAAATTGAAAGTGTGTATTTACACTGTTTGATACTGAATGAATCAAACTTTGAATATTTGTGATGGCTGTTGAAAGAATCAAGTGTGAATGTGTGTGACTGCTCTTGCTAGAATCAAACTGTAAATGTGTGTGACTTACCAGTGAACCACTACCCCAGAACTCCCCAATGACAAGGGTTTATGGTTCAAACAGCAGGTGTTTTGCTGCCCACACCTCCACGTCTGCCTTAAGCTGCCTGAAGCCTACCTTTAAGGTGTTGTCCGCCCTCCCTTGCTCTGGCAGCTGCCAGAAATAGACTGGTGGCTAGGGCCGGACACAGTGCTGGGGTCCAGGCATGCACACAGGCCCCCTCCTCCTTGGCCTGACCCCACACAGCAGTGTCTTGAAGTGACACAACCCCCTCCTCCCTGACCTGTCCCCACACAGCAGTGTCTTAAAGTGACACAACCTCCCTCCCCCCTCCTCCCTGACCTGTCCCCCACACAGCAATGTCTTGAAGTGACACAACCTCCTCCTCCCTGACCTGTCCCCACACAGCAGTGTCTTGAAGTGACACAACCCCCTCCTCCATGACCTGTCCCCACACAGTGGAGTATCTTGAAGTGACACAACCCCCTCCTCCCTGACCTGTCCCCACACAGCAGTGTCTTGAAGTGACACAACCCCCTCCTCCCTGACCTGTCCCCACACAGTGGAGTGTCTTGAAGTGACACAACCACATCCTCCCTGACCTGTCCCCACACAGCAATGTCTTGAATTGACACAACCCCCTCCTCCCTGACCTGTCCCCACACAGCAATGTCTTGAATTGACACAACCCCCTCCTCCCTGACCTGTCCCCACACAGCAATGTCTTGAATTGACACAACTCCCTCCTCCCTGACCTGTCCCCACACAGCAATGTCTTGAATTGACATAACCCCCTCCTCCCTGACCTGTCCCCACACAGCAATGTCTTGAAGTGACACAACCCCCTCCTCCCTGACCTGTCCCCCACACAGCAAATGTCTTGAAGTGACACACCCCCTCCTCCCTGACCTGTCCCCACACAGCAATGTCTTGAAGTGACACAACCCCCTCCTCCCTGACCTGTCCCCCACACAGCAAATGTCTTGAAGTGACACACCCCCTCCTCCCTGACCTGTCCCCACACAGCAATGTCTTGAAGTGACACAACCCCCTCCTCCCTGACCTGTCCCCACACAGCAATGTCTTGAAGTGACACAACCCCCTCCTCCCTGACCTGTCCCCACACAGCAATGTCTTGAAGTGACACAACCCCCTCCTCCCTGACCTGTCCCCACACAGTGGAGTATCTTGAAGTGACACAACCCCCTCCTCCCTGACCTGTCCCCACACAGCAATGTCTTGAAGTGACACAACCCCCTCCTCCCTGACCTGTCCCCACACAGCAATGTCTTGAAGTGACACAACCCCCTCCTCCCTGACCTGTCCCCACACAGCAATGTCTTGAAGTGACACAACCCCCTCCTCCCTGACCTGTCCCCACACAGCAGTGTCTTGAAGTGACACAACCCCCTCCTCCCTGACCTGTCCCCCACACAGCAATGTCTTGAAGTGACACAACCCCCTCCTCCCTGACCTGTCCCTACACCGCAATGTCTTGAAGTGATACAACCATTTCTCTCTATTCTGTGTGTGTTTCTGACAACCTCTTCCTTTAGTTTCCTTCCAGGATTGCTCATTCCAGTCTGTTTTATTTCCAAGATGCATCAGCCCAGCAGTTGAATAGACCAGCATTTGAAAAAAGTCGAATGACTTCACAGACCTTAGCAGTGACACAACCCCCTTCTCCCTGACCTGTCTCGCCCCCCCCCCCCCCCCCCCTCCCCGGGTGTGTCTTGAAGTGATACAACCCCTTACTCCCCTCAGCTCCCGGACTGGTGGTCCCTCTGTGGGGGGGGGGGGGGAGGCAGTGCTGGGGCGCTGTACCGGGGGATGCAGCGGCCATCTATCCGACGTGTCCTCTTCACCTGTCTGGTCACTGCAGGTGGTGACCGAAGAGGTTCATTGACTGTGCAGATCTCCAGCCAGGACGGAGGGGGACGTGTGGGGTCGTTGTCCACGCTCCATACTGACGCTGCCCACACACGGACTGAGGGCAGTCGGTGCCGGACAGCTGTCAGCCACTGGATGAACCTGTCACTGCTTCTGTGACACAGATACAAAGTCAGGTGTAGGTCCCGTGAACTCCGTGTAGATCTGAAACGGGATCTACAGATCTACAGCACATAGTCTATAGTCACATGTCTTCCATGTCTTTTTAAATTCTTCATACATTGTGCTACTATTGAAGTAGTTGTGATATCAGCAGAAGTAGTACAGCAGCGGCAGCAGCAGTAGCAGCAGCTGTAGCAGCAGTAGTGGTGGCAGTACCAGCAGTAGTCTCTGCCTCGTGTTTCCCTCTTTCTCTTTCAATTCTCCATTTAGATCTGAAATATGAGCAGCGCATTTACAGCACACCTTCAGAATATTTCGCCTTCTCCTTGTGTATTGAAATAACAGCAGTGGTGGTGGTGGTAGTCGTAGTAGTAATAGTGGTGGTAGTAGTAGTAGCAGCAGCGGTAGTAGTAGCAGTAGTAGTAGTGGTAATAGTAGCAGCAGTAGAAGTAGTAGTAACAGCAGCAGCAGCAGTATTAATAGTAGCAGTAGTAATCATATCAGCAATAGCAGTGGGGGCAATAATCAGTCAGTTTGTACCAGTATACATTCAGTTTCAGACTTGACACTCTGTGAGTCTGTGTTTCTGTCTTCGTCTATCTGTGTGTCTGTCTGTCTGCCTGTGTGTCTCTCTGTGTGTCTGTCACTCCCTGTCTTTCTCTTACTCTTCACCTCCGAATCATTCCTTCATAAATGACCGTGAAAGGCATCTAAAAAAATCTTTACCACCAGAACCTCTCTCTCTCTCTCTCTCTCTCTCTCTCTCTCTCTAACACACACACACACACACACACACACACACACACACACACACACACACACACACAATCGCACACACGTACACCATCCAATCAGTCGTTTATTAACGACCATGACAGGCATATAAAACACTAAACCGTTTCAATTTCTGCCTTTTCTTTTTTTTTCTCTCTGTCAGATGATTCATAAAATAAACCGGCAATTGAAAACTACTTTAGGGACTACTTAAACATTACATATCTCGGCTTGGAAGTTGTCAGGGATATGTCCAATCTGTGTCTGTCGCAGCTGGTCTCACTGTCTGTGTCAGTGACTTTTCCCCTGTGACCGTTTTGCTGTGTGTGTGTGTGTGTGTGTGTGTGTGTGTGTGTGTTGTGGGCGCGCGTGTGTTTGTGTGTATGTGTGTGTGTGTGTGTGTGTGTGTGTGCGCGCGCGCGCGTGTGTGTGTATGTGTGTGTGTGCGCGTGTGTGTATGTGTGCGTGCGTGTGCGCATGTATGTATGTGTGCGCGCACATGCTTATGCATGTGTATGTTTGTGTGTGTGGTGTGTGTGCGCGTGCGTGTGCGTGCATGCGTGCTTGTGACTGTGGTTATGAAGGTGCGTGTGTGTGCGTGAAAAGGTGAAAATTCTGAGGGTGGATGCATTGTTATATATTCAAATGTAGATGAGAGAGGGATGGGTGAGGGGCGATGGAGGAGGGGTTTGGGTGGGGCACAATGTTACAAGGCCGGGGGGAGCGGAGGGGGAGGGGGGGGGGGGGGGGGGCTTGTTAATGTATATGTGCAAGAGTGTTTTTTTTGTGTTTTTTTTTAAATAAAAGAAGAAACAAAAATGCATGGGAAAAAAATCACAAACATTAGGCAGAATTTATGCGAAGTGATTGAAACGTTAATGTATATGTGCAAGAGATTTTTTTTTTTATATATATATATAATAAAAGAAGAAACAAAAATGCATGGGAAAAAATCACAAACATTAGGCAGAATTTATGCGAAGTGATTGAAACAATATAAGAAACAAGAATGGGAAAGTGCCAACAATATTTAGAACCGTTGAAGTACTCTGATTATTAGAGAAAATGTAATCAAACGAGGCTGATGATCTTCCATAAAATAAAGGCAATTGAAAACGAGCTATGGAGTAAAGTTCCCACTGCTCCACAAACACATTCCATTTTACTGAATTCGGCTTGAAAAGCATTCAGCTTTTACCTATGAGCGAAAAGGATTTTGACTGTCAGACAGATTATATGTATGAGACCACGAATGTATTAAGCCAACGCTTTTCTTGTCTTTGGTGTTGTTTCAATATTTTTTTAAAGAAGATTGTCACTTATCAAATTCCAAATATCACAGTAAAGAATATCACAAAATTCTGAGCATCACTACATTTTATTGACATTCTGATCAGAAGTTTGCGTTTCTTAAACTGTGTGTGCGTGCGTGCATGCGTGTGTGTGTGTGTGTGTGTGTGTGTGTGTGTGTGTGTGTGTGTGTGTGTGTGTGTGTGTGTGATCTGTGCATGTGTGTGTGTATGTGTGCATGTGGGTGCGTGTGCGCATGTGTGCGTGTGTGTGTGTGTGTGTGTGTGTGTGTGTGTGTGTGTGTGTGCTCCTCTGTGCATGTGTGTGTATGTATGCATGTGTGCGTGTGTATGTGTGTGTGTGTGTGTGAGAGAGAGACTGAGACTTTAATTGTCATGAGGTATAAACACAATATATTAATAACAAATTATGCAAAAATAGACCTTAGTTTATGCTTGAACTACAGTTTATACTGGCCCCATATACGGAGCCATTACAGTTGTTTCATGTTATGAATTTATGGACATATTTTGCAGCATGGTTTTGTAGAGCATCACAGCAGAGCATGTCACTTGAGCATTGTTTGCACAAGTCTGCGTCTGGTATATCTTGATGGAGTAGATGTCCAGATCATAGAGAATATGTATACTGATCATTTTTCTGACTTCATCTGTAATGTCCGAGTATCAATTCTTTCCTGTTTGTGGATCGTGACCACTGTACCGATGTCTACTGAGTTCATGTCTTCGCTCAAAATGTTGTGTGTTTACTTTTACTCGGTAGGCCTATTTCGAGTTTTTTTTTTTTAAGAATGCATTCTCAAATCGCCGCCTGTTTGTTGTGTCCAGACAGATGTCTTTTTCGAATCCAATTCCTTTTTCATGGCATGTTTTGTTCCCTCTAGATATGAACAATTTCCATTTTATGTGAAACATTTCGGATACATTCTAGCAATAAAGTGTCGGATATTTTTACATTTTGAAGCATGCTTTCAGATGCCTGTTAGAGGTGTGATTTGTGGGTTGCTTTTGTTATGTGCAACCAAAAACTCAGCTGCGTACAGTTTGTAACCTGACTGGGCATCAACCATGTTCCACTGAGGCAGGAAGTCTTATTGTATTTTAAGGAAGCATTTAAAATTGCACACTCGTGTGCATTTGCGCGCGCGCGTGTGTGTGAGGGGGTGGGGGTGAGGGGGGGGGGTTGATGGTGGTAGTGCTAGAGATAAACTCGGTAGAAAAGGTTTTTAATACGAGAACTGCGCTGCTCATGTCGAGATCTGTAGAAGGGAACAACATGTCAACTCCAAAAAATGGATATGGTATAATTAGCATAGTACCGAGGTGAATCATTACGTCTGATTTCAGTTTTGAACTTTTTCTTGTTCATTTCAGAGTGTGCAGTGTTTTCTTTGCTTACTTTACAAAATGCTCTTGAGCACTTGTGCCATTTTACGGAAAATGATCTCGCCAAATTTGTACTGGTTTGTGATCTGTATGATATTTGACCGATCCTTGAATGCAAGAGGTATTTCAGGATCAATTTTGGTGAAATTGATTCTGAAATCCCCATTCAATGCTGTACAAAAAGTTTCATTATTTTGTAAGCAAGCTTTGTAGATGAAGAGAACTATTATGTCATGTGCATGTAACAGACATGGAAATTCGGTGCCGTCGTTGGTGATCGAATTAGAAGAATCGTCGTCTGCACGTAAGTTGGAAGGTCATTAACAAATGCATTGAGCAGAATTGGGCAGGCCAGTTTTCCTGGAAAATAGCTCTGAAGAATGGTGTTTTGGAATAGAATAGTCTATTCACTTTGTTCGCACAGATTTCAGTGATATTACATAGCAAACGCATGTGCGTGTGTGTATGTGTGTGTGTGGTGGTGGTGGTGGGGGGGGGGGGGGGTGCTGTATGGTGAAAGAAGGGGAACGAGTTGCCCATCGTGTGTTTGTGTGAAGCCCTGAACCCTCCACTGTAACCAGTTGTGATGAACCCTCCACTGTAACCAGTTGTGATGAACCCTCCACTGTAACCAGTTGTGATGAACCCGCCACTGTAACCAGTTGTGATGAACCCGCCACTGTAACCAGTTGTGATGAACCCTCCACTGTAACCAGTTGTGATGAACCCTCCACTGTAACCAGTTGTGATGAACCCTCCACTGTAACCAGTTGTGATGAACCCTCCACTGTAACCAGTTGTGATGAACCCGCCACTGTAACCAGTTGTGATGAACCCGCCACTGTAACCAGTTGTGATGAACCCGCCACTGTAACCAGTTGTGATGAACCCTCCACTGTAACCAGTTGTGATGAACCCTCCACTGTAACCAGTTGTGATGAACCCTCCACTGTAACCAGTTGTGATGAACCCTCCACTGTAACCAGTTGTGATGTGTTTCATTCTGAATCTGTGTGGGGAGGAGAGGGGAAAGAACAGTGCGTGGTATTGGAGGAAGAAGTGGGGATGATGACAGGAATGAGTTTTCGCTACCGTTTGAATCTTACAGATTTAATGCACTTTGTGACAAATGATTATCGGCGAATTCTGCGTCAAATGATAGGAATGTGTGTTGCATTCAATGACTGAAGACAACATTTTTGAGTCTCAAAAGTTGATTTTCTGGGGACAAAAATTGTACTAAAAGCTGAACCCCTACATCCATGCTGGCATGATAAATGGCGGCACCAGAGAAATTTGCCAGTTCGCCTGGAGAGAATGGCCCAAGCTCTGCTCACAGAAACTTCTTGTGACAACAATACAGTACACTGAAATACAAGACAACACATTGCAATACTATAAAACGCTGACATGAATTAACACTGTTTTAATATAAAAGACAACATAAACTACTTAGTGCACTGTACTATACATAGATACACTAACAGAACAGCGCGTGAATAACGACACACAAGTTGCAGAGGTAATCTGGTAAAGTAGGGGAAACAACTGTTCACTACCTATATCATGAGCGAAATCTGCGGTTATCTCTCTCTCCATTTTTTGTTCACATTCCGTTCCTTATACAGCATGTACCTTGATATCAATCAATTGATCAAGTTATTCATTCCTTTATTTACTTTTTTATCAGTTCCTTCCTTGCTCCATTTATTTATTTATTTATTCATGACTTATTTTACTTATTCATTCATCTGTTTATCGATGTGTTCATTTATCTATTTTCCTTTTTCATTCATTTATTTATTTGCTTATTACTGTGCTCATTTTTTTTTTTTTTTTTTTTAAATAATTTGCGCGGGTCGTTGAACGTGTTCAAATAAAGACGGATAATGATATCTCGAACAAAGAGAACAGATTCTATATTTGACTGGTGTGTTGTCTATTTGTGTTCATCTGCACCAGCTGGGATGAGGTGGGAACGGGCGGCAGGTGGGGCGGGGGTGATGGGGAGGAAGGGGGCGATTCGGGAGAGGAGGGGTGGGAACATCCTGTAATAGTTCTGTTTTGTCACACACACACACACACACACACACACACACACACACACAGACCTAAGTCAAAAACTAACCTGTCAAAAGGAGCCTCATCAAAGAGGATGAAGGCCTCAGGATCAGGACCAGCACCCAGCAGCTGCACCAGATCGGAAATATCCTTATTGACGTCATTGATGTGACAGATGTGACTGTGGATGCTTCCATCTGGTGTCGCTGCTGTCCCCAGCATTCTGCCCAGCTGCTGCTTTAACAAAATGGTCACTGATGCATTGACAGACTGACTAACAACGACCACTCCCCCCCCCCCCTCCCCCGCCTCGCCCACTGCAGGGCCTTCAGTACCAGCACTACGGTTTTCCCGCAGCCTGGCGGACCCTGCAGGTACAGGTATTGTAGCTCTGGCTGCATGTTGAGCAGAGCCACGTGCTGGGGCGTGAGGACGAGGGAGACGAAGCGCAGGGCAGTTTCGGCCACAGCCTCTCCGAAGGTCCTCAGCACCTTGCGTGGATGGCCAGCTGTGGGGATGTCGACAGTGCTGGCTGGTCCACAGAACCTGTTACAGTCTACACACACACGCACACGCACGCACAAGGGGAGCGAGTTGCCCATCGTGTGTTTGTGTGAAGCCTTGAACCCTCCACTGTAACCAGTTGTGATGTGTTTCATTCTGAATCTGTGTGGGGAGGAGATGGGAAAGAACAGTGCGCGGTATTGGAGGAAGAAGGGGGGATGACGAGAGGAATGAGTTTTCGCTACCGTTTGAATCTTACAGATTTAATGCACTTTGTGACAAATGATTATCGGCGAATTCTGCGTCGAATGATAGGAATGTGTGTTGCATTCAACGACTGAAGACAACATTTTTGAGTCTCAAAAGTTGATTTTTTTTCTTTAGTTTTCGGAGAAGGCCGATCGGGTGCTGGGAGCAAAAATTGTACAAAAAGCTGAACCCCTACATCCATGCTGGCATGATAAATGGCGGCACCTAAGAAATTTGCCAGTTCGTCTGGAGAGAATGGCCCAAGCTCTGCTCACAGAAACTTCTTGGTACAACAATACAGTACACTGAAACACAAGACAACACATTGCAATACTATAAAACGCTGACATGAATTAACACTGTTTTAATATAAAAGACAACATAAAGTACTTAGTGCACTGTACTATACATAGATACACTAACAGATCAGCGCGTGAATAACGACACACAAGTTGCAGAGGTAATCTGGTAAAGTAGGGGAAAGAACTGTTCACTACCTATATCATGAGCGAAATCTGTGGTTATCTCTCATTTCATTTTTTTGCTCACATTCAGTTTCTTATACAGCATGTATCTTGATATCAATCGATTGATCAATTTATTCATTCCTTTATTTACTTTTTTTATCAGTTCCTTCCTTGCTCCATTTATTTATTTATTTATTCATGACTTATTTTACTTATTCATTCATCTGTTTATCGATGTGTTCATTTATCTATTCATTTATCTAGTTTCCTTTTTCATTCATTTATTTATTTGCTTATTACTGTGCTCTTTTTTTTTTTTTTTTTTTTTTAAATAATTTGCGCGGGTCGTTGAACGTGTTCAAATAAAGAGGGATAATGATATCTCGAACAAAGAGAACAGATTCTATATTTGATTGGTGTGTTGTCTATTTGTGTTCATCTGCACCAGCTGGGATGAGGTGGGAACGGGCGGCAGGTGGGGCGGGGTTGATGGGGAGGAAGGGGGCGATTCGGGAGAGGAGGGGTGGGGACATCCTGTAATAGTTCTGTTTTGTCACACACACACACACACACACACACACACACACACACAGACAACTACAATCAAAAAAACTTACCTGTCAAAAGGAGCCTCATCAAAGAGGATGAAGGCCTCAGGATCAGGACCAGCACCCAGCAGCTGCACCAGGTCGGAAATATCCTTATTGACGTCATTGATGTGACAGATGTGACGGTGGATGCTTCCATCTGGTGTCGCTGCTGTCCCCAGCATTCTGCCCAGCTGCTGCTTTAACAAAATGGTCACTGATGCATTGACAGACTGACTAACAACGACCACTCCCCCCCCCCCCCTCCCCCCGCCTCGCCCACTGCAGGGCCTTCAGTACCAGCACTACGGTTTTCCCGGAGCCTGGCGGACCCTGCAGGTACAGGTATTGTGGCTCTGGCTGCATGTTGAGCAGAGCCACGTGCTGGGGCGTGAGGACGAGGGAGACGAAGCGCAGGGCAGTTTCGGCCACAGCCTCTCCGAAGGTCCTCAGCACCTTGCGTGGATGGCCAGCTGTGGGGATGTTGACAGTGCTGGCTGGTCTACAGAACCTGTTACAGTCTACACACACACATACACGCACACGCACGCACAGGGGGAGCGAGTTGCCCATCGTGTGTTTGTGTGAAGCCTTGAACCCTCCACTGTAACCAGTTGTGATGTGTTTCATTCTGAATCTGTGTGGGGAGGAGATGGGAAAGAACAGTGCGCGGTATTGGAGGAAGAAGGGGGGATGACGAGAGGAATGAGTTTTCGCTATCGTTTGAATCTTACAGATTTAATGCACTATGTGACAAATGATTATCGGCGAATTCTGTGTCGAATGATAGGAATGTGTGTTGCATTCAACGACTGAAGACAACATTTTTGAGGCTCAAAAGTTGATTTTTTTTCATTATTTTTCGGAGATGGCGGATCGGGTGCTGGGGGCAAAAATTGTACTAAAAGCTGTACCCCTACATCCATGCTGGCGTGATAAATGGCGGCACCAGAGAAATTTGCCAGTTCGCCTGGAGAGAATGGCCCAAGCTCTGCTCACAGAAACTTCTTGGTACAACAATACAGTAGACTGAAATACAAGACAACACATTGGAATACTATAAAACGCTGACATGAATTAACACTGTTTTAATATAAAAGACAACATAAAGTACTTAGTGCACTGTACTATACATAGATACACTAACAGAACGGCGCGTGAATAACGACATACAAGTTGCAGAGGTAATCTGGTGAAGTAGGGGAAAGAACTGTTCACTACCTATATCATGAGCGAAATCTGCGGTTATCTCTCTTTTAATTTTTTGTTCACATTCAGTTTCTTATACAGCATGTATCTTGATATCAATCCATTGATCAATTTATTCATTCCTTTATTTACTTTTTTTTTCAGTTCCTTCCTTGCTCCCTTTATTTATTTATTTATTCATGACATATTTTACTTATTCATTCATGTGTTTATCGATGTGTTCATTTATCTATTCATTTATCTAGTTTCCTTTTTCATTCATTTATTTATTTGCTTATTACTGTGCTTTTTTTTTTTTTTTTTTTAATAATTTGCGCGAGTCGTTGAACGTGTTCAAACAAAGAGGGATAATGATATCTCGAACAAAGAGAACAGATTCTATATTTGATTGGTGTGTTGTCTATTTGTGTTCATCTGGACCAGCTGGGATGAGGTGGGAACGGGCGGCAGGTGGGGCGGGGGTGGTGGGGAGGAAGGGGGCGATTCGGGAGAGGAGGGTGGTGACATCCTGTAATAGTTCTGTTTTGTCACACACACACACACACGCACGCACGCACGCACGCACGCACACATGACCTAAGTCAAAAACTTACCTGTCAAAAGGAGCCTCATCAAAGAGGATGAAGGCCTCAGGATCAGGACCAGTACCCAGCAGCTGCACCAGATCGGAAATATCCTTATTGACGTCATTGATGTGACATATGTGACGGTGGATGCTTCCATCTGGTGTCGCTGCTGCTGTCCCCAGCATTCTGCCCAGCTGCTGCTTTAACAAAATGGTCACTGATGCATTGACAGAGCAGAGCCACCTGCTGGGGCGTGAGGACGAGGGAGACGAAGCGCAGGGCAGTTTCGGCCACAGCCTCTCTGAAGGTCCTCAGCACCTTGCGTGGATGGCCAGCTGTGGGGATGTCGACAGTGCTGGCTGGTCCACAGAACTTGTTACAGTCTACACACACACGCACACGCACGCACAAGGGGAGCGAGTTGCCCATCGTGTGTTTGTGTGAAGCCTTGAACCCTCCACTGTAACCAGTTGTGATGTGTTTCATTCTGAATCTGTGTGGGGAGGAGAGGGGAAAGAACAGTGCGTGGTATTGGAGGAAGAAGGGGGGATGACGAGAGGAATGAGTTTTCGCTACCGTTTGAATCTTACAGATTTAATGCACTATGTGACAAATGATTATCGGCGAATTCTGCGTCGAATGATAGGAATGTGTGTTGCATTCAACGACTGAAGACAACATTTTTGAGTCTCATAAGTTGTTTTATTTTTTCTTTATTTTTCGGAGATGGCGGATCGGGTGCTGGGGGCAAAAATTGTACTAAAAGCTGAACCCCTACATCCATGCTGGCATGATAAATGGCGGCACCAGAGAAATTTACCAGTTCGCCTGGAGAGAATGGCCCAAGCTCTGCTCACAGAAACTTCTTGGTACAACAATACTGTACACTGAAATACAAGACAACACATTGGAATACTATAAAACGCTGACATGAATTAACACTGTTTTAATATAAAAGACAACATAAAGTACTTAGTGCACTGTACTATACATAGATACACTAACAGAACAGCGCGTGAATAACGACACACAAATTTCAGAGGTAAACTGGTGAAGAAGGGGAAACAACTGTTCCCTACCTATATCATGAGCGAAATCTGCGGTTATCTCTCTTTTAATTTTTTGGTCACATTCAGTTTCTATACAGCATGTATCTTGATATCAATCCATTGATCAATTTATTCATTCCTTTATTTACTTTTTTTTTCAGTTCCTTCCTTGCTCCCTTTATTTATTTATTTATTCATGACATATTTTACTTATTCATTCATGTGTTTATCGATGTGTTCATTTATCTATTCATTTATCTAGTTTCCTTTTTCATTCATTTATTTATTTGCTTATTACTGTGCTTTTTTTTTTTTTTTTTTAATAATTTGCGCGAGTCGTTGAACGTGTTCAAACAAAGAGGGATAATGATATCTCGAACAAAGAGAACAGATTCTATATTTGATTGGTGTGTTGTCTATTTGTGTTCATCTGGACCAGCTGGGATGAGGTGGGAACGGGCGGCAGGTGGGGCGGGGGGTGGGGGAGGAAGGGGGCGATTCGGGAGAGGAGGGGTGGTGACATCCTGTAATAGTTCTGTTTTGTCACACACACACACACACGCACGCACGCACGCACGCACGCACACATGACCTAAGTCAAAAACTTACCTGTCAAAAGGAGCCTCATCAAAGAGGATGAAGGCCTCAGGATCAGGACCAGTACCCAGCAGCTGCACCAGATCGGAAATATCCTTATTGACGTCATTGATGTGACATATGTGACGGTGGATGCTTCCATCTGGTGTCGCTGCTGCTGTCCCCAGCATTCTGCCCAGCTGCTGCTTTAACAAAATGGTCACTGATGCATTGACAGAGCAGAGCCACCTGCTGGGCGTGAGGACGAGGGAGACGAAGCGCAGGGCAGTTTCGGCCACAGCCTCTCTGAAGGTCCTCAGCACCTTGCGTGGATGGCCAGCTGTGGGGATGTCGACAGTGCTGGCTGGTCCACAGAACTTGTTACAGTCTACACACACACGCACACGCACGCACAAGGGGAGCGAGTTGCCCATCGTGTGTTTGTGTGAAGCCTTGAACCCTCCACTGTAACCAGTTGTGATGTGTTTCATTCTGAATCTGTGTGGGGAGGAGAGGGAAAGAACAGTGCGTGGTATTGGAGGAAGAAGGGGGGATGACGAGAGGAATGAGTTTTCGCTACCGTTTGAATCTTACAGATTTAATGCACTATGTGACAAATGATTATCGGCGAATTCTGCGTCGAATGATAGGAATGTGTGTTGCATTCAACGACTGAAGACAACATTTTTGAGTCTCATAAGTTGATTTATTTTTTCTTTATTTTTCGGAGATGGCGGATCGGGTGCTGGGGGCAAAAATTGTACTAAAAGCTGAACCCTACATCCATGCTGGCATGATAAATGGCGGCACCAGAGAAATTTACCAGTTCGCCTGGAGAGAATGGCCCAAGCTCTGCTCACAGAAACTTCTTGGTACAACAATACTGTACACTGAAATACAAGACAACACATTGGAATACTATAAAACGCTGACATGAATTAACACTGTTTTAATATAAAAGACAACATAAAGTACTTAGTGCACTGTACTATACATAGATACACTAACAGAACAGCGCGTGAATAACGACACACAAATTTCAGAGGTAAACTGGTGAAGAAGGGGAAACAACTGTTCCCTACCTATATCATGAGCGAAATCTGCGGTTATCTCTCTTTTAATTTTTTGGTCACATTCCGTTTCTCATACAGCATGTATCTTGATATCAATCCATTGATCAATTTATTCATTCCTTTATTTACGTTTTTATCAGTTCCTTCCTTGCTCCATTTATTTATTTATTCATGACTTATTTTACTTATTCATTCATGTGTTTATCGATGTGTTCATTTATCTATTCATTTATCTAGTTTCCTTTTTCATTCATTTATTTATTTGCTTATTACTGTGCTCATTTTTTTTTTTTTAATAATTTGCGCGAGTCGTTGAACGTGTTCAAATAAAGAGGGATAATGATATCTCGACCAAAGAGAACAGATTCTATATTTGATTGGTGTGTTGTCTATTTGTGTTCATCTGCACCAGCTGGGATGAGGTGGGAACGGGCGGCAGGTGGGGCGGGGGTGATGGGGAGGAAGGGGGCGATTCGGGAGAGGAGGGATGGTGACATACTGTAATAGTTCTGTTTTGTCACACACACACACACACACACTACACACACACACACACACACACACACACACACACACACACACACACACACACACACATGACCTAAGTCAAAAACTAACCTGTCAAAAGGAGCCTCATCAAAGAGGATGAAGGCCTCAGGATCAGGACCAGCACCCAGCAGCTGCACCAGGTCGGAAATATCCTTATTGACGTCATTGATGTGACTGTGGATGCTTCCATCTGGTGCTGCTGCTGCTGTCCCCAGCATTCTGCCCAGCTGCTCCTTTAACAAAATGGTCACTGATGCATTGACAGACTGACTAACAACGACCACTTCCCACCCCCCACCCCTACCCCCACCCCCTGCCTCGCCCACTGCAGGGCCTTCAGTACCAACACTACGGTTTTCCCGCAGCCTGGCGGACCCTGCAGGTACAGGTATTGTAGCTCTGGCTGCATGTTGAGCAGAGCCACGTGCTGGGGCGTGAGGACGAGGGAGACGAAGCGCAGGGCAGTTTCGGCCACAGCCTCTCCGAAGTTCCTCAGCACCTTGCGTGGATGGCCAGCTGTGGGGATGTCGACAGTGCTGGCTGGTCCACAGAACCCGTTACAGTCCACACACACAAACACACACACACGCACGCGCACACACACACGCACGCACGCACGCGCGCGCACACACACACACACACACACACACACACACACACACACACACACACACACACACACATCTGCGTATGGTGAAAGAGAGAGAGATGGCAGTTGAAATATGACTGTGTGTGACAGCGTAAATTGTAACAACCGCGCAAATTGTAACAATTGTTACATTTTGCGCGGTTGTTACAATTTGCGCTGTCACAGGCGTTCAGCCTACCTCTACCAGTTCTCCCATACTCAACCGGGACAGGCTGTTGTCTGAATGAAGGATTTCCAACGGCTTTGTGATGTCTTCTGTATCTCTGTCCGTTGCTTTCCCCTGAATTAGTCAACTGGCAAAAGGAAATGCTTTTTTTTCTGAATAAAATATTTGAGTTAAAATCTGTTCGCTTTCTACATTTAGATGACAAAATACAGCCTGACCTCGATTACAATTGTATTTATTACATTGCCTGTCTGTAAAATGCACTGTCACTGAATTTCGCGGGATACAATCTAACTGTCACATAAATGGCAATGAAATGGCATACACAGCAGCCAAAAAAAGGTGCAAAAAGAGCAGAGTAAGCTACAAATCTATGCATCTCCCTTTCAGTTGAGGAAAACTGTAGTCTCCTTGAAACAGCGCGGAAAATATTTAGGACAAGTAATCCTACTGATAAGAAGATGCTACCTTCAAATAAAAAAAATTCTATTCGAAATCATATCCAAAAAGTTGTAGACTAATAATATCCCTCGTGTTCCGCTTCAGAATTGATACTTTCAAAAAGTTCTCTAGAAGTATTAGTTCAATATGTGGGTAACTGATCACACTTAATTATATTTTCTTTACTTGTCAAAGGATGCAAACTTTTGTCTCGGATTCATTCACATCAAATAATCTTTCAGATGAAAACTTGGAAGAACTGCTGCATTCTTTTAATGGACAATGCTGAAGCTTTGACTCATGGTATCAACAGAGCACTCCTTTAACACAATTTTACTACTTCTTCATTGTTGTACGTATAAGCATATCTATGTTGTACTTGAAAGTTACTTTGTTATACGTAAGCGTTACACGTTATTAACGATTCTTTCTGAAACACACTTAGATTTGTCTACTGCCCCATACATCCCATCCGAACCCCTCCCCCTACTTCACGTCCCACATCATCGCCCCCCCCCCCCCCCCCCCCACCCCCCGCCCCACCTATCCTTTTTATGTTATGAACGTATCCTTTCTGCACACTTCAAACATCAGCAAAATGTTTTTACATACACAAGCGCGCGCACGCACGCACTCTCTCTCTCTCTCTCTCTCTCTCTCTCTCTCTCTCTCTCTCTCTCTCTGTCTGTCTGTCTGTCTGTTACTCTCTCTGTCTCTCTCCCCTGTCCGCATACCCCCTCCTCACACACACACACACACACACACACACACACACACACACACACACACACACACACACACACACACACTACCTCTCTCGCTCTCGCAGAGAGAGAGAGGGGGATAGAGACAGGCAGACAGAGTGTCAAATTCGAAGAGAATTCTTTTAAATAAGACAAAACAAAAGTTGAAAAAAGAATAAGTAAATAAGAGTAATGGTGAAAAAGGAAGCAAAGCAGATGAATTTAAAAAGAAGAAGAAAAACAAGAAGAAAAAAAAACAACACTAAGAAGGTCTTGTCACTTGATCTAGCTTCATTATGTGGGGGTTTCTGTTCAAAACTGATGACAGGGAGGGCCTAATGCTAGTTTAAATGAAATCGTACTTGCCTGACGTGGTTATGCAGATGTGGGGGCAGTCCTCCAATGGTTTATTGTAAGTCCTGCTATTACCTTTTTTCTATAAAAAAAACTATTGAAAACCGGTATTGGTGATCTTATAATTGAGCTGCAAAACGAGGTGACTGAGGGCGGAAAATAATTCAGCGTTAGAAATTGGGGTCAGATTGGCAACTTCAACTCCAGGATCAGGATTAGCAACCCCACTCTCAAACCCAGATTAACTCTAATTGTATGGGGACCCTAAACTCCTTGTACTGATACAACTATTTTCAGTGAATCAAAAGATAAAATACGTAAGTGCTAGATTTGTGCTGGGCTTCATCTGAGAGAAAATGAAAGATTTAAAGTGCGCATATCCATATAGGTTGTAGGCGTTGTGACACTGCAAGAGTCTCCAGTGCTGTCCATGTGCTCTTCTTTGTTCTCTTCATTGTCACCATTCATAATGATCGGACAAAGGGCTATCACACCCAAACTGCTGAGCCACATGATAAACTCTGCTTTGACCTCTCTTTGTATGTAAAATCTTCTATCTTAGTGTATAAAGACATTGTCTATTAAAGGTTTGCAATGAGGTCCAAACAACTTCCGTAGCTGTTCTTTCTGGAAGCATGTGGAAACGTTATGAAACGGTTACATGCTGAAATCGTTGAGAAAGAGATGGGTTTACACAGTATTTGGTGGTAACTGACAATATTTTGTTTTCTGTGTCTCTTTGACAGGGAGAAAGAAAAAAAGCTTCAGAGATTTTGGCTGCTCCCCCACCTAAAAAGATAACGACAGATGAAGAAGGTAAGTGGATATTGAAAACGTAGGCACTGGTGTTTTTTTTTTTTTTTTCTCCGTTTTTTTTTTTTTTTTTATCTATAATAGGAACTGTAACTTCAAAAGAAAAAAAGTGGAAGAAAATCTTAATGCATGCCTGCCTGTTTGTTCAGATGAGTGGATTTTAATTTAGCATTTTGAAAATCAGATATGCTGGTGAACCAAACTTTGTATTTGGATAATTTTCGAGGTTCAGACACAGTGTTTACTGACCGGCGACTTCTTTCTCTTTATTTTTTAACGCAGAGAAAGAGAGGGAGAGAGAGAGGAAAAGGGGTGTGTGTGTGGAGGGATGTCTAAAGATAGGGGTAAATTTATTACAAGGATATTTTTGTTTAAAGAACAGTTTGAAATATTTTTGTGCATTTTTAGTTTTGTGGTGTGCTAGTTTAGCTCTTCGATGGAAGAGTCAAAATGCAACTTAGTTCTCTCTTTAATTTTTTTTTTTTTTTTCCCCTCTAAGGGTCCAGCCGGTCGAACCTGTTGACAACGAAGTTCTTGATTTGAAGAAAACGTGCAGTTGCTCTCTGAAACGGTGGGCTCGGTCATGTGCTGGAGATGGGACCATTTGTCGTAGCGCTTTGGTTAACATCACTGGTTCTCAGCTGGAAGGTCTTTGGCTTGATACCTATCACAGCCATTTATGTTAAGATTTATGCACCCCATGGGCTCCTATCCGGAGTTTGCTATGGGCTCAGTTGGAAGGTTTGAACCACACTGTCGAGTTTCATCCTGTTACAACGCTAAAATGCGCTGAATTCCTCAGTGCAAGGTAAGTGCAGTACTCTAGGTTGTAAGAGTTCGTTGCAGATCCTGTGGTAGGTGTTCAGCTTGCAGACGACAAAATACACCAGGCGGTATTGAAACGAAGAGGATCCTTTCATTTACAAACGTTGAAGAATATAGGAACAAAAACAAACCACTGACCTTCAGGTTCAATAAGCCGTACAGGAACTCAATCGTACATGCAGCAGTAACTGTTCCACTAATGGCAGCTTCTCGTCGACAAGACTCAAACTCAATGTAGACTCGAACACTTCTAGACTAGAACTCCTCAACAAATCTCATTCTCTCTCTCTCTCTCTCTCTCTCTCTCTCAGTCGCACAGCTCTCATTCTTTTGTATGATATCGAAAGAATATTCTCGAACCTACTTGATTATTCTTTTCTAGAATATTCTGCATATTAGTAAGCTTAACCAATGAAATCGCAACGACTGTATGCAAATGTAATTCGGTCAGCTTCTACAACATTCTCGAACCTTCGGCAAAGCACTAGCAACTTACGGAAACCTGGTGAACATTCTAACATAATCTTGATTATTGCAATCGCATTATCAATCGATCCAAAAACAATACTGAACAATTAGGCATACATTCACTTTCCAAACGTTTTAAACAAATCAACAATAGCACTACACTGACCGAAAATACAAAGATCTAAAAGCGATAAATAAAAGGAGGCTTGCAACGCGTCATTATGGCTATGACGTCTTCACAAAAGTTCCCCCTTCTTTTGTCTCCCTTTTAAATTGTAACACATCCACATAACATCTTGCACACACACGTAAAATCCCATCACCAACTTTCGGAAGAGAAGGTCAGTTTGGCCGTTGGTATGGATGACATGTTGCACATAGCATGCATCTTCCCCGAAGCTGGAGTATGGCTGTCTTAATGGCGGGGGAAAAAAAAACCGTCATACAGACAAAACTCTACTCCCTTTGTTGAGTAGATGGGATTAATCCTTGCCTGTCTATAGAGGGAGTGTCCGCAGGAGTATCAGCCTGCGTACGCAGAAAGAAAGAAATGCAGATCGGGATGCAATTTCAACGATTACTTAATTCTAGTGAGATGTCAAGGAAACCGGGTTAATTGAACTTGGAGATTTATTGGATTAATACTATAGTTTGTAAATCGAAGAAAATTCCATTTGTCAGGTTTTGTATCCGAAACGCCGCTGTGTGTTACTTCCCATGCACGGAGGAGATCTCAGCCAGCTCAGAGAAAAAAAAAAAAAAAACAGTTTGTGTTCATAATTCTGTCAGTTTGTTTTGTAAGTCTTTCCATGATGTTTAACTAAAGAAGAAAGACAGTCTTCAGTGCTGCTCAGTGGCTTTACTGTGATTTGGTAAACATGCAGAATAATCGGGGGATGGTGAAATTGGCTTAGATGAACTCAAACAACGCCTCTTGTTCGGGTATAATGGAGTGCTGGTCCAG
>CM065731.1:39770220-39840220 GCA_033310375.1 Conus canariensis | reverse complement strand
ACCTAACAAAGGAACGTTGGAATTAGAAAGAAACTGGAGAGACATGATGACTTAGAATTAATGCAATACGTTTCGAACTAACTTCAAACTTTTCTCTCTCGTGAAGAACGCTGTAGAGGAAGTCCTCTCCTGGGACTCACACAGTCAGGAGGAGCAGCTCGCAGAGTCCCCACAGAACCAAAGCAACGGCTCTGTCCACAACAGGAGCGACGGCTCCAACACAACAAGAGCTGTGGCTCACACACAAACAAGATGTTGACACCACAAAAGCGACGGCCCTGGTACAGCAGAAGCGACGGCTCTAGTACGACTGGCCCAACAGGTCGCTGGTTCAAATACCTCAAGAGCGGCGGCTCTGACTCGGCAGCACGGCGGCTCTGGCACAACTGGCACGTCGGGTTACTGTCGACTCCCACGTCGACCTCTCCACACCCTCAGCAGGGCGGAGACAGTGGTAGACTCCGGCTTCGCCCCAGACCCTCTAGCAGTGGCAGGTCGGGTTACTGTCGACTCCCTCGTCGACCTCTCCAGACCCTCAGCAGGGCGGAGACAGGGGTAGACTCCGGCTACGCCCAGACCCTCTAGCAGTGGCAGGTCGGGTCACTGTCGACTCCCTCGTTCAGGAGTCCCTCTTCGGCCACTGGGAACTTGCACTGCCGGAACTGCTGTAGAGACTGCCTGATCGTTTCAGCTCACCCGGCTTATACAGAGCTCAGGTGAGCAGCAGTCAGGTCAGTTAACCAACCGGTGTTTCGGCGAACGCGGTTGTAAAAATTTGTGACCGGACAAAAAACGGTCCGTCACAGGCACACTACCATATATGTGGAAAAAAAAGATAAAATCTGAAATGTGTGTGTGTGTGTGTGTGTGTGTGTGTGGTGTGTGTGTGTGTTTCAGAACAAGCACTGTTGACATTGGCACCGTCATAGGAAACCCCGTCTTCGTCCGCATCGTCATCACTGGGTGGTAGTCCTAGCGACGGTTCAGTGGATCGACTGGCTCATCTGCAAACAAAGAAGAAAATAGCTCTTCAAGCAACAACAAAACCCGACGATCTTCCTGTCGGCGAGATGGGAAAGTCCATGGAACTCATGAATGCGGAAATCAACAGAGTGGCCTTGGAAAGCCAGAAACTACAGCTTGAAATTGAACTGCTGAAAGTAAAAAGCACTAATGCCAGAATTACACAAATGACGCATTATTATGAACTGAGAAAACCTTGAGCAAGAGATGGGGAAAGCTCCTTCCGTCGTTGATCTAGACGTTACGATCTCCCCTGCGCAGTCCCCCAGTACGTTGATGTCTATGTCATCGCACCCGATGTGGATGATCATCCCTGATTTTGCGGGTTCTTCAAGCACAACCAGTTTGAAAGGCTGATTTTGTGGGCTCGTTAAATATTATCAGTTTGATGTGCAACTCATTTGGAAACGTTTTTGAAGACCTGTAGACATACAGAGATCAATTGTGAGATCTTTTAAAACTTGGTGGGGGGGGGGGGGGGGGAGGATTATTAACAGTTACTGTTTTATCCATGACCACAGGTGTCTAAATAAAAAAAAGTACACAATTGGTAACTCCTAATTTGGTCAGTTTCTATCTACGAGTGTATGCCTGCATGTGCGTTTGAATGCATGTGTGTGTGTGTGTGTGTGTGTGTGTGTGCCATCAATCATACAGAGAGAAAAATGTGAGTACCGCTCACTTCTGTTGGTCCACTCCCATGGCTTGACGGTGGAAGTGTCGTTGAGCAATACGGTCTCGTGCCACCCGGCCAGTAAGAACCTCGCGTTCATCGACGTTGGCATTCCCGTCAGGTACCTCGTCTCCATCTTCCTCCTCATCGCCAGAGTCAGATCTAGTTGCAAAATGAGACGACTGCAGGCGGAAATCTAAACAAATCTTAAATAAATGTTAGCGAACCGCCCAGAGAAACGTGGACAAACGAGTCACAAGACAAAACACGACGCGTTTCGACCTCTTAGGTCTTCTTCAGGCAAGGTACAAACAAATAGGACAACGAAAATTCACTTAGCTTTGATCGCTTCAGAGTTCAGCGCAAGCAAGAATCGCACACACACACCAACGCACATAACCTTTGCAACAGATGAATCACACACACTAACGCACATAACATTTGCAACAGATGAATCACACACACCAACGCACATAACCTTTGCAACAGATGAATCACACACACCAACGCACATAACATTTGCAACAGATGAATCACACACACCAACGCACATAACCTTTGCAACAGATGAAACACACACACACCAACGCACATAACATTTGCAACAGATGAATCATTCACACCAACGCACATAACATTTGCAACAGATGAATCACACACACCAACGCACATAACATTTGCAACAGATGAATCACACACACCAATGCACATAACCTTTGCAACAGATGAATCACACACACCAACGCACATAACATTTGCAACAAATGAATCACACACACCAACGCACATAACCTTTGCAACAGATGAATCACACACACCAACGCACATAACATTTGCAACAGATGAATCAGGTATCCCGAAAAGTTTCAGGACCTGTGATACCAACTGACATGTGTTCACTCGTTTGTGTCTGCTACTGGAAAAGCCCAGGTTTAGTCTGTTCCATTTGTTGTTGATATTTGTAGTGCTCAGTCTTCAGATAAGCCAGTATTTTCTTGGCTGGTGGTGATTCTTCCTCTTTCTTCTAGTTTCATATGCAGCCTCTTCCTGTTTTGATATTGAGTTCCGCGAGGTGGCCTGTTGTACAGTTCCTGAATGCTACTTGTTGAAGCAGCTCTGTAGGTTTCTGAGGTGGCCTGTTGTACAGGTCCTAAATGCTACTTGTTGAAGCAGCTCTATAGGTTTCTGAGGTGGTCTGTTGTACAGGTGCTAAATGCTACTTGTTGAAGCAGCTCTGTAGGTTTCTTACCACCTCTGATCCGCCTCGGTGTCATCCACTGGAGATGGTTGTCTCCAAGCCACTGGAGATGGTTGTCTCCAAGTGAATGTCTCTGCCTGATTAGTGGGCAGGTAGGGTCATCTGATTTCCTCCATTTCACCTGGTTTGAGGTCGAGGACAGCAGGCCACAGACAGATCTGTGGATGAAGCTGATCCTGAGCAGTGCCATGTACCACGTTTTATTCCAGCTGAGGTTTTTTTGGCGTGCGTTTTAGCACGTAGTCCGTTGTCCATGCTGGCTTTGCTAGAGTGCCCTCTGGATTCTCTTGGCATCCTCTTCTTGCTTCAAATGCTGTATTATCATGTGTCTCTTTGCTTTCTTTTTGCCTGTGACCACCACTTCGTTTCTGTTGAGCCCAGTCCATCTGTTGGTCTGTGTGAGTCCTTCTCCATGTCCATTGCCTCCAGAACAATCAATTTTCTCAACCTTATCTCCGAGACCCCAAGAATTGCATGTAACCTTTTTTTTTTTTAATTCCCCACTTGTACTCCTAGAGGATGGATTTCAAGGGTAGTTTCAGCTTTCCTTGACGACAGTAGAGCGCTGAGTCGGTGACCCCAAGAGGAATACAAGCCCTTTCCTCGTGCATTTGTTGACTTTGGTTTCCACAGATTCAACTGAGCTAATGCTGATATTTTGTATATCAGTAGAAGCATGAGGAGTTTCAATCAGCATGAATTGCGAACACCACACGTTGTAAATGCCAGCAAGACCACACTGGTCTGCTATCTTCAGGCTTTTCCCTCCCGCGATATGCAAATGACTCGACAAACATGCCAGCTGAGGTCATAGATACTTAAGGACGCAAGCTTATTGTACACATGCATGTTATTCTTGTGTGTGCGTGTGTGTGTGTGCGTGTGTGTGTGTGTGTGTGTGTGTGTGTGTGTGTGTGTGTGTGTGTGTGTGCGTGTGTGTGTGCTTTGGGACAGGCAGAGGGGAAGGATGTGAGGAGAAAGAATGGGGGAGGGAGATATGGTTTTATTCACGATCCAGATGAGAGCATATTTGTGCACTAGTGGGAGGGTTCTACGTGTTATAGAACTGAAGATGAGGATGCGGGGTTGCAGTTTTTCCCTTTTCATTGTTTATATAAATCGGAACTTGTATGACTGCATGGCTTAACTGTGTCAGTGCGTACGGAATCCTGTATAGATGTGTGAGAGTGTGTATATATGCACCTCATGGTAGTTTTTTTTATGGACAGCTTTTTTTCCCCCTTTTTAATCAGTTATGATTTAAGATATATCACCATCATCTGAAGCGCTATAGCTCACATCCGTTCTTACATATGTTGCTGTCATGCTTCCTTGGGCAGACGTTCACGTGCACACGTATATCAAAACATGCATAGATGTGCAAGCACATGCCTAAGGCATAGGCACACGCGCGCGCGCGCACACACACACACACACACACACGCACGCACGCACGCACGCACGCACGCACGCGCGCGCACGCACGCACGCACACGCACACACACACACACACGCACACGCACACAAAATGTTTGCTTGTATGCACTGGTCTAAACATATACGCACACACGCATGCCTACATGTGCGCACGAACGATCACATACACACACGCGCGCTCGCGTGCCTGTCCGATAACTACACAGACCATATTAGCTAGATAAAGTCTTACCAGCTTGTGTGGGTCCATGCATAGATCCAACAAGGCGCCCATGAGACCTCGCCTCTTTGCAGATAGTTTCATTTGTTTAGTTATTCCTTAATATGCCTGTTCTTAATTGCTTATTAATTTGTATTTACCTGTTCATTTATCTATCAGTGTCTGTTCGTAACCTCGGCGTTACACTCGACCAAACTCTCTCTTTCAAATAACATATCTCTAATGTGTGCAAGTCCTGCTACCTTGAACTTCGTAGAATCGGCTCAGTTCGCCATTTTCTTACTCAAAATGCCCTGAAGACTCTAATCTGTGCTTTTGCTCTGTCTCGGCTCGACTATTGTAACCCCCTCCTTGCCGGTTGTCCCTTAAGGTTCATCTCTAAACTTCACAAAGTTACATCATTTATTTATTCACTCATTATTTATCTGTGCATTAATATATATATTTTTTTTTCACTTACTGTTTTCTTTGCAATACCTGCGCAGTTAGACCTGTTGCCTTAGAAGATGTGGTGCAGTGTATATGGATTGACCACACGCAATGACACCTTCTTCTTGAAGCTGAAACTTGGAAACTGAACATGATGAATAAACTATTCATTCTGCTGAGAAATTCAGTGGTGTATGTACTACCAGCGGAACATAGTACAACTCTCTCTCTCTCTCTCTCTCTCTCTCTCTCTCTCTCTTCTCTCTCTTAAGAATACATTAATGACTGGCTTTCAATTAACATTAAGGTGTGTGAAAGAAATACTGACTATGGCGTCAAAACAGTTCTCACGGCATTGGACGTCAGCAAACCAAAAGTCAGTGTGTCAAATAAAAGTTAACATTAACAAGAAAAATGAGTCTGCTGTATCAATACTGAAAGCGAGGAAAAATGCACATGAACACACGGAACAAAGTGTAAAGCGATACAGATTTAATAATATAAATTTTAAAAAAAGTACGAAACAGGCAGTGAATATTTGAGAAAATTACTTTCTTCTGACGTTCAAAACAACAGCCAAGAAAATGCTCAAAACAATAACCCCCCCCCCCCCCCCCACCCCCACCCCCCTCCCAACTGACAGCCTGCGTGAAAATTAGCCTTGTGACCTTATCAGTCAAAGCAAGAAGCAACAACATTGCTAATACCATACGAATACAGTAACACGCAGAAAATCGGTTTCAGGAAAGAAAGTTCAATGTTGTACTTTTGGAGCGAATCACTTTCCATAGAAAATATCCCGGCGCTTATGCAGCGGACACGATACGTAGCGGATGTTTTTGTTGTTAGAGATCTGTCATTGTCCTGTTGACGAAGATCGCGCGGAGGGCGCAAACTCCATCGCGCTGGCGCCTACTAACGAACTTGCCGTTTTCGCTGCCGGTGTGACACGAGAATTCTAACCCCTAGAAATTTACTCCGGAGAATTTTACTTCTCAAAAGAATTTGGCTCCAGGGCAGGACAAAAAATTGATATTGTTCCAGATCAAAATTCGAGTGCAAGAATTTCCTCTTCACCCGAATTGGAGTGTTCAGTCCAGTTCTCTCTCTACTGTGATTCTTTCTGTCTGACTGTGTGTATGTGCATATGCTTGACTCTGACTCGGATTCATCTATGTGTCGTAATTCCTTCAAAGTAAGATAAGACACAAATAATCAATGAAACAAACAACAAGTAAAAGGTGACGTCAGATACCAAAACATGTGTTCACATGATTCATGTGTGTGTGTGTGTGTGTGTGTGTGTGTGTGTGCACGCGCGTGCATGCGTGCGTGCGTGTGTATGTGTGTGTCAGTGAGTGTGTGCGTGCGTTCGTGTGTGTGTGTGTGTGTGTGTGTGTGTGTGTGTGTGTGTGTGTGTGTGTGTACTGCCCTGAACATTCAGACGTCAAGGAAAAAGACAGCACAGACACACTGACTGACAAGACAAGAGTAACAAGTGAATTGCAACCGGGCCAGTCAGACATCATAAGATACAACCACCACCTCAACAAACAAGTTCAAATCCATTATACTATACCATCTTACAGAGATCCATAATCAAGAGAGGAAGTGGCCGCTCAACATCCAAACTGAAGGAAGAACGAGAACTATAACAGAGCACACAAACATCGGCATCATCTCAGGACCAGGACTGTTGACAGGAAAGATTTCAAGGATGGCTCAGACCCATACTGGGCCTTTCTAATAGCTAATGCAAATGACTGAATGCATGTTAACTGAGATCATCGACTCTAAAATCTCACAGGATCTCTGGGTTTTTTTCCCCTGTAAAGGTAAAATGTATGTCTGTCTACTGGTGGATGTGTACACGTTGCATGTGTAAAATGGAATGTGTGGTGTGTGTGTGTGTGCGTGTGTGTGTGTATATGCGTGTTTGTGTGTGTGTGTGTCGGACAGGGACAGACAGGCAGAGACAGAATGTATCATAGTGAGCAAGACTGATGCTAAAGATTCTCTCCAACAATTTCCTATGTGACGCAGTATCACGGAGATCGAGGTATAGGCTCAATGTCAAGTAATACTGGATAGAACATTGCTGGCCAGATCGAAGTATAGGTTCGAGGTCAAGTAATACTGGATAGGATATTGCTGGGCAGATCGAAGTAAAGGTTCGAGGTCAAGTAATAGTGGGTAGGATATTGCTGGCCACATGTATTGAAAAAGTGACCCAGAGTGAAGATCAAGTTAAAGGTAAAATGACCCAGACCAAAAGGAATGTCAGCTGACGCGAAGTGAAGGTTGTGGCCATCCGCATCGTGATTAAAGCGTAGGTGAGCCAGGACGGGTCATGGCAATCAGACATGGGTTAAAGGTCAGATAGGACATAGGGTCACAGTGACCAGCAGAGCTGAGTTTGCCAAAATGGATCACAGTCGCCCAGAACGATGTGTTAAAGATCAAGGGAAAAGCACAGATTGAAAAACACGTGCGAGCGCGCGCGCGCACATACACACACACGCGTGCACACGCACGCGCGTGCACACACACACATATATATACACACACACACACGCACACGCACATACAAACGCGCGTGCACGCACGCACACACACATACATACACTCACATGCAAACACACACACATACGCACGCGCGCACACACGCACGCACACACAGACATACACACTCACACACACACACACGAGAGAGAGAGAGAGAGAGAGAGAGAGAGAGAGAGAGAGAGAGGTAAAGTAAGTTAATGTTGCTTTCAGCCCAGCCAACCGCAAAGGGCCATGTCAGGGCTGTCACCATGTTGACGTCAACTCACAAGTCATTATTTAAAATAAAATAAATAAATAAAATAAAACTCATTCACACAAACCTCTAAAACATACCTTCTAAAAACACATCGGAAATCTGGTTAAAAAGCTTTCTACCGTAAAATCTTAGATCAGATAAAAGGGAAAAAAAAATGTTAATCTCTTGCAAAAATTAAAAGATCACATCAGGTGGGACATCTCTGAACAAGGTTTCCATGGAGTCTGCTGTAAAGTGTTTGTGTCTCACATCGTGCAAGTCCCAACACTGTAAAAGAAAACATTTCACTGTGACTGGTGCATGACATGGAATGCACCACGGATCTTCACCTTTTACAAGATAAGAATGGGTGTAAAACGAGTGGCCTGTATGCAAACGGCACAAAACCGTTTCTTCTTCACGGCCGCCTCGGGAATATGCTAAAAACTCTTTCAGGTTTAAGATTTTAAATAGTTTGGTATCCGTCTGCAAGTTCCGTTCCTCTTGCCAGAGGTCTTTGACATAAGCCTGGGTTTGGGGTTTGGAGAAATAGAAACAAATTTACAGGAAAAGTTATTATCATTCCGCCAGACAAACGGGCCAAACAAATCACATGACAAAAAAAAAAAAAAAAAAAAAAGCACGACGCGTTTCGACCTCTTTTAAAACAATGACTAGGTAAAGAAAAACAACAAAAAATAAAAAGTAAGTGGACAGTGTGTGTGTTTGGGGGAGGGGGTGGGGGGGGGGGTGAACGGCAATCAAAGAGGGCGATGTAATATAGAATATAAAATCCTAGACACACTTTCAGTACTCTCTTCATCTTCAAGACAGCAGCAACTTAAAATCTTCAACGTAGTGCAAGAGACAATGCCTTAAAAGCCGCGCACTATATTAGACAGGGAAGAAATAAGACAGTCACCGCCAAAATTAGCGCCGACACTCACAGCGGGGTTTCCAAATGTAGGGCGCAAGAGAGAGAGAGAGAGAGAGAGAGAGAGGTGGGGAAGTGAGAGACAGAGAGAGAGAAAGAGAGAGAGAGAGAGAGGGTGGAAGGGGGAGTGAGAGAGGGCGGGAGAGAGGGAGAGAGAGGGAGAGAGAGTGGAAGGGGGAGAGAGAGACAGACAGAGAAGAGAAAGAGAGAGAGTGGATGGGGTAGCGACAGAGAGAGAGAGAGAGAGAGGGTGGAAGGGGGAGTGAGAGAGGGCGGGAGAGAGAGAGAGAGAGAGAGTGGAAGGGGGAGAGAGACAGAGAAGAGAAAGAGAGAGAGAGTGGATGGGGTAGCGACACAGAGAGAGAGAGAGAGAGAGAGAGAGAGAGAAGGCTCAGTCTGGAATGTAATAGGCCTAAACATCTTTCTTTCACATAGCCTAGCGGAACCGAAGCCGGCAGTCATGCCGGACACAGAGGAGATAACTGCGCCACTTTAGTAGCCAGATGTTGTGTTTGTTATTGTTGCTGTTGTTACTGTGTGTGGTTCCTGTCGTGTTGTTGCTGGTGGTGGTTGTGTGTGTGTGTGTGTGTGTGTGTGTGTGTGTGTGTGTGTGTGTGTGTGGAGGGGGGGAAGGGGAGTGGTGTGTGTGTGTGTGTGTGTGTGTGTGTGTGTGTGTACGCGCGCATGTGTGTGCAGACACCCTCCAAGACTGTTTTACACACACACACACACACACACACACACACACACACACACACACACACACACACACACACACATATTCGCAGAAACACCCGCATACATACATATACACGCACAAACGCGCACGTGCGTCCTCGCGCAAGCACACACATACACACCACACACACACACACACACACACACACACACACACACATGGAATAAATAACAAAAATTTTTTTAAAGAAAACCATCATGTCGTTTAATCCATAAGAAAATTTTGATCATTTATTTTTTCTTTCTTTCTGTTTTATTCATTTATTTACCTATTCATTCATTTATTTGCTTTTGTTATGAATTAGAGCATTATGTACTTCATAAACAGGCAATATTGGCATAGCCAACTGACATGCGTTTTTGAATAGCACACATATTAAACACATCTAGGTCATTCGGATCATAGCCAATAAATTTGATATTGACGCAGAAATACCATAGAAATGGATATTTTGATTTTAAGTTCATTTTAGTTAAAAAGGAATGTCACTCCATTTTTTAATATCGTTGTCGCGCATCTGATTGGTGGAATTTCGTTTTCGAGGAGGGAGGGAGGGAGGGGGGGGGGGGCAGTTGGAGCCGGTTAAAACGAATCGCAGGGGACATTCAAAATGGCTTCGATATATCCGGCTTTCGTTACAACCGATGCATATATAATGCTCATAATTATGTGCAAAAAATGCTCAGCCCTAGTTCTCTTTCTCTACGCGCATGCACACACACACACACACACACATACTGGAACGTCAGCAGACAGCTTTAAACATCCTCTATTTACTGAAAGTGGTGCCTCGTTGAAGGCGGACAAGTCTGAATATTAATAACACACGTGCACACACACTCTCACTTATGCACAGAGAGAGAGAGAGAGAGAGAGAGAGAGAGAGATGACTAGGTTAAATTTTAATCACACTGCGTCTGGCCTCATTATGTTTTCACACAATCTCTCTCTCTCTCTCTCTCTCTCTCTCTCTCTCTCTTTGTCTCTCTCTCAGGACGAGGGAGAGACGCAAAGTGCCGCTGCTTAAAGAACGTAGGATACGTCGGAGAGAAGTGGTGGTAAGTGCGAGGGAGGTGGGGAGGCGTTACCAAGACAACACCTTTCTAGTTGCCGCTAACGGGCCCGAGAGCGGAGAGTCATGAAGCGGCCACAGTGAAGTGATGGTACAGTGATACTGACACTATACAGTCGGAGCTTGCCCCTTCAAGAACTTAACGTCAAATAAGAGAAAGAGACGAGGACGAAGAAGGAAAAGGGGATTTGCTTTGGCATCGGAAGAGTGTCCGTGTCAACAGTGTCATGTTGTTTCACAAATAAAACCGTACTTTCCGACTGAATGAAAACTTTTAACTACCTAACAAGCTATCAAAGCAGGGGACTTTTTTCTTTTTAGTGGCGGAGTACAATCGAAGACAATGGATAGTAATTTTTGGAGGAGGGGGGGGGGGGGGGGGGGAGTCGGGGGGTGTAAAACGACAGGTTGCAGGTGTCCCGGAGGGATCAGTTCGGATTTGAAAACGTTCGCGTGGTCGGATATTTTCAGCGACGCTGTGTTCCGACTGACTTGTCTGTTGAAGATCTGTGGATCTCCTTGTTCTGAGCCTGCGCATTTTCAAGGTATGTATATGAGTTTTTCCTGGTATGGGAGAGTGGATTGGAGTATCGTCCGTCATAGTATAATCATTATGAAACTGGGATAAGAGCCAAAGGATACAAGGGTACTTTGCTGTCCTACAGCTGTTCATGTGAATGAGGTTTCTTGTCTGTGAGTTGTGTCTCGTATTTTTCCCCATAAGAGTATCCCAGCAATAGAAATGTTAGCAACAGCTAGTACATCCTTGGTTCTTAAACAGCTTCATATAACCGTTCCGATGTAGAAACGTTTGAGCAGATTCTGACAGGTTAAAGGCTGATGGCTTAAATTATTGTTCAGTTGAGTGACAGTCCATCTCCACTTTAGCTTGGTTTTCCATTATTTTCAGAAATTGTGTGTGCTAATTAATTGATTTCAATTCATTTTACAGTGAAGTTGAATTGTGATAATTTCTATATGTTTATTAGCCTATTAAATTTCATTTAACACTAGTTGTATGGACAGATTTGGTTGGTTTGTTCGCTCACAGATAATGTTAAATGAAAACAGAATTGTTGATGGCTCAAGGTTGTGGTGTTTGGGACTGTATGTGTTTGATTTAATCATGGCTAGGAATAATTATGTTTAAAAACAAACGCTTTTCAATGCAATTTTAAAGATCATTTTTTTTTTAATTGAGAAGAAAAAAAAATGGAAAGCTGCGCGAACTTGAGTTTGTGATGGCTCTAGGTTGTGGGGTTTGAGACTGCATGTTTCATTGTTCATGGATAGTAATGGTGATGTTGAAAAATATCTTTTGGAAGTATTTTAAAACTATAACTTTGAAAATCAAAGAAAAAAAATATGGAACGCTTCACGAATTTGCGTGTCATCCTTGCGCAGGGGCCATGCTAATCTTCTCTGTATCGTTCCAATTTTAGTATATGTACTGCGTGAACAGTACATCCTTCCAACTTTGAAAAATTTATATATACCCAACATACCACAATACAGTCATTTCTGCGTGGTGTTTTGGCCTCAATACTTAAATACGTCCAATTTGGCTTGTAGACTAAATATAAAGACAGCTACATCAGGTCATTTAACAACGTTTGCACTTTTTACAATTCCAAATTGATTAGTTCAAAAATGACTGCCACGATTGCGATCGTTTAATGTTAAGAAAACGTTTGCCGAAGCTGAATGAAGCCCGCGCCTCTCCGGTACTTGAGTACTAAGCCCCGCCTCTTTCCACGTGCGTACGCTGAAGCGCGAAACACTTGTAAACTTTGGCGGTAGTCAACTGGATAGAACATCAAAGCGGCGAGTTGGCAAAGGCAGACGAGTAAACCTTTTCACTCTTTGTGAATACTTTGATAGTTTTGAAACGAAACCATTTTATGTGAAGTTGTGTTAGTGGACTGACATAAGGGAGACAACTTGTCACGCGTTGTCTTCCATGCGCTGTGTTCGTGCCCGTAACAGTTGAAAGATTGATAGAATAGTTTATTCAAGTTTACTACTTTTCACATAGCATAGCTATAACTTGTTTCTTTTTTTCTTATGACATTGAAACGGGCAACTGTACACAGGAAGAACACACAACAGCAAACTTACGAGCAAAATCGGAATGCAGTACAGATCGCAGCGTCGATCTAAAAATAGAACAACGTTCAAGCCTATCTCAGAGGATAACTGTGGACTTCTTCCCGCGTGGCAAGAAAGGAGCAGTTGCTTCCCTTAGATTAGTTTTACATCAAATTGAACGGGGTGTGTGTGTGTATTTGAAATGTGCATTCATGAATGTGCATGTGCATGAAGGAGGAGAGGGGAGGGGGTTGGAGGCACAAAGGAGAGAAAGGCCATGGATTTAAGCGGCTGACTTGGCTAGTTGATTTATTGGCGATGATCCTTTAGTAATGTGTTTAGTGCAGTTTAATTAAAACGCGGTATATATTTACATTATTGTTATTATCATTATCCCATAATCATTAGTATCGTCTTTGCTGTGGTTGTTATTATAATCATTATCATGTTATTATGATTTCTGTTTTTGTCTTCCAGTAAACTTACACCTTTCAGTTTGTGTGTGTGTGTTGTGTGTGAGAGAGAGAGAGAGAGAGAGAGAGAGAGAGAGACGGACGGACAGACAGACAGACGTTAGCAAGCTGCCAGAAAATTAAGTTGTATCACAACTCAGTGTCCCCCAACACTTCCTTTCCTGCCCTCTTTCTCTCACGCAATACTTAATAATAATAATATCAATAACACCCCACTTTCACCCAACCCCCATGTTTAGATCATTCGAATATCAGAATAATTTAATTACATCCTTACATTCCTAACCCGAGAGTCATGTTCCGTTGTTGTTGTTGCTGTTGTTGTTCAACAAGTATTATTGCGAGCACATTCATGCACATTATCAAATACAAAATACTGTCTTGAACAGAAGTGTGGAGACAAGAACCTAGTTCTGGGGGAATGGGGGAGGGGGGGGGGGGGGGGGTCACAGACCAACATAACAACAAAAATTTACGATGTGACACAACTGTCAAAGAGTATGTACATGCGTGTTTGTCAGGTTCTTATATGTCATGGACTGTACGCAGACAAACCACATGTGAAAAGTAATAAATGTGTTCAGTGCTTGAAGCAGTTTTCTTCAGTTGTCTGGCGGGTACCAAATCTTAAACCATCCAAAGTAGCACCTGCGTCTTCAGTCCCCCCTCCCCCCTTCCCCACCCTCCCCCCCGAGGCTGCTGTCAATCTTTCGAAATCGTCCCGTTTGCCACGGACCTCTTCATGATGTTGACCAATCCCTGCAAACTGTTACCACCCCCTCCCCCTCCCCCCTCCATCCCCAGTCTCTCCCTTCCGCTCCTACTCATACCGTTTGCCATCACGGAGCCGACACCGTTATCTTTTTCGGAAAGAATGAGCTTTAAAAAGATTAACCCTTTTGGGGTTGCCATGGAGGGCAAAGGAAACGATTATTTCAAACCAATTATTTTTTCGTTGAAAGTATTGGTTCCACGCGTGGTAAGGAAGGTGTGTGTTTGTTCGAGAAATCTGTGTCAGGTACATTGCCTTAATTTTCGGCGATAGGTAGAACATATTTTGCGTGAGCAAGTTGTCAATATTAATCTAATGGTGGAACTCCCACTTCCCATTATGTTGCGTGAAGAGCTACATCTAATGCCAGTCGGAATGTCTTGCAGTGTAAACTTTGTATGTTTTTCCAGTAAATATTTAAGAGCACCAACACACACATACACACACACGCACGCACGCACGCGCGCACACACAAAACACACACAACACACACACACACACACACACACAGAGGTGACTATGCAAGATTGGAGTGAACAAGACAAAAGATGCTTTCTCTGTGTGTGTGTGTGTGTGTGTGTGTGCATGCACGTGCAACTTTTTTCGGGCTGGGGGAGGAGGGGGGGGATCGATGTATGCTGTAAAGGATGGAAGTAAGGACTAATTCATAGCGAAGACTGGTGTGTCATATGCCAACCAAGGTCATAGAGACTTGCGGACCCCAGCTTAGCATGTGCGTAGTTTTAATGCCAGTGTGCCTGTTAGTGTCGTGATCTGGAAAGAATGCGGCTGTGGTCTTGTGCGCGATCTATATGCCCGCGCATCATGGTATGTTTGTGCATGTGTTGTGTGTGTGTGTGTGTGTGTGTGTGTGTCTCGGAGTGGGGGATGGGGGTGGAGGGACAGTGTTTGGCAGGTTGGAGTGCCACATGGGGTGGTGAAGTGGACAATGAAGGGCAGCGGTTTGTGCCCAGACTGGCTGAATGCTACAATTGTCTTCTTCTTCTCCTTCTTCGTTCACTCAGACAGGAACCCCAGAGGCACTGACGAAGGCTGCTGTAGGGCGGAGGCCCTCCAATGACCCATAAAGCTTTCCCTCATCGGTGTGTTGGCAGGCCAGGTCTCTGCCCTCAGCTTTTCATGTGTGGGACAGTCCTGTTCCTCTGTCATTGGGGCTCAACCGCATGGGCAATTTGAAGATCTGCCAATGTGGAATTTTGGGAACATGTGATGTCTCAGCCTGGAGTGCCCTGTCCTCAGTCTCACAATGCTTACTCTGCCCTGATCTGGGCAGCAGGTAGTATGCATAGTTCTTGTTGAAGTCTGGATGCTGCTCAATCCATCTTCTTTTTTGCTTCTCCTTGATAATACTTTTGATTTCTTCAAAGGAGACTTCCTGCTCCAGTTGGGGCTGTTGTCCTTCGTTTGCCAGTTGGTCAGCTTCCTCATTGCCATACATATTGCTGTGTGAGGGTATCCACACAATTGTCTCAGTGTGTGGGGATCTTGTAGAGCTGTGAGAGGCTGTGTTTATATGATGATGATGATATTTGATGCTGGCTTCTTTTCAGTTTTAATGTATGCGTTTTAAAGAAAATATTTCATTTCATTTGTTTATTAATTATCCATTTATTTTTACTTTCATCGTTTCTTGCTTTAAATTTATATGACTTATCCCTTGAACACACATTCCCTAACCCCCCCCCCCCCCCCCCCCCCCCCCCCCCCCCCCATCACAAAGCTCCGTTTATAAACGGAGAGAACGCTTCAGCATCGAAAAGAAGAGCTCATGGTAGAAGGGGAAGTCAAGCCTTCTTCTATACTGGGGTGCTCTTCAATAGCAGTGCTGAAACATATATTATGTTCTGTACCCGAAAACATACTCTATTGTTGTGCTTTCAGATGCTGAAATAATAGAGTTCTGCTAATCTTAAAAATAAAGGAGAAAAGAAAGGAAAGAAGGGGAAAATGGAAGAAAGAAGGGAAGGAAAGAAGAAAGAAAAAAGGACTAAAGGAAGAAAGACAGAAGGAAGATCAAAAAAGGGAAGGAAGAGAGAGAGAGAGAGAAGGGGTAGAAGAAAGGAAAAATAAGGAAGGAATGAGGAAAGGAAAAAAAACTACAAAAAGAAAAAAGAAGAAAGAAGGAATGCAAGAAGAGAAAGGAAACGAAGAAAGGAAGGAAAGAAGATAGGAAGGAAAACAGAAAGGAATGAAAAAGGAGGAAAGAATAAAGGGAAGAAAAGAAAGAAAGAAAAGAGAAAGGGACGAAAAAAGAGGAAAGAATAAAGGGAAGAAAAGAAAGAAAGAAAAGAGAAAGGGACGAAAAAAGAGGAAAGAATAAAGGGAAGAAAAGAAAGAAAAACCGAAAGGAATGAAAAAGGAGGAAAGAATAAAGGAAAGAAAGAAAACAGAAAGAAATGAAAAAGGAGGAAAGAATAAAGGGAAGAAAGGTAAGAAAAAAAAACAGAAAGAAATGAAAAAGGAGGAAAGAATAAAGGGAAGAAAGGAAAGAAAGAAAACAGAAAGAAATGAAAAAGGAGGCAAGAATAAAGGGAAGAAAGGTAAGATAAAAAACCAGAAAGAAATGAAAAAGGAGGAAAGAATAAAGGGAAGAAAGGAAAGAAAGAAAACAGAAAGAAATGAAAAAGGAGGAAAGAATAAAGGGAAGAAAGGTAAGAAAAAAACCAGAAAGAAATGAAAAAGGAGGAAAGAATAAAGGGAAGAAAGCAAAGAAAGAAAACAGAAAGAAATGAAAAAGGAGGAAAGAATAAAGGGAAGAAAGGTAAGAAAAAAACCCAGAAAGAAATGAAAAAGGAGGAAAGAATAAAGGGAAGAAAGGAAAGAAAGAAAACAGAAAGAAATGAAAAAGGAGGAAAGAATAAAGGGAAGAAAGGTAAGAAAAAAAACAGAAAGGAATGAAAAAGGATGAAAGAATAAAGGGAAGAAAGGAAAGAAAGAAAACAGAAAGGAATAAAAAGGATGAAAGAATAAAAAGGAGAGAGAAAGAAAAAAAACAGAAAGGAATGAAAAAGGTGGAAAGAATAAAGGAAGAAAGACGAAAGGAATGGAAAAGGAGGAAAGAATAAAGGGAAGAAAGGAAGGAAAGAAAGGAATGGAAAAGGAGGAAAGAAGAAAGGAAAGGAAGAAAGACAGCAGAAAAGAATGAAAAAGGAGGAAAGAATAAAGGGAAGAAAGGAAAGAAAACAGAAAAGAATGAAAAAGGAGGGAAGAAGAAAGGGAAGAAAAGAAAGAAAGAAAACAGAAAGGAATGAAAAAGGAGGAAAGAATAAAGGGAAGAAAGGAAAGAAAGAAAACAGAAAGGAATGAAAAAGGAGGGAAGAATAAAGGGAAGAAAGGAAAGAAAAAACGAAAAAGGAGGAAAGAATAAAGGGAAGAAAGGAAAGAAAACAGAAAGGAATGAAAAAGGAGGAAAGAATAAAGGGAGTAAAGGAGAGAAAACAGAAAGGAATGAAAAAGGATGAAAGAATAAAGGGAAGAAAGGAAAGAAAACAGAAAAGAATGAAAAAGGAGGGAAGAATAAATTGAGTAAAGGAAAGAAAGAAAACAGAAAGGAATGAAAAAGGATGAAAGAATAAAGGGAAGAAAGGAAAGAAAGAAGAAAGGCAGAACCAAAGGACGAAAAAATATTTCTTTAAAAAAAAAAAAAAAAAAAAAAGTTTAAAGCAGGGATGATAAACGGATGGAAAGAATGACAAACAGATCAAGGGGCGGAAGGTGAAAAGAAGAAAAAAAGAGAGATGAGGGAATGAAGAAAGAAAAGAAGGGAAAAAAAATTAGGACCCCAGGGAACGCCGGGATTCTGTATGTTTTTTTTTCTCCGTGATGCAACATGGCGAACGGTTTCTTCCCACGATGTTGTGGCTGGTGCAACAGTTTAGATGTTGGCCAGTGACATGTAGTATGTACCCATATGCTTTCATGTGAGTGAAATTCAGCTCTTTCCGGTGAGGTAGAGGTGGGGGTGGGTAGGGGGAGTTATTTTATTTACAATGTGCTGGGGATAAAGATGTGTTTTTTTTTCTTCATGTCAAAAGAAAAATTGCTATGCCAGGAAAAGACTGAAACGAAGAAATCGTTTGGCGGAATAGTAATTTTTCTTTTCATTTTGTTTTAGTTTTTTATCTGCAGTCACCTCACTTTGGAATAAACTTTTTTTTTTTTAATGTATTGACTTTCTACGCATCATGACTGAATGTAAACAATGACCGCATTGATTTGCTTGGAGATACGTTACTGAAGATCAAAGCTGGAAATATTTGAAAAATATGAACATGAATATTTATTTCCATTCCATGTATTTTCCTCTCTCTCTCTCTCTCTCTCTCTCTCTCTCTCTCTCTCTCTCTCTCTCTGTTACGTCTCCTCCTCAGCTCTCGTAATTTGTTGTGCTGTGGTTGAATAGTACCAGCTTACAAGCCAAGCGCGCTCTCATTTCTTTTTCACATCCAGTCATTCTTTGATATTATCGTACTTACATCGATGACGTATTTTGTGCTTTCGATTTATATTTAGGAAGCAGCATTATGACGTTGGACATTGATGGCACTCAGTGCATTCTTCCACTTCCAGCCTCACTTAGTGATCAAGAAAAAATGAAAGAAAGAAAGAAAAAAAAAAACCAAAAAAAACTCCGACTATCCATAATCATTTGTAGTTTGGATTAAAAGTGTTATTTCAATAAACATTAGTTATATAATTTCATAAGTAAGAAGAAATACTTTCTACCTGTTGCGATGACCTAGCAACTAGATTGTGTCTTGCCGATTGTCAAATACATCTTATTACGTGAACAATAATAATTGACGTCCCCTGAATTCATTTGAGACAATATCCGCATGGGGTAACCAGCTGTAATGATATCGTGTAGCAGACTACACGAGCCTCATTCTTGAATTGTAAAGGTCATTTCCGCCAGCCTCGATTTGGGGAAAACAACGTTTTTGTTTACCATATCTACAGATTACAGTTTGCTGTTCGTTAACGAAGTCTTCGTGTGTATTTACGAATGATCTAGCTCGACTACAGCTACTATCAGTTGGTGGCAGCGGTAAAGAACTTTCCTCCAGAGGAATTCAATTCATGAAAAGAAGTATGGCATTCAAACCACCAGAAAATGTTGATTTTTCAAGGCCTGAAGCGTGGCCAACATGGAGACAATGATTTCTTCGGTATCGAACTGCAGCGAAACTGACGACTGAGGACTTCGATGTACAAGTGAGTGCACTAATCTATTCGATGGGGGAAGAAGCTGAGAAGATTTTTGGAACTTTCAATGTTCGTAGAAACGAAGTTGAAGACAGAAACAATCCTAACCACACATTTGAAGACATAATTGAAATGTTCAATAGGCACTTCAATCCCAAAGTCAACGTCATTCATGAAAGAACTGTGTTTCATCAAAGATATTAAGGTGCTGGAGAGAATGTGGAAACTTTCATTCGCTCACTCTGTGACTTAGATGAACATGCAGACTTTGCTGACAAAGATAGCGCAATTAGAGATCGCCTTGTAGTAGGATTAAGAGACAAAGAACTCTCAGAAAAGCTACAACTACAAGCTGACCTCACCTTGCAGCAAGCAATCATGCAAGCCCGTCAATATGAGCAAGTCAAATCACAGCTTTTGGAACAAAGAACACAAGTTGATGCCGTGAATTCACGTCCTGCAGTGGGCAGTGCACGTGGCAATACACGAGCTCGATTCCAAGGCAACAGAAATCATCAGCAGCCTGCATCTCACTTCAACTCAGTCAGAGGAAGAGGCTCCAGAGGAAATGGTCGCGGTGGTCATGTTTCTGCTGGCTACCATCAACACAAAGGAAACCGAAACAGCGGCAACAGTTTAAGATGTGGATTTTGTGGCAAGCAGCCTCAACATAACAGACAAGAATGCCCTGCACGTGGAAAAATCTGCAACAACTGTGGAAAATATGGACATTTCCAGTCAGTCTGTCGTCAGCAACACCCTGTAGTGAGTGCTGTAAAGGAAGAAGAAATGTACTTTCTGGGTGCCATTGACAGCAATGTCCTTCCTTGGTTTGTGGACTTGAACATTTGCGGGAAACCGATTCGCTTCAAAATCGATACTGGTGCCGATGTATCAGTCATCTGTCTTGCAGAGTACCAAAGCATGAAATCTTGCCCGCCACTTCAGCATACCAACGCTACACTTCGCAGTCCAGGAGGCAAAATGAGTTGCAGAGGATACTTCATGAGTACCGTGAACGTCAAGAAGGACTCTATCAAACTGAAAATTTTTGTGATTCTGACACAGACAACCTTCTTGGACGCGGTGCTGCCAGTCACATGGGTCTTGTACAGCGAGTAGACAGTCTGATGAACTCAACATTCGGAGAACTGGATGATAAGCCTGTTAATTGCCCCCCAGTCAAAATCCATCTGAAAGAGGATGCTGAACCATACAGTGTGGCGACAGCAAGAAGGATACCAATTCCGCTTCTCGACAAAGTCAAAGATGAGCTTGATCGAATGAAGAAAAATGATATCATCGAAGAAGTTACTGAACCTACGGATTGGTGTGCCCCAATAGTTGCCGTGATGAAGAAATCTGGAGCTGTTTGCATCTGCACAGACTTCAAGAAACTGAATAACGCAGTCAAAAGAGAGCGGTATGTCATACCCACCATTGAGGACATCCTGTACAAGTTGAAAGATGCCAAGATATTTACAAAACTGGATGCAACATCTGGATTTTGGCAAATCCCACTGGATCCAAGTACTGCAAAACTGATTACTTTCATCAGTTCTTTCGGCAGGTTCTTCTATAAGAGGCTTCCTTTTGGGATATCATCTGCTCCCGAGATCTTTCAGCGAACCATGGAGAACATCTTGCAAGGAGAAAGAAACGTCATTTGCTTTTATGATGACATACTTGTCTTCAATGAAAACCCAGAAGAACATAGTGTAAGTGTCAACTCAGTGATGCAGAAACTGTTCAACATCGGTCTGAAGCTCAACAAGGTGAAATCAGAGTTCAACAAGACAGAAATGACCTTTCTTGGACATCGCATCAGTGCTGATGGCATACGCCCAGATGGTGAAAAAGTGAAGGCAATCAGAAACATGCCTGACCCCAAGAACGTGACAGAACTGAAACGTGTTCTTGGCATGATGAACTTTCTTGGTCGTTTTATCCCAAACATGTCATCCATTCTGCGTCCTGTAACGGAATTGTTAGAAAAAGACAAAGAGTGGATATGGGAAGAACCTCAATCAAACGCATTCAATTAGATCAAGGAAGCTCTATCTCAACTCTACACTGGCCTTCTTTGATCTCAACAGGAAAACCACTGTGAGCACAGACGCTAGCAGCTATGGCATCGGCGGAGTGCTGCTTCAAGATCATGATGGAGTGAAGAAACCAGTGGCATACTGTTCCAGAACTCTCAACACTGCTGAGCGTGGGTACGCGCAAATCGAAAAAGAGTGTCTGGGAGCAGTGTGGGCTTGTGAAACGTTCGAGAGATACCTGATAGGGCTTGAGTCGTTTATATTAGAGACTGATCACAAACCGCTCATACCCCTGATCAACACAAAGGACCTGAACGAAACACCTCTTCGCTGCCAGCGAATGTTGATGAGATTCATGAAATTCAATGTGAAAGCAGAATTCACCCCAGGAAAAAAGCTTGTTGTAGCTGACACCCTTTCCAGGAGTCCACAAAACGAAGCTTCAGTTCAGCAAGTTGACACTGTCTCATCATGTGAAGAGGACATCAGGGCCCACATCAACATGATCAAAGAGACCTGGCCCGCTTCAGATGCAAAAACTACAAGAAATTGCTAAAGAAACTGCTCAAGACAAAGTCATGAGTACTGCACTGACTTACACCTTGACGGGATGGCCCAACTATATCAGTCAAGTGGATCCAGCAGTCAGAGAATTCTTCTCTGTCAGAAATGAGCTGAGTGTGAACCAAGGACTTCTCATAAAAGGGCAACGCATAGTGATCCCTGAGAAAATGCGAGAAGATGTTCTCAGCAGGATCCATGAAGGACACACTGGCATAACTAGATGCCGTGAACGTGCAGCCAACTCTTGTGTGGTGGCCTGGACTTCCATCTGCTATCGCTGAGACAGTCCGACACTGCAAATTCTGTGAAGAAAAGCAGCCGTCACAAAGAAAGGAACCCCTCATTCCAACAGACCTACCGGATCGCCCATTTCAGCAAGTCGCAGCAGACTTATGTGAACACAACGGCCAGCAGTATCTGGTTGTGGTTGATTACTACTCCAGATACTTGGAAATCAGCCATCTCCCTCGCATCGCAACAGAAGTTGTCATCGGGAAACTGAAGAACATATTTGCTCATCATGGTATTCCCGAACTACTCATCACTGACAATGGCCGTCAGTTCACTGCTTACGAATTTCAAGCGTTCAGTAAGCAGTGGGGATTCAGACATACTACCAGCTCGCCGTATTTCCCACAGACAAATGGGGAGGCGGACGTGCTGTTCGTGAAGCTAAGAAGATCCTTTCACAGGATGACCCTTTCCTGGCTCTACTCATTCACAGATCGACACCATCAACAGCAACAGGATTCAGTCCATCGGAACTTGCCATGGGTCGACGTCTCCGTACTCGTCTTCCTACCCTTCCAGAAAACTTAGAACCCAAGCTTGAGAAAGAGGAAGAAATCCGTGACAGAGACAGAAAACAGAAGAAAGCAAACAAGCGCTACTTCGATCAACGCCATGGAGTTCGTTCTTTGCCAGAACTCAAACCCGGAGAAGTCGTCCTACAGAAGGTCGACAACCAGAAGGAGTGGAGTGATCCAGCAACAGTTCAGAGACGTTGTGATCCAAGATCCTACATCATCCAAACGTCGTCTGGTCTTCTGCGAAGAAACCAAAGACATTTGAAACCACTGAGGTGTCACAACAACAGAAACTTTGTTCCTGCTCCATCCAGCTACACCTCAGTTCGCCAGTTTGTCCCAGCATGTCCCATGCCAGTCTGTCTCATTCCAAACCCCTATCCGCCTTCGGATCTGGAAGCTGCCAGTACGCCTACACCTGTTGGAAGACCAGCATCAGCTGCCAACGCCAGTTCAGCGCAACCTGAGTCCAGACAGCTTCCACTGGAATTTCCAGAGACAACTAGCGATGGACACTCATCAACACCACCTACCAGTACCCTGACTACCCGTTCAGGACGAGCTGTGAAGATGCCTGCTCGATTACAAGATTATAACCTGACATGAACTTTAACGATAACATAGCGTGTTACACTTCCCAAGGTTGTTGAGAAGACTCTAACAAAATATGATTTATTTACCGTTGTGTAATTGTCCATGTAAAAGGGGAAGGTGTACTGATATCGTGTAGCAGACTACACGAGCTTCGTTCTTGAATTGTAAAGGTCATTTCCGCCAGCCTCGATTTGGGAAAAACAACGTTTTTGTTTACCATATCTACAGATTACAGTTTGCTGTTCGTTAACGAAGTCTTCGTGTGCATTTACGAATGATCTAGCTCGACTACAGCTACTATACATTCTGCTGTGTTAAAATATTATTTGTACCATTCTCATTTTATCTACTTCTTTATGGATATTTTTACATTGTATTTTTCAGTGAATTGTGCAAAAGTGATATAAAGAAGAAGGAAAAAAGAAAAGATTGTTTCAAAGAGCACTAAAAGAAGATCATCTGTTGTGTTTGTGCTCCATTATATCGGATTTTCGTCTGTTTAAAGGCCTTGACTGGTACTTTAGCGTGTCTTAGTATAGGTGATTGAGTAGAAGATGTTTGTGATCGGTCTTCGTTTCCTTGTGCGCCTATGTTTGTTTAACGGTTCGTCAGTCTGCCGCATCATTGTTAGTAAGGAAGGAGAGAGAGTGAATGTAGATCGAGAGCGATCTTCCGCCTTCATTTTGTTATTGGTTTATGTGCCGTGTTAATCAGTTACGGATTATTATTGTTTGGGTTAGTATGATGAAATATTATCACCTTACAATTACATATTCTGTCATTTGGAAGTGACTATCGGCACCTGATCTTGTTCGTGATAAAATTCTGTCTTGAAGTCTGTTGCGGGAACGTAGAATGAATGTTTATCATGTGTGTGTGTGTGTGTGTGTGTGTGTGTGTGTGTGTGTGTGTGTCTAATTCTTTACGGATCTAGACAGGGTACTGGCTGTCGTAGATCCGGAAGGCGACGGTTCTGGATGGCTATCTTCGTCGGGAAAGAAATGCTAGTTAGTCAACCTCAGTCAATGTGATTGCTGGCAGAGACCTTTTCTTTTTTCTTTCTTCCTACTGTAAGCGGATGGAAAATCTTCTAAATTTCCAGTGCGTTGACACACTTAGTACACCATAGGTAGGTGCGCGTAGCGTGGCTGGTCCCTGCTATCGCTTTGTGGCGTAAGCTTTATGGAGGAACCGTCCCCTATGTCCGAAGCATCCAATCCGCTCACGCCCTTGTTTACATTTTGCTTATGACTCATGTGGTCACGAGACGCTTGGACTAACACGCGTCCCGTGAGTCGGGAATTTTGTCACAGAGACGTTGAGGAGAGAGGACGTTTGGTTCACTGCTTGAAGTGAACGATCGGCCGTTTGGCATAGGAGACTGGACTGTGGCTGCTGTTGACGGGTGGGGTTGCTGGTATAAATGAATAAATAAACCTACAAGGAAAACAAGAACGAATCGTGGGGTCTATGTCCTATCGGAGGGGATGAATGTCAGTGCACGCTCTACACGCACGAACCCCAGGCGCCCCGTCCGTTTAGACTACCTTTCTACCGTTTCGTCATCTACGTACATCCCTTGTCAACATTTCGACCGTCTTTACGAGACATCGCTGTAACCCTTCGGTTCCAGACGTGACTGTTATCAACTGAGAACTAGAGACGAATGACCTGCAGACTAACTATTTTCAATGAAAAGAGACGTGCTGTTATCCCCTGAGAACTAGTGATGAATGAACTGCAGGCTATTTTTAATGGAAGCGTCTCTGAGAGAGCTGCTCAAATTTCCAGTCCAACACTGCAGGTATGTGACAGGCCTAGATGACACCAGGATATGTTGTGAAAGTAATCTTGGAGTACAGCTCTGTTTTGGAGTATCAAACCAAAAATGGTACTCTAAGGAGTTGTGGTGGGAAACAAATTATTAGGCTGACATGATATGGAGTGGTGGAGAGTTTGGTGGTTAATGATGTACCGATGGATACTGATAGATCAGTATAACTTTAAACCGGTCTTTTCTGCTTTGTTTTTCCAGATCATCATGACCAGGAGCCACTGCTGAACAGAATGAATTCCACTGGTAAGAAAGGTGAGTCAGTTGCCTGAAATAATTATTTTGTGTGTGGGAGCGGGGGGATAGTAGGTGGGGAAGGGGGGTGTTGCGTGCCCCAAGTGGCATGCCTTCCTCATCGATTCCAGTTCCCCAGGCACAGCCATGCTCCAGTTTGTCACAGTGTCAGCATTCCGCAGAGTAGTCAGTAGCTTTTTATGAGGCAACTGGCCGGAGGAGACACTGCAATGCTTTATGTTGGTTCATACAGGGATGCAAGCAACCTGGCCTAAGTCCAAAATCTGTCCTAGAAAAAGTTTGTGTTTCCCAGTTCCTGCAGAACCAAACTTTGTATTTGGATAATTTCCAAGGTTCAGGTATAATGTTTATTGACGGGCATTTCTTTTCTCTCTTTACTTTTTAACGCAGAGAGAGAGAGAGAGAGATGGAGGGAAATTTATAAGGACATTCCTGTTCAAAAAAAACAATTTAAAACCTTTTTTGGGATCATAGTTTTGTGGTGTGCTAATTTAGCTCTTCAATTGGAAAGTTGCAGAACACGAATAGTTCTCTTAGAGCGTGCAGGTGCTCTCTGAAATGAAGGGCTTGGTCAAGTACTGGAGATGGCACTAGTTGCCGCGGCGCAGTGGTTAACATCAGAACATTTTCTTTTCAGCCAATGTATATGGTTCTGTATCTGGTGCGTGCTAACTGATAATTATTAACATCAGAACATTTTCTTTTCAGCCAGTGTATATGGTTCTGTATCTGGTGCGTGCTAATTAATAACTATTAACATCAGAACATTTTCTTTTCAGCCAGTGTAGGTGGTTCTGTATCTGGTGCGTACTAACTGATGATTTTTAACATCTGATGGACATCTGAAAGAAAAAAAGATTATCATTGTATGTCAACTGTACAGAATGGACAAGAAAAAATGAAATTGCCAAGACCCAATCTTTGTCACATTACTGACAGAAATGGAGGAACCTTGTTCATTGCTGTGCCCCTGTGACTCCTCATGGATAAGGAAGAAGATGATTTAGTTTGTATATAGTTTTGAGTTTGTTTCCAGCCTTGATGTGGCCTCCATTATTGGCTGAACCATAAATATTTCATATTTGACTGTCTGTAATTTTTCTTTTCTTCCAGTTCCTCCCTTCTGTCAGTCCCCATGCTGTGATTCTCCTTTTTCTGATATTTGTTCGCAGGGGTCCTGAATCAGACCAATGAACTGGTTTTTGAAGAAAACCATTTTGGTTTCACACCACTGAAGCTGTCGTCAGAATTGGACGAAGTGCTGCATGATGGTGTAAGCACCAGTGGTGATATGGATCCTGAGGACTGTGCTACTTCCAGCCATTCGCAGACTGGTCAGTACCGTCTGTCTGCTGCATCAGCAGCTGAAAAGGAAGGTGAGAAAATAATTTTCAGGGGATCAGATACACAGCCTGAGGATAGAGAGGAAGCCGAGATGTTGCGTTTGTTAGTTGTTAGCATGCATTTGATTTTAAGATAAGAGAGTCTTGATTTTGACTTATCAGTGAGAAGTTGGTGGGAAATTGCCGGTAGTGGACAAATGACAAGTGCATTTGGAAGAGTCTGATGGAGTGCCTGAATGATAATTATGTACTATTAAGTAACTGTTTCTAGAAGAGGTTTCTAGAAGTTGGCCCGTCTGAGGGTTGCAACCTTGCCGTTGTCAGAGGACATGAGCGGTCCAGTGATCCCTTAGGCTCTGACTTGAATGGAAGGCTAGGTTTTGTAAATACTTCTAGGTTTGTATGGCAACGAATTTTTGTTTATTTTATGCAAAAACCCTTGGCAAGGGGAATGAACTGATTTTACACAGACTCTGGCGCTTAAGGGGTTAAAGGCGCTTAAGGGGTTAAAGGAAGAAAGTTTCTACAAAGTTTCTGGTGCATTTTTAGAAAATATGTTTTAATGAGTTGTATGGATGTGTCCTTTTTTCATGACTTGAGAGTTGACTTCAACGTGGTGACAGCCGTGATATGATGTGAATCTCTGCGGTTGGCTGGGCTATAAGCAACATTATGTCTATCTTTCTTCTCTCTCTTCTCTCTCTCTCTCTCTCTCTCTCTCTCTCTCTCTCTCTCTCTCTCTCTGTCAAGAAATTAGTCTTTGGACCATTTGATATTAAAACTTTTCTGTCATGGATGGGCAAGAGTGACAGACACCAGAAACGTTAAGAGTGACAGACACCAGAAACATGAATGAAAATTCAAAGCAGATACCAGATGCAGCGTAACTGATTTATTCATTCCTTCTACGTCTGTTACAACAAAAAGTCGTGTGTCAAGCACAGTCAGTTCCAGTACCTGTAGCAGCACTAGTAATGCCAGCAGTGAATGTCCATCAGCTCAAGTCCAGCCACAGAGATCTAGGGTTAGCAGCAATGTTGACAACGATCGATTAAAATCTGAAGTGATGTGGGCATTGAAAGTTGTTGACTGCCAGTACAGTTATAAATCATCTGAACAGAGTGGAGAATTGTTCAGATCAGTGTTCCCAGATAGTGACATAGCTGCCAGATTTAAATGAGGGGAAACAAGATGCTGATACCTGACAACATTTGAGCTTCAACCCCGATTTTCTGAACTGCAGCTGCAAAAGACTGTCAGGGCTTCCTTTCAAGTTAGATATGTTTTGCTCTTCGACGAATCTTTGAACAAGGAGAAGCACATGAAGCAAATGGATTTTATGATCCGCATGTGGCAGGATTCTATTGTGAAATGTGTTATTTGACATCAGAGTTTTTAGGCCACGCTAAGGGAAAGGACATGACAGACAAGTTTCAGTCCATTTTCAAAGATTTCAATCTGAAAAAGAGTGACTTTTTACAGCATTGCATGGATGGACCTGCCGTGAACTGGACGATCTATAACATGATCAACTGTGACCTCAAAGACAGCCATGAGGTTTCCTTGCTGCATGTTGGAAGCTGTGGCCTACACACTGTGCACAATGCCTTTCGCACAGGCTGTGAAGCAACTGGGTGGAGGATAGAATTTCTTTCTGCAGTTTATACTATGAAGTCATGTAGGCGAAGGTCCTTTTAAAATGACCTGAGGTCCTTATAAGTCCTTTAAAGGTCCTTTTTTGCTTCGTGCCCAGCACCTGGTAACCCTGGCAAGAACTTGCCAAGCTGTTTGAAAACTGGGTGAACAGGAAAATGGTATTCACTTACCTGGGATCCATCATTAGCAATGAGAGCTCAAGATCAGAGATTTATCCTTTCAAGGGCAGCAAGAAGAGAACCAACACTGTCCAGACTAAAAGCCATTTGGGGAAGACAATAGCATTTCTGTGAAACACAAGAGCAGGTTCTGTATGCATGCAAGACTGGACCCTCATAGTAGTTGAATGAAGAACCCAAGCTTTGGAAACGAGGTGTTACCACAAAGTACTGAACATCGGATATATTGATATTAATTTCAACAATGAATAAGTGCATCAAACCATCAAAAAAAAGAAAAAGGGACTTTGATGGTATGACTATGTAACAAGATCTTAATGCTTTGCTAAAATAATTGTTCAGGAAACTGTCAAAGGAGGAAGACGGAGGGGGAGACAAAAACAGTGGATGTGTTATTAGTGTCAACAGTACAAAAAAAAGGAAAGAAAAAAGATTATCATTGTATGTCAACTGTACAGAATGGACAAGAAAAAATAAAATTGCCAAGACCCAATCTTTGTTACATTACTGACAGAAATGGAGGAACCTTGTTCATTGCTGTGCCCCTGTGACTCCTCATGGATAAGGAAGAAGATGATTTAGTTTGTATATAGTTTTGAGTTTGTTTCCAGCCTTGATGTGGCCTCCATTATTGGCTGAACCATAAACATTTCATATTTGACTGTCTGTAATTTTTCTTTTCTTCCAGTTCCTCCCTTCTGTCAGTCCCCATGCTGTGATTCTCGTTTTTCTGATATTTGTTTGCAGGGGTCCTGAATCAGACAAGTGAACTGGTTTTTGAAGAAAACCATTTTTGCTTCACACCGCTGCCGCCAGAATTGGACGAAGTGTTGCATGACACTGTAAGCACCAGTGGTGATATGGATCCTGAGGACTGTGCTACCTCCAGCCATTCGCAGACTGGTCAGTACCGTCTGTCTGCTGCATCAGCAGCTGAAAAGGAAGGTGAGAAAATAATCTTCAGGGGACCAGATACACAGCCTGAGGATAGAGAGGAAGCCGAGATGTTGGGATTGTTAGCATGCATTTGATTTTAAGATAAGAGAATCTTGATTTTGACTTATCAGTGAGAAGTTGGTGGGAAATTGCCGGTAGTGGACAAATGACAAGTGCATTTGGAAGAGTCTGATGGAGTGCCTGAATGATAATTATGTACCATTAAGTAACTGTTTCTAGAAGTTGGCCCGTCTGAGGGTTGCAACTTTGCCGTTGTCAGAGGACATGAGCGGTCCAGTGATCTCTTAGGCTCTAACTTGAATGGAAGGCTAGGTTTTGTAAATACTTATCGGTTTGTATAGCAATGAATATTTGTTTATTTTATGCAAAACCGCCCAAAAACCCTTGGCAAGGGGAATGAACTCATTTTACATAGACGCTGGCGCTTAAGGGGTTAACATAAAATAGTGTCGTAGAAACGTGAGCGAACCTGATTTTATTAGAAGCCATAGATCATATTTCGGTCCTCCTGAACCTCTCTTTTGTATTCTTTCTTTCTTTGCTTTTTTTAACGAGTATTATTTGTCGTAGTTCATCATGCCTTTGCTTCAAATGTAATACCTTAGCTTCTTCTGCTTAATTTTTGGTTTCTAAGCTGAAGGGATATCTGAAATGAGGCAGGAAACTGTAGACAATAGTTACAAAACACGTACGATAACTCTTGCTCCTTTGTGAACTAAATCCACGCCTTCACTTTCAAGGGAAATAATTACAAAATAAATCAAGTTCTAGGCTCCGACGAACAGACTGGCACAAACAAATGCAGCCACGCACAAGCATACACACACAGAGACAGGCACACATTCATGCGCGAAAGCACACATGCGTGCATGCACGTGTTCGGGGGAAAAAGCAGTGTACTCTGCATTATCTTCACCATTCCACGAAAACAAACAAAAAAACAAACAAACAAAAAAAAACACTCACACAGAGAAAAATCTGCGCTGACGCCGGTACGGGGCGAGAGTTTGAGGTCGACCTGTTCCCACTGCACCGAGGTGTTATTTCTATGGCTGAATAGTCAGTCGTCCTCTTCCCGATGGGAGAAAGAAAACTCGGGGAGAAACCAGCGGAACAAGATCTACGTGGTTTAGTGTAGTCTGCCAGTTAGGCCAGACGAGATCAATGGGAGGCGAGTGCAGCACACTGTTGTTGCCCACGAAGAGACCTCCACAAGAACGACTTGGAGAACCGCGGCCACTGCAAGCTAAGTCTTACTGCACTGAAAAAACAAACATGCAGGAGGACGCTCTATGAAGGAGACCAAATCCTTTCTTCCTTTCTTTCTACTTTTTCTTTTCTTTCTTTCTTTCTCTCACTCTTTCTTCCTTTCTCTCTTTCTTTCTTTCACACCCACTGACAGAAAAAAAAAGGAACAACATCAACTTAACCGAAAACAGGGAGACACGCACGGCGCAGTTACTGTTCTCTCTTTGTCTTTTCTTCCTTTCTTTTTTGTCTTTTATTCTTTCTTTTCATCTCTCTCTCTCTCTCTCTCTCTCTCCTCTCTCTCTCTCTCTCTCTCTGTGTGTGTGTGTGCGTGTGTGTGTGTGTGTGTGTGTGGTATAGTGACGTCAAATCAGGGATCAAGTGTGCGTGCGTGTCTCTCTCTCTCTCTCTCTCTCTCTCTCTCTGTTCGCGCGCACTTGAGTGCGTATTGGCGTGCGTGTGTTCGTGCTTACGTGTGCGTTTCTGTGTGTGTGTGTGTGGGGGGGGGGGGGGGGAGGGGTGCGTGCGTGGTGTGTGTGTGTGTTTACATTTCCTGTTTATCAGGTGCACCAAGTCTTGATTTCAATGTATTCTATTGATATGACTCAGCGTCTGCTTTCGACGTAGAGCAAAGCTTGATTTGTTTACTTTCAAATCTTTGAAAGCTATCCGACTCTCTAATATGTCAAATGTCAGCATGTCGCATACTTCAGTCATCCATTTCCAAATGTAATGGAGCGCCTGTGTGTGTGTGTGTGTGTGTGTGTGTGTGTGTGTGTGTGTATGTATGGAGAGAGAGAGAGAGAGAGAGAGAGAGAGAGAGAGAGAGAGACTTTAGGCCGAACAACTGCTTTTTACGTAAGTGCTTTTCGGGAGGGTGGGTGGAAGGTGTGTGTATGTGTTGGGGGGGGGGGGGGGGGGGGGGGTTGGGGGCTAGAGGGGCCGGGCAGAGCAGACATAGTCATAATCTCAGCGGTATGTTGTCAATCCGAACGACATAATTCCTCTTCACAGCAATCACTTTGACGAGCCTTCGTGTGGAGATGTGATGGGCTAGGATTGAGATAAGTAGCGCTTGATGTCCGCGGATCAACAGCTGCGCTAATTTTCGACAGTATTCAGCGCTGTGGCAGACGCCTTTAAGCACGCTTCCAACAAGCACAAGTTAACATAAATGTTAATAAGCATCCAACGGAGTTTGAAAGGACAGACGCGCTTCACGTTTGTTAGAGCCCTTGAAGCTATTTTTGAGGTTCGTTCACGTTGCGAGTTTGTGTCAAAGGCGCTGTTCAGCAGGACAATGTCGAGCAAACTACCCGCCAATCAGTGGATGATGCATTTTCTGGTATATTGCTTTTATACCGCGGAGCATGATCAGAATGGGATTTGTTATCATTTTTTTTCTCTTAAAAGCAAATTCATCTTGTCCAAATGAAATGGATAGTAACCACAGAGAAGCTGAATCAGGTGGAACCAAAACAATCTGTCAGCTTCGTCTTTGCTTACGATCTCTGTCTCTTTTGCCGATGCTTAACAGTATGTAAATGGAGCAGAGTGATTCACCAACTTCCCTGAACATCTTTGGGGAGCCAGAATAGCTCAGTTGGTAGAGCGCCGGACTCGTAATCTTGGTGATCCTGGGGTTGCGGGTTCGAACCTCCGCCGGGGCGTTTCGGTACAGGGGGATTTTTCCCTCGGAGTTAACATTGGTTCTGACTCCATTTCCCATACAGTCCTTCGAATGAGACTATAAACCGAGGTTCCGTGTGTGAACGCACGCATAACATCTTGCACACACGTAAAATCCCATCACCAACTTTCGGAAGAGTAGGCCAGTTTGGCCGTTGGTATGGATGACACGTTACACATAGCATGCACCCTGCGTGAGAAATGGAAAGAATGAAGGAAGTAAGGAAAATGAGTGATCGATATTGAACGATATTGACTGGATGACACGGGAAACGACTGAATGAAGCGCCAGCTGGCAGCTCTTCAGTCGGCACTACCCAGGTAGGCAGCCCGTTGTGTAAACGAGTGTTGATTGTAAAGCGCTTAGAGCTTGGTTTCTAGCCGAGAATAGGCGCTATATAAGTATTCATTATTATTATTATTTTGTGATGTGGACGTGGTGGCGCCGTCTGGGGAGGAAAGGTCGCCCATGCTGGCTCATCCACTGAACAGTTACTGCCATCTTCCAGACCTCAGAGGAACTAGTGAGTGGGGAAAGTACCCTGACCACTTCAAACATCTCCACCAAACTGACCCAACACACGAGCTTTGAAGACACTGACAAGAAAGACAGGGGGCACTACAGAGTGGGGAAAGTACCCTGACCACTTCAAACATCTCTACCAAACTGACGCAACACACGAGCTTTGAAGACACTGACAAGAAAGACAGGGGGCACTACCAACGCACAAATTGAAATGCAGGTACAAAAATTGGCGCGAAAATTGCGATATACTCTGACGGTTAAGTCAAATAGATTAGTGGAGTTGGACATACTTGGTGAAGCAAAATGGTCAAACACTTCAGAAAGGCAATGGTACAGACAACTTAACAACTTCCGGTCTAAGAATGGGGGCAGAAAACAATGGCATTGACAGTGAAGCACTTGTGTCACTGTTCTAGTTTTTTGCACTGAAAGTTAACTTGTATGCACCAATCTCTTTTATCCACAAACAGTTAGCTTCAAACTCGACAGAACGTGGAACGGGATGTCCTGATTCGTGTAATGCGCAGCCTTTCACTGGAAACACTTACATAGATATATCGCAATGGTCATGCAGGTGTCAAAGGAAATGAGAGAGCAGACACACGGAAAGCAAAGTAACAGTAAAACCGGACGGCAGCTTAGCCGACTTGATGTGATAAAGATCCTAGAGAATGACCCCAACAAACAAGATCAAGGCCACTGATCTGAACCATAGACCACCTTGCAGAATTCAACACCGAGAGAAAAAGTGGCCGCACATTCAAATTAAAAGGAAAAGCATGGAACATCACCAAACAAGTAAATACTGGAATCATCTCAAGACCAACGCTGCAAAGACTTTGTGGCAAGTAGGCCTCTCCAGCAGCAGAACCAAACGACCTAACACACGTCAACTGAGATAACACACTTTAATCTTGCAGGATCCCTTGTTTTATTTACCGTGCGTACTTGTAGGGTGCATTAATGATGTAATGCGCGCACGCGCGCGCACGAGAGAGAGAGAGAGAGAGAGTTTGTACACATGTATGCAAAGTGTTTGTGCTTTATGGGGGAACATTTCATTTTCTTTATTTATTAATCAAATGATTGGTTGATTAATTTGCTTATTTGCTACATTTTGAGTTGCTAATCACCGGAACAAACTTGATGCTGACGTCAAATTTACAAATGCGATGACGTTCTTCTCAGGGATTCTTGATGGGACTTTCCCACAACCATACTCTTCGTGTCTGTCCTGACGGGGTCAGTTTATGGCACAATCATCGTTAACTCAGGCAGTGACCCTATCTAACTTGGTCCTGTATTCTGTTCTGCCATGCAGGCAGTGGACAAACTAATATGGTCCTGTACACTTATACTGTCATGTATTCTGTTCTGCCATGCAGGAAGAGGACAAACTAATATGGTCCTGTACGCTATACTGTCATGTATTCTGTACTGCCATACAGGCAGTGGACAAAACTAATATGGTCCTGTACACTTTGATGTCATGCAGCATGCCCCAGGCAAGTCAAACCTACTGGAACTCTTCCATCCACAGGTCTGATTTTCTGGAACCTTTTGACTCTCCACAGAAAATATGTTATGATGGAGTTACACGGTTACCAATAGCAGTCGGAGAACGTGTAGCCTAACTAGAACACAAGCATAAAATCAGCGTCCGGCTCACAACGTGGCTAATAAAAATGGCAACCGTGCCAGCTTTGTGTAGCGCGGCACTGTTATCACCCTGAGAACGGACTGTCCGTTTTGATGTGTTACATCCACATTTCAATGTTATGTGAATTACCATGATGATGGAGAGGAAAATATCCTTTCATTAAACGTCTTCGTTTCAGCAATGATAGGGTAAGGTTAAAACGAGTTAGAGTTTCAGTAGTCACTCCCTTAGACACATTTGGAAAGCAGCTCTAAGAAGAATATGCGATCAGGTTGTTTTTTTTTTCTAATATTCTGATTTTCCTTTGGTTTCAATGTGTTCGCTCCCTCTTCCTATTTTGTTCAGAAGAAACTGATTCAGCATGCATAAAAAGAATATTTTCTACAGATATTAAAAACACCAAAGTTGACATTGTCTTGGCGTTTCAATACACTTGTCTGTAGTAGAGATGTGAGACGATTCTGAATCAATGACCACATTGAGTGTGACTGAACGTATGTCATTAAGTACAAAACGGGAAAATGTTTAGAATGTCATTCACGTTTATAACCACGCAGGCACACACACACACACACACACACCACACACACACACACACCACACACAGAGGCAAACACACACACACACACACACACACACACACACACCACACACACACACACACACACTCACTCACTCACTCATTCGCTCGCACGCATGCACGCACACACAGAGAGACACACACGCGCGCGTGCACACACTCACAAACACACACACACACACACACACACACACACACACACACACACACACACACACACACAGAACATGTATCATCATGCAATTTCAAGCAGAATTCACAGTCCATTATAAGCATGTTTTCCACCACAAATCACGAAAGAAGAGTTTGCCTTAACTGAAAAGCTTTATGCAGATACAATGCTAATTTAACTACCATTCTTTCATATTTCGATGCCATAAGTAGACAAAATCGAAAGAAACATGGATTCGTATAGAATTTCACTGGAATATATTTCACACGAAGATCAGTCAGAACAGAACATGTTAGAACAAAATGAAGCTCGTCCTCATTAGATTCCTTACACAATGGACACGCTAACTCATTACCATATAGTTTTAAAGCGATACAAATGTGCATTAATTTCAGATATACCAAATCTAAATCTAGTGACAAGAAACCGCAAACATTTATCCAATTCAAATGAAATATATGCCTTCACCAGATGACCAGAGGTATAACTTCTATACATTTGAAACCTTTCACTTGATTCTATACGACTCTCCCAGTCCTGCCATCTGCAGTCAATTAATCTCTGGCGTAGAGTTTGCACAAATATATTTTCTTGACCTTGGCACTCCTACACATAACCAAAACCAAACTCATGAAGAAATAATGGAATGTTTGATACCCAGTTATTTTTCGCTTTTGAGTCCAAGTCGTATAACATGGTGTAAGATTTCCTTGGTAGTCCAATGCTCGTTTAAAAAAAAAATTGAACCAGTAACGAATGCATGTAATTGCCGAGTTTATGTACAGTGGGTACCTGTTTGTTTCTCCATACACTAAGTCATTTGGAGTTTTTACATCCACTCCTAAAACCTTTAAAGGCCAGATAAGTGGACTGACTCGCAATGCATTCTTACTTTTTGTCTCCAGTCCCCACAGCTCTGATCCATATAGTGTAATCGGGTGTGTGTAACTATTGAAAATATTGACAAAAAGTTTTATTTTGTTATTTAAAGGGTGTAGCTTTTTCAAAATATATAAACAAATGATTCTTTGCTCGTCCCAAAATCTGCTACATGAGGCAGTAAAGCAAACCAAAGACGCTCGTCTGTCACGTGGCAAAGACCTGGATGGGAGAGGACGGAGGCAACACACAGCATGTGTGCCAGTTATCACAACTCAAAGAAACTAAGGAATGCAAAAATAGCCTGAGTATTTTAAGCACCTCTACCAAACTGCCGTCACTCCGGAATTTGTCGAGGACGGCCAGAACACAGTACTGCTGAGGACATTCAGATGTAGGTGGGTACAAACTCACATGGATGCGCTGCCCAGGACATGCAGGTGTCAAAGGAAAAGAGAGAGATTGAGAGAGAGAGAGGGAGACAAAGAGAGAGATGATGATACTAGTTACTGTATTGTGATGAATCATGGGGATACTTTTCCCAAACCATACAAATTTAATCCATAGCTATGTTCGTTAATTCCGCTCGGCACAGTAAAACTTCTGTACATGCATATATATATATATATATATATATATATATATATATATATATGCATGTGCAGAAGTTTATATATATATATATATATGTGTGTGTGTGTGTTGGTGTGCGTGCGTGTGTGTGTGTGAGAGAGAGACAGAGCGAGAGAGAGATGTACAACTTATAAGATATACCCTACTACTCAAGTTTGGGCTTGGATCCTTATAATGCTCCAGCAACCTCAACGTGAGCACTAACAGTTACAATACAAGAAATGCCTGGGTCATACAAACTACATCTTTCATTTTGATTCTTTTCCCAATATTAATAAACTCCTTGAACAGTTCTGTGAACACAGGGCAATCTTATAACAGATGATGAACGAAAACCGGCGTGATCTCTAGTCCATGAACAGCAGATTGAAGTTTGCTAGCAATGTTTAACAAGTCCGCCGTGCCATCGTCCCTATCTCTCATTTTTCACCATTCATCTTCCAGCATACACTGCAAACATTGTATTGCAAACATGCAAACACGCTCCCACATCAGCAGGAAGTTATCGTCCTTTATGCATAGGTGGAAAGTCGATGCTTTTAAAACAAAAATCTGTAAAAATGCCTCATGTGTTTGTGGACAGAACATAACAGCTGATCATATTCTCTCATGTGCCGCTATCAAACAATTTATACCCATGCTTTCTACATATACTATTAGAAATATTTTTGAAACACCAGTATTAATCTAAGACTTCTTTCTTTCTTTATCAATGAGTCCAATAAATAAGTACTTAAAGCTTCCCACATTTATCATCTTTTACTAATGAGGTTACTTTTTTAAGTGAGTCATTCATATAGCTATTGCTAAATCTACATGAAATATACGGAAGGACCATCTTCATCCGTCCCCTACCTCTCACTCTTCTCTTTCACAACAAAACCATTTGTAGTTTTCTAGTTTCATTACTAGGGTTTGTTTTGTTTGTTTTTAGGTTGATGCGGTGGTGTCTTTTTTTCCTTTTCCGTCTAATATCAGCTAGAGTGGATAGACGGTAAATTTCAAATTAAGTAACCTCCCCCCCCCCCCCCCACCTCCCCATCCGAAGCCTCTCATCCCACCGCTTCAATCACGATTTCCTCAAGTCACAATGAAACGAAAAGATAAACCAGTGAATAAATGAAAAAAAAAAAAAAAAATGTCAGAAAGTGCTGGTGTTGGGATGAAGCCGGAAACTGCCTTAACTCCTGGACTTTCTTTTGACGCTGTACTCCGCCAGGAGACTGCAGGCGGGGCAGAAGGGAGCGGGTCCCATTGAAGACGTGTCCGCATGGCCATCAGTAAATAATTTTTCTGCTTTCAGCCGGCACTCCATTCGGCGTGTGCTGTGGGAAGGGAGGGCGAGTCACCCTATTTGGGATCCCCGAGCCGTAGGTTGACACGCGTGCTCTAGGACACATTAAGGTAGAACACTGAGGTATAATGTGTCTGCTTGAAAGATGAATCTGTTTTAATCATTATCTTTATATTATTATTATCATCATCATTATTGTTATTATTAGTATTCTTATCATCATCATCATCATCCTCCTTATTCTAACTCGCATTGTCTCCTTTTCAGCAGCCTCGCTTTTACTAAACGTCCATGTTGAGGAGATAAGTGATTGCTCGTTCTTCGATTTCATTGTCCTGAATGAAAGAAGAAGACAGAAAAGAAAAAGATACACCCGAAGGTACGGATAGGACCCGGACAGGTACAGTCCTCAACTGCCGAACAAAGCAGCTGGGAGCCATCCTACACCGCCCTTGGAGGCAGGATTACACCCAGCTGGTTTGTCCTGAATGTTGTTCATTTTATCTGTAGACGACCAAAGATGTCGAAACGCCTCGTCTTTTGTTTCTTGATTTGTTTGTCCCTTTCGCCCGCTGAAATAAAGTATTGTTCACAGTTCCTTGTCAAAAGGGAAAAATCAAACACACGAGAACATGATTCCATCAATAAAATCAGCCGAGTGTCACGGACGATTTCTTTTATTTCTTTAATACCTGAATGATACATGAAACACAGTGTCTGTTAAAAAAGAAACTGTAGTGATAAACGTATTGTGTAACTTGCCAAAGAACACAACCCAGCGTCCGGAAACAGTATTGCAAGATGGATGACAGAGGTACTTTCTAAAGCGACATTCTGACAGTTCGCGCACCGTGGTTCTAAAGATGCAGCTCCATTAGCCATGCTAAACATCGATGTTGCTTTGGATGCATTTCTGAGGAAAGCAAGTTCAACAAATGCTGCTATGTTTAGGGCTTTTTAAAATTTTAAAACACGTGACTTGATCTTGGAAAAAAAAGAAAGAAATAAAACGATTATGGGTTTCACGTACGATGCTGAACAGCTCAAAACGGAACATGTCTCATTCAGCTGCACTGCTGGTCAGTGAAAGAAAAACACTGAGAATACGATGTGTTTGATAATCGACATCCTTATTGAATGCGCGAGGGATTTTGTGCATGTATAGTTCAATAATGGTACTGTTACACCAATTACAGTACTACTCGTACATCAAACTTCTAAATAATCAAAATGTGTTTATAATTTGATGGCATTTTGCATTGACGAAGATAACAAACATGTGAAGTAATCGAAGAGCAGAAATGTAGGATGCAGCTTATAACCATTGGCGTTTGTTTGGCAAAGATGAACAGTGGGTAATTCTTTAGTCGTTGGATCCAGTGAAGAATAAACTCAACGGTGTCAAGTTTATCAATGGTGGTGCGTGAGTGTTTGGGGGGTGGGGGTGGACTCTTGAACTGTTTGAAGAGAAAACCGGAAGCTGAGCAATAGTTGTACATCTGTCCAGGGGAACAAAAACAACACTCTCCCCAGTGAGGAAAACTCTCCCCCAGTGAGGAAAACTCTCCCCCAGTGAGGAAGAGAGTGAGCATTCTCATGTGTAGTGTCCCTCACAAGTAGCTGGCAACGCAAGTTACATTTGTTTCATTCTGTGTGGCGCCAGTTTGCTTCTAGACAATGCTAACCGCTGAAACCCAATTCCATTACATGCAACATAAGCTCTCACGGAAATCGGGTGGATTCTCTTCCTTGAGAGTATCATGAGCAACCAGTAAAGGGCAAAAGGAAGATGTTTTTATAAATAAAAACAGCAAGTTTAGAATTAGTATAGAAATAAAGTACAAGACCGTTGGTTGCCAGAATTTCATTGAAAACAAACCACATGAAGACTGACAATGACCATCAAACTTTCAAAGTTTACATTCACTAGAGATCACCACACAAGCCTGAACAAATCACAGACTGATGCAGAAGATGTTTCATTGACATTTGTATCTATGGTGTCCCGTAGCCCTGCCTGTCCTGCTGATATGACGTCCTCCTTTCCGATCCGTTCTCTCCCTCACCCGACTTTTTGGTTTGGTTTGGTTTGGTTTGGTTTTGTGTTGTTTCTCCCTTGTGATGTATGTGTCAGGTTATCCTTTCATGACAAAGGAATCACAAGCCTGCTCTTGTTTTGGATGGACAAGCATACAGACAGGCGGATGGAGAAACGGACGGACAGACAGACAGACAGACATATAGCCACATAGACAGACACACAGACGGACAGACAGACAGACAGACAAATAAACATACAGACAGACGGATGGACGGACGGACAAACAGTTTCAGAGAGAGAGAGAGAGAGGGTGATTAGATTACAGGCCTACACAGGTGAGCTGTTCGTTTGCATGCATAATTATGTTCTTCCAAGCGTTGCATGCTGATAATAGCATTTACCTGTCGGAAAACACGGTAGCACTTTTCATGTTTCTTGCATGTATTTTGGACCGCTCCTTTTTCTTCTGTGACTTGCTATAGCAGCCTGAAAAAAACCCATTGTATTTCCAACACACACACACACACACACACACACACACACACACACACACATATTAACACACACACATTAACACACACACACGCACAGACACAACACACACACACACACACACACACACAGAGCACAACACACACACACACACGCGCGTGCGCGCGCGCGCGCGCGCATACGAACGCATGCACCCGCGCGCGTGCGAACGCACGCGCGCACCCACACATACACGCACGCACGCGCGCGCGCACACACACACACACACACACACACACACACACACACCACACGCGTGCGCGCGCTGAGATCCAGTGCCACAAGAACATTTGTCTGTGTGGGAAATTTGAAGTCGCCTGAGGTGGCTCAGCAGTCAGCAGCGGCCATTTCTCAGTCTAAAGAGAATTGTTCGCTAGTGTCTCTGCATTGGCGCATTGGATCAACACCGCTGTCTGCCCAGCTTTCTCTTCAACTGGTTAGGGTATCTGGTGGTCGTGGTGGAAAAGTTCTGGCCTCTCTGTACATCACTGGGTGGCTGAAGTGCTCCATATTGCTGCCTGCCTTGGACAGAGCGTCAGCTTCTCATCCCGTGATCCACAGTGGAATGAAATTCACTGGAGTACAATGGTGGATCGCTACGATGGTGCATCGTCTTGAAAGATCATGAAAGGCATTGCTGATGTTTTTTTTGTTTTTTTTTCAACTGCTGTTCACTTCTGTTACTCTAAAGTCCCTGCAGCAGAGATCGGCAGCCAGTGAAGAAAGCAAGCTTGGGTGGGTGGGTTGTTTGACTTTCTGAACGCTCGTGCAGCATGGAGCAAAACTGTTGACTCTGCACTGTAGTTGGAGGATGTGAACGTTTGAAGTGGACCTTAGGGGCGGTAGGGCTTTAAAGTGTTGGAGAATACAGTCCATGGGCGAAGAGGGTCATGATACGGTCAACATTCCTGATGTTGCGGCGTGCGTGTGTCTCAGCTCAGTACAATGTCTACACCATAATGTTTGATGTCCCACTTTCAGGAATATGAATCTGCGGAAATCGTTACTTCCTACAATGTGTCTTTCAAAGTCGTAGAGAAAGGGACGCACAGACAAACAGGGCATAGTCTGTGTGTGTGTGTGGGGGGGGGGGGGGGGGGACAGACAGAGAATGGGCAGAGATAAAGGAGGGAGATAGAGATATGTTGTTAGGGAGAGAGAGACAGAGACAGAGAGAGAGAGCGAGAAACTGAGAGAGAGAGAGTTGTGTGATGTGATGTGGTGTGTGTGTGTGTGTGTGTGTGTGTGTGTGTGTGTGTGTGTGTGTGTGTGTGTGCATGCATGTCCTGGGAGGCTGAGAGTAGAAGAATGGGAGAGACAGAAAGAGAGACATTACGTAGAGAGGGAGGGCACAGCAGAGACGAAGGGAGTGTCAGAGATAAAGGGGAAAGAGAGACTGAGACCTTGTTGACACACACCATACATACACATACAGACCTACAGGCACATACAGACACACACACCATACATACACATACAGACCTACAGGCACATACAGACACACACACCAGACATACACATACAGACCTACAGGCACATACAGACACACACACCATACATACACATACAGGCCTACAGGCACATACAGACACACACACCATACATACACATACAGACCTACAGGCACATACAGACACACACACCATACATACACATACAGACCTACAGGCACATACAGACACACACACCAGACATACACATACAGACCTACAGGCACATACAGACACACACACCATACATACACATACAGGCCTACAGGCACATACAGACACACACACCATACATACACATACAGACCTACAGGCACATACAGACACACACACCATACATACACATACAGACCTACAGGCACATACAGACACACGCAAGCACATACGCATGCATACATGCAAGGGTTAAAAGATTAAAGTTGATCGTTTTCTGACATGGGACACACACACACACACACACACACACACACACACACACAACACACACACCACACACACACCAGACATACACATACAGACTTACAAGCACATACAGACACACGCAAGCACATACGCATGCATGCATGCAAGGGTTAAAAGATTAAAGTTCATTGTTTTTTTTTACATAGGACATACACATTTTAACACACACACACACACACACACACACACACACACACACACACACACACACACACACACACATCACGTGCACGTGCATCCTGGATGAGGGGAGGGGGACATGCACAATGTGTTCAACTCACAACAAAACATGACGGAGCACAGCAGTGTTGCCAGGTTGGTGGCCACCAGAGTTCCCAACACTGGCCAGATCCCCACTCCGTTTGTCCCAGGCACTGGAATCAGATCTATTGTCACCAAATTTAATCATACCTCTCGACAATGCTCTCCATGACAGAGCTGTGTTTAAGGAATCAAAATATCTTCTTCTAAGCCAGAACAACCATATCTTTTTCTCAGCCAGAGCAACCATCATCATCATCATCATCATCATCATCATCATCACCATCATCATCTCTCTCTCCCTCTCTCTTTCTCTCTCTCTCTCTCTCTCCCTCCCACCGCTCTGTCTCTGTCTCTGTCTCTCTCCCTCTCTCTCTTTCCCTCTCTGTTTCAAGCAATTCTTTATGCCATTTGCATTAATACAAGTGAGTCACAATTTCCTTTCTAAATGACGCTCGACGTTCGGAGGGAGGGGTGAGGACCGGAAGAAGAAGAGGAGGAGGAGGAGGGGGAGAGGAGGAGGAGGAGGAGGAAGAAGAAGAAGAAGAAGATCTTGACTTCAAGTACAGCCACTGCTATTGGGCACACAGTTCCGTCACTGTCTTTCGTCTCAGCCCTCCAGAGTTGAAGATCCCCATCCACTCCGCACTCAAGCTTGTGTGACACATACTGATTCAGGCAGGCTTCTGCCCTCCAACCCCTCCCCCCCCCCTCCCCCCCTCCTCCGAGAGCGGTCCATCTCAAAAGAAACCCCAATCTTCACAGCCAGTTGGTGATTACTGCAACTCCTCAGGTCTCTGTTTGCTGTCTATCCCACGACTGAAACGATTTTGTTGAGTCTCGTGTACATGTACCTACAGACTGGCGTCCACCTGTCCGGATTATCAGTGTCTGCTTTTATCTGCATTTGATGTTTGCCGACACCGTCCGAGAGCTGTAATAACAGTTACAAGAGCGACGTATTGTAAAAAGTATCTGAAAAAACAACTCCACCAGACAACATGAACAAACCAATCACAAGACAAAACATGATGCGTTTCGACCTCTTAGGTCTTTTTCAGTCAAGATACACAACACTCAGGACAACGAAAATGAAGAACGAGCAATCACTTATCTCATTATCTTAAACGCGTCGTGTTTTGTCTTGTGATTCGTTTGTTTGTTCGGCGGATACGGTACTCAAAACTTTTTTTTAAAGATCTTCTTTTGATTTCCGAGTGCAGTCGGCTTACTTTGCATTATTGTACATGTTTAACATCTAATGCATGTAGCCCTTGTCACTTAATCAGCCAACCAGAGAGCATTGCACTTGACGATAGTATACAAGAAATGGGGTCAAACTAAATCAGGCATCATCACATTCAGTGCAAGGTGGTGTGGCAGGGAATTCCGAGGGAGAAGTGGCGGATCTCTCTCAAGGGGCGCTGATGTGAGAGGTCAGCGTCAGGCAGCGCAGTCTACCTTCCAGCCACTATGGATGAAGACAGGTCTAGCCCTTGTCGTGGGTAACAGCTGCTAGAGATGTGAGGAGATTGGCGACGGACTGCTAGAGATGTGGGGAGATTGGCGATGGACTGCTAGAGATGTGGGGAGACTGGCGATGGACTGCTGCCTGACTACGTGACCTAGGAAACCAATTTGAGGGATCGGTGTGGTAGGCACCCCTCTCGGGATTGGGCTGAAACATTTCCCTTTCGGCTGTACTCTGTGAGAATCGTAGAAGGGAATCGTGCATGGCTCCATTAACGCTCGTCCTGCTCCCTCTTTGAGGCGGCCTCACGCGGCACAGGACAATCACCACACGAGCAGCATGAAGAAGACTGCATGGTCGCCCCAAATACAGGCTTTTGGGAAGGTGGGGGGAAGGAAAGGAGGGAAGAGGCAAAGAACACCAACGCCAACAGTCGGTCGACCAACACCACAAAGTGGACACTAGTTCACACTGAACCAGAGCCAAGTGTTGGACACCAGTTCAGCAGGTTGAAAGAAGAGGAAACAAGAAGAAATTAATCACACCACTTTTGTGTTTGACTACATTTGAGAGTTATTTCCCTTCAGCTAAATTTACTTGATCTTGATCTCTCTCTCTCTCTCTCTCTCTCTCTCTCTCTCTCTCTCTCTCTCTCTGTATCTCTGTCTCTCTCTCTCCGGCGTCTGTCCTTTCTCTCTCTCTCTGTCTCTCTCTCTGTCTCTCTGTATCTCTGTTTCTTTCTCTCTCTCCGGCGTCTGTCCTCTCTCTCTCTCTCTCTCTCTCTCTCTCTCTCTCTCTCTCTCTCTCTCTCTCTCCCCTCTCTCTCTGTATCTCTGTTCACGTCTCCTTTTTTATGAATTGGTACAATAATTGATTTAGCCCACTCTGATGGAAAGATACCATTATCAAAAAGTTGGGCAAATAAATGAACAATCCAGACAACTATCGTGGAGTATCACTTACCAGCATTTTAAGTAAAATCTACACTCACATACTAAATACAAGATTAACTGAATGGGCTGAAACTGAAGAAAAAATATTGGAAGAACAAGCAGGTTTTAGAACCAGTTACAGCACCATAGACCATATATTTACACTATATTCTAGATTCTAGATTCAAAAACATCTACTCTGTAGGTCGAAGCTCTACATTGCATTTGTAGATTTCAAGATGGCCTTTGACTCTGTAAATCGGAATGCTCTGTGGAATGTACTCCGTAAATGTGGTGTTAATAGTAAATTGTACATGACTATTAGAGGGGTCTACAACTCAGTGCTGGCATGTGTGCGTGTGAAAAGTGAGTATTCAGATTATTTTGATTGTCCAAATGGAGTAAAACAAGGATGCTTGTTGAGTCCACAGTTGTTTTCTTTTTTTATAAACGAACTGGCTGTGGAATTGTCCCGCAAAGGCAGACATGGTATCCAGATAATACCTGGAGCAGTTGAATTAGTTTTATTACTGTATGCTGATGATGTTCTTCTGTCCAGAACAGTTGTAGGTTTGCAAAACCAACTAAATGTATTGAAAGAAGAAGCAGATCGCTTAGGTTTATCAGTTAACTTGGATAAGACAAATATAGTGGTCTTTAGAATGGGTGGCCACCTATCAGTGTGTGAAAAATGGTCTTATGGAAATGCAGACGTTCAAGTAGTTAATTCATATAAATATCTTGGAATGATATTTTCAACAAAATTAACTTTCGTTACGCATGGGAAGAATCTCTAAGAAAAGGTACTATTGAAATTCTGAAATCCCTGAGAAAACTGAATTGTACAGACTGTAGTATATTTTGGAAAATGTTTGATACACAGATAAAACCTCTTCTTACATATGCAGCTGAAATTTGGGGCTTACATGAAAATTCGATGATGGAAAAAGTACATACGTATGCTATGAAGCGTTTCCTTCAAGTACCTATTCATTCATCCAACACCGTTTAATATGGAGAGATGGGCAGATACCCTTTGTACATAAGTACATTTGTAAAATGTACTAAGTACTGGTTGAAGATCTTGAAGCTACCCCAGTCCCGTTTTAGCAGGCAAGCCTATGATACGATGCTTTTAGAAATGGAAAAAGGTAAAGAAAACTGGGCTCATAAAGTAAAGAAAGTCCTTTCAGAACAGGGTTTTGGAATAGTGTGGATGACCCAGGAAGTAGGGAATGAGCAACAGTTTATTGCGGAATTTAAAGACAGGCTTATTTGTTCTTTTAAACAGAACTGGTACTCAGATATGGAAGGTAAAGAAAAATATCGCTGGTTTTTCTCATTTAAGAGTGTGTTTCATTCTGAAAAGTTTCTCAGTGTCATAACAGATAGATGGCACAGAATAAATTACGCAAGATTTAGGTTGAGAACTTTAGGTTTTAATGCGAACAAAAGACGTTTTGAATGTGAAACATCCACAGAATCTCCTTGTCCTGCATGTAGACACATTATTGATGACGAAGAACACTTTCTGTTCCACTGTACTGCTTATAATGAAGTGCGGAAAATTGTTCACTTTTCCAGTTAGATATAGCGAAAAGACAAAATGTTGCTGTCGTGTTATCATCAGATGATGAACTTGTAATTAAATCAGTTGCGAATTCATCGCAGAAGCATTGAAAATTAGACAGATGAAGGATAGTGAAATTTAAGATAATGCATTATAGGAGATATCTGAATGAATATTATCATTCATCGCAAGTGGAAGAGATCATTAAGATACATTGTCATCATTTGATCGAGTGGATGGTCGAGTCAGTCTTAAGGGTTTTTTTATTTTTTATTTTTTCTAATTGCATTACTCCTGTGCGTGAGGACATAAGGAAATGTCATGAATTTATTTGTTTTTAACCTTTGATTTGGTGCACACTAGGAATGAATGTGTACTATTTGTTTGCAGGAAAGGAAGAGGTGAAATTTTGTTGTTCTGTTACCTCTCCCCCCTTGTCAAAAGACCTCTTTGGTAATGACAATAAAATATCAAAGTGTCAAAGTGTCTGTATCTCTGTTTCTCTCTCTCTCTCCGCGTCTTCTCTCCTCGTCTGTCTCTCTCTCTCTCTCTCTCTCTCTCTCTCTCTCTCTCTCTCTCTCTCTCTCTCTCTCTCTCCCTCTCTCTTTCTCTCTGTCTGCCTGTCTCTCTCTCCGTCTCGCTTTCTCTTCTCTCTCTCTCACCCCCCCCCCCCCCCACACACACACCATGCACACGCACACATGCACATATGCCTGCATGCATACAAAGAGAGAGAAAGAGACAGAGACAGAGACAGATAATCAAATGTATTGTGCGTGTAGCATCAAGTCGTTTGTTGTAACAAGAGTGGCAAAATAACACTGGCTGAATAGCAACATCACACACACACACACACACACACACACACACACACACACACACACACACACACACACACACACACACACCTGTATGCGTGCTTGTACTCTAACACTTGACGTTTTGAAGGGCACTTGGACTGGTCCTCTACGTCTTTCTCCTGAATTTTCAAATGTTATGAATCGGCCAAATCTCCAGCCGCTAAAGTAAATTCATGGTATTTTTGCTGATGTTGAGATTAGTTTCCTAGGGTTTCCTAGGATTCTTCAAGTGTGCGAACTCCAGCACCAGGTGTTAGGTCACCCTAAGCTACATGTTCAAGTAGGAACACATAACGGGGAGTAATTCCCATATCTGGGCTGTTTGGGGGGGGGGGGGGGGGGGAGGTAGAGGTGTCATGTGTGAAGGCAGAGGTTTTTATGTAAATAATGTATTGTAACTAATTCACACTTGTGAGATCCCAGCGTGATCCTAGATGGTAAGATGGATGACTGACTTCTGTTTTGGACAAGAGGTGCTATTGAACACACACACACACAAAAACATCTGCTGCGATAGTTAAAACATGGTTAGAAGAAGAAGAAGGGGAAGAAGAAGAAGGAGAAAAAGGAGAAGAAGGAGAAGAAGAGAAGAAGAAGAAAGGAGGAAGAAGTAAAAGAAGAAATAGAAACAGAACAAGAGCAAGAGCTTGAAAAATCAAGCATTAATGGAAAGGGGAGTAATTCCCATATCCAGGGGGCTGGGTGGGTGGATGGGGGGTGGGGGTGTCATGTGTGAAGGCAGAGGTTTTTATATGTAAAATATGTATTGTTATAGGTGATTTGAGAGAAAATTGGGGGGGGGGGGGGGGGGGGGAATCAAATTTTGTATTAAAAATGGTAATTGTCACAAACGTACGTTTGGTTCAAGTTTGTAGTAAGCTGAACAACCCTTAGCGGGTCAATAATTTGAACAAGCAGAAACGTTTAAAGCTGATTTAGTTAGAAAGATAGCAGTCACGGAATGCACGTGTTCATGTAAGGTGTGAGTGATTGTGAGCCCGTCTGTAACGAGATAGACTCTAAAAACTGACAGCATGCGTGAAGCTGCCCAAAGGTGTAGTTAAACATCGGTGACAGTGTTCAGTCCTCCCAGCAGTCAATATCACTACGGGTTAACGTTTATGTTTGTATAATACAGATGAATGTGTTGAATAGTGATGTGTTGAGGTTCGTGGTCAGTTTTTAGTTTATTTTTCTTTTTTTAATTTTATAGGTCTCCCGTCACCTTTGTAAAGGTCCCACGTGAGTGGCACAGTGTGTGTGGTGTGTGTGTGTGTGTTGTGTGTGGTGGGTGGGTGGGTGGGTGCGCGCACGTGCGTGCGTGCGTGCGTGCGTGTGTGTGGGTGTGGGTGTGTGTGTGTGTGCCTTAGCGACAGCAGACTTTGTAGGAGGAGAGTATCAACACTTCTGCCCATACCACCAGTGAATCCATGTATATCTTAATCACACATCAATAAAGACGTAGGAGGTGGAGAGATCTGTCACAAACTGGCAGCTCGTCTGGAATGCACAGAAATGAGCAGTAAGTGGCTGTCGTTTCTAGGTTATGTTTGGTTTCAAACGGAATTCTGAATTTGCTGTTAACTGTGAAATTTGTATTTTAACTGTGAAAACCTAGAATCTTACCGGAAAGACAATAGTTATGTGTTGATTGCCTTGAGTTTATTTGATGACTGTGCCTTTCGTTAGAACTTGCTTAAATTTGGCTGCTGTCGAGGTCGATTGTGAATGACTAATTGTTTTATTATTATTATTTTATTATTATTATTATTTTTTTTTTTATTTTTATTTTTTTTTATTTTATTTTTTTTTTTTTTTTGGGGGGGGGGGGGGGGGGGGTCGGGGGGCGTGAGAATAATTTACTCGCTTATCAGAACGCTTGTAATAGCTAACTGATGGAGGAGCAGACAGTTTCAACATGTGTACTGAATCTTAAGCTTAGGCGATTGGTCACCTGGAAAAGATGGACCTCATAGAGGAATGAAAATCTTTAGGTTCGAAGCGTCCAGAAATGAAGGCATATGCAGATCAGAACTGAGACTAAAAACATGTACAGAGAAGGAAAAGAAGAAGAGAGAAAGAGAACGGAGAAATAAGAAGAAGGTAAGGTAAGGTAATGTTGCTTATAGCCCAGCCGACCGCAAAGGGCCATATCAGGACTATCAGCGCGTTGAAGTCAACTCACAAGTTATCATAAAAACAAACGAACAAACAAACAAAAACCCTCATTCACACAACCCTTTAAGACATACCTTCTACAAACAGAACAGGCATTTTGTTAAATAATCTTTCTTCCATAGAATCTTAGATCAGGTAAAAGAATCGATCTCTTTCAGAAATCCAAAGATCACATCAGGTGGGACATCTCTGAAGAAGAGAGTAAGTGAACAGGAACGAGAGGAGAGATAGAGAGTTATTTTCATTAAACCGATGGAAGACGATGGGTGGACCCCACCTCCAGTTAGCGTCGGTCTTTACGCTTCACTGTAAGAGATGGACACACCCCCATCACAGGCTTTGAAAGACCAGTAATACAAACAAGGGAGAGAAATGACATGACTTGAATGTTTCGCGCTGTAGGACATAAACAGAAATTAGATTTTAGATTTTAAGAAAATGTTCCTACACATAGAAAGAGAGGGAGAAGGAAATGTACAGAAATAAGGAAAGAGATAGAAAGAGAGTGTGTTGAAGACAGAGACAATGAGAGAGAGAGAGAGAGAGAGAGAGAGAGAGAGAGAGAGAGAGAGAGAGAGAGAGAGAGACGCACACACGATCACAAAAACGCATACACACACACACGCACACACGCACGCACGCACACACGCACACGCACGCACACTCGCACGCACGCACGCACACACACACACACACACACACACACACACACACACACACACACACACACACACACACACGAACACGACTAGTAGAGGATCCAGCTGACCTTTCCTTATTGGTTTCACGTCCTCAGCGAAGTGATCGCCGTTTTTATCGTTGGTCACTCGGCACCTCACCGACTCCCCCCGCAGGCTACCCAGAGCCGGGTCCACCGTGCACGTGAATCCATCAGGCCGGCATGGCCCTTCCCACTGCGCCATGTCTGGACACACTGGGTTCATCCCGGTCACTTCGCAGTGGAAGATGGTCAGAGATGTGCTGGTGTTGACGTCATAATGCTGGTATTCTACCAGCTCCACCTTGTCGGGGCCATCTGCAGCAGAAGGTCCTTTTCATGTAGAACCTCTGAAGTGATGGTGGTTGTAAAGCAAGGCCACTGCAGGCGTAGATCTAAGCTAAACTTAAAGCGTTTAAGCACGACATCCGCCAAACATTAACAAACGAATTACAAGACAAAAACACGACACATTTCGACCTCTTAGGTCTTCTTCAGGCGAGATAAACAACATTCAGGGAAACGAAAATGAAGAATGAGCGATCACTTATCGCTTCAAATCCGGGCAAGATGGGCGTTGAAATTTGATTTGTTTGGTGGATGTAGTTCTTAAACTTTTTAGGCTCTGATGTGATGTTAACCATTACTTTGACCTGAATGAGGCAAAACTTATTGACATACAGTTCAGCTTGCTTTTAAGAGAACTGTTACTTACAATCAGACGGATGTACTGTTATCATTGTGTAATTGTCATTATTATCCTCAATAACGTTATCGTCACAAACATGATCACCTTTCAATCACGACTGAACGATTGTAGGATGCAGTAAAATGACCAAGGAAAGGTGTGTAAGTTATAAACCTATCAATAAAGAAGTAAAATCGCTTTCTCTACATGCTGCTTTTTTCTAATATGTGATTCTCTCAGGCAGCTAGCTGGAACCTGACAGATGAACACTAACTGCCAGCTGCTGCTTAGACACACCAATGTCCTCAGATGATACATTGGACAGTCTGTTGCCTTCGTTCAGCTCGACTGATCATTTTGAATGCTTGTTTTCTGTCATTGGTTATTCATCCCTACAGGCCGAACGTATTTTAATCTATGTATTTTATTTATTCCCCTCCCTCCCCTCAGACACTTGATTATGTTCTTTTCTAGCTGATTTATCTGCTATGGCCATTTATTTGCAATGGCTGGTTCATAACTGCTGTGAAATAGAAAATCTATGCATTCGTGTGTTGTGTGTGTGTTGTGTGTGTGTGTGCGTGCGTGCGTGCGTGCGTGCGTGCGTGCGCGCGCGTGCACGCGTGCGTGCGTGCGTGCGTGTGTGTGTGTGTGTGTGTGTGAAAACACACGCGCGCGCGTGCATGCGTGCATGTGTGTGTGCCTCTGTGTGTTGGAAGATGTTGAGGGACATGGTATTAGGGAGGAAGAGTGGATCGTCAAAATTGGCGTTCAGTATGTGTGTGGGGGGGGGGGGGGGGGGCGTGGGGGGATGGAGGGTGGGGAGTGGGGGGGGGGGGCGTATTGTGGGGGTGGGGGGAGGGACCGGGAATGGGAGAGTAATGGGTGATACATGGGGCTGTCAGACTCCATGTTAGAAAATGAAACATAACATTAAACATATTACTAAATCAGGATTATTGTGGTCAACATGGGAGTAAACTGGCTTGTGTAGATTCTTCTAGTGATCTGTTGTTGTTGTTGTTGTTGTTGTTGCTGTTGTTCCTTTGTTGTTAATGTATGTTGCTTTGTCTTATAACGGTGAAATACCTACTAACAAGGTCAGAGCAGGTGGCCATCTTCAGGCTGCGGACAGGCCACAACCGCCTGAACTATCACCTCTTTACCAAGTTCAGGATCGGTCAGTCAGACCAGTGCCCATGCCAGACCGGCAGTATGTCAACAGCACATCTACTGCAGGATTGCCCGTACCACCTACTAACAAGATCAGAACAGGTGACCATCTTCAGGCTGCGGACAGGCCACAACCGCCTGAACTATCACCTCTTTACCAAGTTCAGGATCGGTTAGTCAGACCAGTGCCCATGCCAGACCGGCAGTATGACAACAGCACATCTACTGCAGGATTGCTCGTTGCATGAAGCTCTGAGACAACAGATACGGACGGAGCAAGCATCAGTGGAGAGGAAGCTCTACGGTGCCCTTGGGGACCTACAGCGCACGGCAGCGTTCGTCAGGGGGCTGGCGTACCCATCCAGAGTGTTCGAGAAGAAGATTTTGTGTTGTCATGAAATACCAAGAGAAGACGATCTTATTCACACGGTCAGGGGAAATAACTCTGATTGTCGGGAAAAAAAAGTTATTCTCTGTGTCACCCCTACCTTTTATGAATACTGTTAAGTGAGTATGAAACAGAAATTCTTTCCAATAAATTTTACTGTCTTTCATAATGCCTGTCTTTCTTCACACTCGATGCTCTCAGGCATAGCTGTGCAAGTTGCCGGGCTTCTTGAGAAGGAGCGATTGCGTAATAACTTACGGTTAGACTTCGCTAGATCAAAGGACGTCTTTTGGGCGAAACGGAAACGCTCCTGGCCGCTCTGGAGGGTTGAAAACTTGAAGCTGGAATGACATGCCTTTCGGCTGTCAGCTGAAACTTTGTTATTGTGACCCCCCCCCCCCTTCCACCACCCCCCTCCCCCCTTCATTTCTGTAACTTTAACGACGTGTTCCCAGACACAGGAATTTCTTACCGTCATTTTTTTCTCTACTGCATAGGTGACATTTTATTATTATCATTTTTTATATGCACTAAAGGACGGTTAATTCCATATGAATGGAGGAAGCACTGTAGGATATTTTCTCAGAAGACACAAAGCTACTTACACCAAAGCAAAGGATTGCTGAGTTTTTGTTGTTGTTTTTTTTTTCTGGCAAGCTTAAAGATTAGACTGTGGCCATGCTTTTATAGTGTAGATCCCATGACTGCCAAATCTGACGAAAACATACACTGACACAAACTTCGATCCAGACGGTGTAAACCTGATGCAGGAACTCACATGCGATGTGCAAGGACAGCATGGCGCATCCGGACATGCTCCCTTTGACTTGACAAACCAGCTGTGTGAAGTCATACTCCCTGGTCAGAAACTGGGAAGGCAAGGGCAGTTCTGTCACGCCATTTTCGCCAGTATCTATGGCAGTATCTCTCAGCAGCCACGTCAAATTGCCTGGAGGGTCGCCTATGTAATCGACGCTACACATACAGATGATCGTGCCATTCTCTGGGATGTAGTCCAGGTCAGTACAGTTGTGAGTCGGCTGGGAGGCTTGAACAGAATAAGCACAGAGTTGTGAAAGAATGTTACTTCATCTACTACCAACACATGGATAAAAAAAAAAAAAAAAAAAAAAGAAACAGAACAAAGAAGTGAACACAGAAGCAAGACAGAAATGTAACACAGTCCATAATCCATGTTTTTAAGAGCAGAGTGCATATTTCCGAGTCAGAACTGGAATCTCTCTGTCATTCTTGCTTTTCTGTTACATATCAAATTCTAAAATTCTAGAGAAGAGTTCCAGGCATATATCACTGGGTTAAAGTGATGTAGATTTTTAAAAAAAACCTGAACGTATATCACTGGGTGAAAGTGATGTAGATTAAAAAAAAACCTGAACATATATCACTGGGTTAAAGTGATGTAGATAAAAAAAAAACCTGAACGTATATCACTGGGTTAAAGTGATGTAGATAATAAAAATCCTGAACATATATCACTGGGTTAAAGTGATGTAGATAAAAAAAAAACCCTGAACATATATCACTGGGTTAAAATGATGTAGATAAAACGAAAAATAAAACAGAAATTCATGTGGTCAGACGAAAAGTTAGCTCTGCTAGAGGCAACGATTTCAGTCAACAGAGAAAGAGTGAATAAAACATGTGCCCCCAAGTGTTCGTATACTCTGAAGAGCACAGGCTTTGATATACAACAAAGTCTTTACCTTGTGAGGTTTTCTTTGATAAAATTATTTCCATTTCACATGAAAACCCATCCATGTCCTTATCATGTTAGTATTTGTAAACCTTCTTCAACGTGAATAAAAGTTGTCGGTGACTTATTCTTTTTGTGGCAATAGATGAACAGACGAACGAGAGACAGAGAGAGAGAGAGAGAGAGAGAGAGAGAGAGAGAGAGAGAGAGAGAGAGAGAGAGAGATTTATAATAAATCAATTATGATCCCAACATCAAGGGCATGCAGCAAATTGATAAACAATACACTGAATACAACAAATAATAGAGATGACAATACAAATGAGCATGTGTGTGTGTGTGTGTGTGTGTGTGTGTGTGCGCGCGCGTGCGTGTGTGTGTGTGTGTGAGCGTGCGTGCGTGCGTGCGTGCGTGTGTGTGTGTGTGTGTGCGTGTGTGCATATGTGTGTGTGTGTGTGTGTGTGTGTATGCGCGCGCGTGCGAGTGTGTTGTGTGTGTGTGTGTGTGGAGGAGGAGAGAGAGAGAGAGAGAGTGCGCGCGCGCGCGCGCGTGCGTGTGCTGGTGTTTGTGTGTGAAGGCAAACTTTGTTGTTGTTCTTGTTCTTGTTGTAAGTAATGTATTGTGTTACAGATAATTAGAGAGAAAAAGGGGAAAATTCCAGTTTTGTAACACTAAAACTTTTGTTGGTTCCAATTCACTTTGTTATATTTATTCACTTTTGTTTTTTGCTTATGGCAAGGTGTTTTTAGAAAGAAATGTATCAACCATTCCAAAAACGCGTGTAACTTTTGTTCATCTTTTATATTATACGCAACATATCTGTTCCATTCACTAATCCATTTCAAGCAATAACCAAAGCTCACCTTTACCAACCACACTTCATGCTACCACCACCAACCCCCACTACTCCTCCTAACTCATATCATCTTATGACAACCCTACCAACAACCTGCAGCCACTACCGACCCTCGTCCCCTCGAGCAATGCATTGCATCTCAGTGAGCCTAACCTAGAACCCCATCACCACCCACACCCACCCCTACCTCTAACTCATACCATCTTATGTGAACCCTGCGTACAACTTCCCACTACTACCCACTCCTACGCCTACCTCTAACTCATACCACCTTATGTGAACCCTACCCACTCCTACGCCTATCTCTAATCATACCACCTTACGTGAGCCTATCCACTCCTACGCCTATCTCTAATCATACCATCTTATGTGAAGCCTACCCACTCCTACGCCTACCTCTAACTCATACGATCTTATGTGACCCTACCCACTCCTACGCCTACCTCTAACTCATACGATCTTATGTGACCCTACCCACTCCTACGCCTACCTCTAAATCATACCATCTTATGTGAAGCCTACCCACTCCTACGCCTACCTCTAACTCATACGATCTTATGTGACCCTACCCATTCCTACGCCTACCTCTAAATCATACCACCTTATGTGAACCCTGCGCACAACCTTCCACCCCCAACCCTACCCTTAACTCATAACATCCTCTGTGAGCCTAATCCACAGCCTCCTGCTTCTTCAACATCATCCCACATCCACTATGGATTTCTGTTATCTTGGCTTCCAGTGTAACATACAGTAAAAGTGCTAGACATCGAACGCCCGCACGCACACACGCATGCATGCGCGCACGCACACAGGAGACACTAGACCATCTGCAGCTGATGACATGATTTTCTCTTGGAGAACTAAATGATTCATGTGGTGAAAGAGGGTCTGCCAGAATCTGAATTTGCCAATAATCTTCAATCGTTGTGTGACACCAAACTTCAACATTGTCAAAGCAGTCTTTAAAGGAGGGTCTCCTGATCGGTTGGATGCTGCGAAACGTCCAGGACCTCCAGGGCCCGACGCTCCACTATTCTTACAGATTATCGGAGATATGGATGGTGAGATGATGAGGAACAGTTTGGACAGAGCCGATTTCAACACGGACGACCAAGCCAGCCTGTACCAACAGGCCTTGTTGATGTATTTGAAACGTGTTGATCAATTTGGAGACGAGTCCCTGGGAACAGCGGAGGTGATAAACGTTTTATAAGGTCTGTGGGGTGTAGAATCTTTTTTTCAAAATGGGTCAAGATTCAAACAATTGGTGGTGAGAGACTAATTATCTGATGGAGATAACTACATTCTGCACAAACCCATATGATGAGCATCTCCATGGCGATGCATTATCATAGGTGAAGTGGATCATCAGTGGCAAACAGATGTAGCTAATCTAAAAAGCTTGAATAAAGATAACGACGGATTTTATGTTGGAAAAAAAGTAATGGTGGTTTCAGTTTGCTGACGAACGCAATTTTCTTTAAAAAAAAAAAAAAAAAGAAAAAAAAAAGAGAGAAAGCAAATCAGAGCAGTACCATCAGGGACTGCTGAGTGTGTGCAACTGACAACCTGATGTTGAACGTGCCTAAATTCTGGACATCATTTGCTAATCATTTATCCAGAAAGCAGGACTAGGTCTGGCTCTTTACCCACCCTAACTTTGCGCCGAGGAGACAGAGAAAAAAAACCGCTTGTTAGATTACCACTCGCTTTTAATGTGGCTGGGAAACTATCGTGTACACTGTGCGTCTAATTTCTGGTTTGAAAAAAAAATACCGCATAAATACTGCTTCTGTCTACAGAGTAAAAGACGTTTTTTTTTCAAGACCATGAATTGAGCCTGAGGCTTGCAATGGCAAGAGTGCCACTCCTGTACTAAAGTAAAAACATGACCAAGGGTACTGTTGTTCTGACAGAATCCTGCGTGCGCTTCATCATTCCTTATTGTTTTCTGCCCATGAAGTAAGGTGCTTGTTCAAAATCAAACTGTATAGTTTACTACATGTGTCTAATTAAGACATGTCATTGTAGCTGACTAAGCAATTGTAATTCTCTTTCTGTTGCAAGGAATGTCTTACAGGCTCTCTCTATTCGAATATTGAGACAGGGAAAAACCTCCTAGTTTCAAAAGAATGCTAAAAGAAGAAAAGTACAACATAATTATGCATCCGTCTTCAGAAACCAGTGTGTAACTAATTCACGCTTGTGAGATCCCAGCATGATCCTCAGATGGTAAGATGAATGATCGACTTCTGTTATGGACAAGAGCTGCTATTGAACATTTGTTGAATCATATCAGAACACACACAGAGAGAGAGAGAGAGAGAGAGAGAGAGAGAGAGAGAGAGAGGAGGAGAGAGAGAGAGAGAGAGTGAGAGAGAGAGAGAGAGAGAGAAAGTACAATATAAAGCTGATGCCAATGAGGTAACACGATGCCCCCCGAAATGTATTGCCCAATAACCCTCATGACATAGGATCTCAAAGAACACACCTCTCAGCCCACTCCCGCTTCTTCCTCCGCCATTCCTTCTTCCTTCCCTTCTCGCACCTCGCGCTTTTCGCTCCAGCCCTGTAACGTGGGTTCGAATCTTCTCATCTCACCACTGTTAGATATTCCACAACCATCATTTTTCAAATCTTCGTCATCGTCTGAAGTAGGATACACTGTGGGTGCATTTGCCACGTCTCATCGATGTTTTCTCATGTCATGTCTGAGTGTGTAGTACTGTAGGTGTTGTAGACACAGTGACTGGGTGTGTGTGTGTGTGTGTGTGTGTGTGTGTTGTGTGTGTGTGTGTTGTGTGTGTGTGTGTGTGTGTGTGTGTGTGTGTGTGTGTGTGTGTGTGTGTGTGTGTGTGTGTGTGTGTGTGTGTGTGTGTGTGTGTGTGTGTGTGTGTTGTGTCAGTGTGTGTGTGTCCATGTGTGTGTGCCATGTGTGTGGGCTTGTAAGCAACAGGAATTATGCACACACTGTCTCAATGACTTTCAGAGCACAGAATAAATAACATTTATTTGTTGCACTTTACCACAATTTAAGAAGAAGTACAGGCACAGGCTCCAATTAATGCATTCTTCATTACAAGCTCTATACAAGAATAGGTGGGAAAAAAATCTACTGCGATAGTTAAAACATGGTTAGAAGAAGAAGAGGAAGAAGAAGACGAAGAAGAAGAAGAAGAAGAAGAAGAAGAAGAAGAAAGAAGAAGAAGAAGAAATAGAACCAGAACAAGAACAAGAAAAGGGACCAAAAAGTAAAAGAAAGAGGGGAAGAACGTATAAATGTCGAGGGCAATATGGGAGATATCCTTCGTGAAACGGTCAGAGATTGCCAATTACAATCATTATGTTTCGTGAATGCTACTAACCAGGGATAAGAAATTATGTGTATGAGTATAAATAAACATGTGTTGACACATGATGATTTAATTTGTCGAAAAATCAAGCATGAATGGAAAGATAACATATAGAGACATCAGATAATGAGAGTATTTAACTATGTAAAAAAAGAGAGGAGAGAGAGAGAGAGAGAGAGAGAGAGAGAGAGAGAGAGAGAGAGAGGAGAGGTTAGGGAGGAAGTTGCGGTAACAGCATAAGAACGGGATCAGAATACATCTTTTTGTTTATAAGACGGCTAGGAAAAAAAAGAGCGCCAGAGTAATCCCTAGTTTTTCTGCCGACATTTCCAACATAACATGAGGGACACATTCCCTCCTTTATCTCTTTCCACTTTGCATTAGCATTCATTGTCTAGCAAGCGCCCTTCAACAACAACTCGGTTTCTTGTGATGTAGACTGTTGTGCTAATGCCCCAATACCGACTAACTCTCTCCCACACCACACCCCTACTTCCACCTCTATGTCTCTGTCTGTCTATCTGTCTGTCTGTCTGTCTCTCTCTCTCATCATCATCATCATCATCACCATCATCATCGAGGCCTGTTCGCTGAAAATAGATCAGCCACAACATAGCAATAGAGATGTAGTCTTCCCAACATGATTTTGGATTTATTGTTTGAATCTATCCAGTCTAGTCAAAATGCTGTATCAACTTTACGAGAGAAGAAGAAGAAGAAGAAGAAGAAGAAGAAGAATATTTGTCATCATCATCATCATCATCATCATCATCATCATCATCATCATCATCATCACCATAATGATTGTCATTGTACTCCCAGTTCTTATAGAACAGGGAGTACTTTAGAATGGGAACGAAGAAATGCTGTCTGTGTGTCTGTGTGTCCGTGGTCAAAATGTGTTCCACTCGCTCCAGACAAAACTACTGGGCCGATCTTTCTGAAAATTTGTAGGTATATTCATTATGGGCCACGGATGATGCCCGATGTTTTAGTTTACCGCTATAGCCGTTACTAACGGCTGTAACGGTTTTTCTTCTTTATGGAATATCTCAGAAAGTACTTGGCCAATTTATAAGCGGTTTGGATGATCTTGTGACAAATCGGAGCCTCTGTCCATCTGTAAGTGATGTAATGCTGAAATTGGATTAAACAACCGTTAAAAACCGTTATTCTGCCGTTATGTCTTATATATAGGTGGATTTTAAGAAATTTGGTATATAGAAAGGTTAGTGTTTAAAAGTTTGACCGTTGGAAACCGTTATTCTTGACATATTGTCCGATTTGGATGAAATTTGATATGTACACAGGCTTTAGTCCAGTGAGGACTAAAATACCGGTTTCAAAAGTGTATATCGGTTATATAACCGTTAAACCGTTATTTTGCCGTTATTTTTTTTATATATTGGTGGGTTTTAATGAAATTTGGTATATAGAAAGGTTATCACACACAAATGGCACTTCCATGTAGTGTTTCAAAATCTGACCGTTAAAAACCGTTATTCTTGACATATTGTCCGATTTGGATGAAATTTGATATGTACACAGGCTTCAGCCCAGTGAGGACTAAAATACCAGTTTCAAAAGTGTACATCGGTTAAATAACCGTTAAAACCGTTATTTTGCCTTTATTTCTTATCTCACAAAGCACTTGGCCGATTTATAAGCGGTTTGGAAAACTGGGAGTACGTTTATATGCTTCGCATCTTGTTTTTATTATTATTGTTGTTCTTACCATAATGATGATGATGATGATGATGACGATGTTGTTGTTGTTGTTGTTGATGATGATGATGATGATGATGATGATGATGATGATGATGATGATGATGATGATCATTGTCGTTCTTGTTGCTGTTCTGGTGTAACACTTTCGCCTGCAGATACCGTCGGTCCTCCAGCCGCCACCCCCCTTCCTCCTTCTATCCCCTCCCTGATACGAAGACTGGGGTGTTATGGTCAGTCGGTGTGACACCTACATCTGCACAAACAAGTGGTCTTTACAGCCTCCACCCACCCTCTCTTCTTCCTGATAATAAGGCTGGGGTATGACCGTCACTTGGTGTAAAGCCTACACCTGCGATCACTGATAGTCTCCCCCCCTCCCCCACCCCCCACCCAATGATATCAAGGCTGGTGTGTGACGGTGGCTTGATGTGCCATCTACTCCTGCAGACTTCATCAGAGGTCTTCCATACCGCCTCACACCCCCCCCCCCCCCCCCATCTCCCTGATATGAAGACAGTGATGTGTGGCTCATTTGGTGCGACACTTCCACTTGCAGACATTGGCAGGCTTTCCACGACACTTCCACTTGCAGACATTGGCAGGCTTTCGACGACACTTCCACTTGCAGACATTGGCAGGCTTTCGACGACACTTCCACTTGCAGACATTGGCAGGTTTTCGACGACACTTCCACTTGCAGACATTGGCAGGCTTTCGACGACACTTCCACTTGCAGACATTGGCAGGCTTTCCACTCACCATCCCTCCCCAAAATGCAGGCTGGGCTGTGAGGATGGCATCGTGTGACAGCTCTACCTGCAGACACCAGTCACTTCCTGCCCCTACAGCCATTACCCCTTCCTCCCCCTACAGTCATCACCTCTTCCTCCCCCTACAGTCATCACCCCTTCCTCCCCCTACAGTCATCACCCCTTCCTCCCCCTACAGTCATCACCCCTTCCTCCCCCTACAGTCATCACCCCTTCCTCCCCCTACAGCCATTACCCCTTCCTCCCCCTACAGTCGTCACCCCTTCCTGCCCCTACAGTCATCACCCCTTCCTCCCCCTACAGCCATTACCCCTTCCTCCCCCTACAGTCATCACCCCTTCCTCCCCCTGCAATCATCACCCCTTCCTCCCCCTACAGTCATCACCCCTTCCTCCCCCTACAGTCATCACCCCTTCCTCCCCCTATAGTCATCACCCCTTCCTCTCCCTACAGTCATCACCGCTTCCTCCCTGACAGGAAGGCTGGGCTGTGACGGTGGCATCATGAAACACCTACACCTGCGGACACCAATGGTCTTTCTCCTCCATTCTCACCCTCCCCCCCCCCCTCCCGCCACCAATATTAAGGCTGTGAAGTAACGGTGGCTTGGTATAATACCTACACCTGCGGACACCAATGGTCTTTCTCCTCCATTCTCAACCCCCCCCCTCCCCCCCGCCACCAATATTAAGGCTGGGAAGTAGCGGCGGCTTGGTATAACACCTACACCTGCGGACACCAATGGTCTTTCTCCTCCATTCTTCCCCCCCCCCCCCCCCCCCCCCCCCCCCACCAATATTAAGGCTGGGAAGTAGCGGCGGCTTGGTATAACACCTACACCTGCGGACACCAATGGTCTTTCTCCTCCATTCTCAACCCCCCCCCCTCCCCCCCGCCACCAATATTAAGGCTGGGAAGTAGCGGCGGCTTGGTATAACACCTACACCTGCGGACACCAATGGTCTTTCTCCTCCATTCTCAACCCCCCCCCCCCACTCCCCCCCGCCACCAATATTAAGGCTGGGAAGTAGCGGCGGCTTGGTATAACACCTACACCTGCGGACACCAATGGTCTTTCTCCTCCATTCTTCCCCCCCCTCCCCCCCCCCCTCCCCCCCCCGCCACATATGAACAGAGAATGAAATATGGTGTCAGAAGTTATGAAAGGACTTTGAAAGCAGAAGAAACATCCGCAGAGAACGAAGACGACTGAAGTTCAGCCATGGAAGATAAACAAGAAAGAACAGGAGCCAGCCGGCGCCACGCCAAGATTCCTCCACCCCCTAAACTTGATGTGAAGGGAGGAAACCTGCAGAGCAGCTGAAGGAAATTCAAGAAGTTATGGGACAGCTATGAGATAGTTACAAATCACAGGGAGATGATCCGACGTACAGAACAGCTGTGTTTCTCTCATGTATCGGCCTAGATGCTTTGCACACTAGCAAGGGTCTGTCATTTGCAGACGAAACGGAAAGAAATGATATGGACATAGTTCCTGCAAAACTGTACGAAGCATTTCAGTTCAACCGCCGACATCAGGCGGCAGGTGAGTCCACTGAAGAGTTTGTGGCAGACCTGAGGAGACTTACCTGGACCTGCAACTAGGGTCCACTGGAAGACAGACAGCTGAGAGACCAAATCGTGCTGGACGTACATGACAAGACTTTGCGATCAAAGTTACTAGAAGTGAGACAACTGACACTGGCTGTGTGTATTGACATGTGTAGAGCGCATGAGACAAGTCAGCAACAACCAATTTCGGTGACGAGAAAGACACAGGATGTGCAGGAGGTCCAAGTATTTCAGAAAAAGAAACCAGAAAAAAGTAGCACCAAAAGGAGCAAGCCAGAGACTGGGGTGAAATGTTGATATTGTGGCGGAAAGCACACCAAAATAAAAGAGAAATTCCAGCATTTGGGAAACGATGCAACGCTTGTGGGGCAAATAATCACTCCTTCGTGCTGCAAAACACGCAGTCTTGGGGGACAACGAAAATGTAACGCATTCAAGAGGCGAACGACACAGAAAGTGAACATGAAATCCTCAAAATCGATTAAAGAAAAAACCAAAACAAAACAAAAAAACGGCCGCAAGCAGAAAATCATAAGATTGAAATTGTTGATAAACGATGTGCCGGTGACATTCTTTCTTGACACAGGAGCAACAACGAACGTGTTGCCTGAGACCCTGCACAAGGAAGTTAGTGGAGATGAACGATGCTCTGGACCTGCAACAGACGAAAAAGAAGCTGGTGATGGTCAACGGTACTGAAATGAAGCCTGTGGGTGAGATAGTATTGCGGGTGAAGAACCCCAAAGACAGAAAGAAGTACAAGGTGAATTTCGTGATCACCAAAGCAGATTGTAAGCCAGTACTAGGATTGAAAGCAGCACAGTACATGCTGATGATGACAAGCAAGAGGGACAGGTCAGCAATCAGAGTAGACGAATACGACGGACGTGCTCGCAAAATACAGAGATATATTTGAAGGGGCGGGGAAACTAATGGGAAAGCTACACCTTGAAACTGATCCAACCACTGCTCCAGTAAAGATGCCATGGAGAAGGTGGCCGATAGCGGTACAAGAGAAGGTGAAAAATGAGTTGGATAGGTTGGAAAAACTGAATGTTGTCACCAAAGTAGACACCCCGACTGAGTGGATCAGCAGCTTAGTCGTGGCAACGAAGGGCAACGGGAGAATAAGACCCTGCGTCGATCCTAAGCCATTGAACAAAACCCTTAGGAGAAATGAATACCCCATTCCAGCTATCGATGATGTACTGCCTCCCATCCAAGGTGCAAAATACGTCACACACCTAGAGGCCAGAAACGGGTTTTGGCATATAGAATTGGACGAAGAGAGCAACTATTTGACATTTGAGACATCTTTTGGGAAGTACCGGTGGAAACGGATGCCTTTTGAAATTTCTCCAGCCCTAGAAGAATTCCAGAGGAGAATGAACACAGCTCTGGCGGGATTGCCAGGCGTGGTAGTTGTTCATGACGACATTTTACGTTATTTTATTTTTTGTAAAGGAACAACAGATGCAGCAGGAGGAAACGTTATGATGCCAACTTGAATCGTTTGCTCCAACAATGCCGAGAGACTGGAATCAAACTCAGAAAGGACAAGACTGAACTGCAACAAACTGAGATATCATACATGGGGCATATCTTTTTTTCAAGAGAAGGCTTGAAAGCCGATCCAAAGAAACTGAACGCGGTCCAACAACTCCCAGTCCCAGAAGACAAAGCGGCAGTGCAGACTACTTGGTGTAGCCGGGTATCTTCAGAAGTGCGCTCCCAACCTTTCCGAAGCAGCAGCACCACTCAAGAACCGGTGAAAAAGGATATTCACTTCAGATGGGATGAAGATGTTCATAGAGGAGCCTTGCAGAAAGTGAAGAAAATACTCTCAGAGCCGCCTGTACTTTACTACTTTGACTCTTCAGGAAAGTGTGCGACCACACTTCAGTGTGGTTGGAAAAGGAGCGTGTCTCATGCAGGATGGTCAACCCACTCTGTATGCATCACGCGCATTGACTAAAACAGAGAAAAAAAGTTATGCACAAATTGAGGAAGAGATGTTGGCAATACTCTTCGATCTTGAAAGATTTGAAAGATACGTTCATGGTAGGGAGATCCTGGTGGAGAACGACTGCAAACTACTTGAGACCATTCACCAGAAAAGCCTACTTTCAGCGCCAAAAAGGATTCAGTGCATGCTACTCAGAACTCAGAGTTGAGGCACTCAGTAGTACACAAGGGCGGAAGTAAGATGTACATGACTGACACCCTCCGTAGAGTGGTCAGCGGAAAGGCAGAACAGCACGTCACCCACAAAGAAGCAATCTTCCACACAGAATTGGAGAAAATAGATACACCACAAGAACTGGCCATCAGCCAAGAGAGACTGATCAGTCTGCAACAAGCAACACAATAAGATGCAACCATGAAGACTCTCATGGCCATCATTCTACAAGGTTGGCCAAAGGAAAAACGACACAAGACTACTTTCCGTTTAGGAAAACCTTCAATATACAATGGCCTTGTCTTCAAAAGTCACAGAGTGATGGTACCAGAACAACAGAGAACAGACATCTTAGAGAAACTTCATGCAAGCCACTCCGGAATTCAGAGCTGCACAAGAAGAGCGCGGACGTGAGGTAGTCTACAGGCCCAGGATGAGCTTGGACATTGAAGAGTTTGTCAAGAAATGCGGCGCCCGCAGTACATTCTAAAGTGGTCAGGAGAAAGAACCACACATCCGCACATAGATCCCTGATCTACCCTGGTAACACATTGCTTGTGACATATTCGGAAACACAGGAAAGGAATACCTGGTCACTGTTGATCACTATTCAGATTTCTTCGACATTGATCACTTGAAAACAAAAGAATCCAGAGACGTCATCATATGTTTGAAGAGGCACATGGCAAGACATGGATCCCAGATCGCTTGACAACAGACAGCGGAACTCAGTTTACATCCACCCAGTTTGAACAATTCAGCAGAACATACGGATTCGAACATGTGACATGTTCCCCGCAGTCCAACGGGAAGGCAGAGAGTGCAGTGAAGGCAGCGAAGATGTGCATTAAAAAAGCAGATCACAACCATCAAGATCCCTTCCTAGCTCTACTGGAATTAAGAAACATCCCCACAGCGACTGTAAACGGTTCACCTGCTCAAAGACTTTTTCGGGAGAAGAACGAGAACTCAAGTGCCGACTTCGAAAACGTTACTCAAACCTGCAATCGTATCAATCAAGAAAGAGTTAAGCACCAGAAAACTGAAGCAAGCGCATTATTACAGTAAATATACATCATAGCTGACAGAAGTGATTCCCGGACAGATCGTGAAGTTTCAACCACCTGGATCCAAACAGTGGGTTAGCGCCAAAGTAGATCGACAAGTGAACGTCCGGTCATACAACATTCGTACAGAGGATAGACGTCAGTTCCGGAGGAACCGTCGACAGTTAGGAGACTCACCAGAGAGCGAGCGTCAGCAACCAACCCAATCCTGAGGGAGTGATGCCAAGATTGAAGCATTCAGGAAAGCAGCTGCAGAACAACACATCTTCAAAACAGACGCCAGAAGACACGTCCGTGAAAGAGATTTGCCACAGTCGCCTGAGTCAGAGAACAACAAGAGGCGAAAGAAGAATGATGAACATGATTCATGAGCAGAACAGACTGATGTCGAGACTTCAGCAAAGCCACCTTCTCACAGTACATCAGACCAGCTGCCAGACACCACACCCACACGGACAGGACTACCTGAGCTTGTCAGTTCTCCTTACCGGACTAGATCTGGCAGACAGAGTAAGAAATCAGATGTCCTGAATCACAAATGAAACTGAAGACTTTACCTCATCAGATAAACAGAAACATTGTGAAACATGGACATGGTGATGATGATGATGGACAGTGTAACGATTGGGGAAGAACAATATTTGACTGTTTTTTGTTTCTCTAAAGAAATGGAGATGTGACGTGTGTGATGAGTGTTAACTGTAATCAGCCTGCTGACAGCAGCACGAGAGTGACACTCTGTGTATGTGAACTGACAACTGTAAACGTGAGTCAGTTGTGAATCAGTCAGCAAACAGGAAGCATGTTGAAGCGTTACCCTGTCTTCCGACTCGTATGAAATGAGAACGAAAACACACCTACAACTACAGAAACCGTCTGTCTTCCTACCCCACCCCACCCCCTCCCACTATCATCAAGGCTGGGGTGTGATGGTCAGTTGGTATGACACCTACACCTGCAGACACCGGCAGTCATCCTCCTCCCTCCTGCCCCCCCCCCCCCCCCCCCCCTCCTTGTCCTAGTATTAAGGGTGGAGTGTGAGGGTGACTTGGTATTACATCTACACGTGCAGACACCGGCGGTCGCCCTCCTTCCTCCTCCTCCCCCCCCCCTCCTTTATCTGGTATTAAGGCTGGAGTGTGAGGGTGACTTAGTATGACACCTACACATGCAGACACCAGCAGTCATCCTCGTCCCTCCCGCCCCCCCCCTCCTTTATCTGGTATTAAGGCTGGAGTGTGAAGGTGACTTAGTATGACACCTACACATGCAGACACCAGCAGTCATCCTCCTCCCTCCCCCCCCCCTCCTTTATCTGGTATTAAGGCTGGATGGAGTGTGAGGGTGGCTTGGCACGACACCTAAACCTGCAGCCACCAGTGCTCCCCCTACACCCCTGCCCATTCCCAGACCCTGACGATGGGGCGTGACAATCTCTTGGCGTGACACCAACACGCGCAGACCCCACCGCTGAACTGGATCCTTAGTTTTCGTTTTCATGTTGTTTTTTTTAAGCCTTTGAAATCGCACTGCTTCTTCGCTTGTCCTCGCTTCAATATCTTCTTTCCTCTTTTTCTTTATCACGACTGGATTTTGTTTTTTCTTTTCTTCTTTTTGTTAAAGATTTTCGTCTTCCTCTTTTATTTTCATCTTAGTGTATTTGCTTGTTTATAGTTGTTTACTTCCGCTTTGAAACCATTCGTAGTGTATTGTACGGAGATTCGTATAGTATAGTAGTAGATAGTAGTAGTAGTAGTAGCAGGCCTAGTAGTGGTAGTAGTAGCAGTAGTAGCAGAGGAAAAGGAGGAGGAGGTGGAGGAGGAGGAGGGAGATTATAATGATTATGAAAAAGAAGACAGTGCTTCAGATTGCCCAGGAGTCGAACTCTAACCAATTGCAGAAACTTACCCACGTCGTTCCACAGCTCCTCATCAACTCTCCCGTCACAGTCATTGTCGACGAGATCACCTGCCACTGTGGCGCTTGGTATACACATCTGACCACACACACACACACACACACACACACACACACACACACACACACACACATATATATATATATATATATATATATATATATACATAGAGAGAGAAAGAGAGAGAGAGACAGACAGACAGACAGACAGACAGACAGAGACATAGAGATCCCCTCCACGCACGCACGCATACATACATACATAGAGAGAGAGAGAGAGAGAGAAGAGAGAGAGAGATCCCCTCCACGCACGCACGCACGCACGCACGCACCCCACACCACACACACACACACACACACACACACACACACACACACACACACACACACACACACACACAGAGAGAGAGGAGTGGCGAGAGGAGAGGTAGAGGCGTTTTCAGTTCTAGATGCCCACTGCACGAACACTGCATACCAAAGACACCAAAGAAGAGGGAGAGGTTGGGGCAGTGGCGATCGAGAAGTCTGACAGACGCGGTGGGGTCAGGGAGGGGGAGGGGGGGGGGGGGGAGGGAAAGTGAGTATCAGATCTGCGGAATAAATTTTCAGGCGCTCTTTGTCACTCATCACCTATCATCTATCACCTATCATCTATCACCTATCATCTATCACCTATCATATATCACCTATCATCTATCACCTATCATCTATCACCCATCCCAGAGTCTTGAAGACAGTTGGGGCGCCACAGAAGACTTCACAATCAGCTTCCTCTACTCCTCCCGGTTCTCAGATGGTCTTAGGCAGTTGCTGAGTGTGAGGCTAGTCCATGCACTGATGTTGTCCTCCCATCTCTTTCTCTGTCTTCCTCTCCTTCTGCCTCCTTGCACTGTTCCTTGTAGAATGGTTTTGGCGAGTCCTGTTATCTTGATACATGACCATACCATCTCTTTTTCCTTCTTGTCACTGTGGACAACTGGTCTTCGTATGGTCCAATGGCTTGCCTTATTCTAGTCTAGACCCCCAGGTTGGTAATATGGTCTTCGTATGAGATGCCAAAGATCTTGCAGAAGCATCTCATCTCTAATCTCTTTGTACATACATCAAAGCACAATTAGCTCGGAAACTGGACAATGTGCATGGCATCTATCTAGACAATCGGGTTGAAAACTGGGCGAGTTTGAACGGCTTCACGGGGAAGAAGGGTACAGGATGGCAATGGACGGTCACTCCAACGGACCGGGTTTAAGTGTAGATTTCTCTTCTCCATACATGTGCATCGAAAACACTCTACACTGCGTAGCAAGACACTCTGCAAGGAAAAAAAAACACAAACAAACAAAAAAGCCAGCAAACAGACAAGAATATTCATTACTTTGCTACCCCAACCACCACCACCACCACCACCACCGCCACCATCAGACTTCTAGTGCAGCTAGTGCAATGCCCATCTTGCGCCGAATTTGAAAGTATAAGTGATTGCTCGTCCTTCGTTTTCATTATCCTGAATGTTGTTTGTCTTGCCTGAAGATCTATGAGGTCGAAACGCGCCGTATTGTGTTCTGTAATTTGCTTGTCCCTGTCAAATAGCGGATTTGCTTTAAATCCTTTAAAAAAAAAAAACCAAACAACAACACAGTGCGCTCACTCAGACTTCCACGCATGCCGGCGAGGAACAAGTAAGATTCAAAGCGGGCCGTTCCGGATACCATGGTCATGAAGGTCACGGAGGGGTCACTGTGAAGCAACTCGTAGAACCCAGGGCTCACGTATGCCCACAGATGAATCTTGTTAGAGCCGATGACCGCCTATGTGAAATATGAGAAAGAACGAATCCAGATTACAGATCTCTCTCTCTCTCTCTCTCTCTCTCTCTCCTCTCTCTCTCTCTCTCTCTCTCTCTCTCTCTGTGTCTGTCTGTCTGTCTGTCTCTGTCTGTCTGTCTGTCTGTCTCTCCAAATTCATTCAACTACATTTTGACCCCTTCCACGAATTCACCTCCCTCTCTCTTCCTCTCTCC
>CM065731.1:39760220-39767720 GCA_033310375.1 Conus canariensis | reverse complement strand
ATCCTTGGCCTGTGCGAGACTAGATGGACAGGAACAGGAAGAACAAGGCTGACAAGTGGCGACACTATCATCTACTCTGGACGAGAAGACCAGCCTCACACGCACGGAGTAGCGCTGCTGATGACACCCGAGGCAACGCGGCACTGCTGTCCTGGGAACCAGTGTCACCAAGGATTCTCACTGCAAGATTCAATTCAAAGGGCAGGAAAACCACCATCTTACAGTGCTACGCCCCCACAAACGTAGCAGACCCAGAGGAAAAGGAGTTCTACAATCAACTCCAAACAGTCATGGATAGAGTACCGAAGAGAGACCTTAAGATCCTCATGGGAGATCTCAATGCCAAAGTGGCAACGGACAACAAGGACAGAGAGCAGACTATGGGCATACACGGAACAGGAATACAAAATGAAAATGGAGAACTGTTTGTGGAATTCTGTGCTTTCAACGACATGGTCATCGGAGGCACTGTTTTCCCACACAAAAACATTCACAAGACGACTTGGAATTCACCTGATGGGAAGACCCAGAACCAAATCGACCACATTACCATCGGCAGAAAATGGCGCAGAAGTTTACATGACGTGAGAGTGAAACGAGGAGCAGACGCAGCATCAGACCACAACCTTGTGATAGCTGTGCTAAAGACCAAATTGAAAGCCTACAAAGACCAAGCAGGCCGACTATCACACAAGTACAATATACACAGTCTGAAGGAGAGAGTAACAACAGAGGAGTTCAAACTGGAACTGAGAAACAGATTCAGCATACTTGACCAACTTGCTGAAGAAACAATCGAAGACCACTGGTGTGGCCTGAGGGAGGTCTGGCAGACGACATGTAAACAAGTGCTTGGAAAGAAGCGAAGAAAACACAAAGAATGGCTGACAGCTGGAACATGGACCCTCATCACAGAGCGGAAGCACTTAAAAGACCAGATCAACCAGACCCAAGACCAAGACCACAAGCAAGAGTTACAGGCACACTACTGGGAAGTCAACCGCCAAGTTAAGAAAAGTGCTAGACAAGACAAGAAACAATTCATCCATAAGCTCACAGAAGAGGCAGAAACAGCGGCAGGACAGAGAAACATGAAAAGACTATATGAGATTACCCGAACTCTTTCTGGAAAGACTAGCAACCCCAGTCGCCCGGTCAAAGACAAGGAGGGAAACACAATCGCAGGAGAAGCTGAGCAGAGAGCACGGTGGGAAGAGCACTTTAAAGAGACACTGAATAGACCTGCACACCTGTCCCCCCAGACATTCCACCACCAACCCAGCTTCTGGACATCAACACAGGCCCACCAACCAAGACGGAAGTTACCAAAGCCATCAAGACACTGAAGTCAGGTAAAGCAGCGGGTCCAGACGGAAGCACTGAAAGCAGACATCCAGACGTCAACAGAGATGCTGCATCTACTCCTAAGCAAGATCTTGGAGCAGGAACGAGTGCCAGAAGACTGGAAAAGAGGCCACCTGGTGAAGCTGCCGAAGAAAGGGGACTTGTCATCCTGTAACAACTGGAGAGGGATTATGCTGTTGTCCATCCCGGGGAAGGTGCTGGCCAAGATCATGCTAGAGAGACTAAAGACCGCCCTAGACAAGACCCTCCGCCAAGAACAAGCTGGATTTCGCCAAGACAGATCATGCACGGACCAAATCGCCACCATGAGAATTATCATCGAGCAGTCTCTGGAGTGGCAGACCCCCCTGTACGCAGTATTTGTGGATTTCCAGACGGCGTTTGACAGCGTCGACGGAGATACCATCTGGAAACTCATGCACCACTACGGCTTCCCACCCAAGTTTGTTGCCATCATCCAGCGACTCTACGAGGATGCCACATGCCAGGTCGTCCACGACGGGAAGCTAACGAAGCCCTTCAGTGTACAAACCGGCGTCCGTCAGGGGTGTCTACTGTCGCCGACAATTTTCCTGATGGTCGTGGACTGGATAATGCGGCAGTCTACAGACGGGAAGAGGACAGGAATCCAGTGGACTTTCACCAAGCAACTGGAAGACCTGGACTTCGCCGACGACATCAGCTTTCTCTCCCACAAACAGCAAGACGCACAAGAGAAGCTGTGCCGGGTAGCAGAAGAATTAGGAAAGACGGGCCTCCAAATCAACACAAAGAAAACAGAAGCCATGAGAGTCAACAACCAGCAACGAGACCCACTACGACTACAACAGGAAGACATCATTGAAGTTGACAAGTTTGTCCACCTCGGCAGGGTGGTCAGCAAAGATGGAGGTACAGATGAGGATATTAAGAGCCGCATCAATAAAGCCAGGCACATCTTTATTACGCTACGGCCTATCTGGAATTCCTCTGCCCTCTCACTCCACAACAAGATCAGAATCTTCAACTCAAATGTGAAATCTGTCCTTCTATATGGTTCTGAAATTTGGCGAACAACAAAGACAAACACCCACAAACTCCAAACATTTACCAACAGATGTCTGCGAAACATTGTGAACATTAGATGGCCAGATGTTATTGCCAACACAGAACTGTGGAACAAGACCAAGCGAGTTCTAATAGAATCAGAAATCAGAAAACGGAAGTGGGGATGGATAGGCCACACCCTCAGAAAGTCTTCATCCAACATCGCAAGACAAGCCCTTGAATGGAACCCTCAGGGCAAAAGAAAAGTGGGAAGACCAAGACAGACATGGCGAAGGAGTACCGACGCAGAAGTGAAGGCCACCGGAATGACGTGGGCCGAGCTGAAGAGGATCTCCCGAAACCGTGTCCGCTGGAAGAGTGTGTTTGCGGCCCTGTGTTCCCCAGGGAATTCAGAGGACTAAGTCATGTAAGTCATCATTCTTTTCATTTCTCACGCAGGGTGCATGCTATATATAACGTGTCATCCATACCGACGGCCAAACTGGCCTTCTCTTACGAAAGTTGGTGATAGGATTTTACGTGAGTGCCAGACGTTATGCGTGCGTTCACACATGGAACCTCGGTTTATAGTCTCACTCGAAGGACTGTATGGGAAATGGAGTCAGAACCAATGTTAGCTCCGAGAGTAAAAATCCCCCTGTACCGAAACGACCCGGCGGAGATTCGGACCAGCAACCCCAGGATCACCAAGATTACGAATCCGGCGCTCTACCAACTGAGCTATACCGGCTCCATTGGTCCTGACCCTTTTCTACCTGCTGATCTTGCCACTGCACGGGCGACCCGTTCAGCTGAAGGCCTGACATCTTCCGTCTTTCAATGATGACCGACAGCTTGTTGTGGAAGTCCTGTCCCGTAGCGTCCGTGAGGGTCGACCAGGAGTAGCCCGAAGCATACTGGGTTTCAGGAATCAGGAGAGACATGGAGGGGTCTCCTTTGTTGGGGCCATCTTGTTCAAAAGCTTTGGAGAACATGGTCACCATGATGGGCTTGTCGGAGGTCATCACTTGGTAGCTGCCCGTCGCGAGTTGTACCTCCTTTGAGAGAAAAAAAGAAAAAAATTCCATCAGCGACTTTCAAAACGATAAACGATGTTTGGAAATACTTGTGACAGAGGAAACAAGGAACTGTTTCTAAGCGCTGCTCGAACTGCACCAAACTCTAAACTGTACATTTTGATGGCATGTCGGTTGTGGTCTTAGTGGGGGTTCCCAAACTCATAGAGGGAGTGGAGAATGTCCAGGAGCAAAGACCACTGAACTATTTTTGGGTCAGTGACGTCATCGTACTGCCTCTGCTTCGCATCTACACGAGTTCTCTCTGTTAAGGCATGGGCGTGACTAGGTCCTAGAAAACCACTCAGCCACTCAGGAGAAAAAAACAACAACGCTCCAAACGTATCTGAGTGGCGTTCTCGTGCATTCATTTAAGGCCAAACATGGAGGTTTAAAAGTATCCAAAATAATTACTTGTTTGGACGGGTTCTTTTGTTCTGAAAGTACCATGCATCACTTGCAAAGCTTGAAAAGGTGTTGGATTTTGCGATCAGGTATGCCGTTTCCATCGAAATCATGCAAGATGGCCGACAAACAATACTGTTTTAGGAGGAATAGACCTCCAAAACTGTTGCAAATATTGTTATTCTGTTTGTTTACATAAGTTATAAAGAATCTTTTCAAAACATTTACAAAGCCATATTTACATTGACTTATATTCGGGTTTTCTATGATTTCTTTTTAAATTATGTCCCTTGATTTTGCTAGCCGGATTTACGTAAAATTCATAGAAAATCCAAAAATAGTTCGATGTGAAAATAGCTCTGTAAATTTTAGAAAACATTCATAATCACTTACGAAAACAAACAGATTAAAATATTCGCAATGGTTTTGGAAGACTGTTCTTTCAAATAACTTATTACATGTCGGTCATTTCGGGTGGCTTCCCTGGAAACGACATGTCAGATCGCATAATCCAACACATTTTCAAGCTTTGCAAGCGATGTATGATATATTCAGCGCAAAAGAACCCGTCATAACAAGTAATGATTTTGGATCAGTTTAACACACACACACACACACACACACACACACACACACACACCGGACCCCATGTCTGGCCAGTTAAAAACAGTTTATCTGTTCCCCCGTACGAAACTTTTCTGGAACGGGTACATTGATGGACTAGACAAAATTGTATATGTGTTGTATGCACAGATACAGCCAGATCAGGATGGAATGAATACGTCTTGCGGTGTCCATTCTCTTCTCAACCTCTCCATTTAATGTGGACACCGTTGTTGATTGACGTCAGATAATAATTACCTGTCTTAAAAACGAGGAAGAGAAGAAGAAACAAGAAACAACTCACAATCGGATAGAAAAGTGTGTGTGTGTGTGTGTGTGTGTGTGTGTGTGTGTGTGTGTGTGTGTGTGTGTGAAATAACTTGGAGCATTTGCCAAATGAAAAAAAATCGTCCATGAAATCGTCCACTTTGCCAGGAAGTCTGGAAACAAGTAAAAAAAAAAAAAAAAAAAAAAAAAAAAAAAACAACTAATTATATAGAAAAAATGAAAATATACACTGTCTGGTTTTTTTTTTTTTTTCAAATCCAGAAATACGTAGAAACAACAGATGCAAAGGGAAACAAACAATGTTTTCAATCACAGATTCTCCAAAGGCAACTCAGTCATTGTCAAATCATACCTGAAAAATAACCAGCTAAATTAGATTAAAGAGAGAGAGAGAGAGAGAGAGAGAGAGAGAGAGAGAGAGAGAGAGAGAGAACGGTATCTAACCCGAAACTCGCCCGCTTCGCTAATTTTCAGGGTGGGGTTGTCACTGAAGCGGATCGTTGTATCATCCTCCGAAGCCACAATACGGTACACATCCCCGACGCTGCGATCCGGGGTGCTGGTAGTGATGAATCATTACCCCAGCTGTTGACAGGAATCAGCATTGCTGCGAGATGATCAGCAGTGCCGCCATCATTTGGAACGGTTATTTTCCTGTTGCCACTAAGGACGGCGATGGGTTGGTCGGAAGTGACGTAAGCTCCGGTGAAATCAGCTCTTCTTGTGTCTTGAAAGATGTGCAAAGTTTCGAACTTGTCGAGGGTCACGTTCAGTATGCTTCCTTTCCTGTCAGCATGGCAAATGAAGCATCTGACTTGCATAACGTATGTTAGTAAGATGCTTACATGTGCTATTGTTTATATCTATATTACTTCAAATTTATTTTTTTGAAATCAACCAGTCAATCATTCAACAAAAAAACAACAACAACCGATCAATCAATCAATCAATTCGTCCCTATGTCCGGCGATTGATTGATTGATTTAATTCGTCATTCATTCATGCATTCATTCATTCATTCATCTATTCATGTATTCATTCATTCATTCAGTAGTTTGCTAGTTGGTTAATTACTTCGTAAGTTAGTGTGTTAGTCAGTCAGTCAGTCAGTCAGTCAGTTAGTTAGTTAAATTACACGATGATTACCTGACGGACTGCATGATTGATAGATTGACTAGCTGATTGATAGACTGACTGACTGACTGATTGAGTTATTGACTGATTGATTGATTAACTGATTGATACATTCATTCATTCATTCATTCGATAATGATTAAACTACAGCAATCAAGCAAACAGCACATTTTAAAAGCAACAGTTTCATTTAAGGCAAACGTGTGAAAGGGATATTAACACCAAGATAATCATAACAGCAGCCAAGTTGTGCGAAATGATTTTAGATTTTTAAAATCTTGATTGTAGTCGATAAGAGTGGTGAAGATGATTCCATGAAGACAAACGTCCCTGTGAGTGCTACGCCCTTCGTGTCTTCACACGATGCATCAAATTATGAATGTTGCCCAGGTTAGGGGAAATGATGAGGGAGGGTGGTGGATTTGAACACGAAGAATAATTGAACTGATGCTGTTATTACCCAAGAACTGCCCAAGACTCCCCCAACACAGGTCAAAGAACACGAAGCAACTGTGAAAAGCTCATCACACTTTCGTCAAACTGGCTTCTGTCTGGAAATAATACAGCTCTTTCTCACAAGCCACGTGCAGTTAAACACCCACCAAACCCACCAACCTTTAGATAGCCTTCGTTCCAGAGCGCGAGGGACTTACCGGTAAGTGACACCCTCAAAATCGAAGTCGATAGAGTCGGTGCCGTCAGGCCACTCGATGGACACCAGAGTGTCATTCTGAGTAGCCACCACCATGAGTTCAGCTTCGGCGATGTAGGTGACGGCATAGTACTCCTGACCCAAGACATTGACGGGCAGGCAGAGGAAGGCGCCGGTGGAAAGGTCTTCTATGTTCACAGTGAACACCGACACCTTCTCCGTGGACTGAACCCATATGCCTTTGGTGGACTGACAGGAGCACAAAACAAAAAGACGAACAAAGTTATGACAAATATCATTTTTCTAACCTTACAAACAGCAGAGAAAGAAAAATGAGTAAAAGAAAGAAGGAAATGTAATACAAACATCACAAATCCTTCGCTAGCAGCTTATGGAAACTGTTGTAATCCATTCTAAGGACAGATCCTTTCGTTTTGCCCGCTACGAGGCGTTTCATCCGCTGGATAAAATTCGTCAGTGAGACTGGATAAAACTCATCAGGGAGGCTCGGCTGATTGTGTCTGTGCTCCCTTGGCATCTATTGTAGATATGCCACGCTCTATAATTCTGCAGTGTTGTCAACAATTCCAAGTCTTTCAAACTAGTATCTAACAGTCAGCTTAAAGCAGCCAGCGAAGGGTAGTTAAACGAAAAAGAAGTGTGGCAAGGAAATAAGTTGCTGAAAAACTACAATCATTGCGTAACCAGTCTGAAATGTAGGGAAATCTTTGAGCCTGTGGTTGAGGATCCATTTAAGGATGCAAGGAGGTCAAAAGATGTCCAGCAGTCAGTTCTGCTGTTTAATAATCCAAACATTGTCATCAGTGTGTGTGTGTGTGTGTGTGTGTGTGTGTGTGTGTGTGTGTGTGTGTGTGTGTGTGTGTGTGTGTGTGGTAAAACGTAGTCATTTCTCAATCATGACAATAACGTCTTGGCTAAAGTAAAGAGAAG